>JAWNZC010000236.1:275000-912500 GCA_035771165.1 Paragorgia papillata
TTGAAGAGAAACCAGAGAACTTGAAGAAACCAAACGCCGTATGGTAAACAAAAACTCGATCTGCAGTGTATGTAGCCCTGGTTTGAAGACACTCGGTGAGTCCATGGTCAAATTAATCGTCTTAAAGTGGTTAACGGTAGGATTCTTGTTGTTTTCAAGTTTTCGCTTAACCTAAACAATATTCAGCTTCACGTTTTCGTGCTTTCCCTTTGCTCATCCAAACCATAAGTCAGCTTAACTAAAGCTAACTTAAAACACTACCTTTAAGGCTTATATTAACCGTGGTGGACGTGCATGCACTTTTTATTATTAAAAATACTCATGGGCTTTGTTGGTTTTCTTGGCTGTGTTTCGACTGAAACGTCTTTTGAATTCTTCTTTCTGGAATCCGATTCTACTGAATTGTTTTTATCTCAGACTCTATTATAAATGTAATTTCTGAGCTGTTAATTACTTTTAATACTGCCTTTGCAAAATGTACATGCATAGAGAAGCCATTTAAAGGCTTGCTAAAATTAATCCCATTTGAAACCTCCTAAAAACAATATATTTTTTACAACCAGAATTTAATAATGAAATCTAAATTTTGCTTTGATATGTTCAACTTTCATTAAATGATTTAAATCAGTTTTCTCATCCTATCGACCTATCCATAAATTGTATAATTTAATATCCCAAGGATTTAACATCATTTGTTTTTATATCTGTTTGTTTTTGTATTGGCTGTATATTAGGATTTAGGAGTGCTTATTTTAATCAGGGGGTGGGTGGGTGTTTTAAAAAAGAATGTAAAAGCGGGCGAGGGGTTGTTGCGTTCATGTATTTCTAGTAATATATATAAACAGAAAAAATGTTCAAGTCAACTGCACTTAATACGTTACATGCAATGCCGTTTCGGCAGTGTCCATGCACTCCTCGTATAATAATAGTATGTTGTTTAAAAACGCTTCGATTCTTCTCCGACTACTCAAAAATGTATAGTTAAAGCACTAAGAGTATTCTAGTTTCTTGTAGGGTACATTACTTAACAATATTTAAGAATTAGCTTTACATTTTGGCAAAGTGTTGTCCACTTTTTCAAATGTTGGCCGCCATCGTTGTCTATTTCGTGCAGAAAGGGCCTGCAGGGTGAGGGGTTGGATAATACTATCCTTCAAAATGCACTGTAGAACATGATTGGCTTTTTTTCAACTTTTGTTTTTGATTGGCTTATGCTCCAGAAATTTGCACTGTATTTCTTTTTTCGACACTGTATTTCCTTAAAACTTCACTGCTCTCAGCCAATCGAAATTGAACATTTCGAATTACGAATTAATTCGAATTAACTTCGTCGGTAATGCGACGTCGAGTTAAACGTCGAAATTCAGTCGAACTCAACTGTTTTTACTTGGACCCGTAACTTTTTAAGTTACGTTCAGGAAATTTTAAACCAGGGTAGCGTTAAACAACTGTGTGTCGGATTCTAATTCACCTGGCTAGTGCGTTGGCAAGCTATTTGTTGAATTACTTATAATTATGTATTTGATGAATTGCTTAATTTGTTAAATCTCGGCTTATTATTATGGATATAGTTTCGATATTATAGTATCTAAACTGTTCTCTCTAGAGATCAGCAAAGGCGATCTCTCATTACAGCAGTGTTATACTACAGCAATACTGGAGGAAACTAGAGAATTCTAAAGTCAAATTGGAATTAAGCATATTTTTCTCAAACTCATTAATAATAATAAAAAGGAAGACACATATCGACTTCGCCTCGTATTTTCAATCTGCTTGGCTGCATTTAGAAATCGGAGGAAGAACACTGACTCGTGCTGGAATATATCACTTTTCACATGCAGCTAAATTGAAATTTTCATCTGAGCTAATTTAACATTTTATAGGTGCAGTATAAGGACCGATTACATGAGGCGAGTCGGGCTGACTCGTCTGATTAGGATCGTTACTATGGTTTTAAAACTCACATCTGAAACTAAATTTACCAAAAAAAATAAAAGATTTAGTTCAGATGTAAATAAATCTTAACCATATTGAAATCTTTGATCCTCTTGCGGCCGAGTAAAAAAATTTGCGACTTGAACTACAATCAGGAGCAGAATGTGTTCATTCACTTCGTCCAAAGCAACTCAAACACTACAAATTTTAGATGACGACAAACGTCAAATTAAACCCCCCTCCTTCGCCTAATCCCAAGAAGTAAACATTGATGCCTGGGGGATGGGGGTTGTGTGCATCAAACTTCTATTTTTTATAAATGTGTTCGCGAATGTTGAAATTTATTGAGAAAAACCATCAAGTGTATATCAAATGCACTTTGGGATACCGACAAAAACCCCACTGACAAAAACCCCGCCGACGATAACCCCACCGACAAAAACCCCAAATTACTAAATTCAGACAAAAACCCCGTATTCTTCCTGTTACAAATTATTTTCAGTGAAGAAGTATGGTGTTGCGACACTATTTACGAACATCTGATTTGATGTTGCGTTCTCAACAAATGAGTCATCGTCTCAAACAATTCATGGCCAGAAATACGCGACATTTGAGTCTGCAAGACATACGTGTCTTTGTCAGCGTTTTACGTGATAGCGCATGAGTGTTCGGAATATTTAACAGTTATAACATGAGCTCAAGTCATATATGAGCTCATAGCCAACGAGGCGCTTCGCCGAGTTGGCTATTAGTTCGTATACGACGAGAGCGAATAGTATAACTGTTTTATTATATAGCCAAGCACTGTACAAGAGAGAAAATTACAGCGAAATGTTTCAAACGACAAATTTCCGGCATAGGCAACTAATACTTCCGCCATGCGTAATGGAGCATTCACATAGAGATTCTCGCTGAGCTGTTCGGTTCGAGAGGCAAAAAATGTGTCAGAGCAGATCAACAAAAAAGATTAAAAGGTACCTTTATGAAGTCAAAAGGTGGGTCAGTTGTTTATATTAGCGTTGCTGTCGTGAAAAAGGTTTTGATTTCATGCAAAAATGAAACACCTAGTCGGCAGTGAAACTAAATTACTTAGTTGGTTGTTTTTGAAAAAGAACATGCCTTTTACTACTCCAAATGCTTATGTAAATAAAAAAAGTTTCTTTACTGGTGATCTCCTACGAAATGTGTGTTGTAAGCTTGATTTTAACCGTGAGTTTCTTTGTTCGGCAACAAATTAATAGTCAACCCGTTAATTTAGTCGGGTTTTTGAAGAAAAAAGACGTAAATTTTAAGTGAATTTTACCATTTGACATGCTAAATTGTGTATTTGTTAATGTATTTTTACACAATGTTGTCTTTTTATACATTGGTTTGAGGGTGTTGATGTTTTTCTGTATAAAAATCCGTCGATTTCAACTCTTTTCGGCAGTTTAAGAAAACATGCCGCCATCTTGTTTTTCCTCTACTAGTAGGATATGAGCTGATAGCCTGGTAGTAGGGAACCAATCAGATTACGCAAAAGCTCATATCCGATAGCATGCTATATAATAATTCCTGATATACGATCCGGTAAATTCCATAGCCCGTATGGCAGTGTTTGCATCATCTGAGAAGAGCCAAAAGAATATTTATCGGTAAGCAGTGATTCGAATTTAACTTACCAGCTTTCTTTAGCTGATTAGAATCGGTATATATCCAAAACCTTCTCAGTATTAAACTCAGTTAAAACAGCAAAAATCTTGTCAAATAATATACATTTTCTCAGGCGTTTTTTCCATGGTTCGAGTGAAACTTTGCATTATAGACTGGAACATGATGTCGTATAGCTTAAATTGTGAGTGAAAAATTCATTGGCATTTTTGCTGTTCTATTGTACAGAGGAGTATGGCAGGAGCATCCACTGAAAATTTCAAGAGAATCTGATGCGTAGTTTTCGCGCTATTAACTCTCAAAGTTTGCCGTGGCTAGTTCGTTTTTGGAGAAAAATTGGGCTTTCGGTAACAATGCTTATGACGTACGCAAATTAACAACTATGCATAAGAACAATAGATTTCACTATTAATATTCATTAGCGTACGTCATAAGGCATTGTCACCAAATACTCAAATTTCCCCCAAAACAAACTATCCACAGCAAATTTTGAGAGTTGATAGCGCGAAAACTACACACCAGATTATCTTAAAATTTTCAGTGGATGCTCCCGCCAAGGCTCCTCATGTACAATAAAACAACAAAAATGCCAACGGGTGTTTCATTTAATAGACACTTTAAGGGACGTGAAATTTTCTTTCTTCAAGTCCGATTCGTTCAAATACCGTGGAACAACATATTTAATTATCTGGCATTTTTTTTCGAATATCGAATAATCTAATGTTTAAAACTTGTATACTGTATAAAATAGCTGGAGAATGGCTAAGTGCATTGACCACCTTAAATAAAATTGTATATTGTATATTGTATTGTATTGTATTGTATTGCATTGCATTGCATTGCATTGCATTGCATTGCATTGCATTGCATTGCATTGCATTGCATTGCATTGCATTGCATTGCATTGCATTGCATTGCATTGCATTGCATTGCATTGTATTGTATTGTATTGTATTGTATTGTATTGTATACAGCATCGGTATTTAGTGCCAAAATATTATTATATACTTACTTGAGCCTATCCGTTCATTTGTCTTTGGACAACAAACTGCTTTATTTAGCTCATCGAAGACTTTTTCGTTGAACGGTACGGCTGCGGAATTAACTGACTCGTAGCGAGCGCTGTAAGGGTCGACATTCAGGAATATCACATACGAAATACACCGTAAACCAAGTCTGTTTGACAAAATAGCGGTGACCCAAATCCACCGGCGCAAATATTGGCTGACGATAATTGTCCTTTGTAGACATGAGACACGCTTAGACATGCTGTATATGTACCAAAAGGACCAAGTTCTTCGAGTCCACCTGTTTGGCCTTGCTTGTGAGTGAGGGTATAGCTCGAATCACCAGCGGCGCACGTCTAACACGTTCCTCGACACTCATCCTGATCCAGTTTGGTGGTCGAAGACATTGGGAGCTTGTTTTTACAGGGCAAAAAACGACTGCCAGGACAAGCAATATTACTTGCTCTTTGGACATAATATCGAAATAAACGAAACTGAATGATCAACTTAGTTGAGGTATGAACTCTCAAGTCGGCTCGACTGCGGGTCTAGCTCAATGCGAACACTTTGTTTCTAAGATCGTATTATGTACACAAATGAGCAAAAACAACGGATTTTAATGATGTAAATGTTATATCCGGCGTTAAGCAGATATTAGAATTGTGCAAGAGCACCTAAGAAAGAGGGAGGATGTTAAAGCAAGAGGAACACGAACGGAAAACAAAGCAACAGAACAGATAGTTAAGGACAGTGTATTACTAATTCCATTCATCAAAAAACGTGGCTTTTTTAGGGGATGTTTATATGGAGAAGGGCCAGCCCTCTTGGTAGGGCTATAGCCCTAGTAAGAGGGCTGAATTTCACCTCGCGTTGGCTTGTTTACCGAATTGTGCAGCTTTCCCACGGAGCTCGAAATCATGTTTTCGCAAACACGATTTGAATTTATAACAAACACATGAACAAACACAACTTGTAAAATAAAAATTTGACCGAAAAACTTTATCGTGTATATTGAGCTTCGATTTGCTAGCACTCCTAAGAGGGCCAACACTCTTGAGTGCGTTTACATGGGAAATTTCCAGCCCTAACTCTTAGTCCGGTTGTCAATAGATCGTTTTCACTCACGTGATCGGTGGCCCCATTGGGGTGGTGAAACAATACGAAATATTTGAATAAGAATAGAGCTAATTCCCATATGGTACACCAATATGGCCGCCATTTCATTGTTTTGGTACACCAATATGGCCACCGTGACGTCAGATGAAAACGATCTATAGCGAGATCTCGCCTAGGAGGGCTGGCTTCTTGTCATGTAAACGCAAACAATTTTTTACAAGGAATTACACGGAGATGCGGGATCTATTTAGGATTTCTAGTGTCTCTGAAACACTATTTCCTGTATTTTGAGGCAAGTATTTAAGAGTAATCTGAAAGCCATAAATTACATAATTTTGTTAAAATCAAACCAGAACATAGAATGATACGCATCAGAATATCTTTAGATTTATTTATAAACAAGTCGTAAATGTAAAAACAGGTTGGAGCTATTTTGTATAGACCCTTAGTATTGTAATTTATAGCATATGCATGCCTGCTATATATATAACCTATCTACATCACTATCTACTATCTATTATCTATTCCCTAGTTTTTCTAGTGTAAACGGGGCCTATTATTAGTCGGTAATGCGACGTATAGTTAAACGTCGAATTTCAGTCGAATTTTATTGTTTTTACTTGGACTCGTCGAGCCTGAAAACGACTTCTTGAAAACATAACGTCGAATTGTCACAGACAGAAGAGAAACATTTAATTCGACTTGACGATAATTTGTTTTGTAACTCCAACACACATTATCGTCGCATTATCCATCAGACGAATTAAATTACCGTTATACGTCATAGTTCCATGTCGCAGTTTCGTCGAATAAAATTCAGAAAATTAAATTCGTCTGGATTAAATTCGTCTATTCTGTGAAGTTTAGCGCAGGCCTAAAACATGCAGCTATAGTTAACGAAATTGGATTACCAATTCTGTTCAACAATTAACGTGGCTATATTGATCATTCTCTTTAGGAATGCCAAGTCTAGTGCTTAGTGGCATTAACAAGCTCAGCATCAGACGCGACGAGGCATGCATGCACGAAATTTTTGGCGAAATAATGACAAGTCCTGATCATAAACTGGCCCATCTTTTACCACTGAAGCAAGAATTGCACTATATGTTAAGGCAACCTTGGGTGTTTGCTATATACCCACATCTTAAAAACTAATAGATTTTCTGTTAAAGCATTCAGTGTAGATTGTAAATAGTTTGTTTGCTTTATTTATGTATTTATTTATTTATTTTTTATTTTATTGAATATAATAATAATCATGTAAATACTCCTAGTTAATTTTAATAATTTCATTTACATACATATTTCATATTTTAATTGTAATTGTTATCCACACGCAATTCAGCTTTTAGCTGCTATGTGTATTTTAATAAACAATCTATCTATCTAAGTCATTGATAAGCGGAATGTTAAAACATTGTCTTTAACTAGTTGTTTTGTTGCTTTGACTTTGTTTTCAGTAATTATATATGCTTGCTTTAACATCCCGTGTCCTTTCTAGCTGCTTAACCTTTTATAATAATATCAATTCTCTTTAATAAGAATATAGCCACGTGCAGTTTGTTGAACGGATGTCCTTAACTAACCAGCTGTTCCGTTGTCTAAATTGTTTTCTCAATTCTCTCGTGTTCTGCTCTATAAGATATTGGTTCTTAGCTGCATCCATAGCAGGACGGGGAGCATTAGTAGATGGCCAAAAAAACAAAGCAACGAAACAGCTAGTAATTAAGCACAAATTCAGACCAATTCCGCGATAATTAATTGATTAATATAATATAAACACGCACAATTGAGCAGCTATGGAAGGATGTTATGACAGAACACAGCTAGTTAAGCACAATGAATTACCAATCATTTAACAAATGACATGGCTATTCTATAATTAAAAATAATTTATCATTATATTCATAAAGCGGATGCAGCTGGGATGGACGCAACCTCGTACCCAGGCTCTTTTGGGATGGACGGAGGATGTTACAAGCAGTAAAACATGGTCTAAAAACAAAGCAACGAAACAGCTAGTCAAGCACAATGAATTACCAACTCCATTCAACAAGTGACGTGGCTATTCTCATTAAAGAGAGTTGATAGGTATTAAAATTGTGGCGTGTACTGCGCCCGGCTTTAACAGGAAGCAACACTAATCTTGACGTGCCTTTGCGTTCACTCGTGCCCAGTCTTTTGGCCGAGCTATGTATGGTGGACAATATCTCGATCTCTTTGGATTTTTGGATGTGGATGGATGGATGGATGGATGTGTCGGCAATTGCGCAATCTCTAGATTCTCTAAAGTGGCTTAGTGCGCATGTTCGGCTGATAGCCTGACACGTTTCACGTTTTCGAAGATATTTTCAAAGAAGTTCAGCTTTGTCTTCTTTGTCAGGAAATTCACGGTAAGAACAATTCATAAATATGTCTTTACTTTCACGGGGAAGTATTCATCAAGGCCATGAACGTTTCAGTGGCGATTCTCGAGGAAAGCAGTGCTGAGTTTATCAGCGCTGTTGACAGCACAAGCTATGTCAGTCGATAAATGGGACTCGACAATCATCGACCATGTCTTAGTTGAAGGAGACAAGATGTACCTGAATGCCTACAACAATGGTCTCATCCCACGTGAAGAATTGTTGTCGTTGAACAACTTTATCAACTGTCCAAACATACAAATTGCTAGATGTGGAACTGCTGACTGTGTAGTCTAACATTCAGAACACTATCATCTTGCAAACTATTAATCATGTTATTGTTCCTGTTATTTTTAAAGAAAAATATAGGTTCTCACTATTACCATAATGATACACAAACATACAAATTGATAGATGTGGAACTGCTGACTGTGTAGTCTAACATTCATAACACTACCATCTTGCAAACTATTAATCATGTTATTGTTCCTGTTATTTTTAAAGAAAAATATATTTTCTATTTGTTTTGTCCCATTGATCTATCTGCATATGTACATGGCTGTTTGTTGATTTGATATATTAAAAATATGTATAATTATTACTATAGCCGGCACCAGAAAATCTTAATTCTCAATGTTTAATCTTTCCTGCCTGAAGGTCATTTGAGAAAAATGTAGTAAGTGGGTCTTTTGACCCTAGCAAGTGAAAGTTACTGCTACTAGCAACCTTGAAGCAACATGACTCTGTTCGTGGCTGCCAGGCCCTGGTGTTGACCTACTGTACTGTACTGTACTATACTATAAGTATAAAATCAGAGTATATCCAGAATTTTTCAGTAGCATATTAGGACTCCATTTGGTCCTTCAGGCAGCACTTTCCTTGCGATAGTAACTTCTAGTTATATATATATATATAGACACACACACTCAAGTTATTCTCGTTTGTCAGATATGTTATTAAGCACTAAGCAGACATAATAATCTGTAAAGAAAACCAAGACAACAGTTGTTATAGAGATTGAAAACATACAAGGTTTAACCGCCACTTTGAGAATTCTCGAAAATTCTTGGCATTCTATGTCGAACATTCGGTACCTTTGTAGTCGGCAAAAGCGATTAATTAGCAGTACTGCTATTTTTCTCGCGTGTTAATTTGTGTGCACTATAAGTACCTGAACAAAACCAATATGTATGTATATACATGTATATTGCATTTTGTTAAACTGCTGTTGAATTGTTGAAAGAAGCTTTTGCATTTTTCAATACAGGTAAAATGTGTCCTAAAGATCTGTTTATGATGAAAAAAGCTCCTGTCCATAACTTTTTGATGTAAAAACAATACAGGCATGTATATACATATATATATCGGATGTTGAGATTTTATTTCAATGGGTATATATATATATATATATACATTGATGAGCTGTAGTACAGCGAAACACGTGTCTGTAGATTGAACTATTATAGACCACTCTCATAATAGCGACTAATTTAGACCACTTTTGATTCATAATAGCGACTAATTTTAATACTCTTTCATGTGCATCTTAATAAGCCTTTTTGGCCTCGTTTGTGTGTCAGCAATTCAAAAGAATCTTCGCTTCATTACGAGGCCAGAAAGGCTCATTTAGATGCACATAAAATAATATTTAAAGTGAAGGCCTTTATGAAAGTGGTCTATATATTAACCCAAGTAAATACTTGATACTTAATATATATATATATATTAACAATTATTATGGGAAAATGAGCTCGGGTGGAGAATAATGATATTAGGTGTTACTCCGAGTGACGAACCAATCCGTACAAGTAGTATATATATATATATATATATATATATATATATATATATATATATATATATATATATATACTACTATATCAGACGTTAAGGGAACTGATACAATAAACATTTTGGACAAGAAAGATCGAAGGTAGGTTTATTCATGCTTGCATGTCGTTGAGGAATTGCATAACAGTAGTGGACATTGTTATATTTGTTATTTACTGTAGGTTTATATGGTTCCGTAAGGCATTGGACGCTGAAATGAAGGACGCTACAGGCTCTGGCATCGCTGTGGCAACGAAGAAGAAAGAGCGTAATGAAATTACGGAAGAAGAGGAAAAAGTTCTTTGGGAGAAGAAACTACTGGGAGGACATACAGCCGAATCGCTATTGCACACGCTGTATTTCTACAATGGAAAGCTATTCGCAATAAGAGCTGGTGAGCACCGGCTGTTGCGGTTGAAGAACTTCTCATTGTCGCACAATTCTATAATATTTAACGAAAGTATGTCAAAGACTTTTCACGGTGGTTTAAACGATCTTAAGTATACACCTCGTAGTGTAGAGCATGTGTGTTATAAGTCAGGAGAGAAGCACGAGCATTGTCTTTTGTCACTGTACAAGTTGTATTTCTCCAAAGTTGATAAATTAGCGGAAGGAAAAGAGTCGTTTTACTTTAAGCCGCACCGAGATAAGTTTGTGTTTCGTTATGAAAACAGTGTGGTTGGTATGAATACGTTGAACAGTATTCTTCCTGAAAAGCTTTGTGTAAGGGCTGGTCTTAACCAAAATTGCATAGATGATAAACGAATTCGTGAACGTACAGGCCACAAGTCAAATGCACTACAGAGGTACGAGAGAACTTGTAGAGAACAAATATGTCAAGTAAGTGAATATTTCGGAGTACCAAAGATGTTGAATTTGTCAACCAGCATTGGTGACCCAGAAGACGGTGTTAGTAATGTGACATTAATGCAGCAGGGAGCAAAATCAGATGATTTTAATTTCAGTGAGTTTGATGATGATGTTTCGGATGAGGTTTTGGCGATTTGTATGAGGATATGTCAGATAATATGTGTGGTGGAAACGCCAATTGTGTTGTAAGTCCTGTATTTAATAATTGTAACATTACGATTGCTATGGTTTAATTTCGGTAACTAGAAGCATGACACGAGCCAATAAATATCATAAAAGCACATGTGATTTATATCATAAAGGTACGTGTGATCTATATACGCATATTAAATGAATACGCGGTAGTCTATATCACGGTATAAAGAGGTCTTCATGTGACGTATTGTGATGAATTTTATTGGACGATTATCTCATGAATTTTTAGTGAATTTTAGAAATATATATATATATATAAATATGAAAGCAACCGAGAAAACAAACTTAACATAACCATCATGACAGAAAGCCATTTATGTGAATAGACCTTGTTATGGTTCATAGAAAGTTCTCGTTGAACTTCAAGAGTTATTAAGTTTACATGCAAATATATATAATATATTCTTTATACACTTACGGCCTTTCTCCCAGTTCTTTGTCTCGCTCTTCATTTCTTACATCCTTTATACACTGTTTTCCGGCTCTAAGACTTATACACTGTTTTCCGGCCCTAAGACGGAACATCGGACACACCTGCTATAACGTCAGTATTTTAATGTGCTATAAGCAAAAAGAAAGAAATCTCAATATTTAAGATGACAGGTTCCTCTACGATGACGTCCATTGAATTGTTTATTCTATGTTCAGTTAATCTTCCTATTAAATTTTACAACCCACACGGGACATTAAACTCGTTACGTTAATATGTCACACAAAATGCTTTTTTATTGGATTTCTCCAAACAATGCCAATTATATATTAGAATATTTTCGGCAGTACTCAAACCTTACTAGTATTTCGATTTGTATTATATATTACCTCGTCAATCATCGTATTACAAACTTAGCGGCTGCATACCGGTTACCATGCTGATTTTATATCACGAAAACCTTTTACGACTATATATTTGAGAAATGAAGAATGCATAACACGATTTAGCAATTCCTATAATTTTCAGAGATAGAATTCCAAACCATATTTAGTTTTTATATACAGAAAGCACAATAATATGTATAATATAATTGTGTTATATGAATGAACTTTAGATACTGGAGTAAAGTAATGATCAAAAGTCGAAAGAAGTTTGTTATTGTGATAATCGTTTAGTTTATGCTTAAAAACAGGAAATCACTTAGTTTGAATTTGTTAATTCAGGATCAAGTGCATGTTTTAGAGTAACTAATCTTGTAGTCGTTAATCGTTGCTTCAGTTACAAGAATTTTGTAAGCACTTTGGGTGTTGTAACAGCTAGTATATATTTTTATTGATTTAAGATAATTGTGAAAGATTGATGGCAATATAAGTAATATTTCAAAAACGAGTGGGATTGTTTTACCAGGGGTACAAAAACGAGAGGACAATGAAAATCACGAGGCTGTTAACCGAGTAATTTTCATTGTTCACGAGTGTTTTACAAACACGAGAGAACAATGAAAATTACGAGATAATAGGCCAAGTGATTTTTGTTGTTCTCAAAAACGAGTTTATGAAATAGTTTCTCAATCGTCTGTTATGGTAAAATTCGCGCGGAAGATTTATTGATATTGGTCATATCAGATTATAGACAATGGTGTTAGTATCTAATGTCTCATGTTGAATTTATAATAGGCTAAGGCCTAGGTCAAACGTCGAACTTTACATGCGACGAACTAAATTCTTCAAATTAAGTTCATGACAAGATCGACGTTTGACTGAGTTAAGTTCGACTGATTGTTTTTGGATAAGACGTTCTATCCGTCCGACGCAGACGGATAGAACGTCTAAAGATCGTCCCTGGGTCAGACGTCGATCTTCTCATGAGCCGAACTAAATGGATAAGTTAAATTTAGTATCATAAATTATGATAATATGGATTTTGGTATAGTTGTCCGTGGTTATCTTGAAATGAAATTTGACTTCCCAATGAAATTCGAGGATTTGCATTATAAACTTGTAAATTTACACTAATATATGTTATGGACCGGTGAATAATAAAATCCTCAAGTTATGGAGCAAAAACAAAGGTTCGCTAGCCGAAGCAGCGATGAAATAGATAATTTACTCAAAGATAAAGGCTCAACTTCGACGAAAAGGCCACAAGGCATGCAGTTAAAATCTTAAGGGAATTTTGTATCGAAAAAGGACTTGCCGCCGAGTTTGAAAATCTTACAAAAGTACAACTCAACGAGCTTCTTCGACAATTCTACGCCAACACTAGAAAAAGAGACGGTTCGTTTCATTCACAGCAAAAAAATCATTTTCTTATTTTAAGAAAAAAAATCTTAAAAAAAGATATTTTTTCTTGAAATAAGAAAGTTTGGATTGGGAGAATAGCGAGACTTTTTTTCTTGTTAAGAAATTTTTTAAAACAAGAAAAATTATTTTCTTGTTTTAAGAAAATTATTTTCTTATTTTAAGAAAAATTAACTTATTTTAAGAATTTTCTTTCTTAAAATAAGAAGTTTTGATGAGATGAATTATTTTGTTGTAGGAAAAAGTTTCTCAAAATAAGAAAATGAGAACAAATTTTCTTGTTTTAGGAAATATTTTCTTATTTTTAAGAAATATTTTCTTGTTTTAAGAAAATTATTTCTTATTTTTTCTTGAAAGAAGAAATTTTGGATTGGGAGAATAGTAAGAATTATTTTCTTATAAAGAAAATATTTCTTGAAACAAGAAAACGAGAACTTGTTTTAAGAAATATTTTCTCATTGTTAGGATTTTATATACTCTATAAATAGAAGTATAATAATATTCCTAAAAAGAATAAACATTAAAAGAAATATTCAATTAGTACTAACATTGTATATAATAGAAATAAAAAAACAATATGAATTCAATTTAAAAAGCATGTATTTATTTTTTATATGTACTGTAATCTTTTACTACTATCTAAAAGTGAATATAATTATATAGTTATGGATACTATAGCGCTGCCTAAAATTTCTTAAAAGCTTTAAGAATAGCATTATAAGGCAGAATACCATTCGGTACTTTATTGTCTCCATCCAACAGGGTTAACCCAACCTCATCATGCTTCGGGTAATCAAAGTCCAATAAATAAAATGAGGCCATATAACCAACTGCCGCCTCCTTAATGTTGCTGACCTCTGTCTTGAACAAACTTCTTTTGCCCACAATGACGTAAACCACGTCTTTGTCAACTACCATGATTGGGACATTTCCATGCAGACTGTTTTAACATCCAACCATCTGGATCTTCATAATCCTTAAAAAAAATAAATTATTGAAATAATTGCAGTATACTGTACTCTAAAGTATAGTTTCTCCTCTGTTGCTTTAACAACAGTTACTATTTCTAACAGAATTAATTCTAGAATACATGCATATATGGATCAGCAGAAACCATATGGATGCCAGAGAATACCTCGGAAAAGAAAACCAATTAAGACCTCATACTCCATGGGCAACACGCAGCTCGACCACTGTATCCAAGAACGAGACCTTGGAGTGTGGATCTCGTCTGATTTATCGTGGAAGAAGCAGGTGGAATCACAGAGTACGAAAGCCAACCAGATCTTGGGGTACGTGAAGAGAACAACAAAAAGCGTAAAATCTCTTACCACAAGACGAACAATCTATCTGACAACTGTTCGTGCTCATCTTGGTTACGCAACGCAAGTTTGGGCGCCTCAAACTGTAGAACTCATTAAGAACATTGAACGAGTTCAGCGACGTGCAACTAAATATATTCTCCACCTACCATTTAACTGCGACGTCTCATACAAAGACAGATTAATTCAAGCTAATCTAATCCCAGCAACTTACTGGCATGAGCACTTGGTCATGGTATTTTTCTTCAAAATTAGCAATAAACTTATTTATTTGGACATGACCTCCTTACCGAAACCAAAGACATCTCAGAGACTG
The DNA here is from genome assembly GCA_035771165.1 of Paragorgia papillata. Taxonomy (NCBI): domain Eukaryota; kingdom Metazoa; phylum Cnidaria; class Anthozoa; order Scleralcyonacea; family Coralliidae; genus Paragorgia; species Paragorgia papillata. Next base: position 289,879 of record JAWNZC010000236.1, read on the forward strand.
ACACGATCTTCCAGTAAAATGGTCGGTACAACCTTTGAAGAGCGACTGTGCAGAACATCAACGTACAGCAGATCATACTTGATACGATCAACACGGATATGGAACGCGCTACCAAAGGAAATACCCCGTGACACACCTTCTCTAATTGCTACTGTACTTTTAAAACTATACTGAAAGAATACTACTACTCCACTCTTTGCTCAACATTCGACCCTGACGACCCACGTACATGGAAGACAGCCTGTGTTATGTGTAATTATGCTCGTAGTCTATTAGTTTCCCCTTTTTGTTGTTTTAAACCTCGCCCAATTTATTATTTATTTATCTATCTATTTATTTATTTTTTTATATATTTATTTATTTGTTTATTTATTTATTTACTTACTTATTTACTTTTTTATTTATTTATTTAATTAATTGTTTATTTATTTATTTAAATAATTAATTCACAGCTTTTTTTTTTTTTTTGGGGGGGGGGTGGGGGGGGGTGGTGTTAGCGTTCTTTTTCTCTTATCTTTTCCTTTAGATTCATTGTTTTTGTATTATTTTGTGTATGTGTATTTCCGTTCACTGTTAAACTTGTATGTTGTTATAATATTTGTAACAAAGGATCCGCGGTAATTGGCTTTAGCTGTTGGGTATCCCTGCCTTGTATCACTTTTGTTGGTACAAATTGTACATATATAATTAATGATATTATCGATCAGGGCAAAGTTAAATAAATTAAAAATGAAAAAATAAAAAGACTGTTTCATAATGGCCACCTCTCTACAACAGCCAGTAAACTATGTGCCCAAACTGGGGCTTTGGAGACTTAGTAATCTAAGCGACAGCCTCCCACCACTGAGAATCTGAGATCATGGGTTCGAGCCCTGAAAAGCCCTGAGAAGAGTGTTTTGAATAATATATATATATATATAAATTATATCTATAAGTATACATATATATATAATATATATACAAATGAGCATGTGTGATTTTGTTCACGGATTGTCGGAAAGTGCTCAATACCATAAAGGTACAGTAGAGTGAATATCGTATAGTTTAAGTGGGCTTACCTCAAAATGTTGAGTGCTGCAACTGTCGAATAAAACGACCTTGATGCGACTTCGATTCAAACGTCGAACTTTCCATGTGTCGAATGTAATGCATAAATTATTTTAATGTATAATAATTTCCGATACACGTAAATGACATGCGCATGCAAACGTTGATTTCGCGGGACGCCGCAAACATGACGGATAGCGACGAATGGAGGAAGCTTGCAGTTCACGAAAGGTTTTCTTGAATCGGGCTTCTGAATAAGTGTTGCCCCACCATCCAGGATTTCGAATTATTCGACGACAAGAGCGATGGATGCTTGTGGTTGTATTTCTGCCTGCTATAATTAATAAAAGCAGTAGAACGCACGTTTGAACTCGGCGTTTTCTTCTTATTACCATGTATTGTATATATAAAGCAACATGTGTCATAATTTTTCGCCGTCATTTTGACTGTTGAATAACATTGTAAATATTAATTTGCTTTTGGTCAACATTCGAGTTGGACTCCTTTACTTTCGCCATGTTGTTATAAAAATGATCATTTTAAATTATATTCGACCACGTCAAATTCGACGTATGAATCAAATGTCGAATACAATAATTTGGGTCGACCTTAATTGGTATTATATTCGACACATGAAAAATTCGACGTTTGAACAAGGCCTAAGCCATTCTGCAATTATCCAGGAAGTCTATAACTCTAAGAAAAAAGTTTCTTATTCTCCAAATTTTTGTGCTATATTATGTTCTCTAATGGGAAGGCATTTCATATTTTAAAAAGTATTATTGTCATAAGAAAAAATTTCTTGTCATAAGAAAAAAATTCTTGTCATAAGAAAAAATTTCTTGTCATAAGAAAAAATTTCTTGTCATAAGACAAAGATTCTTATAAAAAATATTATCATTAGAAAAATTTCCAATATATATAGTAAGAACAAAATTCTCACTGTTTTGTTATACTCCAATAGCAAAATATTTCATGGTTATAAAACAAATTTTCTTACGATAAGACAATTTTTCTTACCATAAGAAATATTTTTTTACCACAATAAATATTTTCTTACGATAAGACATGTTTACTGACGATAAGAAAAATTTTCTCTTTCTCTTTCTCTTTCTAAGAAAATTTCTCTTAAATCAATATATATATATATATGTTATATCCGGCGTTTAGCAAATATTAGAATTGGGCAAGAGCACCTAAGAAAGAGGGAGGATGTCAAAGCAAGAGGAACACGAATGGAAAACAAAGCAACAAAACAGATGTTAAGCACAGTGTATTACTAATTCCATTCATCAACTGAAAACGTGGCTTCTCTTTCGGGGTTGTCAATAGCGCGAGATCTCGCCTAGGAGGGCTGGCCCTCTTGTCATGTAAACGCAAACACATTAGTTTACAAAGAATTACGCTGAGATGCCGGATCTCGGCAAAGAGGGCTAGCACTACCAAGAGGGCTGGTCCTCCTCCACATATAAAGACCCCCTTAAAAACAATTGATCATTATATCACAAGAATATAGCTAAGAAATAAAGGGGATGTTACATCAAGCAGAACACGGACGGAAAACAAAGCAACGAAACATGCATCAATAGTTAGGCCTGCCCTAAACGTCGCACAATAGACGACTTTAATTTAGATGAATTTAATTGTTTGAATTTTATTCGACGAAACTGCGACGTTTAACTCGATTCAATTCGACACACTAATTCCGCGATAATTTATTGATTAACATATAAACACGCACAAGAGCAGCTATAGGAAGGATGTTACATCAAGCAAAACATGACAGAACACAAAGCGCTAGCAGCGAAACAATTAATTAAGCACATGCAATGAATTACCAATCGTTTAACAAATGTTAAAAAGAATTGATCATTATATTCATAAAATTTATAATAGCTTATAGTTGATAAAATTGACGAACACGAATAATCTCATGACAAGGCAGAATATAGAGCTGGGGGGAATCTACGAACAGCCCGTTTAATTCAACGTTGTAATTCAATTTCGGGTTCAACTTGTGACTGAAATGTTTGATTGTGACACACGTTGTGAGGCGCTTCCGTCACTCCGTTAGTGGGGGCACTTCACGATGTCTGCTCAAGGAGGCTAAAATGTTTGGGGATATAAGCTTAACTTGGTCTTGACTGAAACCATAGTAACTCCATGCGCTTCGAAAGTATTTTGTCACTTACGTAACATCCCTTCTAAATGTCCCCATTTCCTCTCCATATATCCTCCCATTAATTTGGTAGCAATATTGTTTTTCTGTTGACAAAAGCAAAGAGTATAAAAGAAGACGAATAAGCTCATAACTCATTCAAAGGTTGGTGCAATCAAGAGTTCAGTGTCTTGTCCAACTGCTGTAGAAAATGGCTAATGTTGTGAAGGTTCTTGTTCTTGTCTTGGCGTTCCTATGCACTGTGCGAATGAGTACTCAGTGTCGTCCAGGTCCTGATGAGCAACCACTGAGCATTGCAGAGTTAGTTGAAAAAGCTCCAGTAGTTGTCCGTGGTTATCTTGTCAAAAAGATCGGGGATCCAATAAACCACTACAAAGCGTGCCTGTATATTTCCCATATCTACAAAGGCGGACGCACGCCCAGTTATATCTGTGCCGATAATTTCGGCTCCTCGGCCGCGTGCCTGTCCGAGTTAAGCTTCGGTACAGAATATCTGATTTTACTCGACAAAAAATCTTCAGGGTACAGAGCTCGCTACGATAAAGTTCACTCGGCTGCTACGCCGTTCAATGACAAAGTATTAATAGAAATAAAGAAAGGAATATGCTGTCCGACGAATTTTAAAAGTAAGTATACAAAAAACAACTTAACCTATATAACTGTGCTGTCGATCATGTCTAACAAAATGTGATGAATGTTAAAGGAGGGATTTAGATAATTGACGTCCTTCAAGCTTGATTGATTGATTGATTGATTGATTGATTTATTGATAGATTTTTCTTTCTTTCTTTCTTTCTTTCGTTCGTTCGTTCGTTCGTTCGTTCGTTCGTTCGTTCGTTCGTTCGTTCGTTCGTTCGTTCGTTCGCTCGCTCGCTCGCTCGCTCGTTTGTTTGTTTGTTTGTTTGTTTGTTTGTTTGTTTGTTTGTTTGTTTGTTTGTTTGTTTGTTTGTTTGTTCGTTCGTTCGTTCGTTCGTTCGTTCGTTCGTTCGTTCGTTCGTTCGTTCGTTCGTTCGCTCGCTCGCTCGCTCGTTCGTACGTTCGTTCGCTTGTTCGTTCACTAGTCGATTGATTGATTGATTGATTGATTGATTGATTAGTTGATTAATCCAGAAATGTAATTTTTTTCCTTTCCTTCCCTTTTTTTTTAATTAAGAGTGTGAATCAGCAAGATTATCTTGTCCCAACCATTTCTCCGGTACAAGCCGTTGTGTATGCCGATACTACTAGGTCTATATTCAAAGAGGATGGTAAGTCCGCTCCTTTAAATTCCACATGGACTTTTGATTTCTGCTTTTTGTGTTTAATCATGACTTCAAAAAAATGTCTTTTAATTAAATTCTATGGAGCAGCAAAATTTTTATGATTTGAATAGATCATAAATTTTCTGTCTTTCTCTTTTTGATGTGTGCAAGAAATATATAGTTATTTTCCTAGAATATGATATGACCCAACCTAAATTAGCGGAAGGTCAATAGTATTTCGTATTAAGAATATAAATAATTTGTTTGTTGTTGTTGTTGTTGTTGTTGTTGCTGCGGCTGGTTTTCTTGCTGTTGCTGCTGTTGTTGTTGAAGTTGTGATAATGATGACGGTCATAATGATGATGATAATGATAATGATAATGATAATAGTAATGATGATGATAATAGTAATACAATAATGATGATAATGATGATGGTAAAGATGACGATAATGACGATTATGGCAATGATAATAATGACGATAATAATAATGAAGATAATGATAATGGTGGTGATAAGAACATTTGGCTACCGCGTACTTCTTCATAATACTCCACCATTGAACATGTAACTTTTTTTGTAATCTCTCTTTTTCTATGCTTATTCACTCGATGTAATTTTTAAGTCTGTATGGTGTGAAATAAATTAACTTGAACTTGATGAAAATGACGATTATGATGATGATATTAATTATGACAATGATGATCAGGATGATCATAATGATCATGGTGATCTTGATAATGATACTGACAATGATGGTAATAGACATTTGTCTTCTTCTTTTTAGAATATTTGCAAGTATCAAGGAAGATTCTGTTGTTAGTTTTAACTACCCTGGTTTTATTAAGTTCTTTTTGCCTATATGTATAAGGTTTTATTCTTACTAATGCCATTAAAATTCTCTTTTGACCCCAAAATTTAACGCCTATTTGTATACTCTTAATGTGCCTGTGAAGCAAAAATTAAGTCGGTCTTATTTGAAAAAAAAGCAAGTATAGTGTAGAAATTAATAATAAGTCACAATTAACTTTTTATATACGTAATATGAAAACAAAATCATACGTGAGCGAGTTTTGCAAAGACTATCAAACTAGCACGAGTCCGAAAGACGAGTGGTTAATAATAATAATAATATATATATATATAAACAGAAAAAATGTTCAAGTCAACTGTACTTAATACGTTACATGCAGTGCCGTTTCGGCAGTGTCCATGCACTCCTCGTATAATAATAGTACGTTGTTTAAAAACGCTTCGATTCTTCTCCGACTACTCAAAAATGTATAGTTAAAGCACTAAGAGTATTCTAGTTTCTTGTAGGGTACATTATTTAACAATATTTAAGAATTAGCTTTACATTTTGGCAAAGTGTTGTCCACTTTTTCAAATGTGGGCCGCCATCTTTGTCTATTTCGTGCAGAAAGGGAGGCCTGGGTAAGGGGTTGGATAATACTATCCTTCAAAATGCGCTGTAGAACATGATTGGCGTTTTTTCAACTTTTGTTTTTGATTGGCTTATGCTCCAGAAATTTGCACTGTATTTCTTTTTTCGACACTGTATTTCCTTAAAACTTCACTGTACGAATTAATTCGAATTAACTTCGTCGGTAATGCGACGTCGAGTTAAACGTCGAAATTCAGTCGAACTCAACTGTTTTAACTTGGACCCCGTAACTTTTTAAGTGACGTTCAGGAAATTTTAAACCAGGGTAGCGTTAAACAACTGTGTGTCGGATTCTAATTCACCTGGCTAGTGCGTTGGCAGGCCATTTGTTGAATTACTTATAATTATGTATTTGTTGAATTGCTTAATTTGTTAAATCTCGGCTTATAATTATGGATATAGTTTCGATATTATAGTATCTAAACTGTTCTCTCTAGAGATCAGCAAAGGCGATCTCTCATTACAGCAGTGTTATACTTATTACTACAGCAATACTGGAGGAAACTAGAGAATTCTAAAGTCAAATTGGAATTAAGCATGATATTTTTCTCAAACTCATTAATAATAATAAAAAGGAAGACATTTAATCAGTATTTAGAAATCGGAGGAAGATTAAATCCTCCAACGTCTAAAAACCAAGCTGGTTAAAAAAAAATATCGACTTCGCCTCGTATTTTCAATCTGCTTGGCTGCATTTAGAAATCGGAGGAAGAACACTGACTCGTGCTGGAATATATCACTTTTCACATGCAGCTAAATTGAAATTTTCATCTGAGCTAATTTAACATTTTATAGGTACAGTATAAGGACCGATTACATGAGACGAGTCGGGCCGACTCGTCTGATTAGGATCGTTACTATGGTTTTAAAACTCACATCTGAAACTAAATTTGCCAAAAAAAATAAAAGATTTACACTGCAAAAAATTTAAATCTAGGATAGATTTTTTTTCTAGTTTTAAGATTAATTTTCTTATTTTAAGAATTTAATTCTTGATAAGAAAAGTAAGCTAGATTTTATTTCTTATTTCAAGAATTTAGTTCTTGTAGCTACCAAGAAAAAAAATCTTAACGAGAAAAACAAGGTAGAACGTTTTTCTTGTTTTAACATTTTATTTCTTATTCAACAATCTAATCTTGTTTTAAGATTTTAATTCTTGGTACAACACGGTTATAGAAAGCAAATATTGCCAACGATTTTATTTTCAGATCATTATAAAATTAACTACATAACAGAATATTACTTGAGATACCCAGGCTCGGGCATGCCAGGTTTTTCACTTGTGCTTGGACACTGTGCCCAAGACACTCAGTTTAGTCTGAATGCAGAGGCCATGATATACAATTGAAAACAAGTGTAAGGATTTTTGTCTTGATTTAAGATTATTTTTCTTACCAAGAAATCTTGTTAAGAAAAATTATCCTCTCTACGGGACAAGAAAATATTTCTTAATTTAAGAAATATTTTCTTAAAACAAGTTTTTTTTTCTTAAAATAAGAATTTTATTTTTTGCAGTGTAGTTCAGATGTAAATAAATCTTAACCATATTGAAATCTCTGATCCTCTTGCGGCCGAGTAAAAAATTTTGCGACTTGAACTACAATCAGGAGCAGAATGTGTTCATTCACTTCGCCAAAGCAACTCAAACACTACAAATTTTAGATGACGACAAACCTCAAATTAAACCCCCCTCCTTCGCCTAATACCAAGAAGTAAACATTGATGCCGGGGGATGGGGGGTTGTGTGCATCAAACTTCTATTTTTTATAAATGTGTTCGCGAATGTTGAAATTTATTGAGAAAAACCATCAAGTGTATATCAAATTAAATGCACTTTGGGATACCGACAAAAACCCCACTGACAAAAACCCCGCCGACGAAAACCCCACCGACAAAAACCCCAAATTACTAAATTCAGACAAAAAACCCGCATTCTTCCTTTTACAAATTATTTTCAGTGAAGAAGTATGGTGTTGCGACACTATTTACGAACATCTGATTTGATGTTGCGTTCTCAACAAATGAGTCATCGTCTCAAACAATTCATGGCCATAAATACGCGACATTTGAGTCTGCAAGACATACGTGTCTTTGTCAGCGTTTTACGTGATAGCGCATGAGTGTTCGGAGTATTTCCTGATATACGATCCGGTAAATTCCCGATATCCCGCTGAAGAGTTGAGTACTTCTGCCCACTGGAACAAGTTTCGCATTTTGAAACTTGTGTATTCTATGGCGTCCTAGCTAGAGCGGCTTATCGTATGTAACTGCGTGCTAAAATTTATAAACTTAAGAATAATTTTTTAAGAATAATTATTTAAGAATAATTTATATATATAATAATTTATATATAAATATATATTTATATATTTATTAACTGATAATAAATTAAAACTTAAAGATTATTGTGACAACTAAAAAAATTGAAAAAGTTGAATGCGGGGTTTTTGTCTGATTTTGGTAATTGGGTTTTTTTGTCGGTGGGGTTTTTTGTCGGTGGGGTTTTTGTCATCTGTTTTTTTTGTCATGGATTCCAACACTTTTGCTCCCGATTGTAGCTCGGTTAGCCGGGACAGTCTGGGCTTATGTAAATAGCTCGTTATATGAGAATATAATCAGTTGTTAAAACGTGCATGGTCTTTAGTAACCCAAACTTTGCGAAAATACCGTTATAAAGCACTTCGAATGTAGGTCTATGGAACGTACTACAGGAAAAAACCCACTTGGAACTGAACGAACCATGCAGTACTCGATTAACCCAAGAGCCTAAATGCTATTATCCTATACACTGTCTAAGTCATCCAAAAATTGCTAATTTAATTGTTTAATTTGATTGTTTAATCGCTAATTTTCAAACGTACTTCATTGTTATAATATACATGACTCGGATCGAAGGGTATATTTTTCGTGTTGGCTGGCGTTCGACGTGAAACAGAGCTTTAAGCAACAAGCGCAACGGCATGATGAAGTATAGTGTTTCATTTATGGCCGGTTTAAATGAGTCGGGCTGTCCCGGCTAAGTAATTCAGTATTGAGTATTCAAGACCGAGCTTTCCAGATCATTTATGTTAATGGTGATGTTAAATGGAAATCGGTGAGAAGTCGAACAAATTGCCCTGTACCTTGGAAGTATTTAAATGTTTACATAAACTTGAACCATAAATCTTCCACACACATTTCACATAAAATTAATACAGGAGGAAACAATTCGTCATTGCATGGTCCTTCCAAAAGTAAAAACAGAAACAGGCAGAAAAACGTTTGCCTTTCAGGGAGCGTTAATCTAAAATAAACTTACGGAGTAAATGAGAACTGAAACTTCTTTAGTTAGATTTAAAAAAAACCTGTATGTCTTTTGATTTGTAGTTAATTTTTCTTAACACTGTCATTGACTTATACACATTTTTAATGCAAATTTATAATCACAGATTTTAACAGTACATATTTATAATATTTTTAGTATCCCTAAATATTTACAGGTCCTTAATTTATAGCAGCTTATCTCAGCTGAACTAAGTTAACCTGTATAAATATTGATAACTTTATATAATAACTTGTGTCACAAAAAATTATTTTCTCGGTCGCAAGAGAAAAATTCAATCAACGTTAAGATTAGTTTCCATGCATCTAAACTAAACCAATTAAAACTAAAGTGTTCTCCCTAAAGGTCCACCTACAGGTCCACTAAATGGTCTTACTACAGGAGAAAACCAGCTAGAATAAACTAAACTAACTTTATTTATATTAAATTAATTATTAAGTCTCTGAACGTACAGAAAAAAAACAACACTTGGAACTGAACAGACAATACTGTACCTCGATTAATTATGCCAAGACGTTAAATTATGTTATCGTCTGTTCATTAAATCTTCCAAAAATTACTAATTTATTTGTTTAAAAAACAAAATTTCGTATACTTAACGTATACTTCATTGTTATGTGTGCATAACCGGAGTATATTTTTCGCATGGGCTGGCGTTCGACGTTCAACCGAGCTTATATCACAAACACAACAGCATAATGAACACTATATAATCATCAGACACTACATGCACAATTGACAGTACCGTTTACAAGAAAAAAAATCGTTACAAAACACTTGGAGTTACGTAGGTCTCTGGAACGTAAAAGAAAAAACAGTTTCAAACGAACGTTGAAATATAATGAGAATACAATTCGAAACGAACGTTGGAATATAATGAGAACACATTTTGAAACGAACGTTGGAATATAATGAGAATACACCTCAAAACGAACGTTGGAATATATGAGAATATATTTTGAAACAAACGTTGGAATATAATGAGAACACATTTTGAAACGAACGTCGAATGAATAACTTTATAACTTTATTTAAGTGTCGATCTACTTTAATAGCTCTATATTACAGCTAATTGGGGACACTATTTATATAAGTTTTAAACTAAAATAGGATTTAAGATAAATATACTACCAGATCAAAATTTCTCTATTTTTACAATATAAGTGGGAATATAATGAGAACACATTTTGAAACGAATAACATTTATTTAACAACATTTATTTATACCGCGCAAATTCAACTTTAAGGTTTTCAAATGCGCCTTATAATAATTTTTGACATGGCCGAGTCGAAAGCATATTAAAGGCGCTCACGCAGCCGCCATACGACACATATCGGCCCACGAATTACAGCTAAGACCTAGGTGTTGGTTTTGCGGAGGGAGGAAAACCGGAGAACCCGGCGAAAACCCTCGAAGCACAGGAGAGACCAACTAAACTCTACTCACATGAGTCTCAAGCTCGAGAACAGGGTTATTCCCAGACGGTCACCCATCCAAGTACTAACCCCGTCCAATCGGGCTTAACTATTGGTGAGAGGCAGCGCCCTAACAGCACACGCAACATTGGAATATAATGAGAATACACTTTGAAACGAAGGTTAGAATGTAATGAGAATACACTTTAAAAAGAACGTTGGAATATATGAGAATACATTTTGAAACGAACGTTGGAATATATGAGAATACATTTTGAAACAAACGTTGGAATATAATGAGAACTCATTTCAAAACGAACGTTGGGATATAATAATAACACATTTTGAAACGAACGTTGGAATACGAGAACACATTTTGAAACGAACGTTGGGATATACAGTATAATGAGAATACATTTCGAAACAAACGTTGGAATATATGAGAATACATTTTGAAACAAACGTTGGAATATATGAGAATACATTTTGAAACAAACGTTGGAATATAACGAGAGCACATTTTGAAACGAACGTTGGAATATAATGAGAACTCATTTTAAAACAAACGTTGGAATATAATGAGAATACACTTTGAAACGAACGTTAGAATGTAATGAGAATACACTTAAAAAATAACGTTGGAATATATGAGAATACATTTTGAAACGAACATTGGAATATATGAGAATACATTTTGAAACAAACGTTGGAATATAACGAGAGCACATTTTGAAACGAACGTTGGAATATAATGAGAATACATTTGAAACAAACGCTGGGATATATATGAGAATACATTTCGAAACAAACGTTGGAATATATGAGAATACATTTTGAAACAAACGTTGGAATATGAGAATACATTTTGAAACAAACGCTGGAAAATAATGAGAACACATTTTGAAACGAACGTTGGAACATAATGAGAACTCATTTTGAAACAAACGTTGGAAAGTAGAGGAACAAACACTTCAAAACGAACGTTGAAATATAACGAGAAAATTATTTGAAACGAACGTTGGAAAGTAAAGGAAACAACACTTGACTTAGAACAAAGGCCTTAGCGAGACGTGACAATATTTTCTAAATATGACAGCCGTTACAAGATGAGCTTCAAATTCTATTATAAAAGAAGGCACTCTAATATATGAGATAACATTTTGAAAAGAACGTTGGAATATAATGAGAATACATCTTGAAACAAACGTTGGAATATAATGAGAACATTTTTTGAAACGAACGTTGGAATATAATGAGAATTCATTTTGAAACAAACGCTGGGATATATATATTATATATATATATATATATGAGAATACATTTCGAAACAAATGTTGGAATATATCAGAACATTTTGAAATAAACGTTGGAATATATGAGAAGTAAAGAAAAAAAAGACATTTTGAAACGAACGTTGGAAAGTAGAGGAACAAACACTTTAAAACGAACGTTGACATATAACGAGAAAATACTTTGAAACGAACGTTGGAAAGTAAAGGAAACAACACTTGACTTAGAACGAAGGCCTTAGTGAGATGTGACAATATTTTCTAAATATGACAGCCGTTACAAGATAATGAGCTTCAAATTCTATTATAAAAGAAGGCACTCTAATATATGAGAATACATTTTGAAACGAATGTTGGAATATAATGAGAATACATCTTGCCAACAAATATATATATATATATATGAGTAATGATTTATTTAACGGTCGAAAGCACAGGATGTGGTCGCCCAATCATCCAAGCCAGAGGCTCATGTAAAAGTGCACGACATAAGCTAAGACCTAAGTGTTGATTTTACGGAGGGAGGAAAACCGCACAACCCTGCGAAAAACCCTCGAAGCACAGGAGAGACCAACTAAACTCTACTCACATGAAATTCAAGTTCGAAAACAGGGTTATTCCCAGACGGTCACCCATCCAAGTACTATAACCCCGTCCAACTGGGCTTAACTACAGCGAGGAGAGGCAGCGCCCTAACAGGCAGCACACGCGCCACCCGTGGATATTTAACAGTTATACCATGAGCTCGAGTCGTATATGAGCTCATAGCCAACGAGGCGCTTCGCCGAGTTGGCTATTAGTTCGTATACGACGAGAGCGAATGGTATAACTGTTTTATTATATAGCCAAGCACTGTACAAGAGACAAAATTACAGCGAAATGTTTGAAACGACAAACTTCCGGCATAGGTAACTAATACTTCCGCCATGCGTAATGATGCATTCACATAGAGTTTCTCGCTGAGCTGTTCGGTAAACAGCTTTGAAATGTTGCATAAATGTTGCTCGAGAGGCAAAAAATGTGTTAAGCAGATCAACAAAAAAGATTAAAAGGTACCTTTATGAAGTCAAAAGGTGGGTCAGTGGTTTATATTAGCGTTGCTGTCGTGAAAAAGGTTTTGATTTCATGCAAAAATGAAACTGAAACACCTTCGGCAGTGAAACTAAATTACTTAGTTGGTTGTTTTTGAAAAAGAACATGCTTTTTACTACTCCAAATGCTTATCTAAATAAAAAATGTCTCTTTACTGGTGATCTCCTACGAAATGTGTGTTGTAAGCTTGATTTTAACTGTGAGTTTCTTTGTTTGGCAACAAATTCAAAATATCAACCCGTTAATTTAGTCAGGTTTTTGAAGTAAAAATACGTAATTTTTAGGTGAATTTTACCATTTAACATGCTAAATTGTGTATTTGTTAATGTATTTTTACACAATGTTGTTTTTTTATACATTGGTTTGAGGGTGTTGATGTTTTTCTGTATAAAAATCCGTCAATTTCAACTCTTTTCGGCAGTTTAAAAAAACGTGCCGCCATCTTGTTTTTCCTCTACTAGTAGGATATGAGCTGATAGCCTAGTAGTAGGGAACCAATCAGATTACGCAAAAGCTCATATCCGATAGCATGCTATATAATAAATATATATAGTGCTGGCCACGAGGGACTTTCAGATGTTTGTGTAACTATTATTGATAAGACGGATATTAATAACCCTACTGAACGTGAAGGATTCTGGACTTACAAACTTAATACTTTTACACCTATGGGACTTAATTTACGCGATTTCTTTTAATTTTAATTTATGTAAATAATTATTTTCTCTATATAAGTGGCTTCATTTCTCTTGTATAATTGACCTGAAGAAGGGGCTAGACCCCGAAGCGTTGTAAAATTGAAGATTAAATAAAGTTCCTCTTGAATATATATATATATATATATGAGAATACATTTCGAAACAAACGTTGGAATATATGAGAATACATTTCGAAACAAACGTTGGAATATAATGAGAATACATTTTGAAACAAACGCTGGGATATATATATATATGATGTGGTCGCCCAATCATCCGAGCTAGAGGCTTATGTTAAAAGTGCACGACATAAGCTAAGACCTAAGTGTTGATTTTACGGAGGGAGGAAAACCGCACAACCCTGCGAAAAACCCTCGAAGCACAGAAGAGACCAACTAAACTTTACTCACATGAAATTCAAGTTCGAGAACAGGGTTATTCCCAGACGGTCACCCATTCAAGTACTATAACCCTGTCCAACTGGGCTTAACTACAGCGAGGAGAGGCAGCGCCCTAACATGCAGCACACGCCACCCGTGTATATATATATATATATATATATATATGAGAATACATTTCGAAACAAACGTTGGAATATATGAGAACATTTTGAAAGAAACATTGGAATATATGAGAAGTAAAGGAAAAAAAAAGACATTTTGAAACAAACGTTGGAAAGTAGAGGAACAAACACTTTAAAACGAACGTTGACATATAACGAGAAAATACTTTGAAACGAACGTTGGAAAGTAAAGGAAACAACACTTGAGTTAGAACGAAGGCCTTAGCGAGACGTGACAATATTTTCTAAATATGACAGATACAAGATTACAAGATTACAAGATAATGAGCTTCAAATTCTATTATAAAAGAAGGCACTCTTCTCTAAAAATCGCTATCCAAACTATGGTTTGATTGGTGTAAGCACGAGTTGGCTTGTTTAAAGTCTTGAGCGGCGTATAGACAAGTGATCTGAGTGAGACAAGATGCAGTTGTTTCTTTTGGGCATCGTTCTTTTAGGCCTCGTTGAAAGAAGCTTCCAATGTAGTATTCGTGGAGAACTACCAAGCAACGAAGAAATAGCTCGAAGTGCGCCTTTGGTTATTAAAGCCTACCTCATCTGGAGGCCAATTTCTGTATTTAACAGCACAAGGTGTTTACATGCAGCTGCAGTGTACAAAGGGCAGCTTGATTCCACCCACATCTGCGCTACCGGTTTTGGTTTTGGCTCTTTGTGTCTCTCTGACTTGGACTTCGGCAAACCATATGTTGTATTTTTAAACGACACTGCAGGGGTATACACAGCCTATAATGTACCCTTGAAAGCGACTGTACGCTACTCGCAATCTGTCTTTTCCGAAGTTTCCAATGGAGTTTGCTGCTCGCAAGGAAGTAAGTATAAAGCAAATTTACGTTATTGAATGAGTGATGGTATATATTCAAGTATTTTACGAGTTTCAGATGTATCAGGGCAACAAAAAATATAAGAACACAATTGCAAAAACCAATAAGACCATTGAATATTTATTATACAACTATATTATAGGAAATTAACGCTCGTGTTATTTAAAGTATTTGAAATTAACGCGACTTAAATTAACGCGAATTGAAGAGAAACCTAATTCCGAATGAAAGAAATTAACGCGAAAAGGAGGTAAAATGTCAAAACGAAGGACATTAACGCGATTTTTATTTTAACATTGAATATAAAAAACCTGAACAAAACAAATCTATATATATACATGTACTGACCAGATTGGCGATTATTTGAGAACCTTAAAATTCTCCCTAAATGTAAGGGTTACGAGAACAAATCTGGCCACTTCGAGCATTTTCACAGCGACAAAATGAACTGGAGTGGAGATATTGAAAACGAAATACCTTTGCAAAAGATTAAAATACAGTGAGCAAAAAAGAGAAAGCTATTGTTTCTTAGTTGTCAAATGTCTGGACAGGTTCCAGAATTAAAGTTGCGGAAATTAACGCTTGTAAAAATTAATGCGATTTAAATTAATTAGCTTCAAATTCTATTATAAAAGAAGGCACTCTAATATATGAGAATACATTTTGAAACGAATGTTGGAATATAATGAGAATACATCTTGAAACAAATATATATATATATGATTAATGAGTAATGATTTATTTAACGGTCGTAAGCACAGGATGTGGTCGCCCAATCATCCGAGCCAGAGGCTCATGTAAAAGTGTTAAAAGTGAGGTGAGATAAGGTGAGGTAAAAGAAAGTTAAGGAGAAGTGTGGTGATGGAAAAGGAAGTAAGTTAAGTTAAGGTAAGGTAAGGTAAGGTAAGGTAAGGTAAGGTAAGGTAAGGTAAGGTAAGGTAAGGTAAGGTAAGGTAAGGTAAGGTAAGGTAAGGTGAGGTGAGGTGAGGTGAGGTGAGGTGAGGTGAGGTGAGGTGAGGTGAGGTAAGGTAAGGTAAGGTAAGGTAAGGTAAGGTAAGGTAAGGTAAGGTAAGGTAAGGTAAGGTAAGATAAGGTATGGTAAGGTAAAGAAAAGAAAAGAAAGGTAGAGTGAGCTAAAGTAAGGTAAAATGTTATAAAGTGAGTTATAAAGTGAGGTAAGGTAAAGCAAGGCAACGTGAAGTGAGAGGTAAAGTGAGGTGAAGTCATGCAAAGTGAGGTAAGATAAGATGGCGTTAGGAAAGGTAAGGAGAAGCAAGATGATGAGAAAGGAAGCAAGGTAAAGTAAAGTAAAGTAAAGTAGAGTCAAGTCAAGTCAAGTCAAGTCAAGTCAAGTCAAGTCAAGTCAAGTCAAGTCAAGTCAAGTCAAGTCAAGTCCAGTCAAGTCAAGTCAAGTCAAGTCAAGTCAAGTCAAGTCAAGTCAAGTCAAGTCAAGTCAAGTGAAAGTCAAGTGAAAGTAAAGTAAAGTAAAGTAAAGTAAAGTAAAGTAAAGTAAAGTAAAGTAAAGTAAAGTAAAGTAAAGTAAAGTAAAGTAAAGTAAAGTAACGTAACGTAATAGGGTGAGGCGAGGTGGGGTAAGGTGAGGTAGGGAAAGGTTAGGCGAAGTGAGGTTAAGTAAGGTGAAGTGATATGAGGTGAAACAAAGTAAAATAATATAAGGTGAAGTAACGGAAGATAAAGTGAGGTAAAGTAAAATAAGGTAAAGTGAGGTAAAGTAAAGTAAGGTGAAGTCGTGAGGTGAAGTAAAATAAGGTGAAATAATGAGGTGAGATAAAGTGAGGTAATTAAGGCAAGGTAAGGTATACAAAGTAATGAATGCCTACAGGGAAACCATACAGCAGTACACTACCTTTATACAGTAAATTAATTAGATTCCATAACAAGCAGGTTGGCATCAATATATATACAGTATGCTGCATTCAATATAGATCAATATTATGTAGTTAATCTGTCAATTGATACATGATATTTAATTCTGATCATAATTCCTTTAATTTTGTTTATGGTTTTGTTATAGATTGTCACAGCACCTTGGCATGCAGTTTAACTAGTTGTGGTTCCCAGCAGTGCAAATGTCAACCAAAAGGTAAACTATAAGCAGCATTTATAGATGCCTCAATAATCGAAATTACAAAAAATTAGTGGTGGTCTTGATTATTCAAAAAAATTATAATGCATGTCCAAGTTTCATCTAACCTAAAGTAATCTAATTTAATTTTATCTAAAGTAATTGAACCTAATCTAATAATCTAATATAATCTAATAATCTATCTAATCTAATACTCTAATCTAATAACCTAATCTAATAATCTAATCTAATAATCTAATCTAATCATCTAATCTAATCATCTAATCTATAGTCTATATATGCTAGTCTATAGTCTGGTCTACAGTCTAGTCTATATCCTAGCATATAATCTAATCTATAGTCTATAGTCTAGCCCAGTATAGTCTAATCCAATTTAATGTAACCTATTCATTCAGATCCATTTTCATTGCATAAACATAAACAACTATTTGAAATAAGATAGACGAGTAAATATACAGAAACCTAGTACCGTCGGGAAAGAAATAGAAAGAAACATTAAAAACTACATGTATATATTTAAGTTTTCTAAATTTTTTGCTACAAGCAAAGTTGTTTCAGCATACCATTATTTAAAAGACTTGTTTGTCTTACTTTAATGCATAAAACCTTTGCTTATGTGCAATACAAAGTCTACAATACCTTAGAGTAAGCTCTATCCCTTCCCTGCAAGTTGCCCGTATCCTGAAAAGAAGTTCGAAGACATCTGGACAAATAAAGCGAAAGTGACGTCACGTGAAACTAAGGAATTATCAAACCAAATTGATTCAACAACGAAGAAAGGAAACAAAAAACTGCAAAAAATGTTAGTCATATTAAATGTACTTGCAAACAAGACAGACTCAATTTTCATTTTTGTGATCATAGGCAATTTACTAAACGGTGACACGTAGAAATGTGGTTCCTTTCTCTCATCGTAGCAACCGCGACATTATCTCTATCTGTCCAAGGTGTATTTGACTTTGTGCTCAGCCGCGCCCGCAGACTTATCAATCAAGTTATTAAAACATTTATGAGAAAAAGGTCACCGGTTACTACTATGGGAGAAGGGACCTATAAGCCGCCGTCTGGAGGCTCGATTTCCAGCCATATATCGGGCCCGGTACTTACCTCCCCCGAAATCACGGCTGGACTCCAACCTCGTACCCAGGGCATTTTGCCTCCACGTTGGGACGTCCGCGAAAATGGCCCTGGCATCGGCTGGTTGATTCTATATTCTGATTGACCGGTTTAAAAACTCGATTAATTCATATAGAGTATAATTCATTCATCAAAATCTGAATTGCAATAGATTCATTGCAGAACTATTCAGTCAAAACGTTTTCAACTGGCAGTAATGTAACCACTGGAACTTCAATGTCATTGTAAACTTGGAGTGACAATATATGTCAATTGTTAGAGTAGTTTGATATGCTTGGTAAAAAAACGTTGCTATAGTATGATCATGTAAAGATAAAGATAAAGAACGTAGTGATCAGTATTGTACCTATTTAGTATTGTGTAAATAGTTACCCTTGGTTGTGTTTGTGAATAATATATAGCTAACTGACTGGCCACGAACGTTCGAGGGCGTCCCCCCCGAGGGTTCGTCGTCGAAGAACAATTAGGCTTCATTCGTCGTTTTTAATTAATTTTCCCTGTCGTTGTCGTTGAAGTGTTTTCCTACTTTGCGATAAAGTTGTCAAAGTTCAGTCGGAAAAAAAATTACAAAAAGTTCAGTCGGAGTTCAGATGCAAACCAGTAGACATTTGTATAACTTGACGAAAAATCTGACAATTCATTATTGGGTTATAATTAGCGCGGAACGCGAGTCACCGAACGCCATGTCACTGCCGAACGACTGCATCGCCATTAATATTGTTTTCATATGAGTCGGTTCGCAGTGGCGTTCATGTATACCCGTTCTCTACAATCGACAGCGTTGTCTTACTGCATATAAAAGCGAGTTTACACCAATTATGATTATCCGAAATTGCGTCATCTTCGCTAGCTTGGCGATCAGAATACACTACTTAGTACAATCCTAACCTACCCATAGAAAGTATAAAGTGATTGGTTATTTCCCCCTTTGGAAAATATTTGTAACCCTCCCCGTATCACTTCACCCTATGCGTCAGCGAGTCAGAAATTGATTCTTGACCAGCTCAAAAAGTATGATTAAAAAACGAACATCTCAACACGTTTTATATTCTCGACTTGTTTTTGCCGAAATCTCAACACGTTTTTATTTCTCGACTAGTTTTTGCGGAAATCTCGACACGTTTTTATTTCTCGACCATTTTTGGCCGAAACGGCGCGCCATAAGAAATATCGGGGCCCAGGAAACGGTTGGAAGTCAAGCCTGCCGCCGTCTTGGATTGACCATTCTCTGTCAGTCATTGATATAAGGCACCTGCAGTCAAGTTATATTTAGGCTAGTAGTTCCATCCAGTTATATTAAGATCGATGCATCTTGAACATGCATAACTAACTAACTAAACTACAAGCTCAATTCCACATTATTATTTTATAGGTTCGATAATTGGTGGTGATCATCCATGGGAGGCCAAAAGATCTACCTAAATGCTTATCTTGTTGTATTTGCTGTTTGTCAGATTCAATAATGTGTAATCAGGCTCTGAGTTCATGTCATTGTTGTCATTAATAAATGTTAAAAAAACCTGAGACGTATACATTCCTTCTGTTATTTCGACAGTGGCGCAACTAGGCAAATGAGGGCCTGTGGGATAAATTACTTCAGAGGCCCATTCCAAGCAAGGCCGTGGCTACACTCAAACACGGGAAAAGCAGTTGACCAACCAAAAGTCCATTCTCGTCCCACGCGCTCTCGCGAGGCTCTGTAGACACCAACCCCTTAAAACCGCCAGCTACGCAGGCTATAGGCTCTGGGAAACTTTGGAGCTCTGCGTCGGATTCCCGACGCATTGACGTAACAAGCGCATTCCAAACATTCTAAACTCTCGTACCCCAGACTCATGGTAACGGCTTGTCATTTTCTCTCCTCTTAACAAACCTCGTGTATAAACTATAAATCTCGTATGAATCGTATCGTATCTATCATTAATCGTGAGGTATACGAAGCTATGCGTTGGAAAGGACGACGGCCGGGGCAATCTAGTTTAGTGTTAAAGAGGAAACAGATTTTAAACTGATCATGAGATGCCATATAACAGCCAAATCGCGAAATCGAAGACATCATAGCTGTATTGCCAACGATTTGGCAAATACTTTATTTATCAACTTCTTCCCCTGGTGTTTGACCTTCTATAATCCAATTCATCTCACCTTTAAACGCATTCATGGAAGATTAAGATGGATGACCTTGAGTGCGTGGTGTGCTGCCCAGTGCATGTGTATGGTCTTTAGTGTAATGTGCTGCACTATGCATGTGTATGGCCTCGAGTGTGGTTTGCTGCAGTGTGTGCATGGCCCCGAGTATGGCGTGCTGCACTGTGTGCATGGTCTTTAGTGTGGTGTGTATCAGTGTATAGATGGTCTCGAGTATGGAGTGCTGCACTGTGTGCGTCGTATAGTGTAGTATGCTGCATGCAGTGCGTATACATATGGTCTTCAAGTTAGTGGGCTGCAGTGCGTGCATAACGCTGAATGTGATGTGCTGCAGTGTGTGCATGATCTTTGGTGTGGTGCACTGCAGCACACTTATATTTTGATAAATTCCAGGACAAGATTACTTAGACTCTGCCATATTAACCTCTGTTGAGCTTTATGTCAAAATTTTATATATTTATCATCAATGAGATGTTGTTTCAGATATTTCAACGTCAGATGTGTTGCACAACCTGAATCAGATTGATACGTTTAGGTTACTCAAAAATTGAAAGTGCTGATGGTGTACACCTTACGTCATTGCCGCCATGTTGGATGAATTTGACAAAAGTTTTTGATCATCTGCAATTATAATTTCATCCAACATGGTGAAAATATCTTTGTCTTTTAAATGTCAAGCGAATGGTTGCACACCACCTATATATATACGTATATAGCAATTTCTTCATATTCTCGATGTATAAGCCTTATTCATAAGGCTTATACATCGAGAATATGAAGAAATCTCATGGACTAAATCTGGCTTTAGTACGCGTTAGGCGAATGTGTGTCCATTATTTCGTTCCATGACCAATAAATTGAGATAGTGTAAATAAATTACTGTAGCTATATCAAGTTTTAGAATAGATCATTCTGACCAACTGTAAACAGTGCAAAAAATCCACGGCAAAAGATGTGGACTTGTAAGTTTAACCATTATTCTTTGTGCACAAAACACACTACTATTTTTAACATGTAATAGATAAAATATGAGCGGCTGAACTGTATAGGATGTATATTTGTAGGCTGTAAATCTCATACAGTTCAGACGGGAAACACGTCACACAATTTCGGTTGACACAGTATTGTGCCGGTTAACAAAGAACATATGGTGAACATAATTCTTATTGGTCTGCAAAAATGGAATCGGAAGCTCTAGTAAAACAAACTAGATTCTGGAACCCATGCACGTCCTCATACTATGCCCTCACTTTTTCGCCCAGACATTTTTTGTAAAAACACAGGGAGACGTATTACTATAAAGTCATCAGGGTGCCAATTTTATACGTGTTTTTGTTGTTAAAATAAACCCAGGTAGCAATGATTGAAAAAACATTCTTATATCAAAAGTGCCTTTCCTTGGTATAGTCAAAAAGGGCGTATTTAAAAAAATTTCCACGCAATTTTCACTCATCGAAGATATATCCACGTGGTTTACGAAAATAATGTGGTGGAAATCTGTATCATGTTTAGTATAAGATGTTTAACGCCAATTGAAAACTTCGGATTCAGCTCGGCGTTGCAGCCAAAAGTATGCAAATATATAGTGCACCCCAAATTGCAGAAAAAGCTTTTCAGAGCCCCAAAAATTCAAAAATTTTCCGGGGCATATCCCCTGGACCATAGAAATAAGTGAACACGACAAGGTGTGGCCCTAGCAGCCCCCACCATGCATTTTTAAATCGCTGCGCGGACCGCAGATGCTTCTACATGTACGAGTCATCCGTTAATAAAAAATGATAGGAAAATACAATTCGTTTTCTTCTTCTAACCTTGTTATGATTTTAAAGATGTTTGAGTTTGAATTTCGGCGTGCTATGCATTATTTTTAACTAAATTGTTGGCTGGTAATGTTTTTCATCATATTGGATCATTCCTGCCATTCCACATCATGGATATTATGCATATGTGATTCAGGACCATAACAAGTTGATTCGGGCAAGGAACCCTAAAAATTAAAACCAGAAGTGAGCTGTATTGAATAACGTTGTTCCCATTTGCGTTTGGAATTCAAAAAATAAACTCTTTCTGTGTTTCCATACAGTTTTTTTTTAAATACATCGCGTCTTAAAGCGGCGTTACCCTTACAAAAATTCCACATGATTTCACATGTGGATATTCCACATGTGTTTTTGGAACGTGTGATCACATGTGAATATTCCACATGTGCTCACATGTGATTACATGTGGAATATCCACATGTGAATATTTCACATGTGATCACACGTGTGAAAGCATGTGGAATTTCTGTAAGGGTACATGCACCATGCATGCAATTTATCGTGCAACTTGTCTCGCAAAGTTGCTACGACACAGATTGCAACAGAAATGCCTAACGTAACATACCACACAAAGTCTCGCAACGTTTTTGTTGCACAAGCGTTGCAAGAACTGAGAGTCAAGTCCTACTTTTCGGAACGATTGTGGCAACGCTGCAATGGATTTTGAAGCATTCTACAGTGTAACACCTTTCTTGCAACTTGTTTCGCAACAGTTCACGCTATCAGCCAATAAAAATATGCTTTGTAAATCGTGTAAGTTCACTTCAGTGACATTTGCGAGCAAAGTTGCACGAAAAATTGCATAGCGAAACATCCATGCTCACGTGACTACAGTGCAACAGATTTAGCCGTTACGAAACAAGTTGCACGAATTTTATTTACATAGTGTAACACTGTAACACTACTTTCACACACACTGTAATTGGTCATTTTACAGTCCAACGAACTTTAAAACAATCTGAATATAAAAAACTGAATAACTATACAATAAAGGTACCAATTGCTTCATATGTTCATCGCTAATACTCCAATCAAACACTTGGCAATTCTCGATGATGCGTTCTTTCTTTGAAGATTTTGGAATGACAAGAAACCCAGACTGAACACACCAGCGAATAAATAGCTGCGCAACAGACTTCTTGTACCTCAACAGATAAACAGAAAATAATTGAAATGAAAATCAACAAATTAAAATCAAAACGTTATAATTATATGAATGCACTGTTAAACGTTTTGCTGTTTACAAGATCTAATAAATTAAATTTATTTATACTGTATTTACTAACTTTATTATTTATATAGTAACTTTATTTATACTAACTTTCCTTATACTAAATTTATTTATTTATTGTCTATGAAGTGAAAACTTTATATGGATTTATGTAATAAAAAATAATTAACACCAGGCAAAGTGTGTTTGTGCTGGTTTCAGTACCTTACTTCCGGGGGGATTTGGCATTTCCGGTTACCTTTAGCCTGTGGCCTGTCTGGCTTGGCCTTGGGTTAATTTGGATTCAAGCTTTCATACGTGTCGCTTCCCTCCCACCCTTTCCCTGTCTCTGCTTCCTTGCTGCTCGGAGTTCTGGCGGTGGGCGTGGCTTGTAGTGCGTAGTGGCGTGACTGTCGCTGGTCTACAGGTGCTGTTCTTGCGGGTCCGTGTGCTGTTGCCTCATGGCTAGCTGCTAGTGCTTGTGCGGGTCCGTACTCTGCAACATTGCTTATCGTACAGGCGTTGGGGGTCTGTATCTGTGCTCCCCTGTTGTTGCACAGTCATGTGGAGAGTCATCCAGTTCTGGGGTTTCTGCTGCCGTACAGTCGTTGGGGGACTGCATTTGTGCTTGCTGCTGCCGTACAGTCGTTGGGGGACTGTATTTGTGCTTGCCGCTGCCGTACAGTCGTTGGTAAGTTACTTTCCACTTTATGTGTGACAGTAGTTCTTGTAGGAGAGGGTAATACTCGGCAACTGTGCAACTAGTTAGTTGGCGAGTTTAGGCTTGTCTGGGGCTGCTCTACCAACAAGACCCAGCGCAAACCCCTCTCCGACAGAGCTACACCCTCCAATGTATTAGTTAATTACAAGAGATTTCGCCATTGGCACATACTGTGAATGCTAGGGTCTTAATGGGGTAAACTCCCTTGCTCGAATTTGCGAGTGTTAATACCATTTTTATTGTTTTAATGACATCTCAAACTCATTAATAATTCATGAGATAATCAGCCAATTACAATAGTTCATTTAATCACCTGATTGAAGGTGGATATTCCAGTAAAACGCAATATATTAGATGAAAACCGGTGTTCATCTAATTCTGAAGATCTCAATTATCTATGCAAAATAAACAAGTTGCTGTATGAATAAATTTTACACACACTCATGAATAAAATCTCATGAGGATCTATTTTAATTGCATTTTTCAATTGAAATCGCTCGATTGAGATGCCATATAAACAACTCTCGTGTTTGGATCCCCTGATGAAACACTCAAACTCGTTGTTGATATATTATTACATGACAGGAGAGCATTCACTAAAAATGTCAGAAGAATCTGGCCTACAGTTCCTAAGTTATAAACTCTAAAAGTTTTCCATGATGGCTACCAAAATGGCACTGTTACCAAAAGCTCAAATTTCTCCAGAAACGAACTGGCAATAACAAACTTTGAGAGTTCATAACTCCAAGAATATACATCCGACTCTCTTGAAATTTTCTTTGAGTGCTCCTCTGTCCCTTTCGTTCTAAAAAAACGCCAACGAATTTTTCACTTCATAGACACTTTAATACTAAACTGAGTTTATTTATACTAAGCAAACTTTATATATATTTAACTAAGTTTATTTACACTAAACTAACTTTATTCATATTAAACAAATTTTATTTATACTATAAACTAACTTTATTTCTACTATTTACTAACTTTATTTATATTTAACTAAGTTTATTTATACTAATAAATTAATGTTATTTATACTATACTTTTAAACTACAGTAACTTTTTTATGCTATTAAAACTAACTTTATTTATGCAAAACTATTCTTATTTATACAATAAACTGACCTTATTTATACTAAACTAATTTTATATATTTCAAAACTACTTAATCAATTGATACTATTAAACACTTATTTACTGGCCGAGGGAAACAGTGTGTTTTGTGGCCCCGAGACTTGCCGTTGTTTCCCGAGGCGAAGCCGAGGGCAACAACGAGCAGTCGAGCTAGGGGCCACAAAACACACTGTTTTCCCGAGGTACCAGTAAATAAGTGTTTTCTTATATATCAAGTGTTAAATGACAACACAAATGTTGAGTAAAATCTTCAGACATTGCTTTAAAGTTAAGAAAAACAGGAAAAAACAAACTAGACCTGATCACCTACTTCCGGTTTTCATATTTTCCCTAGGGAAAAAATAAATGTAATGATGTTACCCGCTGCCGTGGGTTACGCGGGAAACATCACGATTTTTGGACCGCCACGCGAGGACCGCTCGCCCAATCAAAAAGCTAGAAAAATGGATTTTGACACGTGATATATAACAATAATATTTACATTAAAGTAACTTTATTTATACTAAACTAACTTTAAATCTTTGAAAGCTTGCATGGCGATATAATTAGTATTCAGGATACGTTTTGTGGAACACCACGTTTAATATTTATTTGCTATAAGCTTTCGGCCTGTTGACCTAGGCCATCATCTGAGCAATATAACAAGTTAACTTGTATGTAACTTGTTGTTATATAAAATGGTTAAGACCAGTTAGTTATGAACTTTGTTATGTAAGTTAGTTAAGACTTAGTTTAGTTATTTTAGTTATTTTAGTTTAGAATCAAGTGATAACGAAGAGGAAGGGACCATGGAGAGCCAAAGATCAGTATTAAGGAGAGCACGTCCAGCACAGCCCGTAAATCAAAGATTATAAGAAACTAAACAGAACGTAACAGTTCAACACGACAACAAAACAAGCGCGACGATGAAGGAGAGAGAGTTACGCAAATACCACAAAGGATGCACAAAGAAACACACGACCTTACTACCCCAAGAACGATATGTCCGTCCATCATTTTCAACATAACAGGAAAGTATAGCGGCTCACAGGACTTCAGCACTTTCCGATGGCCATACACGAGGAGGCTCTCCATGTCGATTATCCAAACCATGATGAAGAGGCGCAGTCTGATAACAGTATAGTGAAACTGAGAAAGAAGAACTTGTAACTATGCTGTGATGAACAGGCCGAAATCTTAGCAAATAAATATTAAACGTGGTGTTCCACAAAACTTATCTTAAACTAACTTTATTTATTATACACTAACTTTATTTATGCTAAACTACAACTTAATTTATAGCTTATTCTGGCTAACTTTAGACAATTGTATTTACATGCACTGTAGTAAAGGCAAACTCCTTGTAACCAAACTGTAAAATAATTTTTTTATACTAATTTCTTCACAAATAAAATCTGCACCGGCCAGGTTAAAAATAATTATAAATACCAACCGAGCATTACAGAAACAAGTTACCATTTCCAGCTATATCTTCAAAAAGAAACAACACGTATAAACCTATAGTCATGTTATGGTCCATTCTCCTTACTTTTCTGCTATAGAAACCACTTCTGGTTCTCCTAATCTCCTGCCTTTTGTTAGTGGTGCAAATGCCATTACAAGTATGCCATGGTTACGGCAGTATGACACCAGTTCTTGTCTTCGCATGTATGGATGAAGTTCTATTTGATTTACAGCAGGAGTTGGTCTACCTGACTTACGCAGGCCTTCAAGCATGCTTATGTTGAAATTACTCACACCAATTGACCTGCAATAAGAGATATTACTAGCGTGAATCAACCGTTTTCTTGTCAGGCAGTTTTAGTGACATGGACAATGTAAAAAGTACAGTAAACTACATGTAAAACTGAACTAAAACTAAACCAAACTAAATATTAATGACTAAACTATAAACTAAATTAATTACTAAAGTATAAACTATGTACAGTAATTACCAAACTACATGCACAGTACATGTAAACTAAACTAAACTAAACTAAACTAAAACCAAAGTAAACCAAATTAAACTAATTATTAAACTAAACAAATTAGACTATAGACTAGACTATAGACTAGACTAGACTAGACTAGACTATAGACTAGCCTAGATTAGACTAGACTAGACTAGACTAGACTAGACTAGACTAGACTATAGACTACACAGCAAAAAATCGTTTTCTTAACAAGAAAAAAAATTCTTAAAACAAGAAATATTTTCTTATTGCAAGAAAATAATTTCTTGATACAAGAAAAATTTGTAACCACAAGAAAATATTTCTTACCGCAAGAAAAAAATTTCTTAACTAAGAAAAAAAATTCTTGCTATAGGAAAAAAATTCTTGACTTAGAAAACATTTTCTTGCCACAAGAAAAAAAATATTATGAGATAAAAATTTCTTAACATAAGAAAAAAAAATTATGTAAAGAAAATTGTGTTACTGTTTGATCGTTTTCACCTGACATGCTTTATTTATGATATCAAATATAAGATAAGTATTGTTGGCAACAAAAATGGAATCTATTTGCATTATGGCCCCCAGTTAATTCTAGTATGTAAGCATTATATTTATATCATAAAGCGAACCAAAGAAAGCTGCGGGAAGTCGCGCGAGGCTAACGCGAGTATCTCGTGATAACCCGTGAAACTGACCAAAGGGAACGCGGGCTAACGAGGTTCAAACTTCAAAATCGTCCATTGACCGTTGGAGCTTCGCGTTTAACTGATCAATAGTGGAATTTGTGGCTTGTATTTTATGATGTATTGCAAAGGAACTCGTTGTTTTTATCATTGTCTACTGTAGATGAGAAATATGTCAGATTGTAGAAGGTAAGTCATCTTTAATACGCAATTTAAATGTAGTGAATTTACTTATTAATATTTTTCAAGCTGATACAATCTTCTTATAGTTCTTACTAGTAAAACAGTAAAAATCCGCTAACAAGAACGTACGTTTTACCAAATCAGCCTGGGATAGGTTCTTATATTCTTATATAAATAAATTCTTAATTTCAGCCTGAGGTTCTTATAGTTGAAAGTTCTTGTTAGCGGGTTTTTACTGCATTCAATCTTAAACTTTAAGCTTATATTCAAATGTTACTAACTCCAGTGATTCCTAATCAAGGGATTTGAAAGTGTCTAGTATTCCTGATGATGAATAAATCCTAGTCGAATCGTCCAAGCTATTAAAATTATTTAAAATTTACCGTGTATATTCTTTATATCACTGTATATTCTTTCACTGTATACAGTATATCATTAATTTAATATTAAGCTGGTTTGGCTGGTTGGTTTAATTATTTAATACCATGTGTTTTGATATCTTCAACTCAACATCACATTTAACAGTAAGCTTATATATATAGTATTTGCAGTTACAGTGTAAACACTATCAAAAATATCTTTCAAAAATATCAAAAAAACTATCAATTTCTGTTTTTGTGTTTTTGTTCAGGGCAAGAACTCAGGGGTTACTGACTACATGTAAAGGTTATTGTTGAGCCCCCTGTATATGATGTTATAAAGTTCAACATCAGGTAAGTGATGATCAGTTATTGGGCTATATTTTTTATATACTGAACAGGCTTAACCCTTTCACTACTGTTGGGGCCTTTTAGTTTTTACTCTGGCTAACGCCAGATGATTTTACTCATTGAGAGAAGAAGTCTAGTAGAGAAAGAGTCAAAACCTATCTCATTAACCATTTTACTACTGTTGGGGCCTTCTAGTATGTATTTTTCTCTGGCTAATGCCAGACTATTTTACTCGTCGAGAGAAGAAGTCTAGTAGTGAAAGGGTTAAGGCTGGGTTTTTTCTCTCAGGTAGTGAACAGGAGTGACTAGATGAGGTGAGGTGACCAGCTCACTGGGCTAGTCCACCAAAGAATGTGAAATTACAGTATGTGAAGTCAATTGCCCACCTCTGGGCTGCAAGCACTGCTACTGCATGCACTGCTACTGCTCATTGTTTGTAAGTTACACTATCTGTAGCCTTGTTCCCATGGCCCACTTTATTTAAAACAGCCAATCGTGTGCTCACCAAGCAAGCAACCAAACAATTTTCGTGAGGTTATGTGATTTAAGGTCAATTGTATGAAATGCACCTTCACATATCAGAAGCCCTGTATATATATATATATATATATATATATATACATACATACATACAGGGCATATCAGAAGCCCTGTATATATATATATATATACATACAGGGCTTCTGATATTATGCGAAGGTGCATTTCATATATATATAGTGTATGTAGGTGCATGATAATGCCAGTGAAGTGTAATATTTGGTATGTACACTCGTTATCAGTTTTCTTAGAGCCTTTGAATAAATTTTTCTTATTATTTTATGAGTGTATACTACAGCACTGAATTACATTAAAATGCTGGCCATTAGTTTTATTTTTGTAGTTGTTTTACTAACTGGGATATTGTTTGTTATTTTATCTTTTACAGGCACAAAAATTGTACAACTCCTTCAACATGTGTCAACAATTTTTGCAAGACTCAAATCTGCCCAAAACACAATTGAGTTGATTCATGAACTGAAGGTAATGACTGTATTTGGTATATGGTGTATTTTCCCTAAACCAAGAGGGTATATAGAGGCCCAGCCATTTTTTGGCCAGTTTGGGATAAAAGAGTTAACTCTTTCCTGTCTGTCTGAATTGGTCTTTAGTATTTTATTCTGGCTAACCCCAGATGATTTTATTCATCTCTGGGGAAGCCCTCAGACAGGAATGAGTTATAAACTATCTCTCGAACTCTTTCCTGTCTGAATTGGTCTTTAGTATTTTATTCTGGCTAATGCCAGATGATTTTATTCATCTCTGGGGAAGTCGTCACACAGGAATGAGTTAAACAAATCTTTTTCTTTCTTATTTTGAGGAATCATGAGGATGCAACGTCATTGATGGTGTACAACCAAGATTTTTGCTATGTCATTGTGGGAAAGCAACTAATATTCAAGACGGAAGCAGGGAAGTTTTTAGAAGCTGTTGTAGTATGTTTGTCATCAGTGATTCACTTTATTTGTTGGATTTTGATTATCCTAAACAAAATGAAATTGGGATGACCATTTTGCAGATTTATGTTTTCAATGACAATTGCATACCAAAGGACATTGCGATTCTTGTTAATGCGATGTTAAAAGCGTACAGGAAGTGTAAAGTGGAATCATGTTAAAGAACTGATGCGACTTGAACTTTTTTTATATATTACATAACTTGTATGGTATAGTTTTCTGCACAGCCATATTATAAGTGCAGTGAATGTTATGTTATTTCACCTGCTTGTGGTTTTTAATTAATTTATGAAGCCTTTGGAAGTCACAAAAACATCACATGACATTCGAATACGGATTATCATTGATATTATAATGTACAGTATATACAGTGAAGAACGCCACCTTACGACTGCCCAGTTAGTATTACTTTGCTATCACACAACTTTTTTACCTTGAACAAAAGCACGCTACAGTCTTTCTTATATTTGATAACCATGTTGATTTAAGCAATGTACATGTTTATTCGACCAGATTTTTTGGCCACACACTGTTAATATATATATATATATATATATATATATATATATATATATATATATATATATATATATATATATATATATATATCAGTGGGATTCCACTGCATGCAGAATGCAGGTATATCTGTCATACTTTTGCAACTTCAAAAAGCTTTATACACTTCATGCTAGACTGATGACATTTCCATGTTATTTTGTTTGTTTTAAAAAATTATAAGTAATTTTAGTTATAATATAAATGTAATGTGCATGCAGTTTCCTATTTTTCTTACCATGTGAGCATGTAAATTATTTCCTTGCTATTTTTCTTATTTTTCAATAAAAAAATAATCTTATAACAATTTGGTTTATTTTCTCAAAATAAGAAAATTTTGTTATTTCAAGAAATATTTTCTTGTTAAGAAAAAAACCTGAATTTTATTCTTATTTTAAGAAATAATTTTCTTAGATTTTCTTAGTAAGAAAAAATTTCTTGCTATTCTCCCAAATAAGAAATTTCTTATTTTAAGAAAAAAAATATCTTGAAATAAGTTGTTTTTTTCTTGGATTAAGATTTCTTTTTCTTAAAACAAGAAAATAATTTTCTTATTTTAAGAAATAATTTTCTTAGATTTTCTTAGTAAGAAAAAATTTCTTGCTATTCTCCCAAATAAGAAATTTCTTATTTTAAGAAAACATTTCTTAAAACAAGTTGTTTTTTTCTTAAAACAAGAAAGTGATTTTTTGCTGTGTAGACTCTAGACTAGACTAGACTATAGACTAAACTACAGACTAGACTAGACTAGACTAGACTAGACTAGACTAGACTAGACTATAGACTAGACTATAGACTAGAATATAGACTAAACTACAGACTAGACTAGACTAGACTAGACTAGACTAGACTAGACTAGACTAGACTAGACTATAGACTAGACTATAGACTAGAATATAGACTAAACTACAGACTAGACTAGACTAGACTAGACTAGACTAGACTAGACTAGACTAGACTAGACTAGACTAGACTAGACTAGACTGGACTGGACTAGAGGGTTCGGCATGGTTACTCCTCAAACAAATATTTTCTGATACAGACCTTCACTCGGTTAATAAGTCTTTAATATCTTACTTTGCAACACCTTTTTCCTTTAACTTCAACATGGCATCATATGTCTCCAGTATTTTACCACCCCTAGGTGTGTGCATTAAATAGAGATCCACATAATCTAGACCCAATCTAAAGTTAGTAAATACAATTTCAGGACAACTTCATTCTTTACTGAGATAGAAAGTTAAATGGCATTTCCCGCATTTTGACAACAGATTTTAGTAAAATTATGATCAGTTTTTTTTTTTACTTCAAAGTACGCATTTCAAACCTTTTACAGTAGTTACACATTTTTTTGAGTAATCTCAAGAATATTATAAAGAATGACTCTATATCAGGGAAAAAGTCCCCCCCCCCCCAAGCTTCTTGGCCCCACCATGATTGTGCAGGATTTTAAAAAGGCCTTTGAACTCAGTTTCTGTAGTGTTTAATCAGTGTGTTCATTAACTCTTTCCTTGCTAAAGATTCTCACTTGGCAAGTTAAATCATCTGGCATTAGACTCAGTAAAATAACAAAGGGGGCATGTAGTTTTGGACTGCTTGTTTCGAGCGAAGGCCCTTCGTCAGAGAGAAACGTAAAGAGTGTAAACAAACAATGAGCTTATATAAAAAAGATAATCATGTGATCAAAAATTAGCCAATCAGGCAGATAAAAATAACAATAACAAATTAATGAGATGCGAAAAAAATAGCCAATCAGAGCAAAATAACAATAACATATCAATAATGAGATGCGAAAGACATTTGCTATTCTCATGTTCTTTTCTCTACTCTGCTACATCTATTTCAGGACCTAAATCAGCATAATTTTACATGCACCTCTTCCAACATTATTTACTGCATTTCTTGCAGTAAATGCTGCATGCTCTACATCGGTGAAACTGGCAGACGTTTATCTGACAGGTTTGCTGAACATCTTCGTTCTGTGAGGAACAATGATGTTGACAAGCCTGTCGCCCGACATTTTAATAGTGTCAACCATCATATTTCGGACATGGAAGTTTGTGCCATCTCAACGCATAGCCGCATAAGACAAGAAAAGCGTCTCATTTTCAAAATTGGAACCATTCATCCTCACGGACTCAACAAACGTTTTTCTTTTATTTAACACTTCTGAAGACGCTATTTTTGTTTAGCAAGGGCAGACATAAACAGCGTTTTCACTTAATTTATCCTTCTTTTTTTTAAATTTTTTCTTCTTCTTTTATCTGACACTTCTGAAGATGCCGTTTGTGTTTAGCAAGGGCGGGCATATAAACAGTGTTTTCACTTAATTTATCTATTTTTTACTCTCGCTCATCCTTTTCACACCCCCTCCTTTTTTTGTTCATCGACGGTGAGAATAGCAAATGTTTTTCGCACGTCATTATTGATTTGTTATTGTTATTTTGCTCTGATTGGCTAATTTTTTCGCATCTCATTATTAATTTGTTATTGTTATTATCTGATTGGCTAATTTTTGATCACATGATTATCTTTCTTATATACGCTCATTGTTTGTTTACACTCTTTACGTTTCTCCCTACGGCCTTCGCTCGAAACGTTAGACTACTACATAGGTTCTCTGTTTCGGCAGTATACCTAACCTTACTATATTTCGATTGTTGTTTCAACACTCCCTACGCAGCACGCTACTTTTATTTCACTATTTATAATATTACTGGTGTTTTACTTATATTACTAATATTTTTTGATTTCAGCTGTTTTTGTAGATCCCAAAATATTTTTTGATATGAATATTATTTGAATTTAAACAAGACGCCTGGTCAGGCGTTCACTAGGGCTACTGCAAACTGATCTCAGTGAGTATACGGAGGTGCTCGCATAGCTTGCGTATAGTACGGGAGCAGGTGTTCCGTTTCGGGAGAGAAGGCGTTACGAGACAAAACACAATCTCGGATACAAAACACAATTCTCAATACACAAAACACGATTGGCTGTATTTAACGTACAGTACTTCCATACAGCGTTCATATGTCGAGTCTCTTCGGGTATTAAATATCAACACAACAACATGTTTACCTGTCAAATGTCACTTGCAAGTTCACTTCATCAACGTTCCTTGTGTTTCTATACATCATTTGAGCAAGTCAATGACATTAAACAAAAGCGGTTTTCACATAGCATTGTATTCAAATTTATATTAGGTTGCTTAGGTTTGCAAGTTTGGCATTGTAGATGCTTTTGATATTCGAAAGCGCTCGTCGTCTTTTTTAATCTAGTCTACCGTGATCGTCGTGTGCGATTGTAATCTGTAAATACGTACAAGAAAGAACACTTCACTTCGAACAACCTGATCAGACAACAGGGAGGGGAACTGGCGAAGAAAGAAAGCATGAATCATGAGAATTAGCATTTATCAAGCATCAGTTTTGCAAAGTCTGATGGGATGATGCCATAATTGCCATTTCGGAAATCTGAACATCGACAAAAAAATAAAAACAGAGCCGAAACCTAGACTCGGTCTACCACAGGTACATGTAGCCCGAGTAAAAAATGGTATATACACTATAATGAAGATGATGTCAGATTATGCATAATTTGCATACACAATGTTCGATCGGTTGCAGGAAAAATATTACCTAATTCACAAGTCAAAAAATATTTTGGCATTCAACCATTCACATAACATATTAGAATCCACATCCTCGAGTAATATTGTATTTGAGTAAACAGGCACTTCAACTACACATCTCTTATCAAAAGCCATCATTCCTGCCTGCAGATGCCCCGAACATTGTATTCAAGATTGAATTATTTCTACTTCATAGTTTCAGAGATATTACTCATTTTGTAAATCTTATTTTTGCCTGTGTGAGTAAATGACGTCACGAGGCACCTAATTTACATGTTTCAGAAACTTAAATATCTCGAGAACGAGACAATATTTTGAGAAACTGAAAACGCCAGTATTCATCATGGAAATAATAGTTTACTGGTATCAATACGAGATTCACGATTTTTTCGTCGTAGTGCCACTTTAAGTATTGATTATTGATAGAACTAATGTTACAGTACTCTAATATATTAACAGGCTAAAATCGGTTAAAATAAAATAAAATACAAAACGTTTTCGACTTCAAGTCCTCTTCAGTGTAAAATGACGATGACTTGAAGTCGAAAACGTTTTGTATTTTATTTTATTTTAACCGTTTTTAGCCTGTTAATATATTATATTCTGGAAGCAAACATTATGACGTTACAGTACTAATTTCTTACTTTTTATTACTTGCATCAAATGCTTTCAAACAATGGTCATATCCTTTTCCTGCAGTTTTTGTAACAACATAAATGTCTTCCCTTTTAATATTGGACTGCTTGATACCACAACCAACTTCTGCCTCATTTCTACATAAAAAAACGTGAATGTCAAGATAAGAAGTACGGTATATAGATTATATATGTCAAAATAAATAAGACTGTGTAAGATATTTGTAAGAATAATATTAAATGAGTATTACTTTTAATAAGGAGGTGTAACTAGGATTCAACATTGTAAAAATTTTTGTTTCTACTAGCTAAAATTATATAGATAAAAAACCAAGCTTTCGGACTATACGTCTATCCTCAGGGTTAAAATGACTATATGGTAAATTTACATTAATGAAGACTATTAAAGTACATAGATAAATGTACATATTTAAAAGTACATATTTAAAAACTATGTTAAAGACTATTAAAAGTACATAGATAAATGTACATACATAAAAGTACATATTTAAAAACTATGTATAAAAACAAAAGATCAAACTGATTAACATGTTAACAAAGGCTATCTAATTAAAATATGGTAATCATTAAAATCCCATCGGCATAGTATTTTCTATAACTAAAGGTAAATAAACGTTCGGTAAAGTTCTTCCACAATCTCGATTAATAACTGCACAATCTGTTTTGGCAATCATGCAAGCTTCGTTCCATCTCCGTTGTGACCATCTATTCTCTTTTAAAATAACTTTCATTCTTTTAAAAGAGAATAGATGGTCGCAACGGAGATGGAACGAAGCTTGCATGATTGCCAAAACAGATTGTGCAATTGCTAATCGAGATTGTGGAGATAGCCTTTGTCAACATGTTAATCATATCAGACGTTAAACGTTAAATATTAAATGTCGTGTTCCACAAAACGTATCCTAAATATTCAAAAATATGACATTAAATTTAACTGCTATAACTTTTTTATGTATCAGTCAAATCCAACCCTTCCAAAGTATGCATGCGCTGCATACATGCATGCAGCCATAAATTAATTGCATACCCTCGCATTTGCAGACATGCAGCGATATTTGCATGCACTCTCATTTGCATGCATGCAGCCATATTCGCATACATGCACAAATTACCTTGCATGCATGTATAAAGGATACATACCACAGCAATTTATGCAAATATATTTATCATGTCAGAGTACAACTTGTAACAGAGCATTAAAACATCAACATGTAATGCCTGGAATATCCCCTGGAAATGGGAAAGGTGTAGCTGCAGTTGTGTTACGCTTTTTTGAGACGTTTTACATTTAAACCTGACACAAATGACAACTTTATAAAATAAATTCGAAAAACAAGAATATTCAAACCTGCTCATGTGTTCTTATATCTGAGCCCTCTGAAACGAATTCATAAGCATCAAATCAACACACAAATTTGCGTCGTTTTCGAATTAAATACTTTGAAAAGTATAAATGATATGACCAGTGAACTCTGGAAGGCTGACTCCAGTCAATCACTGGACGAAAAAGTGAAGCAAAAAATGGCGGACATGGGGAATTTTTGGACGTCAGTATCAGGCCCTACGCGGTCATCTTGGATGTCAGTCTTAGTCTTTTTTCTCACGACCATAATAATATCACTATATAAAATGCATGAAATATATACTAAGACCCATATAAATTCGAAATAAATGTTCTTAACTTGTTTCTGCTTAATTTTTATTTGTTGATGCTTGCGTCTTTCTGACTTCCGAGTCGAGTTTCAACTACTTTTCGACGAGTTCCACTCACAGTCAATTATAACCTCTTTATACTAAAAATAAGGAAAGGCTGGTAACTTTCATATAGAGAATATTTCAGACGACCCTCATTTAAATCTCCATAAAATACACAAAAACCGTTCGATCTCGAAAATTGCCACGAGTACATTGGTCAAGAAATTGGCTATCCGTTCATTGCTCTTTCATCTTCTTTGTAGCTCAACTGAAACGTTTATATACAAACTGGCTTTGGCTTCAAAAGCAATAGAATTTTCCTCACACAACAAAGAAGATGAATAATTCTCAGTCCCAAGAGTAATCTTAACGCCGTTCCGGGTGTACTTTTGGGCTGCCTGTGGTTCGGCCGCGAGAAAAAAAAGACTGAGACTGACATCCAAGATGACCGCGTATGGGCCTAAAACTGACGTCCAAAAATTCACCATTGCCGCCATGTTTTGCCTCACTTTTTTATTGGCAGTCAGCCTTCCAGGTATATACAGAGTTCACTGGATATGACTAGTTACCAGGCCTCATTTGCGCATTGTTTACATCGTGACCAAGGTAACAAAGAATTCCCCGTCACCTTTTTGACTAAGTGAATTACTGTGAATATATTCACAAAAAATACCATTTTATAAGACAATTTGTATGGAGGGGATATATTCAAT
This sequence comes from Paragorgia papillata, assembly GCA_035771165.1. Taxonomy (NCBI): domain Eukaryota; kingdom Metazoa; phylum Cnidaria; class Anthozoa; order Scleralcyonacea; family Coralliidae; genus Paragorgia; species Paragorgia papillata. The sequence continues at coordinate 327,544 of JAWNZC010000236.1, forward strand.
AAAGTTATAGACAATTGAGAAGATTTTCAAAGTACTGTTTAATAAACGAGCAGGAGTGTTTTATCAGATATAAAGACACGAGGCGAAGCCGACTGTTTTTATATCTGATAAAACACGAACAGCGAGTTTATTGAACGGCTTCAAAAACGAACCACTTGGTAAGTTCATTGACGTAGTAAGTTTGAAAAATAACCTTGTCTAAGCCGAGAAAATCAAAGCTAAAGTTTATGTAAATCAGGAGGTATCTTTAATATATATAAACTTTAATTTCTTTTGAATTTTCCTCATGAATTATTAATGAGTTTTTGAATATGTATTTAAACTAAAAGTCAAACTAAAAAATAGAGAATTTTTGAAGTCTTAATACTATAACAGTAAATGTGCAGACTGACTGAAATACTCTAACCTGCTGCTTCTTTCTGTGCTTTTTAATGTTCAAAAATTAATAATTTTAAGACTGTGCTGTTAGATTATATTAGTATTTCTATTAGTATTTCACCTTGTCAGGGAAGAATAGTTTTTAACTGATGTGTAATAATACACCCAGCTGAAAGAGCATTTATTATATTGTTTTATCTAGATTAATGCCGGAGCAAAATAATTCTTCAAAAAGTGTTCTATACATGACTTTACATCCAAGTTGATAATCGTGAAGCGTAACTATTAAATCTACACGTATGGTCAGAGGCAAAATATTTATGTAATATATCATAAACGAGTGGGAGTGTTTTACCATGGCCAGGGATTACAAACACGAGAGGACAAGTAATAGATACAGCATGAGCAGCCGAGCTGTATCTGATTTGCAAGGCGAGCTGCAGTATCTTTCTTAAAATACAAATGCATCTAAGTATAATCAAGTTCACCAACTATTTTGGGGATACGGTCTGTTTTAGCCGAGAAAATCGAAGCTAAAGTTTATGTAAATCAGGATGATGCTGTATCCGATTTACAACCACTGCTACGGTATTGATTTCTTTTGAATTTTTTTATTTTAATGAAAATTACGAGGCCGTTATAACCGGGTGTTTGTAAAACATGAGAGAATATTGAAAATCACGAGGCTGCAAGCCGAGTGATTTTTGTTGTTCTCGAGTGTTTGAAACCCCTGGTAAAACACGATACACGAGTTTATGAAAGCTTCACAATCATCAATTATAGTAGAGGGACTTTTGTGCATATTGGTGCATATTAGATTTACATACAATGGTTTCATGTTGAATTTAAAATTAAGAAATGTTGTAATGAACTCTTACTTTGTTTGTACCGTTTATTATTTGATTTCTTAATTATAAATTCAGTGACTTTTACCAGGTTTCGAAACTCATGTACATGACCAAATATTTTTCTGTTTCGCTAATTAGCTCATGAATTATTAATGATTTGAGAAATTTATTAAATAAATGGACAGTTATTTCTGTGTTAGCAATTATGCTATTTTGCCATTATTTTAGTATTATATATTAATTGTCAGTCATACTACTTATGCATATACTACAGCATGCATGAAAACCATGTGCTTACTACATTGCGCATCATACACTATATGCATGCACATTGGACATTTCCATATAACGGCCTTCGCTCCAAACATTAGACTCATGTTCTCTGAGTTGTTACTTTCAACACTGCCTACACACCATACTACTTTTATTTCACTGTTTATATACCCTTACGAAAAAATCCTATATAGGATCCTATAGGAACAAATTTTCCTATAGGAATTTGAATAGGAATTCCTATAGGATTTTAGGGTATATAGTATATATACAGCACAGTGGCGTAACTTTGGGCTAGGGTGCCCCTGGTCCAAACTGAAAAGGCCCCCCCCGGCCCTGGGGCCCATGCCCCAGAAGTGCATTTTCGGCGATTTCTGCGAGGAATTTTCCAAAAAATTAATCGGTATAACAAGGGGAAATTCATCATTATATCAAACGTTTGTTAGATTATAAGAATATTTATCAACCCGTTACGCGTTGATACCGGCAGGCCAGGCGAAGCCGTGTTATATCAAGAATATAGTCACTGACGAAAATACCCTAATCACGTATAAACACCGGATTTTTTACAAACAAAACAAACTGCATTAAAATCAAAAATCAAACATTTTGTTTTTATGATTTGGGTGAACACAAAAAAAGTAAGTCTAACTGCTATACCTGAGATAATACAGGTCTTTTGGCAATACACTTCAACTTTATAATTTATATCCCGCCGTTTGACAGAGAAAACTTCACGATGGACTGGGCATCCGCAAAAATGGTAAGTTGACCGTCAACAAAAGGCCTGGGACAAGCAGCTGAATAGAAATCCATTTTCGTACCTTTTATTAATTACCTGTTGCAACGTTCTGTATTTTGTTTTGAAACTGTTTGAAACTACGTACCAATATTTAAATGATGGAAAGCTATATCTAGTTCAACGACGACTGACTATTTCCCAATAAATACGTGAAAATGACGGAATGTCGAAATCCCCATAAAGGACATCCGACATCGACTCAGGGGCCCCCTGTGACAGCCCCCCCCCCCTGTGAAAGGGCCCCCCCGGCTCTTGCCGGGCAGCGCCTATAGGAGTTACGCCACTGATATAGCATATATATTTAACAGTTATACCATGAGCTCGAGTCGTATATGAGCTCATAGCCAACGAGGCGCTTCGCCGAGTTGGCTATTAGTTCGTATACAACGAGAGCGAATGGCATAACTGTTTTATTATTAAGTCAAAAGGTGGGTCAGTTGTTTATATTATCGTTGCTGTCGTGAAAAAGGTTTTGATTTCATGCAAAAATGAAACTGAAACACCTTCGGCAGTGAAACAAAATTACTTAGTTGGTTGTTTTTAAAAAAGAGCATGCTTTTTACTACTCCAAATGCTTATCTAAATAAAAAAAGTCTCTTTACTGGTAATCGCCTACAAAATGTGCGTGGTAAGCTTGATTTTAACCGTGAGTTTTTTGTTTGGCAACAAATTAATATCAACCGTTATAATTTAGTCGGGTTTTTGAAGTAAAAAGACGTAATTTTTAGGTGAATTTTACCATTTAACATGCTAAATTGTGTATTTGTTAATGTATTTTTACACGATGTTGTTTTTTTATACATTGGTTTGAGGGTGTTGATGTTTTTCTGTATAAAAATCCGTCAATTTCAACTCTTTTCGGCAATTTAAAAAAACATGTCGCCATCTTGTTTTTCCTCTACTAGCAGGATATGAGCTGATAGCCTGGTAGTAGGGAACCAATCAGATTTCGCAAAAGCTCATTAAGAAATAGAAAATGGCCGCCCGTGTTTATATAGCCTGATGCAAACACGAGAGTGAGTTGGGAGAATTCGAAAGTTTATGTGAACCCGAGCCGTAGGGGTTTACATAAGTACTTTTGAATTCTCCAAACTCACTCGAGTGTTTGCATCAGGTTATATAAACACAGGGCATCCATTTTCTATTTCTTTTATGAAATAAGGCTAAAAAATGTGCCGTGACATCACAACCGTGTTTACGTAGCCTGATATAAACACGGTAATTGACCAATCACAGCGTGCGTAAGACGCAACCTATTTTATAATATCCGATAGCATGCTATATAATAAATAAATAAATATTTATTTATTTATTTATTCATTTATTTATTTATTATATAGCATGCTATCGGATATGAGCTTTTGCGAAATCTGATATATATATATAGTATAGTTTAAGTGGGCTTACCTCAAAATGTTGAGTGTCGCAACTGTCAGTTTCACGCGGGGCGATCTTCAGGCGACTGAGTAGTTTCGATTCGTGGGCCGCTTAATTTGGAAGAGAAACTTTGTATCATGAAAGCAGACAAACACTTTTTACTCAATAAAAGATCAGAAATCATTTCGACATGCAGGCATAAAAATAAATTTAATATCAACAATCTAAACAACAATCAGAAAAAGGAAAGGAGTTTGAGGAATCCACCGCCCACACGCCCACCTTTCGACAAAAACCATTTGAGGGATGCATTCATTGTTTCACCGCCCACACGCCCACCTTTTGACCAAAACCATTTAAGCGGCCTACGAATCGAAACTACTCAGTCGCCTGAAGATCGCCCCGCGTGAAACTGACAGTTGCGACACTCAACATTTTGAGGTAAGCCCACTTAAACTATACTATATTCGCTCTACCTTTATGGTATTGAGCACTTTCCGACATTCCGTGAACAAAATCACACGTGCTCGTGTTAATGAACATGAGCTCGAGTCGTATATGAGCTCATAGGGCTATGAGTTCATATACGACGAGAGCGAATGGTATAATTGTTTTATAATATAGCAAAATATGTTATGATAATTAATGCAAAATTGTGGATTTATTGCAATAAATTATATTAATTGGATATCCGAAAAAAAAAAAAAGAAGAATAACACAGTTTTTATCCATAATGATTTATTATTGCTGAGTAATAGTAATGGTTGTACTCATAAATATGTGTTGTTAGTTCAATTCTTGTGGATTTTAATTTGTCTGACAAAACATTATTGTCAACCTGACAATTCAAATGCGGATTTACCATCTTAACTTTGTAAATTGTGCATTTGGGTTGTATATTTTGTGTTAAATGTTAGTTTCCCCTTCTTAGCTCAAGTTTTTCTGAGCTATACGTTTAAAAAACCAGCCAGTTTCATCTGCAATAGTTTAAGAAAACTACGCCGCCATTTTGTTTTTCACTACTCGCTGTATACGAGCTGACATACAGTTAGTAATGCAGCTAATCAGATTGCAAGATAGCTCATATACCATTAGTAGCTATATATTATATATATATATACATATACATACATATAAGCAGGTGAAAATGCACCATGATGGGCCCAAAGTTATGTGGCAATATTCCTTGTTGCTTGGGGGAAAGTTGTGCTCTACTTTTGGGCCAAATAAAAAAAAATGTTGTGCATCCAGTAAGATTTATTTACAGTTGTTATATATGTGTATATATATATATATATATTAAATTCATCTCCACTGGTCAGTCCAGTGCTGTAATAGTTACATAATTTTTGTAACTAGTTACAGTTACATCATCAGAAAAGTAACTGGTTACCGATACAAGTTACAATGAAAAAAAGTAACTAGTTACAGTTAGAAAGTTACATGTACTTTAAAAATGTTGTAACTATAGTTACAATTACAATTACAAAGTTACACCTATACTTTCGTTCAGCTATTAAAATCGAGAAAGCATGTGAATTAGACAAAACTATTGTTTAATTTTACCAGAAGAGAATTTTCAAAATTACGATCAGTCATTGAGCAACTATGTGGTCTGAAAATTAATCCTGCGCAGCTGAACAACCTTTCACATGCTGCACTTCCAGGCACTGGTGTGTTCAGTTCAATGAAAAGCTGGTGCAGCTTCGGCCATCTTGCATATGCAGTGTATTCACTTTCGGTGAACAAAGTAAACAAGTTAGCTTTACGGTTTGTCTGTGACTGATTTGAACTGGAACATCATTTCCAAGTGCAGCCAATTGGATTTGATCCAGATACTGGCTATGCAAGATTACATGTGTACAGTAATCGCTCACGTTGACGAATGAATGAATAAATGCATGTGTATGCATGTTATTAATATAGCATTTGCATATAGATTGTCTAGAATGCATTGCAGTGGCATGTGATGAAGATTCAAGCCTGGATACAACGTTGAACGATGACTCGGCGAGGCTGGGAGTATTATCGATATTGCAAAAAGTAACAGTGCTCTCAACAGTACATGTAACTAGTTATCATTACTTTTTATTCCTACTTTTTGTAACTAGTTACAGTTACAGTTACCTTCTGAAAAAGTAACTAGTTACCGGTAAAGTTACTCAAAAATAATAGAGCAAAAATACAACAAATTTTTCAGTAAAATAGCATTACCTTGAGTTTGTGATGTGTTGTCTTGTATTTGTGTTCTTCTTGAGTTGATGTGAAGTGATTTATCCATGTTTTCGTTGGGGGCTTTAGACCTGAATTTGTTGCTCAGGGGTTGGGCCTTGGCACACTATGTCTTTCCCCAGGGTAGCTGGGTCATGGAGAATTTTTTCTCATGCCAAGGTGTAGGCCCATAGGTGGGGGGGGGGGGGGGTGTACAATTGGAATTGAATGATACATTATGTGATAATGTGAAGGAAAACCAAAGTCGAGCCAGAGAAGAGCAGTTATGCACAAATCAGTGTCAAGCCCGGGGGGGGGGGGAGGCCGGGCAAAGATGGGGGATTTGGTAAATGTCTGTATCCCACCCTATGGCATTTGCTCTTGAATCGTGACCCCAGGGTGGGGGCATTTAAATATTCGAAAGGAAATTTTCCAAATGTTCCTAGGCAGAGATGGGCAATTTGCCTACATTTGATCATAATTCTCGGCCCCAGGGTCACGCTTTTGAACACTTCATTTAAAAAAATTCAAATCCCCCACCTTTTGCCCGGCCTCCCCCCCTCGGGCTTAACACTGATTCGTGCATTAGCAGAAGGGACACCATATTAAAGGCCAAGAGTTAATTATAAAGGAGACTAGTTCGTTCTCGGACTCTCTGCAAAGTTAATTTTCCAATTTGTTCAAATTGGTGAGCTTTGTGTTCTCATAACATGAAGTGAAAATATAAACAAACAGACAAACAGAGGTGACAACAATAATTGATACAATGATACTTTACAGTGTATATCTATAAAATTTATTAAATCACTCACCCATACACCTCCGCAGTATCGAACAAGCGATAGCCCTTCTTCAAGGCAAAACCAACGGCGGTTTCTGTCCCTCTATCATCACCAACAGAAGCCTTAAATACCCCTAGGCCAAATGCTGGAATCGATTTGCCATCATTTAATTCAAATTTGGACCCTAAATTCTCAGCTATTTTCCACGTTTCCTGCCATCATTCTTTCACGGATGTCGGCAATTTATCCCCGGCGTTCTGTAACCCTCTCCCACGTTCCAGTTCATTATGTCAGCGGTATATTTTACAATAAAGTTATTCAAAAACACAGGTATTACTATAGTCATCTGGGTGCCAATTTTATGTGTTTTTGTTGTTAAAATAAATCCAGGTAGCAATTTGCTACCAGGAACAACAACCTATCTATTAGGTTTCTAATTTGCTACAAGGAACAACAACTTATCTATTAGGTTACCAAAAGTAAAAACAGAGTGTGCACGAAACGGCTTTTACTATCAAGCTGCTTACCTGTATAACCTACTTCCGTTATCAATTCGAAGCTTGTCAGAAGAAAAATTATTTTACCAACAATTGAATGATTTTAACTTTTAACTATTTTAAATTTTTTATATAATTATATTAATATTTATATATACTTATATTTTATCTGAACTTTTATATATACATATCCCGATATAGTCATCTAAACTTTTAAATATTTTCATATTTTAACAGGACTCATTTGGAAAACAGTGTACTCACTGAAATGACTATCCTGTATAAATATTTTGTAAATAAAATAAAATAAAATGATTGAAAAATCACATTCTTATATCAAGTGCTTTTTCCGGTAGTCAAAAAGAGCGAATTTTTAAAAAAATTTGCGCGCAATTTCCGCCCATCGAAGATATATCCACGTGGTTTAAGAAAATACATGTAATTTGACGGAATATCTGCTTCCAATTGAACACTTCGGATCCAGCTCGGTGTTGCAGCCGAAAATACGCAAACAGTGCACCTCAAAATACAGAAAAAGCCTTTTCAGAGCCGGCCCCAGAATTCAAAAATTTTCCGGGGGCATGTCCCTGGTCCCAACGTTTTGAAGCCAAAAATTGCGGACATGAGGGTCGCCATGCACGTCCCCCCAGTCCCTTTTACTGTGTAGCCGAGAAAAAATGAAGCTGAATTTGGTGAAATGGGTTGCAAAAACAGCTTGAAATTAAAGAAAAACTGAACTTGTTAACCACTTTCAGGCTTAGATCAAATTCCAATATACCGTAGATTATGTGAACACTGCATGACATGACGCGTAAAAACAAGAAAAAAAGTAAGCTATCAAATGAAAGTCAACAATACGCAACCAAAATTACCATGCTTTGGACAAATATAAATTAAATACATAAGAATCCCAGTTTTAAAATGAAGAGTTTGTTTATAAAAACAGTTGGGTTTTAAATTTCTCGATTTTCGGTAGGAAAAACCCCACAAAATGCATATTACCCGGTGTTATTACAGCTCTGGAGTTACTCTATAATTTAGCCTTAATCTTATTACTAATTCTTGGCATCACAACCTTCAGATCAAACGTTTGAGATAACAAAAAAAATAAGGAAAACCTGCATTTTCCGTACGAGTTTCGGACTCGAATTTCGTTCAATCCATTTTCGTGGGTAGAAATAGTTCAGGTACAAGGCCGATAAGCCCAATACGTCTTCGTTATCATCTCTAAAAAAACTTTAGGTCTAAAAAATTGTAAATTTTCTGGTTGTTTTCTGCAGGAGTTTTCAGTTTTTCATTGTTCACTTCATACGTTCTGTGGACGTTGATGGCTCACCCAACCGCCGGAAGTTCGCGGCTTCACCCAATCATAGGGCCTGTCTTATGGAGTTGACGATCCAGTTTACTTAGAGTTCAATGGCCCCACCATTTTTAAATCGCTGCGCCGTCCCGGGGTACTGTATAAACAGCAAAATACTCACTAAAAGGTGAGTTGAAATATCTAGATCATATGTTTATCTTCGAAAATAGAGTGTAAATAGTTAATTTTAAACCCTACTTAGTGCGTATAAATTAACGCACAGGTGCCATAAGTAGTATGCCACCACCTTACAGATATAGAGTCAAAAAGACGGGAGAGACATTCACGAGCCATAAAACTGATCATAAGAAAGCCTACGAAGAGTACCTTTTTCAAAAGTCGGTAAATGACTTGACTATAGACTTGGAAAAACTGAACATTTGCTGAACATGTATAATTTTGTATTCTAATTATCTATCTAATAAATATATGTTTATACCTGACTTTTTTGTGATTCATTTATCTCCAACTTTGGTCGTGTGAACACGAATTGTTATAGACCAATACAGCGCGCATACGCTATGGCTACAATTTTTGTTGTTTTTTAAAACAACATAACATTGATATTGATAAAGATACTTTATCATTTTATATTCAGACATGTCTTGACGATCATCGACACTTGTTTGATAGTTTTAGCGATCAATTAGATCGTGTGAACCTTCATCATATCTATGAAGAAATGGATCTAAATAATTTTGGAAGAATATTAGTCGCTTATCTCGCTTTCGTGTACAATAACCAAACGGTTCGAGAGGTCGTTCGACGAACGGCGAACGATTTCCACAACGTAGATTTATCACAATACGACAGGCGTTAGAATTCTTCGTTACGAATGCTGGGTCAACTGTTCCGGAGATTAATATATACATATATCGCCTGAGTATCTATATATGTTGCGACGTTGTCCCTTTTCATTCATTTACCTCTAACCTTGATTGTGTGAACATGACTTGCTGTGGAGGTTTACCCAGTGGCGTGCGGTCATGTAAGCGTAGGCAAGCGCCGCTTGCCTAAACATTTTTACTGAATGAAAAAATTTTCTGGACCAATCTCTGAACAAAATCAGTCTTAATTGTTCTCTTCTAAACAATATCAATTATATCAAACTAAATCTTCTGCCTAGTGCGCGAGTTAATGTCCTGCTTGCATAACACTTGTTAGTGTTTGCGTGATTGTTCTAGATGTTTTGTCTAGAAAGAGTCAAGTGGATTAAGAAGACTTATCTTGATACACCCTGCTTACGAGGAGTTTGGGTTTTGGTCGAGGGTCGAGGGTTGCAAGTCGAGGTTCGAGGGTATAGTTGGTCGAGGGTCATGAAATACACTACTATGAATTAGTTATTTTTTGTTTCAAGTAAAAAACTCTTGTCGCGACAATTATGCCAACTGAATGATGCTTCAATGTTTTGGAAAACTTCTCATAAGAAGGTCCGATTCAACCTTTCCTGCATGCATGGCTTTCGAAGAGTAAAATCGTCTGGCGTTAACAACAGTGCGCACGAAAGGGTTGAAACTAGCATGGCTTTAAATTAAGAATTTACATAATTACAATTTACGACCTGTTTCCAACGTCGAAATCTAAATAATGTACATTACGTTTGGCCTAGCTTCATGATTCATCCGCAGGCAATTCTGTCGATTTACAAAAATAGCGCGGAGGTTTACACTTTTTTATTTGTCCCTTGAGTTGCTCCTACCGCTTGCGAAATGGTAAAGGATCGGAATGCACGAAAATAATACACGAGTAAGAATGCGAAAAACATGGCAAATAGGTTATCAGTAAAAGTTCTTTTGGGCAGGATTTTTGTAGATAAATTTACTAAATATTTCCTGTCAGTCAGTGCCGAGTAAACACCTTGCCGCGCGCATTAAATGTCCAAAAAATATATATCTTCCGCCTAAATATTATTTGTGCCGCTAGAAGGAAATTATGCGCGTAAATTTTAGCATATTTTACGACCCTCGACCAACTACCCTCGACCAAAACCCAAACTCACTTACGAGTTCTAATTATTTCTTGATTATTAACCAAGGCAAGCGCGCTTGCCTTCAGAGCTTAAAATCAACGATTGCGCATGCGCTAATTTAGGTTTGGGAGCCTCCAATTGGACGAATATAGAGCAAAAGCAAGCGGCGCTTCTAAGGGACACCGCTTGATAGCTGATTGGCCAACACACACGTGCGATACGATGAACACTTGCCTCTGGGCCCTTAGCGTAGGAATGACACGCACGCAAGACAGCACGAGTCGGGATTTCAATTTCAAACAGGGGAATTATAGGCACCAAGGCGCGTTGTTTTAAACCATACACATTGTACATCATTCAAAATTGAGAAATAAAGTTATGAAGGGCAAGTCGTTGGTGAATGGTGATATTGCTGGTGAATTGCGCAGCAACCAAAAGGTAATGTTCATTTAAAACTAGTTATAATGTCCGTAATTCATTTATTTGTAGCATGCAAATTGCTTGAACTAAAGTCTACAGAAATAATCAAATGCGCGCAAACATGCGGCGTATGACTATATGACTGATTGTGCAATTCTGTTGCTGAAATAAATTAATCACTAAAAACACACGAGACTAAACATCACTGTTTATTCTCGGATAATCTAGAAGATGTAAAACACGTTTTGTCGTGCATTATAATTTATAAGACAAGACATAGATGGTTATAAAGAGGAGCGTAGTTAAGAACATGCGAGATACACGTAACACGTGACGTCACGGAAGTTAGCAATGAACGTCGCTATGATTTTGTCCCGCGCCCTGTATTGCCACTCCTTTAAACTAAACATATATAAACAAGGGTAAGTTGCTGCTATGCTATTAGTCAATAAGCACTGTACCGAAGACTGTGTCACTGGAAAAGCGTCCTCATCTTAACTGTTACCGCTACGGTTTCGTGCCTATACAAAATGACCGAATGTATTGTAGAGTCGTTGTTATCTCGCCCATTTGGATCGAGACCTTTTGCCGAGAAAAAAGAAATCGTTGAAGGGGGCCGTCCTACTCCTGAGTTGCAAGCACTGCACACAACATCGAAACGAGGTGGTAAAGTTTTTATTCGAAGCTTTCAAACATCAAATTACGACAAGTACAAATGGATGGCTGGCTCCTCCAAGATGAATAAGTTATTCTGCTGGCCATGTCTTTTGTTCAACCCAACGGACAAGACAGTGTGGTGCAAAAAAGGATACGATGATTTGGGAAACTTATGCAATGCCATCAACAGACACGAGAAAACGAAGACACACATGTCCAGTTGCTTGATGAATGCCAGTTTTGGGCGTATCCGTATCGATATGCAGCTAGACCAACAGGCGCGTCAAAACATCTCAGCTCACAACTTGATGGTGCATAAAAATAGAGAGATACTTCGCCGTTTAATTAAGGTTGTTTGCTTCCTTGGCAAACAGGTACTTTCTTTCAGAGGTCGGGTGGAGCTGGAGGAGCCAGCCAACCGAGGCAATTACGTGGAATTGGTAAAGTTGCTAAGTACATATGACCCCACACTGGAACAGCATCTTCAGACGGCAGCCGTGTTTTCTGGACTTTCCAATCGCATCCAGAACGACTTGATAGTTGCTGTCAGGGATGTTTTGAAGAAAGCGATAAAAGACGAAGTGATAAAATTCATCGCCATTTCCTTGGACGAAACTTCCGACGTTAAAACGTTATCGCAGCTAACGACTATCGTTCGCTATGTCAACCCAGATGGAAAAGCTGTGGAGCGTTTTCTCGGAATTTCTGACGTGAGTGAAGATAGGACGGCAGCAAGACTAAAACAAGAAGTCGATAATACTCTTGACGAGTATGGGTGCGGCGAAAAACTGATTGCCCAAACGTATGATGGTGCAAGTGTCATGTCAGGAGAACTGTCCGGCTTGCAAACACGAGTTAGAGAAGATTATCCACATGCTCTTTTTATCCATTGCTGTGGACACGCATTAAATTTGGTGCTGGTGCAAGCTGTTTCGTCAACCAAGGAGTGTCGAATATTTTTTAAAACCATCACTGGTCTTTCATAATTTTTTCATGCCTCGTCAAAGAGAACGTACCTGTTGGACACAATTGTTGGCCGACGCATCCCCACTGGAACTGCTGTTCGATGGCATTATTACGCCAGATTAATCCACGCTGTATTGGAGACAAGAGAAAAGCTAGTCGAAGTTTTCGAATACATCGTGGAACACGATGACGAGTTTGACGGTAAAACGTTAAACGAAGCTCGGGGATACCGACAAATCCTATCACATTTCCAATTTGTGTTCTGCCTAAAAATCTTTTCAGAAATCTTCGGTCTCACGGATGTTCTGTATGATATCATTCAGAGTAAGCAGTTTGATATTGCCTACTGTGTCACAAAAGTCCGCGAAACGAAAAATAGTATTCAAGAACAGAGAACAAAATTTGCAAATTATTGGAATTTTACGTTGAATGTCGCCGAAGCACCACGGAAACGAGGGCAAACTGAAGAACAAGCCATGACGTCCTACCGCCAGATGTTTTTCTCCGTAGTCGACACTATTGTTGTGCAGATTGATTCCAGGTTTGAAAGTCTTACCAGCAGGAAATTCGTTTCTTTGTTGGATCATTCGAAGCACCAGTTGTACTGCGAGAATTTTCCCGAACAAGAACTGCAATCGTTGCAGAGCACATATGGAACATTTTTCAACATTCAAGCATTAAAAAGTGAACTAACCGTTGTCTACGCATCCGCTGAACTCAAATCAAAGCCTGTTTTTGATATGATATTAAAAATAAATGAGCTTGATTTGAAAGGCTGTTTTCCAGAGGTGTACCGATTGTGCCAGCTTATTCTTACGATGCCAAGTACGTCAGCTTCTGCAGAAAGATCTTTCTCTGCACTAAAACGTATCAAGACGTACCTTCGCAGTACGCAAGGCCAAGACCGACTTTCTGCATTGACGACGATTTCGATCGAGAAAGAGATGTTGGTTAAGTTGCAAGGAAATCTACGTTTTTATGAGGACGTAATAAAAGAGTTTTGCGCAAAGGAAAGGCGGATGGAATTTATGTTTAAGTAAATATAGAATATTAGTTCCGCTTTGTTACTTTTTCATGATTATGGCAATGCATGTAATTCGGTATAGCCATGTATGTAATGACTGCATGCATGCATGTCTGTACATTTACATCATACTGTGCAGACGCATTATAAGTTTATAACATTTGTAAAATATAATTGCTAATAATAATACTCTATCATTATTTCTAATTATTGTAGTTACCTCAAAGTCACTAGTCATAATATTATGCATCTATTTTTGATGACCCAAATATAGCTGTTCTGTAATTTTTGACTCGTGAATGCAGTGAAATAACTGTGTATTTTCAAAAATACCAGCCTATAGCCAGGCCTTACAGATTATTATTTTTGGAAAACTTATTTCGGAAGTCACTGGAAATGCACTCCTGGGGTTTTCAAATTCAAAAATTTTCTGGGGGAGACAGATCCCCCTAGAGGGGTTCGCTTGCCTATCAATTTTGGTCACCGCACGCCACTGGGTTTACCACAAATAGCCCTTCGTAATATTTTTCGAAAGATTCGCTGTATTTCCGCGTGCTGTGTTGGGGAAGATTGTGATACAGGCATCCGAATTAGATGGCGGAGCTATACCTTCACGATCTGTATTACAACCCAAAAATTCCGACAAGTTTTGGCGGCGTAGATACCTTATACCGTGTCGCAAAAAGTAACGGAAAATTTCAGATATCCCGAAACAAGATAAAAACATGGCTTAGACAACAAGATACCTATACTTTGCATAAACCCGTACGACATATTTTCAAGCGAAATCGTGTTATTGTTGGAGCGATGGACGAATAATGGGAGGCTGATCTATAGTAATTATGGACTCGCTTAGTAAAACAACTAATGGTTATAAATACGTTTTAACTGTTATTGATGTACTACCCAAATTTGCGTGGGTGGAACCATTAAAAACAAAGACTGGAGAGAGTTTGTTTAAAGCCTTTGAAAAGATACTATATAAAGAAAGGAAGGAAGCCTGAAACAATTCATACCGATAAAGGAACTGAATTTACCAACAAACGTTTTCAAAAGATATTGAAGGACAAACATATTCGATTTTTTACAACACACAACGATACCAAGGCATCCATCGTTGAACGATTTAATCGAACGTTAAAGGGGGAAATGTGGAAATATTTTACAGCTAAGAATACGTTGAAATATATCGATGTACTACAAACATTATTGTATTCCTACAACCATTCGAGACACCGTAGTATTGGGATGAGACTGGCTGATGTCAATCGAGAAAACGAAAATATTGTATGGCAAAAACTGTATAGCAACGAGTCCAGCAAACCCATCGAATATAAATTCAACATTGGTGACCAAGTTCGGATTAGCAAAGCAAGACGTACATTCAAAGAAAGGCTACTTACCTAATTGGACCGAAGAGGTGTTTACCATCACGAAGCGAGTACCTAGACGACCGCCAGTGTATAAGATCGCAGATTATCACCGAGAAGAGTTAGAAGGAACATTTTACGAACAGGAATTGCAAACAGTTACAAAGACAGCTAGTGCATGACTATTATAGAATAGAAAGAGTAATTACATCACGCATGCGTGGTAAACGTAGAGAATATCTCGTTAAATGGTTAGGCTATCCTGAAGATTTTAATTCCTGGGTGTCAGCCGATAATGTAAAAGAATAAAAAGATATAATGAAATAAAAATGCGTGTACCTTACAATTTGTGTTCATTTGTGTATTATTCTTCGACATGGCAACACAGTTTTATTTAATGCTTCCAAGCAATAGCTCTATGGAATATTTTCCAGATAACACTGTAGCTAATTTTAAAGTGAGGCTTGCTGAAACTATACAACGGACAGGTGACTGGAAAGTAGCCTTGTCAGAGGTTTATTACACCCACACATGGAGCACCATTCGAGAAGGTGCTCAGCAAACGTTTCTATATAACGCTGGAACGAAATATGACGATACGAGTATTACCCCAAATGGTTACTATAACACCATTGCTGATCTGGTGTTAATCAAAAATGGTAATACGAAAATACAATTCATTTTGTTCTTCCAACCTTGTAATGATTTTAGAAATGTTTTTGTTTGAATTTCGACGTGTTTTGTTTTATTTTTACTAAATTGTTGGCTGGTAATGTTTTTCTTCATATTGGATCACTCCTGCCATTGCACATCATGGATACTATGCATTTCTGAATCTGGACCATAACAAGTTGTTTCTGGCAAGGAAGCCTAAAAATTAAATCCAGAAATGAGCTGTGTTGCACAATGTCGTCCCATTTGCGTTTGAAATTCAAAAAACAGAAAAGAAACTCTTTCCGTGTTTCCATCTAGTTTTTTTTTAAATAGGTTGCTGTGTTACACTATACAATTTATGGTGCAACTTGTCTCTCAAATTCGCTATGACACAAGTTGCGAAAGAAATTGCCTAATGTAAAATATACCATACAAATCTCCCAACACTTCTGTTGCAGCAAGCGTTGCACGAAGTAGACTCAGTAATTTCTACTTTTCGCAATGCCACGGTTACGACAATGCTGCAAAGAATTTTTGAAGCACAGTGTAATGAGTGTAACACCTTTCTTGCAACTTGTCTTTCAACAATTCACGTGATCACCCTAAAAGAATACGCTTTGTAAATCGTGTAAGTTCAGTGACCTTTGCGAGCAAAGTTGCACGAAAAATTGCATAGTGTAACATGCTCATGTGGCTGCAATGCAACAGATTTAGCCGTTGCAAAACAAGGTGCACGAATTTTTTTACATAGCGTAACATTACTTTTACACTCGCTGAAATTGTCTTGAAACAATCTGAATATAAAACAACCTGAATAATTATACAATAAAGTTACCAATTGCTTCATATCTTCATCACTAATACTCCAGTCGAACACTTGGCAATTCTCGATGATGCGTTCTTTCTTTGAAGATTTTGGAATGACACTAAACCCAGACTGCACACACCAGCGAATAAATAGCTGCGCAACAGACTTCTTGTACCTCAACAGGAAAACAGAAAATAATTGAAATTAAAATCAATATATTAAAATCAAAACATAATTACATATTGAATGTACTGTTAAAATACTAAACTAACTTTATTTATGCTACGCTAACTTTATTTATACAAAAGCAGCGTTAGTTATACTAAACTAAATTTATCTATTTATACTAAACTAAATTTATTTATTTATATTTATTATATAAAAGAGTGTTTTATTGATTTTTCCGCCACTAATAAAAGTGATAATCTCACATGTGCGATTATTATATAATCGCACATGTGATGATTATCGCTGAATCAGCATTATTTTTGAAGAAAATTTTGCAAAGCAATAACAATCTTTTTTATATAATAAACAGAACAATACATGGATGCTTGGAAATATGAAATTTATTTCTCGTGTTGAACAGGATATGTCACTCGTTCGCTTCGCTCACTCGTGAGATATCCTGGTCAACACTCGAAATAAATTTCATATTTCCGCATATCCATGTATTATTCTCTATTTGACTAACTTTATTTATGCTACACCAACATTATTTCTACTAAATTATCTATTTCAAATTATTTCTATTAAAGTGTTTATGAAGTGAAATTAAACTTCATTATTATTTTAATTGCTTTAATGAACAGAAGAGCATGACAGGAGAGCATTCACTGAAAAATTAAAGAAAATCTGACGTATAGCTAGTTCGCGAGTTATAAACCCTCAAAGTTTGCCATGGCTAGTTTGTTAGTGGAGAAATCTGGACTTCTTGGTAACAATGCCTTATGACGTAGGCAAGTGGATGTCATAAGGCACTGTTACCAACAGCCCAAATTTCTCCACAAACGAACCATGGTCATAACAAATTTTGAGAGTTCGTAACTCCAAGAATATAAATCAGATTCTCTATAGAAATTGTGTGTGCTCCTCTATACCTTTTGTTCTACAATAGAAACGCCAATGAATTTTTCACTGCATAGAAACTTTAATAGCAAACTGAGTTTATTTAACTAAGCAAACTTTATATATATATATAAAATCTACAGACAACTGTACAACAGCTCATCAGTGTAGCTTGGATTATATATAGATATATATATATATTTAACTAACTTTATTTACACTAAACTAATTTCACTCATATTAAACAGATTTTATTTATACTACATGTAAACTAATTTCTTTCTGCTATTTACAACCTTTATTTATATTTAACCAAGCTTATTTCTACTAATAAATTAATGTTATTCAACTAACTTTATTTATGCAAAACTATTCTTATTTATGCCATAAACTGACTTCATTTATACTAAATTAATTTTACTTATTTTAAAATTACTTGGTATATACTAAATATTTACACTAAATTAACTTTATTTATACTAAACTAACCTTATTTATAATAAACAAACTTTATTTATGCTAAACTCTATACTTAATGTATAGCTTATTCTGGCCAACTCCAGACAATTCTAACTTACACTGTAGTAAAGGCAAACCCCTTGTAACCAAGCAGTTACTATAAACGACTTTTTTATAATTGTTTTCACAATAAAATCTGCACCAGGTTAGAAATAATTATAAACATCACCGAGCATTGCAGAAACAATTAAGTTACCATTTTCTAGATATATTTTCAAAAAGAAAAAAACACGTATAAACCTAGTCATGTTATGGTCCATTCTCCTTACTTTTCTGCTATAGAAACCACTTCTGGTTCTCTTAGTCTCCTGCCTTTTGTTAGTGGTGCAAATGCCATTACAAGTATGCCATGGTCACGGCAGTATGACACCAGTTTTTGTCTTCGTATGTATGGATGAAGTTCTATTTGATTTACAGAAGGAGTTGGTCTACCTGACTTACGCAGGCCTTCAAGCATGCTTATGTTGAAATTACTCACACCAATTGATCTGCAATAAGAGATATTACCATAGTGAATCGACAGTTTTCTTGTCAGTTTTAGTGACATGGGAAATGTAAAAAGTACAGTAAACTATAAGTAAAACTAAACTAAACCAAACCAAACTAAGCCAAACCAAACTAATTATTAAACTAAACAAAACTAATTACTAAAGTAAACTATGTAATTACTATAAACTACATGTAAACTAAACTAAAACCAAATTAAATGAAACTAAACTAAACTAATTATTAAATTAATTATTAACTAAATTAAACAAACCTAAACTAACTAATTATACTACACTAAACTACATAATTATATAATTACTAAACTACATGTGAAAACTGTAAACTACTGTAAATTAAACTAAACTAAACTAACCTAATCTAACAAGACACCTGGGTCAGGTGGTCGGGATGAAGAACATTTTAAACATTGATTTCCAAAAAAAGTTATTGACGTCGTAAGCATTAACTAATAATTACCATATTAATGTAGTGATTAAAAAGTTGAGTTTTAAACTGATTAACTGAGGTGGATTAGACTACTCCAAAGTTTAAATATACAGTTCAAGTATTAACTAGCTTAAAAAGTTTAGTACAGCACTTAGAAACTAGTACATCTAGTTCTGAACTGTTTTTAGTGATTCTGACTGAATTATTGAGTTGCACAAAACTATTCATAGGAATATTATAGTGACCTGTATAACGTTTAAAATAGATAAGATTGTTCAAGTCATGCCAGTATGATAATGGTATAGTAGTAGATTAACTGTTTTCAGATGATCATTCAGATTGTATGATAAATTATCCTGCCAGTTAAAAAACTTAAAATATATTTAGTTGCCCTAGTCTTTCAACCTTACTGATTTTAGTTATAATCTGAGGTGGCCCAAACTAATTCACATGTGTGGGCCAGGCACAGATGCACTAGCAAATATGCAATAGGTGACTAGTAAAATATACCCGCAACCCACATCTATGCTGTGCAATATCTTCATACAACATGAATCCTGATTCCATGTTTTTGCTTTAGAGCATGTTGGGAAGGCTCTTGAACTCTGCAGTGCTAGTACCACACGCATATAACGCATACTTGGCTGCTGATGTTATAATGGCCAATATGTCATTAAAGTATTACTGTATACATATGAGGAACATGACTGGTCACTGGTTCAAAGTTGTTTCTATGATGAATATCTTAATGCTCAATCTATGTATCAAAATTTATATCAAAATGAACATCAAGATATGCCTATTAAACATACTTGTGACAAAATTACATACTCAAAGGTTCAAAGCACTATTGAACATTGAATATAAATCCTAATGATCAATAAGACTACTGTCCATTGCCGATCTTAAACTCAAAGACAAGCAACAGTCAGTAAAAACACATGGTACACAGAACATACATTTGTATACAAGTTTCCTACTCAGCATAACAAATATAAAACTCGTTTAGTAATAAAGCACATAAATAATATGCAAAAATATAAAGATACTGTCGTGATCAATGTCAACAGGAGAAAGCGCTTACTAGGTAAACAGCACGTATATGTTCTTTTAATATACTGTGGCCCTTTCTTGTGTCTCTAGTCCTCAAGTATACTGATGTCAACACGGCATTTTTTCGCGTCTGTAATAACTTCGTCTATTCTATCTTCATGGACAAACTTTGTCAGCAAGATTACTGATAAAAGTCTAAACGTCATTCGTCACCGAATATAGTCAAAGCACTATCTAATTCTCCGATAGAAAACACAATTCGCAATACATAAAACACTATTGCCTGTATTTAAGGTATTTCCACACAGCGTTCATATCTCGAGTCCTTTCGGGTATTAAATATCAACACAGCACGATCATGTTTAATCAGCGATTGTATCAAGATACCTGCCAGCGAAATTACTGAACAATAACTACGTCTGTGAACACACTGAACATGTCCAAGAAAGAACACTTCACTTCAAACAACTTGATCAGACAACAGGAAAGCGAAGATTTATAGAAAGAACGTATGAAATTTTAGCACGCATCAGTTTCGCAAAGCCTGACGGGATGACGTAATGATTGCCATTTCGAAACATAGACAAAAAAATAATAATAAAAATAACGGAGCCGAAACCAGACTCGTCTACCACAGGTAGCCCGAGTAATAACTAAACTAGTCCAGCCTAGACTATAGACTAGACCATACTGGACTACACTAGAGTAGTACTAGAGGAGATATCTGGTACTGACCTTACACGCGGTTAATAAGTCTTTAATATCTTACTTTGCAACACCTTTTCCCTTTAACTTCAACATGGCATCATATGTTTCCAGTATTTTACCACCTCTAGGTGTGTGAATTAAATAGAGATCCACATAATCTAGACCCAATCTAAAGTTAGGAAATACAACTTCAGTTACTAAGCAATATTCGCTGCGGATCTGTATCTGATGTACTACGCGGGCTGGCTTGCAGCTCATGCTTTATGTATTATACTTATATAATTTTAAAAATGTTAGTAACTTTTATACGAGTTTGCATTGATGACAGCCAAAACACAAAGAAAGTTTACAATTACCGTATTTAACCACTATAAATTAATGACCTTTAACCAAACAAGCTATTTTCCCTTACTTTTTCAATTCTCTCATGCACAGAAAATAAAAACAAAAAAAACTAACAAGAACCTAGAAAAGAAAAAAACCCTCTTTTTAGGTGAATAAACTAAACCGAAGGTAAGCAAATATATACTTCCGATCTAAATTTTTTTATTGCAACAAGTGCCAACAACTATATATATTGTATGATATATAGGGTTGTTCCAAACTGAAACGACGACCACTCATTAAGCCTGGTTTCCATATAGCCGTAAGAGCCGGCGGCATGGCTGCGGCAAGGGGCGATGGTCCAATCATAGACAGTGTTGAATTAGCCAACAATAAAAAGCTGTATGCGATTGGACCATTGCCCCTTGCCGCAGCCATGCCGCCGGCTCTTACGGCTATGTGGAAACCAGGCTTTACGGTGCTCTCAAGTGGTACAAACAAAGAAAAAGTCATTTGTTGATGTCAAAAGCTGTACATGGATGCAAATTATTTGTAATATATTCATCAGGTAACGGTAGAAGCTCTTGTTATATTGCAAGAACAAACAAAACAATCCCTCAACTAAATAGGTAGACATGTTTTACAGTAAATATTTTACTTTGTTATATATCATGTGTCAAAGTTCATTTATCTAGCTTTCTTATTGGGTGAGCGGTCTTCGTGTGGTAGTCCGAAAATCGTGATGTTTCCCGCGTAACCCATGGCAGCGAGTAACATTACATTTATTTTCCCCTAGGGAAAAATATGAATACCAGAAGTAGATAGTCAGATTAAGTTTCTCTTAACTTTCTCCAGTTTTCCTTCGTTCAAAACAATGTCTGAAGATTTTGCTTAACATTTTTGTTGTTATTTGACACTTGATATATAACAAAACACTTATTTATTGGCAGCACGGGAAAACAGTTAACACTTATTTACAGGCACCGAGGGAAACAGTGTGATGTGTGGCCCGAGACTGCCGTTGTTTCCCGACGCGAAGCCGAGGGCAACAACGAGCAGTCGAGGGGCCACAAAACACACTGTTTTCCCTAAGTACTAGTAAATATGTGTTAACTGAACGAAACATAGACGTCTCTATGATGACAGTAAGCATTTATTTTGCTTTAAGAACTTATTTAAATTTGCTAGATTGTATATCTAGGTTGTTATTTCGATCAATGAGATGGTTCTTTGTGTTTTGACTTGCTCAATTGTTTCTTTTTTGTGTGTTTTGGCTGTCATCATTGCGATTTCATACAAAAGTTACGAAAATTTGTAAAATTAAGCATGCATGTTACTGCTTTCTTCGAGTTTACTTTGCTTACACACTACTATTTACGTAAAATCGATTAGGTTTTGGAAATTTTCCCAGTATAAACTCCATATATACACAGCATAGGAGCTTTCAACGCAAAGCAGTATGGGATTTCTTTTTCTGCGTGGTTTTAACGTGCTTATCAAAATCATGACTCCTGCTTCCAGATGGCCCCAAGTACTGTCGTTTGCGCCAAAGTGGAAACACCGCCCGTGAAAACATGTTCAAAACATGTTTAAAAGTTAACCGTTTTGAAATTGACACCGTGGAATTGGCAAGACGTGAGTGGCTAAGAGCACAAACATGTTCGTATCGAAGGGAAACATAATATGTTTCCAAGGGAAACTTTTATGTTTGACGTTGAAATAGAACATGTTTTGACGGGCAGTGTTTCCACTTAGGTGCAAGCGACTGTAGTTTCTTCATACTGATTTAAGTATTGATTATTGATTGAACTACTGAACTAATTTCTTACTTTTTATTACTTGCATCAAATGTTTGCAGACATTGATCATATCCTTTAAGTTTTCCTGCAGTTTTTGTAACAACATAAATGTCTTCCCTTTTAATATTGGACTGCTTGATAGCACAACCAACTTCTGCCTCATTTCTACATAAAAATGTGAATGTCAAGAAGTATAGTATATATGTCCAAAAATATAAGGACTGTGTAAGCATATTATTTAATGAGTATTACTGTACATGTTGACTCCAAAAAGTAATGTCAATTTTTCAATTTCTCTACATCAATAATCTTCAAAAATAGCAATCCTCCAAAAAGTAACAACCACTCAAAAATACGACATTAAATTTAACTGATATAACTTTTTATGTATCAATCAAATCCAAGCGTGCCCCCCCAAAAAAACCCAACCCAACCAACCCACAAAAAAAACACTGCCAGGCATTTGACACATTGGACCTTTCCATATATATATTAACAAATCCACAACTTGCGCAGTTAGGATAACAAGGTACTTGTAACTAACCTGTTAAATTATTCAAATTATTTAAATTTACGTCAGCAAATCATAATTTATAAGTTCGGTTGTATTACGAAATAATTTTTCAACGATCATGACAAAAGAAATCCTTGCCAGATAAAATGGTTTCAACTAAAATGTACATTAATATTACTATGGAAAAAGACAAAAGAAAGAAGGCTAAGAAGAGATGTGACAGCGAGAAGAGGCAACAATAAATACGACTTAAAACCACTGAAAAAAGGCCTAAAAATTGCGATAAAGACCGAAAATGATGCCGACCGAAATTGTAACTAAAAGAACAAAGATGTGTCCTGAAACTGTTCAAAGCCGGTAAAGAATTCTGCTCTGGTGTATTCTGCTTAACGCGAGAGAGAATGATGAAGAAATCTTGAAAACAAACGGCTTTTTAGATCTCGAAGAGAACTGAATGATGCCTTGTCATATTTATTTGTCAACAACTCAAAAAAAGCTGTAAGAAACCGAACAAGAAAAACAATGTGAAAAGAGTAGACTGAATTGACAGTGTTTGTGGTGACAAAAGCAGAAGAAAGTTTAACGGTATGAGATTCGTATTTACCATGCAGTTTAGCCGATTTATATAAAACGGAAGAAATCTTGAAAATGAAAATCATTATAAATAATATCTTGTCTAGAGTTGTCTTTGGACGCTAGGACGTTGGCATTGTGCACTATTTATATCTGTTGTTGAATTAAAATTTGTCTTTAATATTGACTTTGCATGTTCTTTCGGTGTGTCAATACATGACTACAGATGAACTTTGCTAATTAATTTTCTGGGGTGTTTTCTGTGGGTACAAAAATGGATATAAAGCGGGCGAGGGGTTGTTGCGTTCATGTATTTCTAGTTACTAGGGTGATTGATTGGTTAAACCTGTATCAGATTAGCCTATGAAATTTGTAGCCAAATATACCCTGAATTACATGAAAGTGAGGTTCGTACCGTTTCCTATCAGAGCTTTTCACTCCTTTCTTGTCTTACCGCGCACTATAATATTATTAGAGAAAACCTCTGGAACCAAAATTAATTAGCAAAGTTGTCTAGTCATATATCGACACACCAAATAAAGAACATGCAAAGACAATATTTTAAAAACCCGAGATGAACCAAATAACAAATTTTCATTCAAAAATAGATAACAGTGGCCAAAAAAGACACAATGCCAACGTCCTAGCGTCCAAAGGCAACTCCAGACAAGATATTATTTATCTCAAACTCATTAATAATTCATGAGACAATCAGCCAATTATACAATTAGTTCATTCAATCACCTGATTGAAGTTGGATACTCCAGTAAAGCCCAAAATATTAGATGAAAACCGGTGTTCATCTAATTCGTAAGATCTTAATTATCGACGCAAAACAAACAAGTTGCTGTATGAATAAATTTTACACACATTCATGAATAAAATCTCATGAGGGTTTATTTTAATGTATTTTTCAATTGAAATCACTCGATTGAGATGCCGTATCAACAACTCGTTTATCGTGTTTTATCGGTGGAATCCAAACACTCGAAAACAATAAAACCACTCGGCCTTTGGCCTCGTGCTTTCATCATGTTTTCTCGTGTTTGGATCCCCTGATGAAACACTGAAACTCGTTGTTGCATGATATATTACATATTGATTTTCATTTTCAAGATTTATTCCGTTTTAACTCAGCTAAACCGGTAAATACGAATCTGAGGAATCTCCCACCGTTAAACTTACTTCAGCTTTTGTCACCACAAACACTACCAATTCAGTCTACTCTTTTCAGATTGTTTTTCTCGTTCGGTTTCTTACGGCTTTTTTCGTTGTTGACAAATAAATATGACAAGGCATCATTCAGTTCTCTTCAAGATATAAAAAGCCGTTTGTTTCAACATTTCTTCATCATTCTCTCTCGAGAATACACCAGAGCAGAATTCTTTACCGGCTTTGAACAGTTTCAGGACACATCCTTGTTCTTTCAGTTACATTTCTGTCTGCATCGTTTTCGGTCTTTATCGTAATTTTTAGAATTTTTTCAGCGTTTTTTTAAGTCATATTTATTGTTGCCTCTTCTCGCTGCCACATCTTTTCTTAGCCTTCTTTCTTTGGTCTTTTTCCAGCTGTTGGTAGAGTTCGTCTGTTTGTAAATTGTTTCCATGGTTGCTAAATATGACACCCTCCATGGTGAATAGAGGGTACTTTTATAAACATGATAACTAAAATAAATAATGATAAAAATTTGAAATAACTTTTATTTAGTCACATACAATATTATCTAGGAGGTAAACTAGAATATTTTCTTTACCATTTACATAGCAGCCACAATTAAGATTTAATTTGCTTTCCGGGAATACAGGAAATCTCTACAATTTTTTTAGTACTTTTGGTACTCCGAGAGAAATGTATACTGTTATTCTTAAAAATTTGTTCAAAAACTCATTAATACTTCATGAGGAAAATTCAAAAGAAATTAAAGTTTAATCAGTGTTTTTATATGTGATAAAGATACCTCCTGATTTACATAAACTTTAGCTTTGATTTTCTCGGCTTAGACAAGGTTATTTTTCAAACTTACTACGCCAATGAACTTACCAAGTGGTTCGTTTTGGAAGCCGTTCAATAAACTCGTAGTTCGTGTTTTATCAGATATAAAAACACTCGGCTTCGCCTCGTGTCTTTATATCTGATAAAACATTCTGCTCGTTTATTAAACAGTACCGCAGATAGCTTAAATACTCATTGAGATATGATACATGAAATATCAGGGATCGGGCCATTTTGACAAATTGAGAAAAACAGCTTGAAAGTTTAGATAAAAAATGTTATGTTCATGGTTCGTCCCAAAAGCCTTACAGCAGCAGTAAAAGGGTTGAAATGCCATTTAGAACAAGAAAGCACTCAGAGTAAGTTGCAATCCCGCGCAAGTGTTATCCCGCGGGACTGGGAGCGCCTCATTTGCGAGAGACGTTGTAATGGCGCCAAGACGTAGGCGCGAGACTTACTAACATATCTCAATAATATGCCGGTCTAAATTTTTAAAAAAATGTTTAGGCCTAGCTAGACTAAAGTTCGGGTCTCCGTCGGTTCTTTGATGCAACCTCCACTAGATATTAAACAACAACGACCAAATATCGCGCTGTTCGACTTCTCGGTCCTTTGTTAAATCATAAGCAGATCGACTATGCATGGAACCTTATTTCGACGGTGTGACACCTTGACATTGAACTAGGACTGACATGTTTGGCTTTTGACCCCGAATTAGATTTTTAGGGGTTAAATTTGGAAAATTCCCAATTCTTTAGAACTGGGGATCCATGTCGAATATCCATAATGCAATTCGAGAGTAGTTTGCAGGGCGGTGAATGGTTATGGAATTTCTAACAATTGTCGATTTTGTGACCTTGCTATCTTGGGATCCGCGCGTTCTTGTTATTTCATAATATATAAAAAATACTTAATTTGCGTTCATATGGGAAGCGAGGCAGCCCGGCTAGGTGAGACTCCACCTTGAGCTAGGAGGGATTCCGGTGAAGTGGGATGAAAATTTTCCATATGAACACAAATTTGCTGCTGTCGTAAAACATTACGGCCTCCACATCGTAAGATTGACCGATGGTGTAGTTAGGAATGCCCTCGATATATATTTCTTTACCCCTTTCTCCTGACGTCGGAAGTGCAATGTCACACTTTACAAAGGAGAAAATTACCGTATCTTTTATTCGAGGTGCCTTTTCAAATACGCTTTCCCCCCCGAAACCATGGATCGGAAAATAACTATTGAAGGTAATTTGAGCCAAAGTAATGTATATATTTTCTCGCTTAAATGGAGACCGCCAGACTCATCGCGGGTTTATCTGATCGAGATGTTTCAACCGTTCGAGGTCTACAGGTACAGACTATCCGAATGCCAAATATTTGTATGTTTGTAAGTTTGAGTACATGTGCGTTTTATGGCATTATTTATCCGTGGCGTCATATCGTCTCAAAATATAAGTCAACATGAACTTGATGTTCGCCATACTGAGTACTGAATCAGACATTTAATTTGCAATTTGCAAATTAAATGTCTGATTCAGTACTCAGAATGTAAATTAGGTAAATATCATAGCATCAAGTCTCCAATTTCACTGCATATTTTATCGTTCGTTACATTTCAGAGAGTTTCCTTTACAATCGCCATGTGTATAAAATATTATAAATAACAAACACCGTTCAACCATATTAAAAACATTTTCTGCCAGGCGCTTCGTCTCCGCTTCCTCTGCCCGCGCGTTCTCTGTCATAAGCGCCTGGGTACGAGGCTGACTCATTGATTACTCAGAGAAAGGGCGTTCGCTCGACTTCCTGTTGAATCTTTAAATAGTTGTAACCTAGCAACGTGCGTTTCAAATTTCACTCATTCATGAGAATGACTGTTCAACTCAGGGACGGCGGAGCGGGTTTTCAAGTGGGGGGTGGGGAGGGGGGGTGGGCTATGAGCGCCGAAGCCGTGAGAAGCTAGGGGGTCTGGGGGCATGTTACCCCAGGAAAATTTTTGATTTTCTATTAGCCCCTGAAACGCTAAAAAAAAAAATAATAATTATTATAGATAGTGATAAACCAGAATTTTATAGTCTATTTTAACAGTCTTTTGCACAGGGTTCGAGATTTGCGGTATCCCAGTATCCCGACCAGGGCGCTTATATACCGGTGTCAAGCGAAATTTATGACCTCTGCGAAATACATGACCAAGCGTGACGGGTCATGTATTTCGCGCGTGTAGGTGCGAAATACATGACCGCTTGCTAAATATCTGAGGCCTGGGTCGAACCATAATGGCCGTCGAAGGAAACGAATTAATCTAATGTTTATATAATATAAGATGTTTATAATGTATCGCATCCACCTCCGAAACTGGATTTAATTTGATATTGATGAAGGACGATGGAAGGCACACCTTATCAGCCGAAAACAAGCCAAGGAACTATCTGCTCTCCGCGAGATTTCGCCACATTCAGAAAGATTTCAGTGGTTTAGCTTCTTCCTTGACAGAAATTCATGATAGATTGGTAGGAACGTTTAATTTTCTGTGGAAGTATTCATCAAGGCCATGAATATCTTATATTTGCAACGAGACTGTCAAGACATACTATATATTGTCATTTTTTTTCACCCACAGTATTTGTCAGTATATCACCTATTCACCTACTGCAGTACATGTTCTTTCAATCATGATACAGTAGATCCTTGATACCAACACAACAACTATGTGTTATGAAATAATACACATCTCTCCTTGGATCAGTTGAGTGTAAACTGTAATGGATTATGACCAATGAAATTTATAACGCCATAAACAGCATGAGACACTCTGAATTCAGAGTGAAGACAGCTTCACCCCATAATAAAGAGTCATGGTGATTCATCATTCACACATGTTTTATAAACAGTTGTGCAAAACAACAACCACATACATAATCGGAAAAGTGGTAGTAATTTGTATTTTAAATAATAAAATTATTTCTCTGCTTTTTTCAATAATTACTATGAAAAACCAAAAGTAGCCACCCTTCTTATCACAAAAAACCTTCTTTTGTGATAATAATTTCTAGTAGAATTATAGTTTTAGGTGTAGGGTTGGTTAGACAAGACAATTTTTATTTAGTACCATATTTACATAACATATATAGGGAGTAGGTACAGTATAATTATACAATGATGAGCAAATGTAGCTCTCCACGTGCTCCTAGACCAGGCACTTTGTAATTTTACTCTGTAAAATGCAAGATGGTTTTACTATTTAAGAGAGAGCCTTTAGGAGTCCAAAGGGTTAATAAGTTCTGTTCAAGCACAAAAAAAGAAGTTCCTAAATTTGCAATTATAGTGTTATATCATACTGTAAGTAGTGTTATACAGTGGCGGACACTAGGGGGGGGCGATCGCCCCCAAATAATTTTAGCTGAAGCTTTTATTTTGAAAAGTGGAAGCACAAGAAAGTTTTCATTTCAAGAAGTGGAAGCACTACTTATTAGTTATTACAATAACAACAGCAGCAAAATGGCGTGTTTTAATAAAAACAAGCGAAAGTATTCTAATCCCACAAAAACAAAAGCATGCGCAGAACGGAGTCATAGACGAACTATGCATAGACTGATCAAATTCTGATATTTATATATTTTAAAAGAAATATGTGGATTTCACTCGCTTAGCGAATAAATTTTACATTGTCATTGGCGTGTTAATTAAACCACCTTGCAATTCCATTCACAAATGTAGATAATCATCTAGAATATTTTCTCTGAAATGTTGTTTTTTTATGCTTAGCATGTGATTTATAACAAAATGCACCATTAAAATAGTGTTTTGAAAACCTAAAATTTTTTACAAAATGTGTTCTCAGAATGCTGCAAAAGCCATTTCAGAGATCCAAATTTTAAAAATTTTCCGGGGGGGCATGCCCCCACACCCCCCTAGAAGGCTCGTGCTTTCAGCACTCGCCCCCCGAATATTTCGTCAAGTGTCCGCCACTGGTGTTATATAAATGTTGTAATATATAAAATAGTATTATATACATTACCGGTAGTGTTGTAATTACAATATAAGCTGAGAAAGATCATTATAATATAAATATATCCTGTAGCTTTGAAAGGCACATTCAAGAAAGCTTATAGAAATCTTAATGCTGGTGCCAGTTGTTCAAAGGTTGATTAGAGCTAATACTGGGTGAAATGTTTTATTTCAGTCCATTCCGACAAATATGTAGTGTTATAATTTCAAACTTCACTAGCTTGCTGTTGCACACAGGATTTACTTTGTACATGATTTCCGAAATAGCTGTGTAGGCTAAAAGTTCACTTGATAAAAAACCTTTACCACTTATCAATTATTATGCAGTTGCCCTGACAAGAAGTAGCTTAACTTTCCTAAGCAAGTCCAGAGAATTGCTCTCAATATTTAAATAATCCAGGATTAACCTAATTTACTTTTGAATAACTGGGCCCAACTGTATAATTAAATAAATGACTGTTAACAATAAAAGTTTTGGGAAAGGGCAGTTGAAAGTCAACACCAATGCAGCTACCATGAAGAAATTGACCACGTCAGTCACAACCAAGCCAGTCTTCATTGTCATCTTTCCTGCAGATTTTGCATACAGCTGTATTTCTTCCACTGCAACAAAAAAAGAATTGCATGTACATGTAGTATGCTGCAAATATTGTTCAATTTAAGACTTTAGTGGTTTATTTTTCCCTCGTTACTGATGCTTATTTGGCATATTGTGGAATGCAATTTGATCCTAAAAATATATACTTCTGACTGTGGAGGGTAAAACAGAATCTCACAGTTAGAAATTAACAATGTAACAAAGAAAAACTATTCTGGCAGTTGATGGCATAACAACAACATTTTGCAATGGTTGCAAATTGTGAAATTGACTATTACACTTAAATTAATTAAAGGACAACATCTTGCACAGAGGCCTATAACAAAACCAATAACACTTTACGTAAAACCAACAATGTTTATAGTGCAAGTGAATTATTTCTTTACACATGTTTGTTCCTAAAAATAATACACTAGTATCGAGATAATCTTTATAAATAATTATAGTATGAATACAACAGTCTGATCCTCGGGTTATCTGAACCGAGTTCTACGTACCTTATATTTACAGCTTTTCGATGGAGGCTTGATCGCTGCAACGCCAACACAGCCAGTGATAGTGTCAGTTGTTGAATTAGCCATTTGTTGACAAAATATCAGCGAAAAACGAGAGTAAGGAAGGTTGTAAACGACTGTAGAGATTCAGCTGGAACAGTTGCGAAATATATGAGCCAAAGTCTATCATGCGCATCATCTGCGCATGTGCAAAACCATAATAGTCATGTATTTCGCAGGTCACAAATTTCGCGTTACACCGGGCGGTGCAACGGGAATGGGAGAGCTGATCGACGTGTGATGCGGGGCCTGGCAACGAGTAATTGATATTCACCGGTCAGCGGTTGTTACAATGGTTGATAACACTACTCTTTTCCTTATATCGATTCATAAGGAAAAAAATGTTGATAAAGCGGTAACATTAAAATAAAATTAAAACAAAACCATAAATATGGCTAGCAAAGTGGATTTAAAAAATATTTCAAGTTTGAGTTGGATGACACTAATAGTGAAGATAAGGTATCAAAGCATTCAACATTGAGAGTACAACTGGTTCAAGTATTTTCATTAAAAATGTAATAACTGTTTACAAACTCTGGCAACTATTTTTTACACAAAGCAGATAAATAAATAAAAAATTATTACATTGGCACTAGCACCAGCATTGGATTCCACTAAATTTGGTTTAAAATAAGAATTTGTGAATGGTATATCTCAGAGTTATTTCAAGACTTTCAAGCTTGTTTTCATGAAGTTGAAGGTGAAGAAGAAAGCAGTTGACTTGAAGAAAACTTTTGCAAAAACCACTCATGGAAACAAATCATTTTTCCACCAATACCACAAATTCTTTAGAACTGACTGTTTTTCACTCAAAAACAACTCCAGCAAATTCTGCAGCATTTTTGGTCAACTGGAAGTAAACATTCCTAGAGACTGTAAAAATGAAAAGATATATGCTTGTCAGAGAGTAATTACTCAACCACTTGATAGACAGTTGACAGTGATAAAGAGGCAATAAGGCACTGAATAATCATATTGAGTATGCTTAGAACTGGTACTCATTTCTTGGATTTAGGATTTGATAGTTATCATGTAATGTTTTAACATACAGCACATTGAATTAACATGTTACAGTTTGTAAATCTAATAATCTTCTGTTGAAGATTGGTTGGTATAGATTCAACATATGCTGCAGGTTTATTGCTTTCCGGCAGATAACAGCTCGACCTAGGTTGTTTTTACCAGAAACAGCAAAGCAAAGTTAAAATTTCTTAAGAAATTTCATGAGCAAGTACAATTGATTCTTATGAATTGAATTGTTGGTATTGTATAAGATAGATAAGGCCGTGCTTTGACCAATTGAAGAAATAAGTTCTTTTGAGGATTTAGCTCGTTTTATATACGTGGAAGAATATGTGACAAGGTTAGTTTTCTTTTACTCTGAAAATTGCTGAAACTTGCTTACGACATTACAATCCTGACGCGACATATTTTTTTAAGTTTGCAAACGCCATGCATAAGCACAGGTCAATGTTCGATAGAAGAAACCTCTTGCTTCCACACAGTACACCAAGTTTCAGGGTCAAAATAAAAAATTGATCAATCACAAATTGTTTTATTTCTACCAAATATGAAAATGATACTTCTTACCTATGTCACAGTAAAATCTCACGGTGTTGGCAATGTTTTAACACACAATGCGCCGACTATACTTCCAAAAACTCGTATTATAATAAATCGAATAAAGAAATGAATCTGTTTAGAAATTACAATCATTTTGTTTCAACAGTCCGGAAACTTAAGGAATACAATGACACGGTTAAAGAGAATCGCCGTATGTCAAAACAACACGTCTTGTTTATATTTCTTACAAAATTTGAAAGGTTAAACAGCTAGAAATCAAGCATTGATAAGGGTCGAGTTTCAGCCACGATATCTCAAAATGATCATCTCCGATTTTAACAAGAATTTTAACAAAACAAGAGTAAGATAATAAACTTCAACATACCTGAATCTCTAGCCGTTGGTAGTAGAAGAACATACAATGCGCTCGTGGTGAAGTTTAGCCTCCATGAAAGGCATTAAAAGCCATGGACATTATCCAAAATAAATTCTCTTTGACACTAGTTTCTACACAAAATACATACTGCTGCAGTAATAGAAGTAATATTTTATCTGTAAATCCAATCAATTTCTTCTCACATGAAAAACTTAATGAAAAAATAGTGATAATCTTCGGATACACGAATTGCTGCTTTTGCTCGAATTTTCTTCAAAACTCGCTCGTGCCAGTCTACTTCCGCATCACACGTCGATCAGCGAATTGACTGGCGTTGCGCCGCCCGGTATATAAGCGCCCTGATCCCGACGATACCAGATTTTGAAACCTTGGTATCCCATTGGGATACCAAGAAAATCTTGCTAAAATATCAATATTAACCAAGATAACTATATCATAGAAATTACTTTAAGTCAGAAAGAAGTTGGCACCCATTTCAGCGTGTTTTATTCCATTTTCGTTAACACAATGTAAGTTAAATCACGGTTTAATACGTAGCTGGCATGCAATTATTTCGCGAAAATCTGACCTTCTGCCCACGTTCCTCCCACCAGCGGTCTCGCATCTTATCACCGTAACTACTTCATGTTAGACCTCAGTATCCATGCAAAGGAGAGAAAATGCCCAATCAATGCCCAAATCTGTTGATGAGATTATTGAAAGTATTTGACAGCTGAGATATAATCAATTCAATAGACCTTTCCGCATGAAATGAATGGATCACGTGATCTTTCATTTTGACATATCTGATTGGCTAATGTCCAATGTTTGTCCGAAGTTTTGGATGTCCGAAGTCAGTTACGAGAGCCAATCAAATCTCTCAACGTGTTATCCACGCACTTCATGCGGAAAGGTCTATTGAAGTGGGAAGCTCGCTCTTCATTTATTGTAGGTTCTTTAAGTTCATAACATCTGGATATTAAGATAGAAGCACCGTGTATTTTCTGGTATCAAAAGTTTGGATACCAAATTTTCATTTGGGATACCAAGTTCAGAGATGCTGGTATCCCTTGGGGATACCACCGAAAAATTTTAATCTCAAACCCTGACTTCACTAACCTCAATTATGCAATAAACCATAAACTAACTGGCAGTATGAAATTATCATTTAAAATAGTACTGTGATGATGGGCGCAGTTTCATGGAAAATACTTTTTTAATTCGCTCAGGATTCATGCACAAACCTTACCATTCTATTTTCATTATGATATATTCAAATATTTTTAAAGAACACACTGTACACAATAACCTCAATTTATTAAAGTTATTCCAGAAAAAAGTGCCCCCCTCTCAGCTCCACCATCCCTGACAGAAAATTCATTCAATTTCCATAGGAAATCATGCAATTTATCGCAAATCGAAGCCGTTGTGAAAAGAATAGCTATCCGTTTTCTTTTGTTTGGCAAAAACTAGGCTTTGGCTTGGAATTTAAGACAGAAATTAAGCAACACTGCACATGGAAACGAAATTGTTATCCAGGCAACTGTCATGCTCAAATAAAAAAAATAATACACAATTTCGGCAGTCTCCTTTCCTTTGCCTCGCAAGGATGCAGCTAGCCTAGGCCTGTGTCACAGCCTTAACTCGGTAAGGGTAAGGTTTGTGAACACTCGAGCGATTGCTTATTCCTGCTGGGAGAAGACTAGGGACGATATTAGAGATAAATATGTTAATTATTATCATGCAACACAATCAAATCCACCAAAATAACATAGGTATACACATATTACAAACCAACTACTGACCCGATCTGTCTCTCGATTTGCCTTGTATTTGTCACTTTAAACATGTAAAAGTGGATATAGTGACCACACTACATCATTATTTTTTAAGGTAACATAAATTATTTCAATTTAATTTATGCAAGAACAAACAATCGCTGCTCGAGTGTTCGCTTGAGTGATTGTTTGTTCTTGCATAAATTAAATCAAAATAATATACCGACAGGATACAGTAGGATTTGCTCACAGGCTAACATTACGTTACTGTCCATTATGTGAAGCAAAAGCCGAAACTATTAGGGGTACATGCAGAGAGCAGTAGGGGCGCCATAGGGCCAGGCTCAGAGCTAAGGGGCTGTTTACATGAGCCGGGCAGCCTAGCCCGGTTAACTGGGCTCACGCGATTGATTAGGATCTCACTGTGGTTTTCAAACTCGCATAAACTAAATGTACAAAGAAGAATTGGTTTAATAGATGTAAACGAATCCTAACATTGGTTAAAATCTCCTTTTGTGGCCGGTAGCCCGGCTCATGTAAATCGGCCCCTAAGAATGGCGATTGTTGTGTTCTCATTCATATCATGAAGACAGAGGTGAAATTATGATACTTTACAGTCTATATCTATTGGGCCAGTCCATTTAATATGCGCACCCCCCCTATTGAGGGCCTTGGATATCCAGGGGGGAGGGGGGTCGTAGACTAGTAATTTCCAAGGGGGGCAAATAATATATATAAAGTTATTTCCAAGGGGGATGAAAGATGGAAGAAGGTATAGCAGAAATCAGAAGCATATTTACAAAATTCCAAAATTTCCAAAGGGGGGTCAGAGGTATATTAGAGATATAACCAAGGGGGGATTGGGATCAGAGGTATATCCAAGGGGGATGCTAAATTAAAGACCACAAAAAAATCCACAGGGGTTATACCCTACAGAATATCCAAGGGGATCTGGAAGCAAAACCCTCAATAGGGGGGGTGCGCATATTAAATGGATGGCCCATTAAATCACTCACCCATACACCTCCATAGCGGCAGTGTCGAACAAGCGATAGCCCTCCTTCAAGGCAAAACCAACGGCAGTTTCTGTCCCTCTATCATCACCAACAGAAGCATTAAATACCCCTAGGCCAAATGCTGGAATCGATTTGCCATCATTTAATTCAAATTTAGACCCTAAATTCTCAGCTATTTTCCACGTTTCTGCCAGAAAACGTTTCATTCTTCAGTTCACCGCGGTCGGCAATTTATCCACCCGATTCGTCCACGGCCACACGACAAATATCAAGACACCATTTGCGTTCAAGCGTTTAGCGAATATTAAACTAGTTGTTTTCGAGTTTTGAAACAAACGTTGTACAATGACAACTATGGATCGTTTTCACTCACGTGATCGGTGACCCCATGGGGGTGGTGAAACAATACGAAATATTTGAATAAGAAAGAGCCAATTCCCATACCGTACACCAATATGGCCGCCATTTCATTGTTTTGGTACACCAATATGGCCGCCGTGACGTCAGGTGAAAACGATCTATACGTGTAACTTTCCGTTGACAAGAACCTGGTTTGGGAAACGTTACATCACGGGCGGAGAGAGAGGGTGAGCACGCGGTTAACCCCGGTCAGCGGCAACATCTAGAATATGATCCCTGGTATCCCTGAACATCCCGTGATAATTTATACGCGCGCTTTTTCGAAAGGGTTTCGCCTTTACGATATGGCGGAGTTGAAACCACTTAGAGATGTTGAGGTTGCCTTCATCAACGAACACTTCGCAGGCGTAAGTTTCGAAAACGATTATTGTTCGGCTTTTTTCGATGGAAGAAGAGAAGAATTTGTAAACTCTAATGATAATGATAATGATAAAATCAGTTCAAAGCCACTCGAAGGACAAGCAGAATAAGAGATTCACAGAAGCAGGTACTGTTGCAGCCAGGGGCGGCGTGGCTCTCAAATAGGGCCCGGGAAATGATATGCTAGGGGCCCACTTTTAAGGGGGGGGGGGGGTGTAAAATTGGGGTGTGGAAACAGCTACCAATAAAAAAGGATAAATTGTAAATGAGAATGCAGAAACTTTATCTTCATTAAGCTAAAAACCTAGAAGAAACTGTATTTAGTGTGATTACATAATGGCATGTGCGTCTCTAATATTTACTCTGATGGTGGAAATAGTTTGTTCGGGTTGATTTGAGCTAGAGAACACTTCGTTGACTTTCGATACTGCATCGCCATCAATTTCCACGAGCACGTAAACAAGACTCGTCATTTTCGATAATCTGTCATTCTTTCTTAACTTCCAATAACGTAATAGTGTAATAGCGCAGGAGATGAAATTCACACATATGTCAGATGATTGAAATTTGAAATTCTACCCGGCATCTGGGTGGAAACTATACCAACTAAGAGTGTTGCGCCCGCGGCACAACTTCGCTCAGGTTTCATACAAATTATATACCGTAATAACCGTATAGCGGTATATAGAAACTTAGAAATTTAAAAACGAATGAAACAATAATATATTTGCGGTTCCTATCAAGTTTTTGAGTGAATGCGCAAAAGAAAGCTGGTGTAGACCGCTGTAATGTATTTAAGAATTTGAAGTTTTCTATTTACGCGAGCGCAGGTGGCGGTCGGCTCGAACTTAAGTGCCTAACAAAGCTTAACTCAAGCGCTTCAACATTAGATTACCCAAATTGAAAAATCAATTTAATAACTATATCAGTATATCACTAAACATACTTTAAGTCTTTAACCAATATGTAGTAATAAAGATACAAATAAATAAGTTGCCTAGCTGTTGTAAGGTAAGCCTTTAGCCATGGGCACAATTTATTATAAATTACCTGTTGAGACTGTTGTTCCATAACATTGGCTTTGAAGAAGGACGTTAGCGGTTTCACATTCTTCGAGCTTTCAAATAAGAGCTTTGTTTCTTGTTCTCGTCGCTTTTGAGACCCACTTTTATGTTTTTTCTTAGGAAGAACATTCCCAGAATCACGCGTACTATGCGTTCTTTTGTCAGCCATTTACAGTCATTCTCAATGACTACGGCATATTTATGGCTTCAATACGCGCAAATGCGCAATGAAATAATGTGAACTCTGTTACTCAGACCGGAAGTATATGCTTGACGGATACCTAGCTGGCCAATAATTGGAGCCATGACTTAGCATCGTTACTCGTCAGTGAAATATAATTGGCAACCTGCAGGGCCTCCAGCACTGAGCACACAGCAGTTTTAAATTTCACAACTATACACGTTTACGCGCAAGCGCGCTTTCGCACACGACCGAACGCTTTACTCCAGGGCCGTCTTACACATCGGGGCCCATCTTTCTTCAAATTTTTAGGGCCCACCAGCTAGAATTCTAGGGGCAAATGGGGCCCACCAGGATAGAAATCCTTGGGGCCCACCGGGAAATTTCCCGGTCTCCCGGTGGGCCACGCCGCCCCTGGTTGCAGCGTTGATGTGGAGGCCGGCCTGGCCTGCAATGCCTGGGCTGTTTTGTTCTGGTTAGGTAGTGCGTTTGTTATAGTCTTGACTTGTATGATGTAAACATTAGCCGAGCCCTCCCGCTCAGCCGAGATCTCAATTTGCGACGCCGGTTATTCTCAGACTGGTCCTTTCCCATGGCCATGTAAACACAACAGACCGGGCTGGCCACATGCAGGGAGCAAATCTGACGCCTATGATGTGTTTATTTGTGATTTCTGAATGATATAGGCTATGCAAATTGATCGCCAATGTTTTATTTTTAATTGCTTATAGCTAGGAGCCTGAAGTCGGGTTAATATACGTTATACAGAAACCGCGGCTCTTCTCAAACAACTGCACGGCGGGTTTGTGACCGTGCGCCTGTTTGGAGTTTCATATTACCGCGCGTTGTGACATGCAACGGATAATTAAACGCCGCGATCTCTGTATAACGCAGTGTTAACGCTACTCGTTACAGAGTTACCTAACAATCTGACTTAAAGGCAGTGTCACCACTCATCAGGATGCCAACTTGAACATTTCGTGGGCAAATTCAAGTTAACATGATTCAAATTATGGTAATATTGCAAAGTTAAGAAAATCAGAATTCCAACCAAGTTAGGAAGTCAAAGTAGGAACACTTGACGTTGTTCACCTGTAATACACGTAAATTTTGCAGTTCATTATAACTCGACAAAATTAAACCTTTCCACTCTAACACTTGACAAAAGATAGCGAGCGAAAAAGACGCAGAGATATAATAGTACAATGGCCTCAAGAAGATGCGGGCTGCCGAGGAACACAACCTTTAGTAAGACCACAATTCTATTTTATTTTAATTTATTATACAATTTTTATCATATTCTTTATTCTAAACCAACATACTCATTGCAATTTCAACACACATTCACATCCTGACTCCAAACATATCTTTATACCAACATGCTGAAACATTGACTTGAGAAATCCCTCCTGAAGAAGACGAAGGTCGAAACGCGTCGAGGGTTATTAAGCGTGAATGGAAAGTACACAAACTTACACAAATTTCCACATCTCTTCGTCTTTATTCCAACATACTTCAAGCCACACCCATTTTACATACATCCACTACTAAATAACACCGCAGTTTACGCATTAGAGTGTACATCTCATGTGTTTTTATACAATATGCTCGAAAATCTATCCATAAACTAACGCCGACGGAGGTCCCACTACCTACCTTATTTTATAAAATTGTATGTATCAATGTATATGCCATGGTCTTAGACGATAATTATTACAAAAATAGTTGAATACATACCCGTATTACAGTAAAAAAAAACACATGGAACTTTCTCTGTGCAATTTAACTCAAACTTCGCCTCTGCAGGCGGGATCAACGGGAACTCATGCTTGTATCCTCAAACATCCTCAAATTTCTTTCCGCTGACCAGGGTAAACCGCGTGCTCACCCTCTCTCTCCGCCCGTGATGTAACGTTTCCCACCTGGTTTAGGCTGGTCACGTGGCTCCCAGAATCTGGGTGCTAACAAACTTTTCTTGTCAGGGTCGGGTGGTTATTTTGAAAATTTGTCGCAGTACCTCAAGAATAAAATATCGAGGAAAGCGAGGAGGAAAGCTCATTGCGAAAATGTAACACTCCATGGAGAACAATCTGGTATTAGTGAAAGAACAATTCTGAACTTCGACCGAAAGTCTTCCGTCGTTCATGCAATCCCACAATCTCGAGCCCATAGTCACCCCCTTTTTGGTCAGCGGGAGAGCGCGGGGGAGACTCTGGGGAAACTGGATTGATTCTAGCTCTGTTTTGATTGGCTCATTTAAATTTATTGAATTCATCGATTCAAAATATACAGATTTTAAAATAATGAAAGTCAAATATATTGCTTACGTAATTCAATAAACATATATATCTTCAAATTTAGACGCCTCATTTTCATCTCCTCTCTTTGTTTGATATATCTGGGTCTCACAAACAAACTTCATAGCAAAGTTTAAAAGACTTAAGACGAATTTCGAACAACATTAATGTCGCAATGAACAAAACAAACCCTGGTGGGATTTGTCGTTATTTTGATGTATAAATCAGTGAAATAATTTAAACAACGAAAAAGCATATTTAAGACAATTAAAGAAGGAATCACCGAATCAGCCTTCGCACTCGTATTAAAAGTCTGATCGAGGACGATATTGGCGTCGTGAATTGATAGTTTAATAAGTTTACCTTGGATTTCAAGAACGTTTATGTCAAGTGCCAGCACCACCAGTGTCAGTCTCTCTCCGACAATTTTAACGTGCATTTGATCTGCATTTTATGCAGGGTTCTCACAAATATAGTATTTGCGATTTCAAACAAATATAATGAACACAACGCACATTCTGCACAGCAGCTGATGCTACGATCATGCGCTTAACAACCGGAACCCCTCATTTCAGGGGTAATTAAATCCAATTTCCCCACAGTCTCCCCCGCGCTCTCCCGCTGACCAAAAAGGGGGTGACTATGGGCTCGAGATTGATTAGTTAAAGAGATTCTATTCTCCGAATGGATTTCTCAGTCATCAGTGATCTGATAAATTATAGCCGCCTGAAGATGGAACAGAGAGTATCAAATTTTACTGTACGCGGGTTTAAATTTCCTCACTATCAAGACTATGCGAAATTTACAAATTCTATTGGTTAACAATCGCTTGAACATCCATTCGAAAGAAAGTGGAAATTATATCTCACTGCTATCTCTTGCAACGGCCAACGCTCGCTGAGAATACATATACGTGGCAGATTCAATTAACACCTTGGGCTTGCAGCTGTCAACAAACGGCTTTAGATTCTTATTCTGTGCTTCAGAAATTCCAAGAGGTTAGTTCATTACATTTACTAGAAATACATAAACGCAACAACCCCTCGCCCACTTTTACATGCTTTTTTGAAACACCCCCACCTATAAACCTGAGACTCTATAAACAGCTCAGGCACATTTGTATTACCTTTAAATATTACTTTTCTCCTGTATTCCTTCAGAGTTTACTGATACTGTCTACTCTTTGTTTTTTAGGCAAACATTTCGTACAAACAACGCGTAAACGAAACGCTTGAAAACATTGACAGTTGAAAAAATTGACGCAAGAAAAAATTGACGGTGTATGTGTATTTGGGCAGACTTCGACAAATAAAACCCAAGGCGCTAATCAACAGAAAGCGATTTACCGTTTACGTCTTATTTTACTATTCCAAAAAGCTAATCGAGACTTTTAAGAGGCCTTCAAGTTCAGGACGGCGAATTCTGTTTCTACATGTACACACGGTTTTACAGTATCGCATAACATTGAGGAAACCGACGTGAATAAACATCGATTTAGGCATGCAGTCTGGCTTTCTTGCGAATTATTAACGTACACCTTGTCTTGTCACAATAAAATAATCCTTTATCTTTTTTGTCTTTGTGTGATTCAGTTTAGGCACGTTTCTAAATAACCCACCCCCAGTAAGTTATATTTTTTCCCTCGAAACACGTGACCAGCCTAAACCAGGTAGCTTTTCGCAGCGATGGGCGGGAGCGGGGAAGCGGAGATAAGACCCTGGGTACGAGGTTGTGACAAGACTTGTCATCGTTCGTTTCACACAGCAGCGTGAAATTATATAAATAATATTCCCAATTATATGGGAATATTTTCATCATGGCATGCCGAGATCTCAGCTGTTTTGCTGGGATCTCGGCTAGCCGAGTTACCCGCCTGTCTCATATAAACACTCTGCCGGGATAGCATTGAATTCCGAATTCTATACATGGCGGGTAACTCGGTTTGCCGAGTAACTCGGCTCCATATAAACAGGCGCCCTTAGACCTGCTTAGACTGTCGGAGTCCAGCATATCCCCTCATCTAGAATTACCAATAATCAGTAAGTGTGCAATGGCCTACAATTAACAATAATTGTTAATTTTAAAGAAATAATTCTCAACCCCCCACCCCCAACCTCGACCCCAACCTCTAAACCTCTAAACCTTACCCTAACCACAACCCCCTGGAAACCCTACCCTGGGTACGAGAATGGACCCCCCGTTGGACCTAAACCTAACCCCTAACCGCAACCCTCCGGGGAAAAAAATCCCACGTCTCGGACCCCGACCACAACACCGCTACTGGTTTTTTAGTTATAGGCAATTTAGTTTAACATCCCGCATGTGGGACAGAGAATTACCTACAATTACCAATTATTGGTAATTCAAGGCCGTTTCACACTTACTGATTATTGGTAATTCTAGGGTAGGAGGACATGTTTGATATATTTTCCTATCTTGGAGCCCGCGGATTATCAACAGCGGAGAAATGCTTTGCGCCTTCAATGGTTTCCAGCAGCGGGTAGTCCTAAAAAAAGCGCGCAAACGCGGCAACTTTGTTTTGGTTTGACCAGTTCTTCGTGAATCGTCACGTGCTTCGGGAAGTATGTGGCATAATGCCTCGGTTCTTGGTAATTAATTCTTACTTATAGTTTACCATAAAAAAATTATCAATTGGGCACGTCAACACGCAACCTCGTACCCAGGTCCTTCTCAAAATGGCAGGGCGGAGAGAAGACCCTGTCACGTGACATCAATAATTTTGGAATATTTTGATGAGTGACTCACACTGTACCGGGGGCGCGGTACAGTCACTGATAAACAGCGTATAGTTGGCTTGCGTATGTAAAACTATTCAGCGAACTATTTAGGCACTCAAGAAGAACCAAATCGTACAAATAACAAGACATTCTCTTACCAAGTTTATCAAATCAGTTAATGACCATCTTTAGTAAGAAGCGTCTACACTACAACATATTTCCTTTATTTAAATGCAAGCAAGAAGTGTTTCGGTTTCTGGACTTTCTCCGACTCTAATTTAAAAAGTTTAGAAATATACAAAGTCAAAGTCTTCAGTGATGATCTATATAAATGTTCGTCGATCGAATATTTGTATTAAAGTACAACCTCAAAGTCAACGAGGAGTAGAGGATAGCAGATCGAATATGCCGTTTAAGTATATTAAAATCGACAGATACAACAATTAAAATTCCACAAATCCAAAACGTGTGGACAAGAAACATAAATGTGCTATACTGGACAGTAAATATACTTCCAACAATCAACAGCATTCGAATATTTTTAGTGTATGTATCAGTAGTACCTGTAACCGCAGAGCGGGTTTCTGTTTATCAGTTTATGATCGTTCGTCGCCTTCGACTTCATTTCTGGCGATTGACGGCAACAAATATGAATTATCCAGAAGATGTCGTAAATTTTGAAATATATCTAATTTACCGCTTGAATTTAACGTTACCGGAC
Source organism: Paragorgia papillata (assembly GCA_035771165.1). Classification (NCBI taxonomy): domain Eukaryota; kingdom Metazoa; phylum Cnidaria; class Anthozoa; order Scleralcyonacea; family Coralliidae; genus Paragorgia; species Paragorgia papillata. Next base: position 371,094 of record JAWNZC010000236.1, read on the forward strand.
TTGCAACAACCTTGACGTTTATAAGAACCGAATCAACCGCTCCCCCCAGGACGGGCGAAGCTCAAATTATCCACGTGACCAAATACTTCAAGAATCGTGGAGTATTTGGGAATCACGTGACCAGGCTTTGCCAAGGTCACGATCGGAAATTGCGGCTGTCGACTGGGATCTAATCCAGATTGACCTGGATTAGCTACGCATGCGTAGAACGAATATCTTGCGTGTAAACGTGAATACACGCGAGACCAAGCGAGGCTAGCGCGAGATGAATCAGGAGCGAAGGAGCGTTGTGGTACATGTGGGTTCATACGATAAAATTAGTGAAGATAAAGGAAAATAATGGATCCATTGAAGAGGATACTAGGGATATTGTAGGATATCAACCATTTGCTGACTTGAAATCAAATATGGCGGAAAAATTAGACGAAGAACAAGGTGCGACCTAGTATCGTAAACTTCTATGTTAAATGACTAAAATCTTTTTGTTTGTTGACCGATTACTACCCCCAAAAGAAGTCGGGTTTTTTTTTTTTGGCAGATGTGTGTACCCAATTGACCTTTAAAATGGATTTTAAATCGTCGTGGAAAGTGCACTTGACGACTGAGGAAGTGAATAATTGACATAAAACAAACCCAATCAACTATGGAGGATGAATAAATATCTCAACTATTGATTTTTTCTTTGTCTTGATTTTGTTTTTGGCTATATATGGACAGTTCACTTGCTCTTGTTTTGCGTGTGTGCTGTGTTTAGAATTTAGTAAATTTAATTTCATCAAGCTGCTCGGCCGACAACTCACTTGAGCCAGCACGCACGTGGACTGCGAACGTCCCCATGAAAGTGGCCAATTTTCTGTGCGATTCTCGATCGTGCTTCTCTTCTCGCCATTTTGAAAGCAGAGAAGACCCTGGGCACGAGGTTGGTCAACACGCAGTCACGCGAAGTATTGACTTCAGACGGCGTTCGAAATATTGCTTATTACAACCGGTATCGTACATTTGTATGTTTGCGTGATCACATATATTAAATTACTTACATGTATTAATATATTTGGCAAGTGATCTAAAGCCTTTGACAATGAAAGACCGTAATTATACGCTGTCGCGACGATGGAAAGAGTTAGACATAAGTGTGAAGTTCAGAGAACATTTAAACGAGCTAGCGAAGAAAGAATGCGTCGTGACCCCAAGAATCCTAATAGATCGGAAACTTAAAATTCTTCAAAAGATGGTACGTATGATTTTTTTATTAAACACGAATGTAATAGTCATAGAGCTTGCGCAGGCTTATATATTACGCAAACCAATAAAACCTAAAGTTGTTATTGCGACACTTAATGTGCTGTCAACATGTAGAATTTATGTAATCCCAGTGTGAGTACAATGAGTGCAATCTTTCCTTTCCCGGGGCAGGCGTACTCGGGCTACCGGCAAGTGCATATTTCACACTTTAACTACAAAGTCAGCCAGTCACTTTCAAAATCTACCAACAACGTGCAAGAACACCTTGATCAAAAGGCAAAGCTGTTCAACTTTTTGTCAACTCCAAAAGCGAAAGGAGCAAAGAACTTACAACATGCCTCATGGCCTCACTCAGTCCACCAACAACTCACCGGAAGTATGAATATTAGCGGAAGTAAAAAGTGCAAAAATGTAAGATCGTGACACCCAATCTCGTTCCCAGAGGCCACGTTCCCCACCCGGGAAACGAGAGACTCTGGGATAATCCGTTTCACATCGATATTTCATTGGCTGATGAACACGACAGTGAACTCTATATAACTCTTCTTCCGGATAACAAGAATCCTGTGATGGCGTGAACGAATTATCCCAGAGCCTCTCGTTTTCCGCCCGCTTGAGTGGTAAGGGGAACGTGGGCTCTGGGAACGGGATTGCATGACACCCAAAAAGGGAAAAATACCCGAGCCGAAACCTAGACTCGTCCTACCATAGGTAGCCCGACTAATAATTCCTGTCATGCTCCAAAACGTCCAGGACTCATGCTTTTGTCCCACGTTCATCTCTTCTCTCGGCTCTCTCCACACATAATTATATTCGTTTAATTTATTACAATTTCGCGGCAAACAGTTTCCCGCAGTCGGAAGAGTTAAGACTATATATATATATATATATACTGAATCTTAATTGAATGCCTGTGAGTAAATTCTATGATTTTGTTTACATTTACATACTTGCTGAACACAGAACACGGTGTAGAAATCGTTTGCCTATGGCGTTAGTCTATGTAAACGTCTTGCGCGTCTAATGTACATATTGTGGTACAAAACTATGATCAGTATTGGTTAGATATGCATACTAAAGAAATAATTTAACCTCTTAAATTGCTTATGAAATTAAATTTTCAAGAAATGTCTCATTTTCAATATAGAAAATTCTGATATTCGTACATATGTTCATTAACTTCATTTAATATTTACGTTTTTGGAAAACACTTTATTTTCCAGTTCGAAGTTGATAGCTAGGGCCGTGAAACGTCAACACAATAACGCGGTCACAACAACTATGTGACATCATTATAATAAATTTGTTTAGTCTTGATCCACCTTGTGACGTCACAGGTACTGTTACTGTAGAATCGTACGTTCTGTTCCGAAAGAGGAGCTCAATTTTTACGAAAAGAAAATTGTGGAGCAAAGTTCTTTTCGTATATGAACAGCGCATCTGGTATGTTATTATTACATCTTATTGGATTCCTCTAAGCCCGGTCTGGCAGAATATTTAAGTCGAAAATTCAATATTGGGCGAGACCGAAAGTCAGTCAAGCCTAATATTAAAATTTGAGACTTAAATATTTTACCATATCGGGTGAAGATGAATCCAATATATCGAACAAATAATCGTGCAATTGGCAAGTAAATATACCTTGGGCACCTGTCCATAGGTTGCTGCCCAATATGTAGTTGTCCTACGTCGTACAATATTGGGCTGGCACGTGACGCTAATGTAGACATTTGATTAATTTCGAGGGTATAATAAATGTATTCTATTTACACAATAACGTAACTTTTATATGTGCATTTTTATGGGTTGTTGACTGTGATCCACCTCTCTCCTCCGCAGAGGTTTCCGTGAGGATTCTGAGGTCGAGGAAGAGACTGCGCTTTCTTCCTCAGTCTCAAAATCCTCACGGAAACCTCTGCAGAGGAGAGGGTGATCCATATCTAGGGATGTACCGGATACTGCTTTACCGGATTTAACTGGATTTAACCGGATTTAACCGGATAGTACTAATAGTAGCAGGTTTAAATACAAGGGACCTGGTTGGAGAAAAAAATGGGAATGCTATACAGGACCTGGTCATGGAGTCCAATAGTCCATTTACTCCATTGACATGAAAATGAAAATAATTTGTAAGATATTTTCTGTTCTACCCAGTAAACACCTAGTAAAGGTGTTCTTCCTAGTAAACACAGCATTATCCGGTAAATATCCGGTAAAAGTTTACTCTCCGTAAAAGCATACTCTCTCTGCTCCGCAGAGGTTCTTTCGGAGATCGGCTATGTCGGGGATCGTCGGAGATGCGTCGAAATCGTCAGCTGGACACAAGGAGTGCGGGTGGATAGCGAAAGAGGAAGCGAAAAGAGAACCTCTGCCAGATTTCTGTGTCAATATGGCGGCATCAGGGGGGTGTCAATAACTTTTGGAACTGCGGGTTGTAGAAAACATGTCAAATATAGCAGAAGGTTACACGACCACAGTTATTTGAATGTGTGGACAAACTAGGAAAGTTCGTTGTTTCAATGTGAGCTACACGTCGGCCGATATAAGTATGTTATCCTCTGGTTCGTTAGTCTTCGTCAGTCTTCGTCTGATATATTAATTATTAAACGGCAAAAAACTGAGTATATTTTGTCTTTTTTACAAGAAAGACATATTATAAACATGTCATAATCACTTACCAACAAATATGTTACTAATATAGACGTGGATGGCTTAGTTATCCGTGAATTAGCAAGTGATCATGCAAGAAACCGACATCTTGTGCAAGAAACCGACAGAAATCTGGCAGGGGCTAAATGTAATTTGCCGTTGGACTAGTTTCGCCCGCACTACTTATGTCCAGCGGACGCCTCCGAGCATCTCCGACGACCCCCGAAACCTCCAATCTCCAAAATTTAACCCCTGCGGAGGAGAGAGCAGCATACTACCGGATAGCGGAATTTTACCGGATGCACATCCCCATCCATATCTATTAAAAAACGGATGCACAAATTATGTCACTAACGTAGTCTGATTTTTATAAACCACTCACGGATCTGACTGGAATTTCACAAGCTAATGACCTTGCTTGATTTGTGTAAATCGTAGATTACGTCAGCTGTCGTGATTCATTTTTTTCAATGCCCCAAACAGTATCCAGGAAAACCCAATTAAAGTTTTGAAATGTACTTTTTCAAAACAAATGGATTCCATTTTGCCGTTGTCTGTTCAGTTATAAATGCACACGGCAAAACGGAATTTATTTGTTAATTAAAATTAAATTGATATATTTCTTGCAACTTGCAAAGCAATTTTTGCTGAAAAAAATATTTCTAATTGCTCTACAATTTTTAATGTAACGTTAAATATTTGTGGTGTGATGTGGTGTGGTGTGATGTAATGTAATGTAATGTTATTTATCATTCTTTAACAATAGTGGTGTTGGAGGAGGCAATGGTGTTGATGGCGAAGATCATGATTGTCATGAAGGAGGGAGCAATAGTGGTGCTGGAGGAGACAATGGGGTTAATGGCGAGGATCATAATGGTCACGGAGGGAACAATAGTGGTGCTGAAGGAGACAATGGTGTTAATGGCGACGATCATAATGGTCAAGGAGGGAACAATAGTGGTGCTGGAGGAGACAATGGTGTTAATGGCGAGGATCATAATGGTCAAGGAGGGAGCAATAGTGGTGCTGGAGGAGACAATGGTGTTAATGGCGAGGATCATAATGGTCAAGGAGGGAGCAATAGTGGTGCTGGAGGAGACAATGGTGTTAATGGCGAGGATCATAATGGTCAAGGAGGGAACAATAGTGGTGCTGGAGGAGACAATGGTGTTAATGGCGAGGATCATAATGGTCAAGGAGGGAACAATAGTGGTGCTGGAGGAGACAATGGTGTTAATGGCGAGGATCATAATGGTCAAGGAGGGAACAATAGTGGTGCTAGAGGAGACAATGGTGTTAATGGCGAGGATCATAATGGTCAAGGAGGGAACAATAGTGGTGCTGGAGGAGACAATGGTGTTAATGGCGAGGATCATAATGGTCAAGGAGGGAACAATAGTGGTGCTGGAGGAGACAATGGTGTTAATGGCGAGGATCATAATGGTCAAGGAGGGAACAATAGTGGTGCTAGAGGAGACAATGGTGTTAATGGCGAGGATCATAATGGTCAATAGCGAGGATGATGGTGGTCATGAAAGAGGGAGCAATAGTGGTGCTGGAGGAGACAATGGTGTTAATAATAGCGAGGATGATGCATGGTGGTCATGAAAGAGGGAGCAATAGTGGTGCTGGAGGAGGCAATGGTGTTAATGGCGAGGATCATAATGGTCAGGGAGGGAACCAACCTCGTCCCCAGGGCCATTTGTGGGGGCTGGGCCAAGATGGCGGCCAAAAACAAAATGGCGGGAACAAATGGCCCTGGCACAGGCTGCAAAAAATGAGTCATATTTTGACTTATTTTTGACTTGGACCCAGTCTTCACTAAGTTTATCGCGCCTAGTAAGGCTCAATTTTTTCTGAATATTTAGTTCAGCTTGACTGACCCAAACTGAAAACAATCAAAACATTCATTTCCAAATACATTGTCGAATTATTAAAATAAATAGACTTTTAATAAATATCTGTAAATGCTTATTATTTATCATTTGCTTCACCGTTGTACCAAATTCGCAAGAAACTGGATTGCCGTTGTCTGGCTGGGCCGCCTTGTTTTCGTGAGTTTTTGGTGGATTCAATTCAGCGTTTTGAAAAACATTTAGGCTTCGTTTAGTCGAGAATTCTTGTTTGAAAAAAGCCTACTTCTCAATGGCCAAACACGTAAATTCTGCCCTGTGTTGTACTTTCTTTTCGCAGCCAAAATACTTTTTGACTTTGTTCACCAAGTCTTTCGTTCGCCCGATTTAGAAAACACACTGAATTGCCGTCCCATGGACTTGGTTGTATGGCAGCCAGGACACAGAGACGACACGACCCATCATTACATATTCTTCCGACGTTTTTACGGGTGTTTCGCCAGCTTTCCTCACATTTTCATTCATTTTGAAGTTATTTTTAACAGCCGGCAATTCTGGTATCACTTATTTAATATAATTTGAGCCTATAAACAAATGCCCGCGAGTTAGCCTGCCGCCCGCCTTGTTTCCACCAATCAGAATACCTAAAACATCCAATGTTATCTTGACCAATCAGATGTGGTGATAGCTCAGCTTGTGCCAGGGCCATTTGTTCTTGGCCGCCATCTTGGCCCAGCCCCCACAAATGGCCCTGGGGACGAGGTTGGGAGGGAACAATAGTGGTGCTGGAGGAGGCAATGGTGTTGATAGTAGGAATCATGATGGTGAAGGAGGGAGCAATGGTGGCAATCGAAGAGACAAAGATGGTAATGAATTTAACAATGGTGGTAATAGTACAAGTATTGGTAGTGGTCACAGCAGTAGATTGGGAGAGAGTAGTGGTGAAAAGAATAGTAGAAGAGTTCAAGGAAAGAAACGGTGGGGGAAAAAACAGGGAAGTGGCAGAAGAAACAATAGTGGTGGTCTTGGAGATGACGGAAAGAAAAATAACAATGATGGACAAGACAACAACAGCGTAAGAAAAGGAAAAGAAAGTCAAACGAAGGAAAGAAAAAGAAACGTGGAGAAAGAAAAATCCGAAGAGAAATGTAGGCATTGGTTTGCCAAGAGCCATTCCGGAATACTTCAGAGATCGCCTGGATCTGTTGTGATAAATGCGAGGAGTGGTTTCACTGGGATTGAAAACAGGAGGAAACCAAGAGGCAAATTTGACTGTGGATGCAGTCAACCAATTGATACGAAGTGCGGTTCTGCAATATTTTATACTGGAGCTAAATCGGCTACTGAACAATGTAGATGTTTCGTCATTTGTAATAAGTATAAGTAGCAGAAAGTGCAAAACAACATACATTCTTAATTGCAGCAAACAGTGGAATACATCGACAAAATATATTTTGGCGCCGCGAAGCACCAAAAGCATCCAGGGTTTGGGAACGTGTTTGAACACCAGTGCATTTAGTGCCCGGGAACGGACACTGGGCGCGCCGCGCCGTCTGAACGCCGCCTTATTCTTATTTTACGATTACGATTAAATGATTTAAGGTGGCTCCATACAGTTTCTTGAAAAATGGAAAATACAAGTTTGAGAGTCCAAGACACGTCCATAAACAAATTGGGAAAAGAATAAAACTAAATGTTATGCATAGTTAAACATTCTGACAATCAAACACTGTTACCAAATTAATAGCAACAGTTGTTGCTATGGCAACAATGACGTTTCAAAATGGCTGCCAATTACCCTTCAAACTAATTTAATTCGAAAAAAACTTTGGTGACCCCCAATTTTTTTTTCATTAAAACTTTTCTTGAAGTATGAATAATCAATAGGCCGATTTTGAAAGAATTCTGTAGAACGAATAATTTTTTTTCCGGAAAAATCATGTTTGTTAATTTTTAAAAAATTTGGATAAACAGAAATTCTTTAAAATCGGCCTATTGATTACTCATACTTCAAGAAAAGTTTTAATGAAAAAAAAATGGGGGTTCACCAAAGTTTTTTCCGAATTAAATTAGTTTGAAGGGTAATTGGCAGCCATTTTGAAACGTCATTGTTGCCATAGCAATAACTGTTGATATTTATTTGGTAACAGTTTTTGATTGTCAGACTGTTTAACTATGCATAACATTTAGTTTTATTTTTTTTCGAATTGTTTATACACGTGTTTTGGACTCTCAAACTTGTATTTTCCATTTTTCTAGAAACTGTATGGAGCCACCTTAATCAGGGGCGTAGATACCCTTATATACGCATACACCGTATAGTTATAGGACGGCTGTACAGTGTGAAAATAAATATATCAATTAAGGTGGAATACAAGATATTTAATTTGCATGGGTGTGCGCGTGTATAGAAGGTTCGAAAAAAGCGTATTGTGCATGCTCCTGGGTCAGGAGGGAAATACGCATTTTTCGGAACCACTATATATAGGTTTTGGCAGAAAAAATTTGATTGAATGGAAATAGACGATTCGTCATTTTTCTTTCAATATATGTATGCTATACATAGAGCTGTAACATTAAAATCAATGATAAATATAAGTAGAGTGCTGCGTGAAAAGGTGCATGACTGAGAATAGTTTTGATAACGAAACATTGACGTTTTGAGCAGATCCCTTCACCACCGTTTAATTTGATGAAGGATCCCGCCCGAAACGTCAATATTTTGTTATATGGTGAATTGTTATTGTTTTGTATATGGTGAATTGCCATATTATTATTTATATATATTCTTTCAAATTAGTGGTTATCCCACAGAATTCCATTTTGAAAAATAGTCATTACAGCATTGAGATGGACATTAATTGGCACACTGGTATTGGCAAGGAGGGGGTGGTGATGGTGTACAACAAGTGGTCGGACAAGGGTTGTACCTATTAGTAGAAGTGGGAAAGGAAGGGGCATTTAAAAACGTAATTTCCTTTAACATTTTACAACAATGTATACCAAACGTTTTTCGTACTCAGATAGGAACTAAGTTTATATCGTCTTATTTGCCTCTGACTTGTTGTTCCACCCTTACCCTTAATTGTTAATGTTTGACAATACAATTATTTATATGTATTATTTTATATATTTTTTTATCCCATAGAATTCCATGTACCACAGCATTGAGATGGACATTGACTAGTACACTGATATTGGCAGGGAGGTGGACATGGTATTGGTGGTGGTGGTGGTGGTGGTGGTGGTGGTGGTGGTGTGCAACAAGTTATCGGACAAGATGACTCACATGTGGATGCCTCACTACAAGAGCTTGGACATGCTTTGGTTGGAGCTATGGCATAAGAGGTGAAAATGATTAGTTAATTTAATTCCGCTATGGAGGAACGGTTTAAAACTGACCCAATATATCTAGAATAGATGTTAGAAATTTAAACTAAGGTCAACTCAAGGCAAATTATTTTTCTCGGCTTGTTAAATGCGCCAAAGTATGGAGAATACGAATATGGTGATAAAAATTTGAAGCATACCGTACTTTTTGTTGATTTCTGAATTTTTTAACGACATATTCTAAAAAAAGCCGTGTTGTATAAAGAGTCTGGCGCTAGCAAGTTTGAACCTGGACGATTGACGAAATCATAATTAGAAAGCTTATTTATGATGAATATAACTTGTGCAAGTTTCCACGCGCACATGTATTAAAGTATTTGACACTTTTCGAGTGTGTTTACTTTGATGGTTCGTAAAATCGTTCCTCCGTTTACGTCACACACTTGATAGTGCCAGACTCTTTTTATACAACACGGCTTTTTATGAAAATACGTCAAAATTCGTCGATTCAGCATCCCAAAATCAACGAAAAAAAATCAATTCATCCCCCCCCCCCCCCCCCATCATATTCGGATTATACGTGATTTAATTAATACATATACAAAGCAAAAAAATGTAATTTGCCTTGAGTTTACCTTTAACAAGAGAATAGCAAGGGCATACTAGTAAAAGTAGGTTTATTTGATTTATAGATTGATTTATAAATATGGCCCACTTATGGTAAGAAGAATTTATTATATGGCTTTTTAATCTGGGGTAGACCCAGGACATTGGTAAAAATATGGCAGATAATTTTACTCGTCAATGTGAGAACTTATTGTTTGGATCTGTAAAGGCTGTGATAATAATAATTTTGTTCTTATTTAAAATTTTATAAATAATTTAAACAACTTTGGTGACCCCAACTGTTTTTGGAATCTTTTTATTACGAGCATGTCAACGCCTTTGGCCTGTCTATATGGCGGTAGGGTGACTCTTCCAGAAGGGTTACCATAGTAAAAGGGTTACCCTTGTTCATTGTCTTTAGGCGTTTCGTTTATGAGTACTACGGTGATCCGGGGGTGGCTATCTTTTTACATGTAAACATGTCTGGTAGGGTGACCATTCCAGACGCGTCAGGTTTCATTACCTCCGTCAGGAGGTTATGATTTTACTCTGTTTTGTCTGTTTGTCTGTGAGTCTGTCTGTCACAAGGATATCTCACAGGTTTTCGTGAAAGTTTGTGGAAAGATTGATCATAGATGACAAACCTTTCAATTATTATTGAATTTGGTTAAAATATGATATATTGTCAACTTACTCAGAAAAGAGCGGCTGAGCCCCAGACAGAGTTAGAACCTGCAACCTTCCAGTGACCGGATAGACGCTCTAACCATTGAGCCACTGAGTCTCAGATGGAGAGCTAAGGTTGCAAATTCATAGTCTTATATGTGTATACGTACAATGTATACGTACAACTTACACGTAGATACGTAAAACTTGCCAACTATTTTGCCAACTTATACTTACTTTATCATATACTTTAAGATAAAACAAACTTAAAATTCGCCATTACATTGCGTCTTTAAAGAAGTTGTTAAATATTTAACGCATTTTATAACATTGTACCTGAACAGTTGTTGCCATCAAAGAAAAATCCAGGTAGACATACACATATTCCATAAACGCACTTAGAGTTTGAAGGACAATCAGAGCATCCGACAGCTATAAAGTAAAATTAGTGTTAGTAATCACAGTAATTATCAAGAAATAAAGAAGGAAAATTATCATAGGTTTAAGGGGAAAATTTTGTTGGGTTGGGTGTGGGGGTGTGGTGTGTGTGGGGGTGGGGGTCGGGGTGGTGGGGGGGGGGGAGGTGAGCATATCTTGCCCGAATATGACGCATGACGTCATGATGCAAGATTATCAAATATACTTTAACACTCCTTACCCATCACAACACGAGAAGTATTACTATAGTATATTACAATCTACAGACCTTGACAGCATCAAGGCCCTAGTTATATCTTATAAAGAAGCATTTCAAGCCAGCCCGGTATGATGATTTTGTCCGAATTATATGGGTTGTTGTTTTTCCCCCGAATAGAATAAAACTTACAACTGGTCCGTACGCCTATGAAAATTATCTAGAATGATTTGAATGCCATTAAAAATCACAAAGCAAGCTGTAATAAAATTGTGTTTAAAATGGTTTAAAGAAGAAATTAAATGAAAATTAAGTTTGCTTCATCTTCAAGATCTCCTGAAAGTGCTTTTGCAGTTTTATCATGTCTCACTTCGTTCTCTACTGTCGAGTTATTTAGAATTTCGATTTGTTTGATATGTAAATTAGATAAGGTACAGTATGCAGTGGCGGATTAAGGGGGTGTGTGCTGACTGGGCTACAGTCAGGGGCCCACGGCCTCACGGATCCTAGGGGGCCCCGGGGCGGCAGAAGTCTTATTAAAAAAAGAATATGTTACAAATAAAAGTAACTTACTGTGGTATAAACAAACTGAAAATTCGAAAACATCAAAAAGCTTTTACATGTGACACATGTTACGTTTCTTGTTTTGTTTCGGAATTTGTAAAGGACCCTTACGTATTTACGGTGAAGTACAAGAAGGGGCCTGGGTGGGGTTGGGGGGGGGGGGGGCAATCAGAAAAACAGCCAGGGGCCTCAGGTACCCTTAATCCGCCTCTAACAGTGTGACGTAAAGTTATGTTCAGATATCATTGTGAGTTTCCTGAAAAATCATGTCTGTATCGTCGAGATTATTGAACGACATTTGGTCTTGTGGTATTTAGTGTGTTGCAAAGCTTTAGGTGATTCAAAAAAAAAATCCTAGATTGAACTTCTGTAAAAATTGTTAAAAATAGACACTGCCCTTTTAATAGCATACTTCATTGGTTTCTTTGTACTTACGTTGGCACGACAAGCCATTTCCAGTAAAACCCATATTGCAAACACACTTGTCGACTTTACAAGTAGCATGTTGACTACAACCACCACATTTTTTAACTAAAAAAGAGAATGACTATTACAATTTTGCTACGAAATTCTGTGAGAATAATATCGACATAAGCACGCGCCCTATTTTCATTGTTTTGTCCAACTAAAACAACTTGAAAATGCCACTTGCTAATTAGCTGATTAAGTAATATACAATTATGTATTCCTCACTTTTGGAGCATTGGTAACCGTCCCCACTGTAACCGTCACGGCATTTACATTTGCCTTGGATACACACTGCGCGAATGTCGCATCGATCGCAATCATCCTCTAAAAAGTAAAGAGAAGATAAAGACAGAGACAAAAAAAAAGAGAAAAGAGAAAAAGAAGAAAGAAAAGATGATGAAAAAGGAGAATAGAAAAGGAGACGACCAACAATAACCACAGTGGTACCACCACCACCACCAGCAGCAACAGCAACAACAATAACAACAACAACAATAGCAGCAACAGGAAAAGCAACCACAACAACAGCTACAATATTGTGTTAGTTTGATACACCATGACTACCGAAAAAGTGGGATGTCATAGTTTAAACCAACAGTTTAAACCATTAACGGCAACAACACCCAAAACAGCAACAACAACAGCAAGAGCAACAACAACAGAAGCAGCAACACCAACAACACCAGCAACAAGAACACGAACATCAATAGCAACAGCAACAATAACTACAACAACAACAACAACACTACCACCAACACTACCACTACCACTAACAACAACAACAACAATAACAACAACATGCAACACTGAAACCACCACACACCGTCAACAACAACTCCAACAACAACAACAACAACAACATAAAAAACAAGAACAATCGCAAAAACAGAAATTGGAACAAAAACGCTAACAAACAACGAAAACAAAACAAAACAAACAAACAAACAAACAAGCAAACAAACAAACAAACAAACAAACAACGAAAGCAAAACAAAACAAAACAAAACAAACAAACAAACAAACAAACAAACAAACAAACAAGCAAGCAAACAAACAAACAAGAACAAAGACAATCGCAGACAAAATAAAATACCTTGACAGTTTGTCCCTCTATAATGTCCAACACATTGACATTTATATCCATTCGGAACTTCAATACAAATGCCTCCATTTAAACAAGGACTAGGGTGACAATAACTCTTCACTGCAAATAGAAACAATCTGTTAAGGAACGCACCAATAGAAATGTAAGGGGGGATAAAATAGTGCAGAGTAAAAGTCAAAGAAAAAAATAACCTGTATTTGAAAGGAACCGGAAATATCGTGCAAGAACGTTATAAAATACAGAATACAAATTTTATTTATTTTATTTAAAATTATTTATACACGGTAGCCTATTCAACTAAAAGTAACAGTTGTTTTTCAAAGGGCCGTGTGTTAAAACTATATTTACATGCAATATTTAATACTAACTAATCTATAATTACAATTTTTTTAAATTTTAAAAACGACTACACTACTATTAAAAATATATTTATAAAAAATATAAGTACAATGATATAAAATATTATTTATAACAAAAGTTTAGTTCAAAACGTTTTACCAATAGTTAGCCCTTAATTTCTATATTATCTTTTCCTCGTTAGGTAGGGCATTCCAGATCACGGAAGCTCTATAGCTGAAACTTTTTTTCATGGCATTAGTGTTGGGTTTAGGTAACGAAAGCATACAATTGTTACTTCTTAAGTTATAACAATCTCGATTTGTTATAGAAAACAAATGAGATAAGTTACCTTGATTTGATTTGATTTGCCAGCTATAATTTTCTTAATAAGGTGCGTCAGCTGTTCATCCCTTCGTGTTTATAAATCTTTCCACCCGAGTTTTATTCGGGTATTTGTTGCTGACATATAATAACTATCACCTGTTATTATACGACCGGCTTTGTTTTGAAGTTTTTGTATCTGATCTTTTAAAGTGTTTGAGCAATTGTCCCATACCAAAGAGCAATAGTCAAAATAAGGCATTACTAGTGCCTGGTATAATCGTTTCAGACTTTCGATGCTGATAACGTTTTTGACTCTTCTCAGTAATCCAATTGCTTTTGAATTTTTTTTACATGTAGCCTCAATATGATTCTTCCAAAATATATTTTCATCAACCAACACTCCTAGCGTTTTTGTGTGCTTTACACGATTAATATTTTGTGGACCAATTGAAATTTCTGGATCTGAGGTTATTTGCGATAACCTCTGTCGAGACCCAATAAGCATATATTCTGTTTTCCCTACATTCAGGGATAATTTATTGGCCAACAACCAATGATGTAAGTTTTCTGATTCATTATTTAATTTAATTTGAATATCTTGCATGGTAGAACCAGTTGTCGTTACATTGGTATCGTCAGCAAACAAGGCAGGGATGGAATCGGAGGACCAAGATTAGACCCCTGAGGCACACCAGTTTTCACATACCTTTTGGATGAACATGTCTTACCAACTTTACAGACCTGAGTACGGTTGCTCAAGTATGTAGTTTTAGCTAACTTAATAGACGTTTTAGAAGTCATTTACAGAATTCGTGTATACCCCGATACAGAACGGCCACTCATTCTGTAAATAGTACATATTTTGGCCGACTACATATTAACCTTCTTATATTTCAACGTCGTCGTAATTGGATCACGTTTATATTTTATTCAAACTAAACTTTAAACCATCCAAAAAAATAGTATTCGAACAAAATTTTAAACCATTAAAATGTCTCTATGCAACAGATTTTTGACAATGTCTTCCCCATTTTGTCAAAGGAAAGCACGGGTGGCGTCTGCTGTTACTGCGCTGCCTCTCACCAAAAGTTAAGCCCAGTTAGATGTGGTTAGTACTTGGATTGGTGACGTCTGGGAATAACCCTCGAGCTTGGGATTCATGCGAGTAGAGTTTAGGTGATCTCTCCTGTGCTTCGAGGGTTTTTCACCAGGTTCTCCGGTTTTCCTCCCTCCGTAAAATCAACGCCACTCTTAGCTTGTGATTCGTGGTCTGACATGTGTCATAAATATGTCGTATGGCGGCTACCAGAACGCTTTTAATATGCTTTCGACTCTGCCACTTGAAATTTAATATGTAAATTGCTTTTGAAAACCCTTTTGTGGGAAAGAAGTAATTAAATTTGTATATGAAATCACGAAAAGCAGCTGGGCCTGATAACATTTAAGTTAAATTACTGAAGGATTCAGCCAGTGTTACTTTGCCATTTCTAACAAAAATATTTAATTTATCTTTAAGCGAAGGTGTTTTTCCTGACCACTGGAAAAATGCCCGAGTCTGTCCGATTTATAAATCGGGAGACAAGGAAGAATGCGGTAATTATCGTCCCATTTCAGTATTATCTGTTGTATCAAAATTATTTGAGAAATTGGTATACAAACAAATCTATTCCTACCTGGATAAAAATAATGTTCTTACACATTTTCAATCGGGTTTTAGAAAAGGTCATTCGACCTGCACATCTTTATTAAATACAACTAACACTTGGTTAGTCAACATGGACCAAGGCTTAATTAATGGCGTTATTTTTTCTCGATTTAAAGAAAGCCTTTGATACAGTTGACCATAAAATATTATTAAGCAAATTAGAATTATATGGTTTTAGTAATAATTGTTTGCGATGGTTCGTTTCCTAGGTTGAATAGGTTACGATTATTAAATTAGTGATGTGAGCATGCGCTATGGTTTAGTATTAATTATTAGTCCCACATTTTATATTCTAAGTGACGTGCCATAAATAGCCGTTCTGATCATCATTTGTTATGCATCTTCATTTTGTATGAGGACGCTACCAGCGTACCTCACTCAAGATAGTTGAATGCAATGTGTCTGTACACTCGCTACAGAACTGATATCTGTAAATGTGATACAGAACTGATGTTTTGTTAAACAGTTCTGTATTACATTTACAGACACTGATATCAGTTCTGTATCGGGGTAAACAGACATTGATTAAACCTTAATTTCTTTTGAATTTTCCTCATGAATTATTAATGAGTTTTAGAAGGAATATATAGAGCTCCATAAACGCAAGAGGTTCAATAATCCTCAACTCCCTAGCCTGTGTCACAGTCCTTTTTTTTTTTAACGACTTTATTGGATATTTACATAAAATTACTTAAAAATACCCAAACGGAAAAAGCGCGAACGGGACCCGAGGACCCATGCCTCAAGGCGCCTCGCCTCCCCGTTGTAATTAAAAATAGATATAAAAACAATAAAAAATCAGTCAAAAATTTGACTCGATACGAGTAAGGGCTGTGACACAGGCTACAATACCCCTACATGCACTGCTGAGAACGAAAGCAAACATCCTCTCAGAAAGGTTTGATGTGGATCCGTACTGTCGGATACGAAAGAACACAATACCAGAAATACGGAATGAATAACATGACATTTTATGTGCTACAATTAAGATATCGACAGCTAGAAAAACACAGAAAAGGCATTTCTGGGAGTGGCCAGCTTAGCAGGATTAGGCGAGCTGCCTATAGTTATTACAAACTTGTTTGATAAAGGTAGTATTAACCTGAGCAAAATGAAGAGGGGATAAACTGCCGAGAATAATTTTGATAACGAAATATACTGACGTTTCGAGCAGAACCTTCATCAAAGTGAAAGGCTCTCCACTATTCTCCAGTCTACCACCTTTTCACTTTGCTCTATCTAAAACACTTCCTACCACTGATCTCAATATAACTGGATTGCTAATCCGGCTCCAAAAATGAAGCCAGCGGAGATGACGAATTTGGAGTACCAAGATGACCGCCACGAAAACTTTGTATGATTTCGTAGCACGAAAAGAACCACATTGCGAAAATTCTTGCTATTGGTATCAAACAAAGAGCACTGTGCAAGGCTTAGAAGCTTAGTTTTTGCATTTGTTGGTATTATTAAGCAGTAGAACGTGTTATTTTGTAGTTTCCTACTTTGCCCGGTAATTGATAAACTTGCATATATCACAAAACTCTTAAAAAACGCAAATTATTAAACTATTTATATAATACCTTTGGTATTTAAGCATAAGTCTTTACAAAGCCTTGAGGTATGTAGGTGACAATTTCGGATGGAATTTGCTTGTATTTTCCTTCAGTTTTCCAGTCGGTAAGTTGCCATCTGAGAATTGTTTTTAATACGGCTTTTCCGACTCCCCCGGTAAACTCTTACTACTCTCTTATATAGAGATCAGTGCTGCTTACGCACCACCCTAGCTTTATCGCGAAGACTGCAATAAGTTCATATGTGCCCTCAAATCACAAAAAATGTATTAAATAGAAATTGCTTAAAAAAAGTCTTGGAAGCTTTAGAAGAGAACTAATATTTCTTGCAAGCCAAACCATTGGGAGAATAACATTTATAAAATTTGCACGCTGATTGGTTAAGAACCGTGTTTATATAACTGTATGTAAACATGAAAATTCCCCGGCCATTTGTAAAGTCTTGTATTGAAAATGATATTTTATAAAAGAAATAGAAGACATTTTTTCCGTGTTACATAGAGTTACTCGTGAAACGGTGAAAGTTTAAGAGAAACTTTACCACCTGCAACATGAATACCAACAACACCACCACTTCATTCCTTCCTTCCCCAAGACTCGTGTTTCTATAACTGTATGTAAGCACGGAAAATGTTTTCTAGATCTATTTCTTAAATCGCGTGCATCTCCAAGATGTCCTAAACCCCACACAAATTTTTAATGGTGCCTCCCCAAGATGTCTACATAAAGAATCAACGAGTTTGAGTAAAAGCATTTCATACCTTGTTGCGTACACGTTTTTCCAGTGTAAGCTGGCGGACATTGACAAGTAAAATCCACAGCGCCAACAGGAGTACAAGTTCCTCCTTGTTGACATGGGTTTGGTTGGCATGGTGATCTCGGAGGTGAAAGGCCAATAGGTTCGGTAGGTTGGCGACCGGGAGATAGTCCAACAGGATCTGTTGGTCGAGGAGGAGGTGTTGTCGGAGTTACTATAAAAAGAAGCAAAATGGAACTCGTGTTAGGGAGACTGATATTCTCATGTCCATGTCTATGTGTACGTCTATGTCTTTCTGTGTCTGTGTCTATGCCTAGGTCAATGTCGATGTCCATGTCGACGTTTATGTCCATGTCCATGGCGATGTCGATGTCTACGTCTACTGATCTACGTCTACGTCTATGTCTATCAGTCCATGTCCATGTGCATGTCCATGTCCATGTCGATTTTCATATCCATGTCGATGTCGATGTCTATGTTTAATTATGTCTATATCCATCTTTGCAGTATAATTCACCAGCTATTTTTTATATGTATTTTAGTTGTTATTAATTCATATTTTTGTATCACTAAGTATGTATTTCTTGAATATTTCTTTCAAATATTATGTAATTAGTTTATTACTACGTGCGCGTTTTAACGAGCTTATGCTTCTAAGCCTAACATGGTTGAATAGATGATTGATTGATTGATTGATTGATTCAAACTCCCTCTAACCCCCTAGCTCAAAGGAGGAAAATATGTCGAGATAGCGGAGTTCTAATAATATAACACAACTAAGGAAAAACAAAGAAAGTATTTTCTACTAGCCAACTCTCTTACATGGTTTACAAGTTCCTTTGGTTCCTTGTCCAACAAATCCTTGATTGCAAACACATTTCCCCTTGTCGCAATTTCCATTGGCATCACAACTTCCACACTTATCCTCTGTTAGATTAATTAAATAAATAAATAAATTAGATTATTTAATTTATTTTATAAAATAACATTTCAAAAACATAGGTGGTTTAGGGCCTAGATGAAAATTACGCTTGTAATTCTAGTTACCCCATGGTAAAATAAAGCTATTATTATTATTATTATTATTATTATTATTATTATTATTATAGGTGGTAATTGGTCTAAAATCGTATTTCTATTACTCTTTGAAGAACATGGGACGATAAATACGCCATCCAATAGCCAATATACGTTATTTATCTGCCATTATAACTGTATTATATAGAAGCACTGTAAATGTTCGAAATAATATAGGGGGGAAATTAAAAACCTAGTAATAGTGCGGAAACTGCAATTTCTTCTTCTCTGAGTTTAACTTACGACAGCTTGTACAGCAAAAACAAACGAAAAAACGTTGTGTTACCATAGATTCTCACACTTTTATTACAATCTGTCACCATCAGAAAATCTCAGTACTTCTATTTAATTTAAAGTGCCTATGAAACGAAAATTAAGAAAGAACACTTAAAATGGTAGAGTAATTAATACGTACATAATGAGCTACCGAAAATGTTATATATCTTTGCTGTTGTCAAATATAATAATCACTTGAAAATTTACAAGTTTAGTGTTATGGGAGAGACACATCCACATGCTTCATTCAAATTAATTTGGTTAGATAATAGAAAAGATATCTAACCTTCTTCGATAGCTCATTGTGCACCTACGATGTCAAAATGTTTAATTTGCATATCAAACAAACTAAAATATCTTAAGAACGAAGCAAGCAAACGAAAAACTGCAAAATGTGTTACTCTATAATTTGAAGTGTTCTTTAAATAAGACAAACTTAGTTTTCGTTTCATTCATAGGCACTTCAAATTAAATAGAAGTACTGAGACTTTCTGTTGGTGACAGATTATAATAAAAGCGTGAGATTTTATGGTAACACAACGTTTTTTAGTTTGTTTTTTCTGTACAAGCTGTGGTAAGTTAAACTCAGAGAAAACTCTGAGCTCCAGACGGGATTCGAACCCACAACCTTCCGAATGCCAGCCGGACGCTCCCACCATTGAGCCACTGGAACTCAGATGGTACACCGAGGTTGTTTTTCGATATTCATACCTGCATGGAAACATTAGACTCGTTCTCTGTTTCGGCAGTATATCTAACCTTACTATATTTCGATTGTTGTTTCAACACTGCCTACGCAGCACGCTACTTTTATTTCACTATTTGGAAACTACCCAGCTTGTTCAGCAAAAACAAACGAAAAAACTTTACCAACTTCAAGCTGAAAACAAACTAACATAGAAATTCAACGTTTATTATGTATTGCTTAGCTTTCGACATGTTGGCTCAGGCCTGTTTTCTCTAATGAAGGCTTACTTGAATTATCAAGGTCGAAGTCTGTGTTATCTGCCGAAGCCGAAGGCTGAAGCTGCTAATGCTAATTCAATAATTGTTTATTATACATTTTAAGTTGAAAATATAACGAAAACCGCTCCCTCAGAACCAAAAAACGCAATTCAAAGACAATTGCTTCTCTCCCGCGCTTTTTTTCGGTGCGCCTAGCGGGACAGGTTCACGTCAGCACATGTATGATAAGTCCTTTCCCCTACAGATAATACCTGCAGAAACTACAAATATTAGCATTGTGGGCTCAGAATTTGACAATCACAGCGGCAAATTGTGCTAAAAAAAGTAGAAGTGCAGATATCGAGAATTCGCACCATGTTTCTGACCAATTATAATCAAGGATTTGGAAAAAAATATGTATAAATTAAGTTAGTACAGCATACAAAAGAACATGCATTGTTTACCTTCACATTTTGGACCCGTGTATCGAATAGGACACTGACAAACGTACGTGGTTGTTTCTGTGACGCACTCTCCTCCGTTCTCACAAGGATTAGGATGGCAAGGACTTGGATCTAGTAAAAACATGCATGTTAACACTTTGAAGCCTGAAGACGAGTCTTTAGTATTTTATTCTGGCTAAAGCCAGATGATTTATTTCAGCACGGGGAGAGGTCCAGGCCTCAAAGTGTTAACCATTTCAACTGCGATAATAATCGTTCAGTACCTTTCCAACTTGCAACGAAACAAAGTTCGGTTGAAAGTTTAAGAAAAGTGTTGCCCGTATTACCTCACCTTAAATAATCATGTTTACCGATCATTTTTGAAGATTCGCTAGGACGATCTTGTATCCGATTTATATCATACTAATTAAGACCCTTTTTTTCTGCTTTACGAATTATTATTGAGTATTTTAAGATATATTTATTATAACAGAGAATTTTCTCTATGTCGCATACAGTAACCTAGTAACTTATCAAACTCGGTTTATGCTGACGTCAGCTAAAAAAGAGCGGGAAAACAGCAAGAGTAGTCGAACAAGGCAGTCAAAATACTCAAACGTCAAAGAGAAAATCATCTTGTTTATCCACTCCAAATAAGTATGGACTATACAACTAAGTACTATAGTACTATCCAGGTAATTGAGTACAAATTTACCAGTTAAGAAAATGCATTTAAAATAATTTTTGAGCAATTGAACGACTAACTTTAGTTCGTGTACATGGCCAATTAATTTAATGGCGGCGTTCCAAAATACAAACTTCGCACGTAAAATGCAACTTTGTTTTTGGGAATTTCGAAATGAAACTTTGCACAATTACCATAATATCTTTAGAGTTATGCAGAAATATTACCAACAATAGTTTCATCAGAGAACTATTTTAGAAACACTTCTATTGCCACAACAGTAATGTTAGGCTCGTCCTGGTATACATACCTCCCCCGAAAGAGGCGGCTAGATGCGTGAGGCACAGAACGTGTCTGTGACGTTTTTCATAAATTAATTTCACGATATCAAATACCATAGAATAGCTGACTGAAATATAAGTGATTTCCCTGATACTGTAGCCTAGCTAAACGACGAAAACATATTGGTTATTAACCAATTTCTCTAGAGCTTCCCGTTCTAAATCTTTTAGACAATCAATCTTAAACGTTTCTAAAATGCATCGCATGCCTCCTCACTCATCAGCAGTCTGTTGATCGCCATCTTGAATTGACGGGGTAATTCGTGCAATAATCCTAATCATCTCAATAATATATGCCTGCTGAAAATGTGCAGGCACGTTTGTGATTGACGCCAATCGACAATGAACAAGTTCACGAGTCCAGCCGTGATTTCGGGTGAGGTAAGTACTGGGACCCGAGATACGGCTGGAAATCGAGCGTACAGTAATGTCTACAACAATTAACTTGGCCAGTATGCTTACGTTCGCATTTGTCTCCATAGAAATCCACTGGACAAGTGCATTCGTAGCTATGTGAATGACAGGGTGTTCCAGCTGAACACGATCCAATTTGATCCGCACAGGTTCCGCCATTTTGGCAAGGCGAAGCAAGACACGGCATGGGGTCTAGGAAGAAAAAACAGCTTACCGATAAGGTACAAAGTAGTTCTCATACAAAGAAAACATGCTTACAAACGTGTTTGATACCATGGACGATTGGACATAGAGTTTGTTTTTGTCAAAAGACTACCTGGGAGTTAAAAAAAATGACTGCCTGAGACGGTATATTATTACCAGAGACGGTATACATCTACAGTACATTAGAGGCCTTATATAATAAAGAATATATCCACATTTACGGCAAACCGCAAACTGCAGTTCGAAATCAGCAGTTAGCCGAAAAACACATAGGCCATAAAAATTGACAAGATCACCCATCCCTTCTGAACCAATCAAAACAAATTATGTCAACATTTCAAACTCGTTAGTAATTCATGAGGAAAACTGTACAAAGGAAATCATTACCGTGTCGATGGTTAATTTGCATGGATATTGAAGGAAGAAATTACATAAATTAATCGAACATTAACCTCGATTTTTTCTTAAAATACCAATTTATTTGAGATGCTATATCAAACACTCAGAAGAGTGCTTCATCAGCAAATCCAAACACCTCGAAGTTTGTTAAAAAAACTGGGCTATCGCTTGATCAGCCGCGAGTTATCGCAACGAGCTGCGTTTGGGGGAAATACAGTGGAAACCGACTCGCACGGTTTCCACTGTATTTGCATGGATATTGAAGGAAGAAATTACATAAATTAATCGAACATTAACCTCGATTTTTTCTTAAAATACCAATTTATTTGAGATGCTATATCAAACACTCAGAAGAGTGCTTCATCAGCAAATCCAAACACCTCGAAGTTTGTTAAAAAAACTGGGCTATCGCTTGATCAGCCGCGAGTTATCGCAACGAGCTGCGTTTGGGGGAAATACAGTGGAAACCGTGCGAGTGAGTTGCTTCGCGTGAGGACTGGAAATCCGCCTTTAGGGTGGTGAAACAATACGAAATATTTGAATAAGAATAGAGTTAAATTCCCATAGGATAAAGATTGTGTCAGGTGAAAACAAAGAATAAGGTGCGAGATCAAATCCCACTCCAGTCAACTTTGTGTTGCATCGTTAGATTAATCATGAAAATATTTACAGACGTAACACTCGTGTTTAATACTTGTTTTAACTAAAGTTCAGATTTTCTTTGCTCTCCGATTTTTCGATTTGATTTTAGTTAAACAAGTATTAAACACGAGTGTTACCATGTAAATATTTTCATGATTAATCTAAATAAAAAAAAGACAACACATTTCTTTGAATACACCAGCTTAACAGTCGATTTTTGGCATTACAACCATATACAGATAGCATATAGTACCGTTGCAATGAAACTATAGGTTTTGAGAAATTTTAATAGTAATGTTCAGTGCGTTAACTTGTTATTGACACTCGAATGATCCTTTACTTATAGTGATAAGAATAATAACTCAATAATACAAACAAGATGATGAATCATATTGGGGGAGGAGGGCTAAGCCCTACAAAAATAATTCTCAGGGGATGGGGCGAAGCCATACTCTACGCCTATGTTTTAAAATAAAAACAATAAAACAAGAGTTTTTTTGCCCTTTTATGTAACGTCCAAGTTAACTTAAAAAGTTAAGACTAGTTGACTTCTTTTCTTTCTTTCTTGAACAAATTGAGAAACAATATCGAGAACAATAGACCTACAATTCCCAAAACTTCAACACGTAACCAAAACTCCAACACAACCATGACCTAATGAACCAGATACATAAATACAGTGGAGCTTCGCTATAACGCGGTATAGTTGGGGTACTTAATTTACTAGTGGGGGCCACTGATCTCTATATAAACTGGATAGGCCATTTCCTATGGCCAGCAGTCAAACATTTCGTGGCAGTCGCCGACATCTTACGTAGTGGAACAAATGACGCATTGCGGCCTTAGAACTTGTTCCCAATCCTAAAGTTGACTAGCATAAGTAAGTTTGACGTCAGCACGGTCAGATTATCCGGGGGAGGAATATTAAGTACTCTCTGCCGGGGGAGTCGGGAAAGCCGTAAAGCAAACAACAGATGCCGGTTCGTTTAGTTTTCACTGTTTAACAACAAATACAGTCAAAAGATGGCAAGTACACAACACGAAACGAAGCGCTTTATTGCGAGGTACACCGAACATCATTCCCAGTACTCTTCCCACTAGGGCATGGCCCCCCGAAATTTTTGAACTTTGGATCAAAAACGGTATTTCCTGCATTCTAAGGACACATGCATTTTCACCAAAATATAAAGGTTTTAAATCACATGTTTTAGGCGTCAGAAAGAGTAGAAAGCACAAGTAACTTTTGATCCCCCAAATTTCCCTCGTGTCCTCCCAAAATGGGGGGGGGGGGGGCGGTCTCACCCCTCCCGGAGCCCTCTCGTCGCGCGTCTGAACATTTCACATGACCACCATTGAGGCTGTCAAAACGTCAGTCACTACAATGCACTATCATTAACATTTCTTCTCAAGACTACACTAACCTAGACGAGCAACTTTCACAAACATGTATACTAATAATACTCCTAGATCCAAACCATTTACTTTATTTCTTGTTTGAATAAAACGTTCGCAAGAGGTTTACCTTTGCACGACTTTCCCATGAAGCCGTCAGCACAGATGCATTCATAATCAGTAGAGTGGTCATGACACGCCCCGCCATTGTAGCAAGGGTTAGGATGGCAATGGCTGACAACTGAAAATAAAAAAATAGGACAAATGAAATTTTGGGTCAAGAGATAAAACGAGGTAGCCATGTACCATTAGAAAACAGAAATACGACTGTGCATGCAAGGAAATAGATTAAAAAATAATTCAGAAAGGAAAAAAACAACCTGGTTAAAGTGCTTCTCTGATAAAAATATTGTCGGTAATGCTTCTGCATAATATTAAAGATATTATGGTACTTGATAATTTTGCAAAGTTTTACTTCGAAATTCTCAAGAACAAAGTTGAATTTTACGTGCAAAGTTTGTATTTTGGAGCGCCACCATTAAATTGGCCATGTTTGGGAAGAAAGAGTTGAGGAGAAATTATGACGTTATAGACTCAACAAAAACAAAAGATCATTGTTGTTGTCAACAAAAGCGTCATTGTTGTTATTGAGTCTATGACGTCATAAGCTTCCTCGACTCATTCTTCTCAAGCTCGGCCACTTTAATGGCGGCGCTCCAAAATACAAATTTCACACGTAAAATATCACCTTTTCTTCAACGAATTTTGAAATGAAACTTAACAAGATTACTAACCACCATAACATCTTTAGGATTATGCAAAAACATTGCCAACAATATTTTCATCAGAGAACCACTTTAACCCTTTGACTCCTTGATCGACGGCCGCTTTGTTACTGTACTCTATCTAACAAGAGATGATTTTACTTTTCAAGTGAGAAGCTCTAGTATAGTCAAAGGGATAACTGAGTCTATCTTTCCAACCCTCTTTCTTAACCCTTTGATTCCCAGACGGACCAAAACCAACCATTTTATTTTTTACTCTGTCTAATGCCAGACGATGAAACATGCACTGTCAAGTGAGACTGACAATACAGTATTAATGTCTCCGAGAAAACAATCCCGCCAAGCGATATCTCTGTTTCTGGCATAGTCTTAGTCAACAAGTAAAAAATAAACATTTAAGTATTTAAACAAGCTATTGCACCAGATGTGTTGTTAAGAAATTGAGAGATGTATGCTAGCTAGCTCGGATATGAGAATTGGATGTTCATTGAGCTATTTTACAGAGAAAAATTTTTGAGTCCCAAGTGGGACTCCAACTTTGTGCTTTCTGATCGACAGTAAGACGCTCTAACTATTGAGTAACTGATATTTAGATTAGGTTTAAAATTCAAAATTTTTTCTGAGAATCATAGCTCGAACAAAACATATCAAAGTGACAAACCTTCACAGTGGTGCCCGCTTCCAGTATAGCCCTCAAGACATTCACATTTGTCGTTCTTGCACGTGGCGTGCTCGTGACAAGAGTAACAAACAGGTTGCGCCTGAACTATAGTATTTGAAAACGAAGCATTAGATATAATGTAAAGCATACTGTAAACTAAAGCCACAAGCTCAACTCCGCTCGTCACCTGCCTGCTTCGCGCGATCGTTCCCCTTCACTTCGCTCCCTTCGCTTTGCTCCCCTCCGCTTTGCTCCCTTTCGCTTCGCTCCCCGCCGCTTCGGTTCCACCTGCTTCGCTTCCCCCTCCGCGTCGCTCCTCTGCGCTTCGCTTCGCTCCTCTCCGCTTCGCTTCGCTCCTCTCCGCTTCGCTTCGCTCCTCACCGCTTCGCTTCGCTCCTCACCGCTTCGCTCCACTCCGCTTTGCTCCCTTCCGCTTCGCTTCTCTCCACTTTGCTCCACTCCGCTTCGCTCTCCTCAGATTCACTCCCCTCCGCTTCGCTTTCCTCCGCTTCCTTCCCGTTCACTACCATCCCTTACCCAGCTTGTTAAAATAGTGACATACTGTCCTTTTGAAAAATTAAAAAGTAAACAATCGTCTGATTTTTTATGCAGGCAGAACTTCCAGTAAAACCAAGTTTTAACGAGCAAGAAAAACCGTTTTTTGGGACCGGATTCATGCCCTCACCTTCACAATGAATCCCGCCAAAATCATGAGGACACTGACACTTAAAATCCCCATATTCCATTGCGACGCACGAGCCTCCGTTCTCACATGGATTGCCACTACAAGGTGTGTGAATTGCAACTGAAAAAAGGCAATAAGCAACATCAGAATACTTAATAGAAACAAGCAAACAAAAACTCGATCAAGATAATGTGATAGTCAGGAAGCGGTTTTAAGAAAACAGAAAACTGTCTATCTGTCTGTCTGTCTGTCTGTCTGTCTGTCTGTCTGTCTGTCTGTCTGTCGGTCTGTCTGTCTGTCTGTCTGTCTGTCTGCCTGTCTGTTTGTCTGTCTAATCTCGGCATGCGTTGACACCATTTACACGCAAAATTACACGCGAGATGAAAATCTGAAAGTAATTCTGAAACCTGTTTATACATCTGTATATATGGCAGCAGGTGGACAATTAGTCTGCGCTGACCAAGAAATTCCGGGCATATTTGTTCTTCATTGACATTTTCTTCATGCGAAAGTCAAAATACGATTTTAATAACGAGTTCTCTGAGATTTCCTTCGTTCTTAATATGCCTTCCAAGTTTGTCGATCCACCCATGTGCTGTTCAACTTGGTGTAATATGCAAAGGGTAAGCAAACGTTAATGTATTTCTAGTTTACTAACATGAATGTTTATGAATATAGGTTTATGGCAATGAAAGTGTTATTTCCATAATATAGTTTTCAATTTGTAATCTTTTCTTTGTCATATACCTATTATTTCGAAATCCATGTTATCATTTACATTTACTTGCGTCTTCACTTATCTATAAAGTTTGCATGTTGATTGTATTTACTTACTAATTTCAATTCGGTTCAAATACGAACTAAAACGTCTAATAAAACATGTATTTTTGTCTGTATTTTATAGTTTATAAAATATAGGTAAAATAAATATGCGTCAGCACGTTTAGTTTTAGTTCACTGGGTTTTCAATGATAATTTCTCATGTTTAAATTTTTTCAATCCTGAAGTTTTACCTACTCCATACACCTCACCAAGACTTACTGATAATCCAGACCTCTTACTATTCTGTCAACCAAAATGCAGAACACTTGCTCACCAGCGTTCATTTTGCACAAGAATGGCTAGGACATGGAACGCATTGCCAAGCATTCTACGTCGCAAGACAAACGACTTAAATAACTTTAAAACAATTTTATAAAAAATACTACAGAACTGCTGTATATACATCTTATTATATGGCTGGGTTTGATTTCCGGTCCGTACGCAAAACAACGCACGCTGATTTTTTCCCGAGAGGTTGGGATTTTACGATATTGACCTCCGGTCTGTGTCCGGGTCAATACGCTTTTTTCTCGGCCCTGCAAGTTTTGGCGAGAACATTTCTCAGTTGATTTGAATACAAATAAAAGAGAACTGGTTATCTTTGTTCAAATATTCTGAACAATAAAATGTGTTGGAACATTACTGCTGGCTTTAAAGCTGTTTATCTAAAAACATGACAAATAAAAGCCGAACTGGTGTAAACAAGAAGGCCAAGAGCGACATGAAAAAGTTAACAGGTAAGGTAAACAGCATATACTCCCAAGACGAAAACAACGCTCGAAGCTTAAAAATAAAGTGAACCAATAGCCATATAATAAATTCCTTATTAAGGTTATCCTACAACCACAAACTCGTGACCATATGTGCCATACGTAGTTCGCACTGTAGGTCACCTTTAACAATCATATTTCCCCGCTCACAGAGGTCTTTACAAGAGAGCTCTGCCAATATCCGACTTTGTTTGATGTAGCCGTCGTCATGATCTTGGACGTGTCAAACCAGTTTTGAAAACAGGTTTGGTACAACACACGTTGGCTACAGCATAGAGATCATATAAATACTGGAGGGGGGCATTGGTGGGAAAATTTGGTAACCACATGGCAGCCTCTTATGGACTATATTAAGTCGTTCAGTATCCTAAAGAATGACATCGAGCAAGAAACCTTTTCCATTAAACCAACGTCAATTTCAGAAGTCCTTAAGGAGCTGTGTTCAATGAGACTCGACGTTTCGACTGGGCCTGATCCTATCCCTGCCAAGTTCTTGAAACCTGTAGCTGAGACTCTTGCTGGTCCATTAACTGGCATTATCAACTGATTCAATGAGTCCTTGGATTTCCCTAAAACCTGGAAGCAAGCAAGAATCTCCCCTATACCTAAGGTAAACAACCCACGTTCCAATGATGATTACCGGCCTATCTCAATCCTACCGGTCCTATCAAAAATCTATGAGAGAATTGTTCACAATCAAGTTGTTGACTTTATATAAACTAATCATCTTTTAGCTGGTAAATTATCAGGATTTAGGAAAGGACACTCTACTTCAACAGTACTCCTAGGAATAAGGAACGATATCTTAAAGGCAAGGAAACGTGGCGAAGTTACCCTAATGGTACTTGCAGACTTCTCGAAAGCCTTCGACACCGTGAAGTATAAAGTCGTATTGGATAAAATGCACCAGCTTGGGTTTTCAAGATCGTACCTAGAGTGGACAATCAACTACCTCTGCGATAGAGAACAGTTTGTACAGATTGACGACAAGAAATCAAACTTGCTCAAGGTGCACTTTGGAGTTCCGCAAGGGTCAATAATGGGTCCACTTATATTTAACATATATGTCGCGGATCTCCAATCATCCGTAACTGCCACGTGTCACCAATACGCAGACGATAGCACTATTTATGCCCACGCAAGACCTGCTGAACTTGAAAAATGCCTTTCTACGATAAAATCAGACCTCGTTAACATCGAAAACTGGGCTGACAAGTGTAATTTAGCCATTAATCCTACTAAAACGAAATATATGCTAATTAGCACCAAACAGTTGTCGACCTTGCACTCTCTAAATCATTTAGAAGCTGACTTGAGTGTTAACAATATTGCCATAGAAAGAGTTCGTTCAACAAAGCTACTTGGAACGCACATAGATGAGAATTTCAGATGGGAGGAAAACATAAAACATATTTCATCATCCTGTTACGCCACCCTGGCAACTCTGAGAAAATTGAAAAACATTTTGCCCTTTAACATCAGGAAAACTGTTGCTCAAGCCTTGGTTTTGTCAAAATTGTACTTCAATTGTATTGTGTATCATAATCTACCCGACTACCTCGAAAACCGTCTTCAAAGAGTACAAAAAGCAACGGCCAGTTTTGTCCTTGGACGCTATGCAGGCTTGGATGATATCATTAAGTTGAAATGGCTACCCGTAAAAGAACAATTACAATGGAATCTTCTCAAGGCAACACACAGAGCAATACATAGTTCCAACTGGCCGAGTTATCTAACATTAAACATTGTAAAGCCTACCAGAACTTTGAGGTCAAATTCGGGCATCTCCCTCGAGATTCCCATGATCTCACATACATTTCAAGATCAAGCTGCTAAGCTTTTTAATAATTTACCATTAGAAACGCGTAACTGTTCCGATTTTAAAGTGTCTATGACATGAAAAAATGGTATACGATTTTTTTGTATTAAGTGAAAGATATACCTGTGAAAGGTAATCTCACGAAATTTGGCATCATTTCGTCGCATATTTTTCGAACTACGACTCTTCGAAGTTCACCTGAAACGACTCGAAGAGTGCGAAATTCCATCGCGCGGTCAGACCGGCTATCTGGTTACTTATGACGTAGGCGTGTGGACACATCTCAAGTTGACTAAACAAAATAACAGGTATTATTAGCCGTTTTTGAGCAAATTGGGATGGCTATGGTTCTGAATAAAACAACTTTATTTTAGCGTTATAGTGAAATTCTATATTACCGATGTGTTGATGACCTCTGGATATTCATTATTTCCATTGAATCGCGAGTATAAACACTCCTAGTAAGAGTGAAGTTAGGTCAAGCAAAACCGTTTTGTTTACTTTTGATCAGCGTTCAAATAAACGTCGTCGCCGTAAAAATGTTGAAGTGATCGCAGCAACGTCGGGAACAGAACATTATAGAGGGTAGAATGTTGGTCTAAGAATTACGTTGTTTTGCGTTCTGTTTTTGTGCAATTTTATCGTCGGTCTGGTTATGGGATTTGCTAAAAGTTAGTATGTTATACTACAACAATAATCACTTAGAAATCAGTTTGGCAGTGGTGTTACAGAGAACTGGTTTTCACTATAAATAAGGTGTCTTTAATGATGTTAATGTTGGTCTTGAGTGTATACACTGTACAGTTGTCCGCATTCGACCATGCATATACGGTTCAATTTAATCTCTTGCACGAGTTTCTTTACATATTATCAGTAATAAGTATTTGGTTAACAAGGGTCTGGCGCGCGAATGCATGACCAACGCAGTTTTATCGCCTGCGCAAATTATGTCGTGATTGTAAAAACAAGCTGAAATTGCATGAGTCGCTGAAATGTGGAACATATAAACAGTAACTCAGAGCAAATTAGTTATTAGTAATAGAACCAAGAACCAGAGCAGAAATATTGTAACGCTAGACGACTCGAACTATAAATGTCGTACTTGATCGAAGTTTCGTATATCACAACAATCAGGTGGAATAGTATATATTAGGGAACGGGCAATAAAATATATAAGATTAAGTAGTTTCGCCGCTATGACTATGGACTATGGCCCAAACCCAGTCTTCAAAAGGACGATACTGTGGTATGGATCTGGCGAAAAATGATTGGCATGTACCAGAGTAATTCTGGACAGGTTTCACTGAGAAAACGAGAGCAGAAGAACGGAAATTATGTGTGGTATGATGTACAAAAATCATTAGCCTATAGGCATCGTCTCGACTTTTGACTCGCGTCACATCTTTGCTCTGCGCATTTCAAAGACCTTGTGTCATCTGCAGTGCTATATGCGTTATAACATTATGGGAATCTAGCTAAGACCCAACGTAATTTATCTGGACCCAGAAGCGATACTCATTATTGTCTATTGGAGTATTTCGGCACACATGTGATACTGCTTTGAGACTTGTGAATATATTGTATAATATTATATATAATAGAAACATATAGAATAGAAAATATTGCTGTTTTAGTTTTATTCGTTTTGTTAATACTCGGCAATATTCAGAATTTACTATTAACTGTAACACTGCCAAATCTTTGGACAATATTTCCCGAAGGAAATATGTAACTTCATCGACGAACCTCATCGACAATCGTCTCTCGACTGCATCATGATCTGATGGTTCATCACTATCAGCATCAACCAAAAACTGCTTAATCATATCCTCATTTGATTCTTCGTCTTCTATAGTAGCTGGTAACACAAAATATTCGTTTTCTGACTCGTTTTCAAAAGCCCTATCTTGCTGTATTTACCTGTATTACCACAGTGAAATTTACGATGAGTCCACACGCCTACGTCATCGCGGCCTAAACTCGGTCCCAGACTTTTCGTACTTTTTATTCGAAAATATGGCAAAATTGGCAACTTCAACGCGTTGTAACTCGAAAAATATTCATCAGAAATACGCCAAACTTTCTGAGATTATTATTTGGTTGAACATCTTTCAGTCTGTGTAAAAAACGCCATACTCATTTTTTCATGTCATAGACACTTTAATGTGTTTCGCGAATACACTTTTAACTATTTATTGCATGAAGCCAAATTTCGCTTTGACAATATATAGAGATACTTCTTTTTTTTATAATTGATATTACTTTTTACTTTCTATTTTTTACTTGTCACTATAGAAATTATATAGCTATTTTATTTATTGTATAGATAGATATTTCAGGTGAAGAGCCACCTTTGTGGATATACTGAAATAAAGTCGTTATTATTATTATTATTATTATTATTATTATTATTATTAATGACATTTCAGTCAGTTGGTTGGCAAATCTACTAGACCCAGTCCTTTGCCAACCAACGCGCCTAATGTTTGCCTCCAAAAAAATCCAAGATGGCGGCGTTCAATTGGTTACCCGCGGTTGACTGAAATTAAGATAGCATGCCCCCTCTAGTATTTATATGATCGCTATGGGCTACAGAGCGTGCTTACGCAATGACCAAAGAGATGTTTACGTAGTGGCGCTAGAGTGTAACAATTAGCGTTCCTGAGCCAGTTGAGCTTCTGTAAACATGTTTTTATGTCTTAATTAACTATTTCATACATTATTTCCGTAAAAAAATAAGAACACTTTGTTACAGAGTCGGTATAAAGTTGTTTACAGTGCTTGGAAAGTTAAAAGACGACTCACACATATCTCGTGTCTCTGAACTTCGTCCTGAAAGTAACTTCGCGCATGCGCGACAGGAAAAGTATCGGATGTTGGCAAAGGGCTCTTTCCTATCTTGTAGAAACCTCTGCGTGCCAGCAGAGAACAATCATATAATACGCCACAGCCACCCCATAATATATGTAGCACATGTTTCTTGAGCGTTCAATTAGTATAGGTAATAGCATGGTTTCGAGTGCAATTTGGAAAAAACATGCATGAGTGAGTTTTTCAAAGACTATCAAAATTGCATGAATCCGAAGGACGAGTGCCATTTGAGGTCTTTGAAAAACTCACGAGTGCGTGTTTTTTTTTTCAAATCATGCTATTACTTAATAATATACATGAAAATGTTAGACAAACGTTCTTCCAGCTACGAAGTTACATACCACTCATTGCTCCACTTTTCTAAGTTTCAATGGTTTAAAACTGCTTCGCTTCGTTCAATAAAACGTCAAACGTTTTACTCATACCATACAACTCATACCATACAAACAACGAGTCGGCTACCAGAGTATTGTGCACGCCAAATGGTTATAATCTCCTCGACCATCCCCGCTCTAATCGTGTTGGTGGTGGGACAGGTATTTTATTTAAGGAGAACATTACTGTCAAAAAACTAGGTGCTAGCGAACTTCGCTCCTTTGAATATTCTGAATGGAGCGTTGTTAATGGATTTCGCCGCCTACATATAATAATTGTGTATCGACCTCCATATTCGGATGCTCATCCAGTGACTACAAGTGTATTCTTCTCTGAGTTTACCAATCTCTTGGAATCAATTACTTTGTCCAACGACTCCCTACTAATAACAGGTGATTTCAACATCCACGTCGATTGTACGGACAACTTAGATGCCATTAAATTCCTTGATCTCCTTGAAAGTACCGGATTAAAACAACATGTCAGAGGCGCTACTCACTGCTCCGGCCATACCCTTGATTTAATAATTACCAAGCAGACTGATAATATCATCACCAGCATTCCGAAGGTTGATTACTTGTTTTCTGACCATAACGCTGTTCTTTGTAACCTTGAATCTAACGCAGTTCCATTAATTCGGAAATATATTTCTTTTCGTAAACTTAAATCTGTCAATATTGAGGCTTTAAAAGGAGAAATATCTTCTTCTGATCTCTGTAAAAACCCTCCATCCAATCTTACAGACCTGGTTTCATGCTATAATAATACCTTGACGGCTGCTCTAAATCATCAAGCGCCACTGATCTCCAAGACCATCGTCACAAGGCCTGTTGTCCCATGGTACAACGATGAGATTAACTGTGCAAAGCGTATGAGAAGGAAAGCAGAAAGGAAATGGAGACGCACAAAACTTCTGACTGATTTCCTTGCTTTTAAAACTGCGAAAAATCAAACAACGTTTCTTATGAACCAAGCGCGGCAGGGTTTCTATAGACAGTTTATCTCTGAGAATAGTCAAGATCAGAGGAAACTATTTCGTGCAACTAAAGGCCTTTTTAGACATGATTCTGATCTTGTTTTTCCTCACTATAACGACAGTACTGTTCTCTCTAATGATTTAGGACAATTCTTTGCTCAAAAGATTGTCAAGATTCGCTCTGAACTTGACACAGCAACGATCCGTGAACAAGCAGTTCCTCCTGACATGCCGTCGGTCCCACTGAACAGTGACCAGATTTTTCAAGAATTTTCTCTAATGAGTGAAGACGATACTAAACGATTAATAACCTCGTCAAACAAGAAATCTAGTTCCCTGGATCCCATCCCTACTAAATTGGTCATTGAATGCCTGGATGTTCTTCTGCCTGTTATTACTAAAATGATCAATCTTTCATTAGAGTCTGGCATATTCCCTTGTATCTGGAAAGAGGCTGATGTCCTACCAAGACTCAAGAAACAGGGTTTGGAAGCATTATTTGAAAACCTACGACCTATCTCCAACCTCTCATACGTTTCAAAACTAGTTGAGAGAACAGTTTGCAACCAATCTCATAATCATCTATCAGTTCATCATTTGTACCCTGGAAATCAATCGGCATATCGAGAGTTTCACAGTACTGAGACAGCATTACTGCGTGTGAAGAACGATATACTTATGAATATGAATAAGCAACATGTCACTCTGCTGGTACTACTCGACCTTAGTGCCGCGTTTGACACCGTCGATCATATTCTCCTACTTCAGCGCTTGCAACTGAAATTCGGCCTATCCGGAACCGTTCTTGAATGGTTTACATCTTATCTCTCCCAGCGAACACAAAGAGTTACAGTTGATGGTGTGTCTTCTGAGAAATTTAATGTTGATTGTGGTGTTCCTCAGGGATCATGTTTAGGTCCGCTTCTATTCGTTCTTTATGTTGGCGAACTACTTGAGTTAATAGAACGTCACCTACCAGATGCACATGCTTATGCCGACGACACCCAACTCTACATCTCGTTTCGTGCATATTCTCGTATTGACCAAGAAACTGCAGTTCGAACTGTTGAGATGTGCATTGATGACATCAAACGATGGATGCTCGTTAACAGACTGAAACTCAACGAGGGAAAAACCGAAGTAATTTTAATTGGTACTTGGCAACAACTCGCTAAGATCGACTTCAATGATATTCGTGTTGG
Organism: Paragorgia papillata; assembly: GCA_035771165.1. Lineage (NCBI taxonomy): Eukaryota > Metazoa > Cnidaria > Anthozoa > Scleralcyonacea > Coralliidae > Paragorgia > Paragorgia papillata. Next base: position 406,691 of record JAWNZC010000236.1, read on the forward strand.
TAACAACGTTGTCACCTGTGTTGAGACCGCCAAAAACCTGGGTTGCTGGTTTGACTCGCAGATGAAAATGGACACCCATGTTACTAAATGCTGTAAAGCTGCCTTCTTCCACCTTTTTAACATTAGACGTATTAGGAAGTTCCTTGACCAACATACAACTCAGATCCTTGTGCAGGCTTTTGTTCTAAGCCGCCTGGACCATTGTAACAGTCTTTTTTATGGTCTTCCTTCATCCCAATTGAGGAAATTACAAGCTGTTCAAAATGCGGCAGCTCGGCTCATCTGTAACACTCCTCGATTCGATCACATCACTCCTGTTTTATATGATCTTCACTGGCTCCCGATTAAATCTCGTATTGATTTTAAAATACTTCTTATTACATACAAGGCTTTAAATAATCAAGCTCCAATGTACATTAAAGAACTTCTCTCAATTAAAAAACCCACTATTTACAACCTTAGATCCTACTCTGATCCGTGTCTACTAGAACGCCCCAGACTTAAAACTCTTAAGACCCTGGGTGATCGATCGTTTTCTCTCGCTGCCCCAACTTTATGGAACGCTCTTCCCAAAACCATCAGGAATGCATCCTCAGCAGCTACATTTAAAAAACTATTAAAGACATTTTTATTTTTAGACGCTTTTAATGAATTAATGCATGTTCACGTTCCATCCTTACTTGTAGTTATCGCTGCAATGTTAACTTAATATTATTGTAATACTCATAAATTGTATATTATCTATTTTTGTAAGAAGTGCATTTGAACATATCCATATGAAAAATGCGCTATATAAATGTAATTCATTAATAATTCATTAATTCATTAATTCATTAATTCATTAAAATACCATCTAACCTCTTCTAGTCTTCTTGCAAGAAAAAGCAAAATTCATTCTGTATTTCATCGAAATGTTCTTCGACAACTCGAAATGTTCGGTCGCCATATTGGATTTTATCGTGAAGGAAAAACCATCCTTCAAAATCCGCATAAGCATTCATTGGCTTTCCGATAGTTTCCGGTTGTTTATTAGCCAATCAGAATGCTTAATGCTCATTAAAATTTGCACTGTTTTTAAATTTTCTGCACTGTATTACACCTTTTCTGCACTGTATTACATTAAAATTGCCCTTCTCTCGACCAATCAGGATGCAGTAATTTTGTCATGTATATTATTACAAACGTAAAAACAAACATGTCTCAGCGCTAGCCTTGTTAAAGTTTATAAACTAGGTGACATCAGAATGCATGTGCATCGTTTGTTAAATTTTGTCAAGACAACCCTGTAACTAACCTGTCGCAAGCAACAAGTCGCTAAAATGACAACAAGCTAGTAACAGTATAATCAAACAATACCATTGTTACGAACACATCTTGATTATTGAAAAGCTAGAAATAAAACTCTACCTTCGCAGGTTTTCCCTTTGAAATGTTCTGGACAATGACAGACATATCTATCACCTTCCTCCAAACATGTTCCGCCATTCTCGCAAGGGTCTACTTCACAGGGTGGTACTTTTTCTGGAAAATAATAGAACAAAGTAAGTCATTTAACGTCAATAAAGGAGACTTGAAGTGCATATGAAACGAAATTTCACTTCAGTTTTTTAAGATTGTATTCAGAAGAACACCTATAAGATAATGAAAAATGGCGTTTACATGCTTTTCAAATCCCATTCATGCAATTTGAGAAATGACGTCACACGTTGTATGTGGGAGAAAACGGAAAATCAGTCATATATTTCGATTGGTTTGACTAAACTGAATCAAACGTTGGAAATTTTCCTTGGAGTATTGTCTGATTACATCTGCAATGTGTGGTTTCGTGTAGTTAAAACAATCCAAAGATATGACGACTGATTTTCCGTTTTCTCCCACATACAACGTGTGACGTCGTTGTTCCAATTGCATAGCCAATAACTTGCGAATGGGATTAGATTTGAAAGGCATGTAAAAGTCATTTTTCATTATCTTAGTTGTTCTTCCAAATACAATCTTAAAAAAACTGAAGTAAAATTTCGTTTCATAACTTATTGAGGGTAACATATGTGACAGTATACTGATATATGTATACTGATAACGTAATGACCCTCACCCCTCGATGAAATTAGTCAGTAGATTAACTAGGGAAACCAATGGGTTGATTTTAAGAAGGAAGGAAAACCGGAGAACCCGGTGAAAAACCATCGAGGCACAGGAGAGAACCAACAACTCCACTCACATGAAGCTAAGGTGACCACCTATCAGAGTACTAACCTCATTCGGGTGAGAGACAACGCCCTACCAGCATGTGCCACAAAAAACAAAAGTTCAGAAGATGACAGGTCACAAGTCATCAGAAGGCTCTGGAGCTCAGAAATATTTTCTGAGTATTTGAGCTTGACGAACGTCGACCAAACGTCTGTTACATTACACCAAGCTTGCACATGTACTAATGTACGCTACTACCATTCTTAAAGTGCCAGTGAAACGAAATTTCACTTCAGTATTAAAATATTGTTTTTGGAAGAACACCTAAGATAATGAAAAATGGCTTTTACATGCCTTTCAAATATTATCCCATTCTTGAGTTATTGGCTAAGCAACTTGAGCAATGACGTCACACGTTGTATGTGATAATCGCCTGGTACATGGTTACAGTATATGCATACCGTTTTCTGGCATGCAGATAACCAGCAGAATTATCGATCATAGGTGCTTCGCCCTCTCCGCCAATCTTATCATCCCAGTCATCAGGTTTCTCGGCTTTCGGATCAGGAATATGTTGGGGTTTATCATAATTATCTTGTTTTTTCGTCTTCGGGATCGGGGATCTTTTGTTCATCAACCCATTGCTTGATCGTTATTTGTATACCGTTTTCTGGCATGCAGTCTCTGTAGCTCAATGGGTAGAGCTTCTAACTGGTCATTAGAAGGATGCATGCAGGTTCGGTCCCTGTCTGAGGTTCAGAAACAATTTCTGAATATTTAAGATCTATTTACGTTTACAAAAGGTCTGCTACGTTTAAAGTGGTTCACTGATGAAAATATTGTTAGCAATGTTTTTGCATAATTCTAAAGATGTTATGGTAGTTAGTAATCGTGCAAAGTTTCATTTCAAAATGCGTTGAAGAAAAGGTGATTTTTTACCTGTGAATTTTGTATTTTGGAGCGCCGCCATGAAAGTGGCCAAGCTTGAGAAGAATGAATTGAGGAGAACTTATGACGTCATAGACTCAAAACAACAATGAAACTTTCCTCGCATCATTTTTTCAAGCTCGGCCACTTTAATGGCGGCGCTCCAAAATAAAAACTTCGCAAGTAAAATACAACTTTGTTTTGGAGAATTTCGAAATAAAACTTTGCTCAATTACCAGCAACCACGATATCTTTAGGATTATGCAGAAACATTACCAACAATATTTTCATCGGAGAACCACTTTTAGTATGTTTGGATAATAATACGGCAAAATAAAAACATTAGTTCATTTGTAAAATGTTTAGCTCAAATAGTCACTAAAATCTAGATGGCGGCAACAAATAGGATTAATTTTATGGGATCTAGTCACAGTATTCTGGGACTGAGTTCATATTTCATCTTTGCTCTAGGAGTATTTTACCTTCACACATCATTCCACGAAAACCGTGGCCACATTGACAAGAAAACTGTCCATTTTCACCGTTCTTGCACGAGCCTTCATTTTCGCACGGATTTTCATGACAAACATCGACTTCTACAAACAAAATTTGTGAATATTATTAGAAAAGAGTACGATACGGTACAGTATGGCACGGTGTGATGTTGTATGTATGATAAGGTATGGATTGGTAAGGTAAGGTAAGGTAAGGTAAGGTAAGGTGAGGTGAGGTGAGGTGAGGTGAGGTGAGGTGAGGTGAGGTGAGGTGAGGTGAGGTGAGGTGAGGTGAGGTGAGGTAAGGTAAGGTATGGATTGGTAAGGTAAGGTAAGGTAAGGTAAGGTAAGGTAAGGTAAGGTAAGGTAAGGTAAGGTAAGGTAAGGTAACGTGAGGTGAGGTGAGGTGAGGTGAGGTGAGGTGAGGTGAGGTGAGGTGAGGTGAGGTGAGGTGAGGTGAGGTGAGGTGAGGTGAGGTGAGGTGAGGTGAGGTGAGGTGAGGTGAGGTGAGGTGAGGTGAGGTGAGGTGAGGTGAGGTGAGGTGAGGTGAGGTGAGGTGAGGTAAGGTAAGGTAAGGTAAGTTATTATATGACTATTTCCGCGAGCGATCTAGAACGTGAAATCCAGCAATTTGATTGGTTCCTAAGCGGTCTGGAATCTGCTGTTCCAGACCGCTGAGAGAATTTTAAAAACAAAATGAAAGTCATGTCAGTATACATGCAACAAGAAGGATAATAATATCAGAACTACTCATTGCTGAAATATATCATGCAGGTATGTTGTTAGAAATTGCATTAAGCTTTCATTTGATGTATAGCTTAGAAGTTTCCATGTTATGTGAACTTTTTAAAATGTTCAAAATGTTCGTAGCATTGTTCGTAATAATATAACATTTACCTCTCACAAATATTATAGAATTTCAAATGTTTTTTTATTCAACTACGTAACGTACAAGCATGAGCGATATACCAAACAAAAGCAATTGAAAATTGCTATTTGGGGTAGAAAGTTCAGGACCATAGCTAAACGGAAAGTACTTTAAAAGTAGGCCTAACACTAAGTTTGTCAAATTTTCACAGAACGTTTAAATTTACAACACTTGTAGTCATATAATAAACTACTTATTGACCTCGCTTGTTCGGTCTGTACTAGTGAAATATCGGACCTCCGTTTTCTTCACCCACTTGGCTTCGTTGTGCTAGCTCGGTCCGTACTAAAAACGTCGGTCCGATATATTTCACTAGTACAGACCTCACGCTCGGTCAATAAGTAGTAAGTATTGATTGTATGGCATATTTAAGTGATCTGACGTGATCCGTGTGTCTGTCGTCTAATAGATCATGGACAACAACCAATGAAAACACGCATAACAACCAGGGTATTGTATAATATGGTATGGCATGGTATGATAGTATGATATGGTATGATATGGTATGATATGATATGGTATGATATGATGTGGTATGATATGGTATGGTAAAATAGGTCGACAGGATACAGTATAGTATGCATGGTATCTGAATTAAATTCAAATGTACTAAACTTAAGTGAAATAAAACGTGAAATAAATAGAAACTTGGCTAGATTTAAGTAGATTAAAGTTAAATACGGAAGCGTAGGAGAGGGTAATGTTGAGCAGAAGAACATTCTCTACCTTCGCAAGCGTGTCCTCGGAAACCGCGTTTGCAAGTACACTCAAAACTTTTGTCAATGTTTGCGCATGACCCTCCATTCACACAAGGGTTGTCTTGACCACAATAGTCGTGAACTACAAAGTAAAAGTTTAAACATAAGTCGAAAAAGGAGAGAAAGAAGGAAGGAAGGAGAAAAGAAAGTTAAAGAAGAAAGGAAGAAAAAAGAAAGGAAAGAAGAAAAGAAGAAAGCAAGGAAAGAAGGAAGGAAAGAAAAAACAAGGAAGGAAGGAAGGAAGGAAGGAAGGAAGGAAGGAAGGAAGGAAGGAAGGAAAAAATACACGAACAAACGAAAAAATTAACGAACGAAAGAAGGAAGAAACGAAGGGAGAAACGGAAGGGAGTAACGAAGAGAGAGAGAGAGAGAGAGAGAGAGAGAGGGAGGGAGAGAGAGAGAGAGAGAGAGAGAGAGAGAGAGAGAGAGAGAGAGAGAGAGAGAGAGAGAGAGAGAGAGAGAGAGAGAGAGAGAGAGATAGAGAGAGAGAGAGAGAATTACGAAGGAACCTGAGAGAATTACGAAGGAACCTAAACATTATAAACTGTAAAGTGTTTACCTTCGCAGTGATGACCATTAAAATGCTGTGGACATTCACATTCGTAACCTTCCCCACCTTCTACACAAGTAGCTCCATTCTTACAAGGATTTGGCACGCATTTGCTCATTTCTAAATATATAAAAAATCAAAGCAATGTCGTGAATTGTGCACACAAGTTCAACACTCCCAAGTCCCAATCAAAGCCATACCTTCACAGTTATACCCAGTGTATCCTCGTACGCATGTGCACTTGTAGTTCCCGTCGTCGTCATAGCAATTCCCGCCATTTTTACATGGGTTTGGTACACACTCGTTCCTCTCTAAAAGAAAGACCTCACGTAATTCAGAGCAAATAAGTTGTTTAATGTATTATAATACGCATGACAAATATAAAACAAAACAAACTTCGAAAAGTAACATCTTGTAAAAGCTCAAGATTTGAGAAAATAAACAAGACGAAGACAGTAATCGAGGTAAGATTTCGAATCTATTACAGAATCATTGTCGATTCTGTGTCAATTCTGTCGTCTTGTTTATATTCCCAAATATGCTACCAAGAATAATAAATATATATGCTATAATATATAATATATATATACCCTTGTGGAAGTTTGAGCACTCTGGGCCCATGCGCACTTCACGTCACGCTATCTGAATGTATTTCACCGATGCTGTCCCACATGCGGCTGTCACCGACGATCGCATGTGTATAAGTAATTGATGAAATTCATTCAGATTGTTCCAAGCTACACTGATGAGCTGTTGAACAGCGAAACACCGTGTCTGTAGATTGAACTATGTACGCTCCTTCACTTCGGTGTTGTTGAGCACTCTGTGAAGTTGCCATGGGTACCTATTAGCGATAATGCAACGCTCACTACCCTTGTGGAAGTTTGAGCACTCTGGGCCCATGCGCACTTCACTTCACGCTATCTGAATGTATTTCACCGATGCTGTCCCACATGCGGCTGTCACCGACGATCGCATGTGTATAAGTAATTGATGAAATTCATTCAGATTGTTCCAAGCTACACTGATGAGCTGTTGAACAGCGAAACACCGTGTCTGTAGATTGAACTATGTACGCTCCTTCACTTCGGTGTTGTTGAGCACTCTGTGAAGTTGCCATGGGTACCTATTAGCGATAATGCAACGCTCACTACCCTTGTGGAAGTTTGAGCACTCTGGGCCCATGCGCACTTCACTTCACGCTATCTGAATGTATTTCACCGATGCTGTCCCACATGCGGCTGTCACCGACGATCGCATGTGTATAAGTAATTGATGAAATTCATTCAGATTGTTCCAAGCTACACTGATGAGCTGTTGAACAGCGAAACACCGTGTCTGTAGATTGAACTATGTACGCTCCTTCACTTCGGTGTTGTTGAGCACTCTGTGAAGTTGCCATGGGTACCTATTAGCGATAATGCAACGCTCACTACCCTTGTGGAAGTTTGAGCACTCTGGGCCCATGCGCACTTCACTTCACGCTATCTGAATGTATTTCACCGATGCTGTCCCACATGCGGCTGTCACCGACGATCGCATGTGTATAAGTAATTGATGAAATTCATTCAGATTGTTCCAAGCTACACTGATGAGCTGTTGAACAGCGAAACACCGTGTCTGTAGATTGAACTATATATATATATATATATATATAATATGCTAACAAGATGCTACTTTTCGGAGTTTGTTTTGTTTTATATTTTTTAAAGTTGTCTGTTGGAAAACGTTTATGCATGACAAAATTACTGGATTTTGATTAAGAGGAGTGCAAATTAAATGTTTAATTGCACTATGGAGAGTGCATATTAACGTTACCATAGTAACAGTGGTCGAAATTATAACGGCGGTCTATTTTAGAGTGAACAGATGACAGATACTATTTTTTCAGTTTTCCAATGACTTGTGGTATACTATGAATTGAGAATACCATTTAATATTTTCGAATGAATACACAGTTCACCTAAATCGGATTTTGTTTTTGTCAAGTAATGAAAGAAGACGTTTTTAAGAGCTTGGATGAGTATGAAGCGTACTTGTCGCATTCGCAAGGTACTTGTATTTTGTTCAGCAAGTTCGAATTTTGTAGTTTCTTCCCTTGGTTCCTTGCAAGAAGATTTCTTACTGACTAGTTGAAAGACCATAGTTAAAATTGTTTCCAATAATAATAACAGTTAAACATTCAAATGAACGAAGAAATTACGACAATGCAGTCACAACATTGTAATTTTGTCATGAATATTATAAATAAGTAACCATGATTTTGCTCGTGCAATTAAGAATTTTAAACTACTCATAATATTTGAAAATTTATCCAAATTGCACTCGCCTACGGCTCGTGCAATCTTGGTTCAAATGTCACTCGTAGTGTAAAATTCTTAATTGCACTCGCTATTATATGATTACAGTGGAGTATACGAAACATTAAATGAGTATTTTCGTAACGAATTTCATTTCAATATCATTGAAATTAGACATAAGAAGAATAAAGAGCGCTGGACCCCATCTCCCTGGTTTGAACCGCTCGTTGAAGAAAAACTATATATTTGACTGCCACAATCATGGATCAAGTTACAAAATCTATTTTTTTATAAAGTCGTGACGTACACTTAAACCAATCTATTAAAGTGGCAATATTAAAATAATATATTCAATATAAAATTAAGTTTGTCTAATTTGAAAGAAAACTTATGAAATCATAATAGAAACCATTTTACAACTTTTTCGTATTTTTATTCGTTTTTGTGACATTTCAGTTTGTTAATTGATAGGCAAATGAATGGTCTCTGACGTCATAACCATAGTACAGATTTATCCAATCTCGTTCCCAGAGCCACATTTGGCCGCCGCGTGGGGGCAAAGCAAACTCAGTTATATCTACAAGTTTGATCAACAAAATCACTTAAAACTGTGCACATTAAAACTGGTCGTGATCCTAGCATTCGTATTGAACAATCATGGAGGAATAAGTGATTTTGTAATGCATGAAAATGCTGTAACCTGGTTATGACGTCAGAGAGCATCTCGCATATCATGCTGAAATCTGTCAAGAACGAAGAAAGATACAGAAAAATCGTAAAAGGTCTTCCATTACAATTTTACACTTTCTATTAAATTAGACAAACTTTATATCAATTAAAGTTTCATTTGATTTTGCTGGACAAGCTGTCGTGCTCAGAAAGCTCTGAGCTCCAGACGGGAGCCCCAACCTTCCAAATGCTAGCCGCGGACGTTCTCACCATGGAGCTATTAGAACTCCGGTTAGAACTCGGAAAGTTGTGGGTTCGAGTCCCATCTGGAGCTCAGAATTTTCTAAAGTTTAACTAGCTACTTCAACAGCTTGTACAGCAAACACAAATGAAACTTCAAGCTAAAACTTTAGGCTAACATAATTTTTTTTATCTAATTTGCCTTTAACAATAACATACTGGCAAAGTATTGTGGTAGTTGTACATGGCAAGAAATGGTGGACATAAAGAGGCGGAGCTAAACCTTACATGTTAAAACTAGCGCCTATCTCGCGCGGTCGTCACCGTTCTGCGGTTCAGAAGAAAAGAGAACAATAAATTTATACAATGTGGGTGAAATCGTCATTCGATGATGAGAAAATACTCAAACTTTGTGATTGAAAACCGCAACCACGACAAATAAATGTAGTAGATGACAAATACGATTCAGAAGAGAGTTCCTTGTGCTAGTTGAATCAGATTGATAAGAGCACGAAGGTCGTTCATGTACACTTATATTTTGACAAATTCCAGGGCAATTAAGGTTGCTCACATTTAGACTCCACCGTGTTAACCTCTGTTAAACTTTAGGTCGGAATTTTATATAAAATACAGCAATGATTTTAACATCTATGAGATATTATTGTCAGATGTGCTACACAACCTCAATCAGATTGATACGATTAGGTTACTTCAAATTTTTTTTATATATACGTAGCGATTTTTTCATATTCCCGATGTAAGCCTTATGAATGATCTCATGGACTAAGTGGCCGATTACATGGAGACGATCAGCCCGGGCTGAGGGTAGCTCCAACCGGGATGGATCGAGGCTGGCATCCAGGCTGAAATTCAACCAGGAATGAAATTCTTGCCATGTTATAGATAATTAATGTTATCAACCCACATTTATTCGTAAACTCGTACTTAAATCGCAGTTTTTCTAACCGGGCTGAAAGTCTCCATGTAATCGGCCCCTAAATCTGGTTAACATTTTTCTAACTCTGTACGCGTTAGGCGCATGCGCGTCCATTAGTTCTTGCCACGAGTCGCAACGCCATCATCAGGGAAGTACGGGTGGCGTGTGCTGCATGAGGGCGCTGCCTCTCACTGCTGTAGTTAAGCCCAGTTGGATGGGGTTAGTACTTGGATGGGTGACCGTCTGGGAATAACCCCGTTCTCGAACTTGAGTTCATGTGAGTAGAGTTTAGTTGGTCTCTCCTGTGCTTCGAGGGTTTTTCGCAGGGTTTTGCGGTTTTCCTCCCTCCGTAAAATCAACGCTTAGGTCTTAGCTTATGTCGTGCACTTTAATCATGAGCCTCTGGCTCGGATGACTGGGCGACCACATCCTGTGTTTAACGACGTTAAATAAATCATTACTCATTACTCAAACATCATCCGGAAAATGTCATATTCTTATAAAGGTCTGACCTATGGCTGGTCTTAACTAGTAAACCGGGAGTACTTTTAGTCATAACAAACCTTCACAATTCTGTCCTTTGTATCCCAGTGGACAAGTACACTCGTAAGTCGTCGAGAAAGCAGTGCAAAGACCGCTATTTTGACAAGGGTTAGGAAAACATTTTGCTCTGGTGAATGCTGAAATATAAGAACAGTAAAATAAGAAGACATACAGTGGTATATACTTAAACTTAATGTAATGTGACGTGATATGTAGCGATGTGATGTAATGCGGTGTGATGTGATGTGATGTGATGTGATGTAATGTGATGTGGTGTGATATGATGGGATGTTGTGTAATCTGATGTGGTCTGACGTGGTGTGGTGCAACATGTGTGATGCAATGTGATGTAATGCAATGTGATGTAATGTAATGTGATGTGATGTAGACTAGTTTGCATTTAGAAAAAGTTGTCAAGAAGGCAATCAAAATCACCTGCAACGTTTACATTGAAGTCTTAAAGTCAAGTCACATTATAAAAATATTGAAATCAAGTCACAGTATCTTGAAGTCAAGTTAATTAAAGTATTTTAAAGTCAAGCCACACTATCTTGAACTCAAGTTAAAGTATCTTGGAGTCACGTCATATTATTTTGACGTCAAGTCACACTAGTATCTTAAAGTCAAGCCACACTATTTGAAGTCACGTTAAAGTATCTTAAAGTCAAGCCATAGTATCTTAAAGTCAAGCCACACTATTTTGAAGACAGTCAAGTTAAAGTATCTTAACACCAAGCCACAGTATCTTAAAGTCAAGCCACACTATCTTGAAGTCAGGCAAGTTAAAGTATCTTAAAGTCAAGCCACATTATGAATTTGGGTATTGGATAATATGAAATTGTTAAAACTCCGTGGATGAAGGTTGCTTTTACAAGAAAACATGAACTATTAAGGCTTTGAATAAAGGTGATGTATGTGAATCAAAAGACTCTTTACATAAGATTCTGACAGCTTTTTTCTGAAGTAATACTAAACGGGTACGGTTAGAAGGATACGTTGAACCCCAGATCGTGACACAGTAATTCAAATAAGGATATATGAGTGCATAGTATAAGATGCGCAAAGCCGGGCGGGAGAGGTAGAAACTTGATTTATATATGATTCCAATTGATTTTGAAATTTTACTGGCGATATGGGAAATATGAGATTTCCAAGACAAATGTCAATCCAAAATTACTCCCAGAAAAGTTGTTTCTTTGACACGTTCTAATCTATGATTATTTAAATCTAATAATAAATCAAGTGTCTGCCTCTTTTGCCACGGAGTAAAAATTATATAATTTGATTTCTTAGCATTAACAGACAATTTTTTTGCAAAAAACCATTCGGTTAGATTAAACAACTCGGCATTGATTACAGATATAAGTGTGGATAAATCAGAATGTGAGAAGAACGCATTTGTATTATCAGCAAATATATAAGACCAATTCAAAAATTTTCGAAGCGTTACATATATAATTAATATATAGCAGAAAAAATAATGGTCCACCACACTTGATATTGTTCGATGAAGAGCAAGTACTATTGAATTCAATATATTGGAGTCTATTAGAAAAATAACTTTTAACCCATTCAAGGGCCAATCCTCGAATACCATAATGTTCAAGTTTTTGGAAAAGAATCTCATGGTCCACAGTATCAAAGGCCTTAGATAAATCCAGAAATATTCTAATGGTATACTTTTTCTCGTCAATTGCTGTTGTTATTTTGTCCAATAGGTGAATTAGAGCAAGTGAAGTAGAATGATTTTTCCTAAAACCGTACTGGTTATCAAACAAGATGTCATGCTCATTTAAATAATGCATTAGGCGACCATACACAACCTTTTCTAAAATTTTAGAAAAGACTGGTAGGACTGAAATTGGCCTGTAATTTGAGAATAGAATTTTCACACCTGATATGAAAACTGGTATAACTCGTGCAACTTTCATCTGATCCGGAACAATGCCAGATTGAATGGAGCGATTAACAATGTGGGTCAAAGGTTCAGAAATGAGATCAATAGAGCCCTTCACAACGCACATTGGGATTATATCGTAACTTGCATCAGTCCCAGGTCGAAGAGAATTAATGATTTCGGTTATTTCTTGTTGGGCTGCGGGTTGAACGAATAAGAAATTCACAAAATTTCCAGTTATATAAGACCTGGAAGCCCGCGAAGAGGCAGGTACATTTGTGGCTAAATTAGAACCTATATTGGTAAAATAGTCGCAAAAACGATCTGCGATAATCATAGGGTTGGAAATATCTTGATTATTGATAGTAAAAACCGACGGCAGTGCCCTGCTACGCTTTTTCTTATTAATTACTTCGTGTAATATTTGCCATGTATTTTTAATATTTGTTTTGGTAGACTCCAGCTTCTTTTCATAATAGAGACGTTTAGCTATGCGTAATAAATTATTGAGTTTGTTTCTGTACTTCTTATACATATTTTCGTTAGACGAGGTTGGGATACTGAGAAATTTCTTGTATAATTTATTCTTCTTCCTTATGGATTTTAAAAGGCCGCCCGATAGCCAAGGCATTTTTTATTTATACTTCGTCGCTTTTATTCGTTTTAAAGGAAAAGAAGTATTATATATATCCGTGAACTTTGCATGGAAACTGGCATACGCACGCTTAGGATCATCAAATCCATCGAGATCGGTCCATTTTATATTTCTAAGACAATCATGAAATTTCAATACATTTGTTTTACTCCTATCACGGAAAGTAATATAGTGATCGTTTCCAATGTCAACACACAACTCGCAGAAATAACCGAGGATGGGTAAATGGTCTGAAATGTCGGTAAATAATAGACCGCTAAACGAATAATTGTCAACGTTGTTTGTGAATATATTATTGATTAGAGTGGCTGTGTGTGACGTGATTCTAGTAGGCCGCGTTATCAAAGGGAAAAACATATTGGAGTACATAATTCAAGGAATTCACAAGTAAACTGATGGTTATGATAATTAAGTAAAGTCAATTATAAAGTCAACGCAAACAACTTCATACCTTTGTGATGCAAATTATGATGGACTCCATGGTGATCCATGTGGTATGCCTCTGGGTTATTGAATAAAGGTATATTCTCAGGATACACTGGAACGCCTCCTTGGAAAGGACCGGGATACATCATTGGACCAGGTCCGTCAGAGAACATGGGGAAATTCCCTTGCCCTTCCATTGGTAATGGTAATGGTACTGGAACCGGCATTCCGTTAGGTATTGGAAATTGATGAGGATCCATTGGCTTATCCTGCATTAAGCCGCCTGGGGTAGCCTCCTGGGGCATAATTGAAGGCTCCTGGGCGCCTTGGGGGAGCGATGGAGCCCCATATGCTCTGTTTACAGGCGAAGCAGCATTTCCTTGACCAGGAGACTTAGAAAGAGCAGTCAAGAATGTCTTAAAAGGTACAGAACCGTAAATATGAATGGGTTTAAAGGTCGAAGAACGAAGAGAGCTCAAACGCGACCTTACGAGTGGAGAACTCGCTCGCAGACGACGGGACTTGAGTGCTTTCGCAAAAGTGCGTCGATTCACAAAGCTTTTTAAAGAAAGTCGCGTGTCTCCTTTCATTGTCCGTTTATGAGGTTCGTTTGTTTTATTTTGTATTTTTCTGCTTTGCACCTGTCGGCTACTTCCTTTATCTTTGCTTGTGTTGTCCATTTTAAATCCGTTGTTTACCTTTGTAATGTCTCCTCGAGAGGAACGTAGTTCCTTCGTAAGGTTCGAATGTTTCAAACGAATTCCACTTACTGCCGACCTATTCACACATCGATAAGACAAGAACACGACAATTAACATCAGCCCAAACGAGATCGCATCGGATATGTTCGCGGCCATCTTTTGACTACACGCATATGATATCGACGAAAAATCCTTGACGAGTATTAACCGTTCACGTGCATGGCACTCATTCTTTTAAAGATGATGAATATCTAGCAATAATGGTAAAGTTAGCCACAATTACGGCCATCTACCACCATCATTTGTCCATTATTTATCCAATGTAAGAAGAGACACGATTGTTTATTGATTGATTACAAAACAAAGAAAGAATGTTCTTGGCCACCCGTCAATCGTGAAAGCAAGCAGACAACCGTTTGTTTTTAAAAGCTCGAAATTTCATTCATACCTGAGAAAGCAAAAGAAAAACTCCGTAAAAAAATCATCAAAGAGACACTAACATGCTCCTATTATTATAATACCCTTGTTTATAAAAAAACCCCACCATTACAAGGAACAAATTTACTCTATTAAATATACACTTTTTCCTTTCAATCACAAGAAAATGGTGTTCAATAGAGCGATTCATACATTCAATAACGTTTATTTTTTTTCAATTTTAAGGCGTATCAGGCCTAGGTCAAACGTCGCTCTTCTCGTGCGCCGAATCAAACCGATGTATTAAGTGCTACAGAAGAGCGACGTTTGATTCAATTAAGTGCAGCAGAATGGATTAAGTTAAGTGCGGCAGAGCTCAATCGGAGCGGCAGGACCTGTCGCATTATGCGACACTGGAGCGACATCATGTCAAACGTCGCTCTTCTCATGCGCCGAACTAAATGTATAAATTATTTTACCTTAAAATTCAGGCTGAACAAGAGCTGAGCATGTGCAGATACTTGGTACAAGGCTCTGGACGTAGATCTGGGTACGAGAATGCGGTAGAACAAAGACAAATTCAACCAACTTTCACATTGTCCGAATATGCTATATCGTGTCGGTTGTTTATGCAACAAGATGGCATCGTTGAAATATATCCTGTGATATATCCAGGCGGAAAACGTAATCTTATTATAAATACAAGACGCCTGCTCAGCCGTTTACTCGGGCTACTGCCTACTGATTAATTTACAAAATTCCGGTAAGCGGCTGAGCGCATGGGCGTAGGAAGCGGGGGAGTCTACAGGGGCTTACCCGCCCCAAGCTTTTAAATGGGAGGGCTGAGCAACCCTCCAAAAATCAGGCTAAATCATTGCTGAGTGCTGGGCACTGCCACCCACCACCATCCACAATGAGCAGAACCTAGCCTCCTCTGCAGGCAACTCTCTGGCTGCAATGTTTTAGTCGAGATCAGAACTGTGGCTTTTCAACTGCACAGGCAATGTTTTGGTCGAGATCGATCGAGATCTTTATGTTGACAAAATTGTCAGCACCCTTGATTCTAATTCTATCAACACAATGTGATTACTAGGTTACATATTATAGTTATTATCCATGCACCTCCTGGGATGTGCTAGCTAAAAGGGCAGGCTTGAATTTGACTAATAAATTTATTGAAAAAAACAAAAACCGGTAGATAACCAATAATCAATTATGAGCGAGATTTAGCATTTGATAGAGCAATTTGCAAATACGGTGAAGTAAAAATACGATTAGTATAAGTTATAAAGGGCTTTACATCACTATATTATTAATATAGATTTTCTCACCCATAGACTTGCAGGAGTCGATCACTGACGGACAAATTACGTCTCAATGGACGAGTTGAATGAGAATTGACGAGCAACAGTATTGATAAATAAAATACGAGGAAATCTGAACCGATTGACGAAATAAAAGAATTACAAACGCTATATGACCGACAATATCGAAGAATACATGTAGATCGACTGTACTCACTGTACTCTGTAAGCTTGCTCAGCTATAAATGAGCACAGAATAGTGCTAAAAAATGAATATACTGCACTGTTTATAAGTCCAGACAAACTATTGTACTGTTTCTTGTCCTCTGTCTTTGCAAGTTGTGACTTGTCCGTCTCAGATTCTTGTTCCAAAATTGCGTTAAACCTCGGCGTCTGTGCATTTATATTAATGTAGATGCATGTGAGCGTATTTTCGATCAAAACAGAACTTCTAGGCCAATTTAAAATGAAAATGAATGAATCATCACTCAAAATTGTTACAAAATTCTTGCAAAGCCTGACGGGAGGTATGAGTCATAATCGCAAAATCGTGACTACCAAAAAACCCCCACAGAATTCGAAACGGCCAACAAATTAAGACTCGGCCTACCACAGGTAGCCCGAGTAATAAGTGCCCAGACAAAACACGAATAAAAGCCATGAACACAAGGACATAAAAAACATAATATTTAATAATCTAACGTTTCGTTGTTTATGCTACAACATCTTCAGATCAGAGATAATGATTACAAGATATTAATTTACAGGATATATAATAAACAGAATTCTAATTACATACATATAGACCAATCAAAATAAAGAACTAAAAATACATATTACAAGCTAATTATAGGTTACTATTTACCTGTTATTACCTATTTCTTTTAGTGATTTTAGTATTATTTCTTCCTGCTTTTTTGAATCTTAGCTTCTTTTACGCGAAAGTCTTTTGATTAACAAACTTAAACCTGATCTCAACGGCAATACTGGATCAGCACCCCTCCACTTATTTTAACTTTCTCTTACCTCCTGCCCTTCAGTGTTACCTCACCTCCTAACCTATAATTAGCTTGTAATATGTATTTTTAGTTCTTTATTTTGATTGGTCTATATGTATGTAATTAGAATTCTGTTTATTATATAACCTGTAAATTAATATCTTGTTATCATTATCTCTGAAGATGTTGTAGCATAAACAACGAAACATTAGATTATTAAATATTATGTTTTTTATGTCCTTGTGTTCGTGGCTTTTATTCGTGTTTTGTGCTGGGCACTTATATTTATAATATACGTAATAGATTACGTTAATATATACGTATAAGATTACGTTCACACCATGTTTTCAAATATATTTGTTTTCCCATTTTTGAAGTAATTATTGTGTGAACATTTTGGACGTTTTAAAAAGTTCCACATAACGCAGAAATGTAAACCGTGCATCAAAGGAAAGCTTATGAAATTTCTAACAACATACGTACATGATATTTTTCAACAATGCGGTAGTTATTAACAATCTTCTTCCACGACTGTCTGACAAGTATTAATAACAGACGGCGGATTTGAAAAGTGAAACTTGATTCAGAAATATGCGGCGTCACGTATAGTTCATCGGCGGCCCGCGTCGTCAAACTAAAATCAAACTTAGTAGTTTTATTAAATTCTAGCAATCTATTTGGTGCAATGTATGTATTAAAGCCGTCGAGACGATAGCATTATTTATACTTGCTTGAGAAATACAAAATAGAGATGAACTTTTTGTCTACGAAAACGATTAGGAGCGACACTGGAGCGACGTTTGATTCGACATCGCTCTAGAGTTGCTCTAATGTCGAATTTAATGGTATTTGATTTGGCGCATGAGAAGAGCGACGTTTGACCTACACGCGTAAAAACGCACAACTTGTTCACGGTTGTCAACAGGCGTGAACAATGTTGTGCTGCCCGCCGTGAACAAGTTGTCAACAAGTTGTTCACTTATACAGTCATGAACAAGTTGTTCCAACAACACATTTTTATAGCCAACAAAGTTGTTCGCACATGATACAATATGTTGTAACAGCATGACGAAATAACAACGATGAACAACAATGTTACAACAATGGTGAACATGGTTGATGTATCAACACGTTCTTCGGTTGTTACAACATGCGTGAACAACGGTTGTTGTTTCATCAAGCTGTAACAACTTGTTGAAACAATGATGAACAATGTTGTTCATTTATCAATGTTGTTCACATATGTCAACAAGTTGTTACAGCATTGTTCAGGCAACAATGCTGTAACAACTTGCGAGATTTTTACGCCTGTAGGTCAAACCCACTAATTAGGTAGCGTCAAGTGTGACTATCACGTAAAAGAACAAATCTAATTATCAATGAAAAAATAGCATCGACCAAATTATTTAGTTTACTTTTCTCTCGACTTCAATTGGCTGTAAAGTTGTTACGTCACATCAAATAACGGTCTATAAATAATGGATTGAGCAGGCGCGTTGAAACAAACGCTTTGCAATGTTTAGGTTTAGCTACTCTGCATGAGACACGGTACGAAAGAATAACGGCAGAATATCGTTACGTTCACATAGACGGCCGGCCAACCTCGATAAAAGTGTCTCAAAAACACCGTTGATGGTATTTTTTGTTACAAGCAGGCAACCATGCCAGATCGGATAGTATATACTTTGAACGTGAGGGGGGTTGCCAGCGGTAATTTTGAATTTATATACTAAAATTTATGGTTTTTTAAAAACACATTGGAATGGATGGGATTTCTGTGGAGTCATGCAAACTACGTGGTGTTCTATTTTGAATGGCTCACTTCAGAATGCATCCAATCAACGTATAAACAAACAAGAAATATGGCGTAAATACACCTAAATATAACACTTCGAAGAAAAGCTACAACAACATAAGCTTGCAAAGAATGAGATATTTATTAGATCTGGCAGCTACAGGAAAGTCTCATATTCGTAAATAACTTGAATAATTGATAATTTGCCGATACCGCCATGTATCTACTGTTATAAAGCTGAGCTTTTGTACTACAGTGTGGTGTTACTTATATTGTTCCTTAGACATTTAACGCACCGGTTCTGGCGGTTCAACAGTGCTATCTTGTGATACACGAAAGGCAACCGGTCTAGTCATCTTGATCAATGTCTATAAGCTACATTTCTATGGTGGTTGCCTGCTTGTAACAAAAGGTTGGCTGCTTGTTATGGCTGTTCTTCGAAGTGTTATATTCAGGTGAATTTGCGCCATGTTTCTTGTTTGTTTATGATTGTGAGTTATGCGAATTAGAATAATCAGAACTTCACGCACGCTGATTGGATGCATTCTGAATTTAGCAATTAAAATAAAACACAAACGTATATATTAGACAGCTCTTTACAGATATCCCATCCATCACATTGTACTTTCAAAAAGCTCTATATTTTAGTATGTAAATCAATAATTACAGATGGCAACCCCCCTCACCTTCAAAGTATGCACTATCCGATATGATTTGGCATGGTTGCCTGCTTGTAACAAAAAATGCCATCAAAAGTAATATTTTGAAGCCTTGGCCGGCCGTCTAACACAAACCCGTTTGAATTTGACAACGCGCGGTCTCGAAAGTGTCCACACGACTGTAGAACCTTCTGGTGTACCTTCTGGTGTGTTCTCAGCTAGACCACAAGTTGCATTACTATCCACTTTTCCTTACTTGGAAAACGAACAGATTTAAATAACCCTAAACCTTAAATTGGACTGTCATAATTATACCTCCTTGTGCATCTCAAAGATAAAATTAAAATAAATATCCGTTTCAGCAAAAAATAGAATTTAGTTAAAAATTCTTGAAATAAATCCCAGTTCTGATTTTATTTTTTGAATCCCAGTTCAGTTCTCTTACAAATGCTATCCTGCAGGTAATATTTTAATTTTGCATTAAGGTGGTTCCCTACTGTTTCTTGAAAAGTTGAAAATATACAAGTTTCAACCTCAGAAAGTGCTCATGAATATTTTGAAAAAGAATGAAACTAACGTTATGCATAGATATAACGTTCAAGACATTAAATTCTGTTAACAAATAATGTGTTTCAGCTGTTGCTATGAAAACAGTGACGTCTCAAAATGGCCGTAAATTTACATTTAATTAATATATTTCAAAAGCGAGTTCGGTGACCCCCAAATTTTTTGGCATTAATAAAACATTTTTTTTTAATTTAAGTATTCAATTGGCAGATTTAAAAAAAAAATCTGTGGACCTTATTTTTTTATCGAAGAAAAATTATGGTTTTCTATATTTAGGAAATCTTACTATTGATTTCTTGAAAAGAAAATGTTTTAAGGGGGTCACCGAACTCGTTTTCGAAATAAATTGGATTAAATTTACGGCCATTTTGAAACGTTACCGTTGTCATAGCAACGGCTGAAACAGTTCATTTATTAACAGTATTTGATGCCCTGAACGTTATTCTATGCATAACGTTATAGTTTCACTCTTTTCCAAAATATTCATGAGCACTTTCTGAAGTTGAAACCTTAAAGGTTCTTTAACATCAACTTGAAACTTGTAACATGTTCTAATAACGGATATATAACTCTGCATTAAAAAATATCCCCTATAACATAATAAAACGCATGGAAAAGGCATCTGTTAACATTGCATAAACTGCAGGGTTTCATTAATGCTTCCGCCTCTACCCTTACAAAAATTCCACATAAACATGTTCCAACATGTTCACATGTGATTTTGAAACATGTTCATGTGGAAATTTTGTAGGGGTTGTGGTTTGTGGTTTATGGTTTTATTTGTCGTTTATTGTTTATGGTTTATTGTTTTATTTATGGTTTATTGTTTTTTCTCGTGTTGAACAAGATATCTAACTAGTGAGCGAACTGAAGTAAATTTCGAAATTTCATATTTCCGCACATCCATGTATTATATATAATTCTTTCTTTTATAATATATTTTCACCAACTTTAAAGTGCCTATGACACAAACAAAATTAAGTCATTCTTATTTGAAAGAACACTTAAAATGACAGACCAAAATCTTTTGTAGTTTTTGGTTTCGTTGCTTCGTTGTTGAGATATTTCGGCTTGTTTAGTATGCAAATTTCACATGTTGTGACGTATACAATGACTTACGTATAATGCACAATGATAATATTTTTGCTATTATTAAACCACTTAATTCTACATGTTTGGTCTTGTGGGAGGAACACACGCACATCACATGCCTCCTTCGAATTAAGTTTGGCT
The DNA here is from genome assembly GCA_035771165.1 of Paragorgia papillata. NCBI lineage: Eukaryota > Metazoa > Cnidaria > Anthozoa > Scleralcyonacea > Coralliidae > Paragorgia > Paragorgia papillata. The sequence goes on from JAWNZC010000236.1 coordinate 427,879, forward strand.
TGATAATAGGAAAGATATATAACTTTCTCCAATTAGTCATTATGCACATGTCCGTCACAACATGTGACATTTGTACATCAAAGAATTTAAAATATCTCAAAAAAGGAGCATGGGCAGGTAATCAAAAAACCGAAAAAGCTGTTACTCTGTTAAAGCTGTTAACTCCGTAAAAAAGGGGAGCACGGGTGGCGTGTGCTGTTAGCGCGCTGCCTCTCACAAAAAAGTTAAGCCCGGTTAAACGGGGTTAGTACTTGGATGGGTGATCGCTTGGGAATGACCCCGTTGTAGGGCTTGGAACTCATGTGAGTAGAGTTGTAGTTGATCTCTCCTGTGCTTCGAGGGTTTTTCGCCGGGTTCTCCAGTTTTCTTCCCTCCAAAAAATCAACACATAATATCTTAACTGTTGTCTGAACTGTGTCGTATGGCGGCTGCTTCGAGCACCTTTGATACGACACGGCCACGTTGATCTGCGTCCTTCGCAATTCAGCCGCTGGCTGCAAGTAAATAAGAGTTAATTACCGAGAAGGAGGTAACTAAGTATAGGTTAAGAACCTCACCCGAATTCGCCCGAGGGATTTATATCGCTAATAAACTAAGGTGAGGTTCTTAAGTTATTTATAACATGATCAAAGTGGTTTTCTAAAGAATTGAATAGGAAAAGAACTTGTGAAAATAAACTTTATATTTCTAATTATCATAGAACATCTTTTAGATATACTGCCTCCTGTTTATGGAACAAGCTGGATGATCAGATAAGAAATGCACCTACAGTTTCTTCTTTTAAACTTAGATATCGTAACATGAAATTGCTAACTAAGACCTAAATTCATTTGTATTTTTAATTTGTACTATAAATAGTTAATTTATTTTAGATAATATTGATTCTAGATAGTTTAGTATTCTAATTAATTATTATACATAGAAGGCATCATGTAAACCAGCCACTGGCTGAACTGATTTTACTTTCTTTAAATAAAGCTTTTATTATTATTATTATTATTATTATTATTATTATTATTGTTATTATTATTATTATTATTATTATTATTATTATTATTATCATGAATGTACTAGAGTGCATTTTTTATCTGCAGTTTTTTTAGCATTAATTCACATGTGAAGTGAATATTTGTTCACATGTGAAAGAAACTTTAATTCACATGTAAATTAATTTTATATATTTCAATTTCACATGTGAAAATATCTCACATGTGAAAATATTCCACATGTGATCACATGTGAATATTTATCACACGATCCAATTTCACATGTGAACATTTCACATGTGAAATTTCGCATGTGGAATTTTCATAAAGGGATATATATATATATTTGTTATATACCAAAGACTTTCGTTTGCGAAAGATGAAATCCTATTGGTCAAATCATGGTCACGTGTTGTTCAACAAACTCAATGTTTCATTCTGCCGAGGGAAACATTGCACTGTTTCCCTCTGACGTCAACAACGAAGAAGGAAACAGTGTAATGTTTCCCTCTGACGTCAGCTTTAATCATGCGTTGTTCACGTGAATATACAATGATTATTGCATCAGATCAAGAACTTTGGACTTTTCGGAACATTTTGAAAACAAGAGCTGTTTCGAGCTTGTTTGGTACGAAATAGTCCATTTTCCAAAGGAAAGCATATCTATACATATCTTCAAAGAAGGTCTGAAGAAAATCTGGATAAATTTAAAGCTGTTCTTTGTACTTGTTGAGTCTGGTGGGTTTTACGGTCCCTCATGCTTCAATGTCACCCTCGGGCTAAAGCCCTCGGGTGACATTGAAGCCTTCGGGTCCGTAAAACTCGATGTTACCCTCGGCGCCATGCAGTCAACAAGTGTTGAACCAAATTAATTCGAAAGAAGCATGTGAGTTTGTTTCTCCCACAACTACAGCATGTAGATTTTCAAGTGATTATGGCTAAGTTTATAATAGCAAACTGAAATATCTCAACGACAAAGCATAGAAACATAGAAAAGTTTGATCTTTCAGAATTTGACACGCTCCCATGGGAAATTTGAATGTTTGAGCATTTTGACCAATAGAAATTAAGGCGTTGCCCAAACGTTAAAATCTGCCCTCGACAACATCTTAAATTGCCTCTGGTAACGTATGCGTTTCAATACTCAAACTTTCTGAAAATATTCAAACTTTCACTTAAAAAAAACTTGAGTCTAAGCTCAACCGCAAATCGCAGTATGCAAATAGGAAAGTGGCCGGGTATTCTAAAGTTGTTTAATTTTAATTTTAATCACAATTTATTTTCTAAAATTACTTGACCTTTTAGACGAATTATTTTGAAACTTACTGGCGTTCGTGCAAATGAACCACAAATTTAAGCTTTATATATATATTTACATATTTATAACGTTTAGGCATTACTAATTTTTATGCGTTCTATTTCATTTGGCACATGTTGCCATAGTAACCGCGAAGACACTTGCAAGAGAATCCATCGTTAGTATTAGCTATTGATGATCGAGTCACGACACAGTCGCCTCCGTTTAAGCAAGGATTGTTAAGACACGGATTAAGAGCTAAATATTAAAAAGATCAAGGACATGTTTCACTATTTTATCAGCAAAATAGATCAATGTGGTGTTAGTGGTTGTAATGGTAATGGTGATGGTGATGGAAATAGTAATGGGGGTATTTGTGTGTTGGTGATATTTTTAGTGGTCGTGCTTGTGCTGATATGGTAGTGGGGATAAGGCTCAAGGCTCATAGTAGTGACTAAAGTACTATTGGTAGTAGTGATGATAATAGTGTTGGTATATAGTTGTGGTGTTAGTGATAATGGTAGTGTTAGTGGTAGTAGTGACAGTGATATTCGTTGCAGTAATACTAGTGATTGCAGTGCCATTGATGGTGGTAATCAGGGTAATAGTAGTCGCTGTGGTGGTGTTAGTTCGAAATGATAATAACACAAGTGACTGTGATGGTGGTGGTGATGGTTGTAGTGGTATTAATGATAATAGCGGTGTTGCTATTAGTGGTGGTAGTAGTGGTATTCGTGGGGCTATTAATGGTGGTGGTGCGTGTGGTAGTGGCATTATTACTAATAACGGGGTGTTCCTATTAGCGGTAGTGGCAGTAATAATGGTCGGGTGAGAGACTGTATTTGTTATGATAGTGGTGATAGCAGTGTTTGTGAACGTAGTGATGGTAGTAGTGGAGAAGTGGCAATAGATATAGTGTCTAAGGTGTTTTATAAATAAAAATATAAATATAATAAAACAAAATGAAACCAACCTTCGCAGTATTTTCCCACATAATGTTGGGGACAGCTACAGGTGTAATGATCACTAGATAATTTACATGTTCCGTCATTGGCGCAAGGATTAGGATGACATAACGTTTCTGCAGAGAATGTTTGAATAATTTATTAGTGTTATAAGAATAACAAATACACACCCAAGACACGAGCACGTTTTTGCAAGTTTTTCGTATGTACGACACAAATTGACAACAACAGAAACAGTAACAGCAACAAAAACAGCAAAAGCTATAGCCAGAAACAGCAGAAACACGTTACAGCAACAGCAGAAGTAACATCATCAAAACCATTATCACCAGCAGCAGCAACAGCTGCAGCAACAAAACTACATTGACTGCAGAATTAACAGCAGCAGCAATATTACCACCACCACCACCACCACCACCACCAACAACAACAACAACAACAGCATCATCAACAACAACAGCAACATTAACAAAATGCAATTATAGCATGTAATGTAAACAATAGCAAATAGAATGAGACACGATAAAAACATAATAAAATAATCAATCAATAAAACAAAAGTTAATAAAAAACAGACTGGATTACGGTGTTTGTTACCTTCACAATTTTTACCAACAAATCCTTTCAGGCATGCACACTTATAGCCAACAGCCAATTCAACACATGTCCCTCCGTTCATGCAAGGATCAACTTTGCACTCACTTAAAACTAGAAATAGAAGAAACAAAATAACAATTTTGAACATTTCACGGCATAAACTCCCGGGTATGGTTCCGGTACAGAATACGACAAGACGCGACACGAGATGACACGACACAATACAACAGAACATGACAGGACACGACACGATAAGACACAGCAAGACAGGGCAGGATAGGGCACAACAGGATGCGATAGGACACGACAGGACACGACAAGACTGGACAAAAAATAATCGAATATAATAGAATAAAATAATACAAACTATTTTTACATGTTACAACTAGAGGGCACTCAGAGACTGCATATACCTCCGCCAGTGGGTTATTAGAGATGTTTAAAAAGAAAATGAGTCATCCCTATACCAAGCTAGTTCACGAGACCAACACATGCATGTATGAAAAAAAAGCTTCATTGCACTCGTACCAAAATTATGCAAAAATGTTTGCGTAAAATAAGGATAATGAGCGCAAGCATTTATTCTACATGGAGAACCTTCCGGTCAGATTTTTATTAATTTCTCATGCAAAGCTGACTAAATTTAACCAAAATTTAATGGATTGGTCGTTGGTCTATGGCCAACCTTTCTACAAAATTTCATGAAAATCAGTGAAATACTTTTTGAGATATCCTGGGGACAAACAGACAGACAAACAAACAAACAAACAAACAAACAAACAAACAAACAAACAAACAAACAAACAAACAAACAGACAAACAAACAGACAAACAAACAAACAAACAAACAAACAAACAAACAAACAAACAAACAAACAAACAAACAAACAAACAAACAAACATAACGGGGTAGAAACATAACGTCCTGGCGGAAGTAATAACAAATAAATAATTAATAAAATACTAACTTATAAAATACAAAATTACAATACAATATTTCGGCTAGAAAAATGTTTTTGTAATCATGATAGATATTAAAGATTGTACTTACTTTCGCACAAGTCTCCTTTGTAACCCAACGCACACGAACACTTATATTCACGGTCTTCACGATTCATACACGTTCCTCCATTTTTACATGGATTAGGATAACAAAGAGCTTTGGCTGTAAGGTTAAAGCGTTAATATTAAGAGGTATTTTAGGACGAAATAACAACAAGTACCGTAATTTTAGAACATATTTGTGAAAGTTGCTCGTCTAGGTTAGTGTGGTTAGTGTATACTTGAGAAAGACTGTTAGTGGTGGTAGTGCAGACTGACGTTTCGACGGCCTTAGCGGCAGTTATCCCCAGTGTCAAGTGAAAACATTTAATTAAGTAGTAGTTAATATATCAGCAGCCGATCTTTATGTTATATATCATACACAAGGAGGAGTGTTTCATCAGGATTTCCAAACACCGAGACTTTTGTTGAAAAAGCCGAGGTTTTTGAACAAATTTCGAGGTGTTTGGAATCCTGATGAAACCCTCTTCCGAGTGTATGATATAGCTTCTCAAACAAATCAGTATTTTAAGAGAAAATCGAGGCGAAAGTTGGCTTAATTTATGTAATTTCTTCCTCCGATATCAAAACCTCCGTCTCGGTACTGATTTCCTTTGTTTTCGGTTCATGAATTATTAATGAATTTGAGAAGGGCATTTACAATGGCGAGCCGAATTTGAGCCACTAGAGTCTTATAACTTTGACAAAACATTGATGTTTTATTAATCAATGTTTTAACAGTATTAATTTTACAAATATTGAATAAACATTAATTTCTTTTGAATTTCCTTTTGAATTATTACTGAATTTGATAAAATCGTTTAATATCACCTAAGCAAAACAACATCTGTACGTTATTTCTACATCAAGCAAAATATATCCACGAACGCAATATATGTAAACCAACAAGAATTTGTATCCGATTTACAACACACGATTAAACATTAATTTCTTTCGAATTTTGTTCAAGAATTATGAAATTCATGGACTTAAATCAGTTCTATCCTTTGAATTATTTTTTAAATTAGATATGTTGTTTAACTTTACCGAATGTCGTTGTGTACCAAGTTTTAAAATAACTCATCTAAGTAAAGTTCTGATTTGCATTGACTCGGATGGTAAGACTAAATAAGCTTGCTATTTACGCATGCGCAAATACTATACAAGTCCCCAGTCTACTTAACTAAAATTACCGTAGGCAGCCACTATATGTTTGAGCACTGTGACAGCCTAATCATAACTAATAATAAAAATAATAACAAGTCTATTCATTTGATAAAATACATATAAAACATTACAACTAAAGAAATATATAAATATGTTCACAATTAATTGTTAAAAATTAGTGGCTTAATGCTAATGCTATAATCTTAAATCTTCTTTATTGCTAATTTGTATCTAAACATAATCTATTTACAAAACTGTTTTTATATCGTTTGGTGTTTATTTGAGGAAGTTGACTGGTTTTGTGTCTAAGCCTGCATGAGCAAGCATTCTTTAACTTTTGGAAGAAGTGGATACATTCAGTGGGTGTTTACTATCTCTCTTAATTTTGGTAAACCGTAAACTAGCCCTTGCTGTGCATTCTTCAGTTTTAACCCAAACGTTTTACATCTTTGAATAAGGATAGCTTTCGCCTTTCCAACAAATCGTATGTTTTTTTTGTATTTATTCAGTATTTTTTTTGTATTTATTCATATTGTATTTAACAGTTTGGCGGGAAAATGACGTCACAGAACTGGCACTAAAATTATATTTTTTCAAGATAAAAAAAGTTAAAGTTGCATCTTCAAGACCATGGTGAAAGAACTTCAATGCTGAAAAAAGGAAATATCATAATATAGGCCAAAGATAACTTTTTAAAAATGGAAATTTTCCGCTATTTTATACTATTTTTAGTGACAAAATGGCAGTAGATTCAAAATTCAAACAAGTATAACTCTTAACCGAATTAAGATATTTAGGTCATTTCTTCTCTTTTAAAGTTTACTCATGATGTCTTAATAGACATTAGAATATACCTCGCAGGTGAAGTGCTTTTACGGAATCTGATTGGCTCCTCAATCTCGGGATATCGTGCACCATAGTCAATCGAGATATGGTCTGGAAACTCAGCTAAAGTCTTTGGTCCAACTTTTTAATTTGTTCGCCTTTATGCATTTTTGTGCACGGTGCACGGTCACTGAACACATTGTATTTTACTATAATGAACGAATTGTCCAATAGCAACGTTTCATTTGAATCACTCAACCGTGCTATTTAAATATTAATAAACCTAAAACAAATGATGTGCACGATGTAAGGTACGGTTCAACATAAAATCCCAGCTCATTATAGGCGCTTTGAAGTTTGCCGAGTTTCCAGACCATATCTCGATTGACTATGCCTGCACTATTGACTATTCACCTGCGGGGAAAACAAAATGGCGGCCAGTTTTGCTTTGTTTACCGAAGCAGGAAGTTTTGTTGATAAACAAAGCTGATGTAGTAGAATAACGAGTATTATTATACAATGCTGATACAATCTCGACTGTGATTGCCTAAAAACCTACAGATAATTCTTGATGTCTGTAGCTATGACGTGCCGCCGTCCTTAGGAGTGAAGATCAGAAGCGGATTAATCCGGCGGATTTGGCACGTTTTGTTGACGCTAAAACCACCAAGAAAAAACAAGCGAGCTACACATACATCTGTTAGAGTTTAAAGCAGTGTTTGAAGGAGAAAATTGTATTTGAAAGCGAAAAAAGTTAGCGGCCCTCGAACTGAAGACGGAATGAATATTTACTATTTTTACCTAACTTTGTAAAAAACTTTCTAAAGGCTTCTACATTTATAATTGTATAATAAAACAATTATTGAATTCGGTTATAGCATGATATCAAGAATTATCAAGGCCTCTGTTTGTGTTATCCGCCTCAGCCTTCGGCTTCGGCAGATAACACAAACCTCGGCCTTGATAATTCTTGATATCATGCTCAACCTCATCCAATAATTGTATAAAGTCAACAAGAGTAAGTAGAAAAGTGTCCACAGGTATGTTTCTTTTAAGTTTTCTGTCCTTTAATATATCCAAAAGTTGTAAAAAAAACCTGTTTTGTCGACAAATATCAAGTACGCCAAAGTTGCCAGAGGCCCACTCTTAAATATATAAGAATGTAAAACTTGTTAATTATTTTGTTTATGGGGTATGTGGGCTATATGCTAAAACAACTATTTACCGAAGTGGAGAGAATAGTGCTGGATATTTACCGAGCCACAAAAATATTTCCTATACTAGAAATACATGAACGCAACAACCCCTCGCCCGCTTTTACATTCTTTTTTAAAACACCCACCCACCCCCTGATTAAAATATGCACTCCTAATATACAGCCAATAATACAAAAACAAACAGATATAAAAACAAATGATGTTAAATCCTTGGGATATTAAATTATACAATTTATGGATAGGTCGATAGGATGAGAAAACTGATTTAAATCATTTAATGAAGTTGAACATATCAAAGCAAAATTTAGATTTCATTATTAAATTCTGGTTGTAAAAAATATATTGTTTTTAGGAGGTTCAAAAGGGATTAATTTTAGCAAGCCTTTAAATGGCTTCTCGATGCATGTACATTTTGCAAAGGCAGTATTAAAAGTAATTAACAGCTCAGAAATTACATTTATAATATAGTCTGAGATAAAAACAATTCAGTAGAATCGGATTCCAGAAAGAAGAATTCAAAAGACAACGTTTCAGTCGAAACACAGCCAAGAAAACCAACAAAGCCCATGCGTATTTTTAATAATAAAAAGTGCATGCACGTCCACCACGGTTAATATAAGCCTTAAAGGTAGTGTTTTAAGTTAGCTTTAGTTAAGCTGACTTATGGTTTGGATAAGCAAAGGGAAAGCACGAAAACGTGAAGCTGAATATTGTTTAGGTTAAGCGAAAACTTGAAAACAACAAGAATCCTACCGTTAACCACTTTAAGGTGATTTGACCATGGACTCACGGAGTGTCTTCAAACCAGGGCTACATACACTGCAGATCGAGTTTTTGTTTACCATACGGCGTTTGGTTTCTTCAAGTTCTCTGGTTTTCAAGATATATTAAACGGGTTGTTTGTATCCTTTTCTTCGTGCTCCATTTCATTTCGTTTCGTTTAAATAAACGAAAGCAAAACACTATTTGTTTGAGAGTTTATAGTTTTCTTCGTCGCTAGTCACCAGTGTCCAACTATTCTTACCGCGTGACACCGTGCCATACATATATTTAACAAATAGATTCCATTTTGCCGTTGTCTGTTCAGTTATAGATGCACAGATGACGTCACAACGTGGTAAGAACAAAAAAGTGGCCCACGAGACGCAGTCGAGTGGGTCACTGATGTTCTTACCACGTTGTGACGTCCTCTGTGCATCTATAACTGAACAGACAACAAAAAAATGGAATCTATTTGTTTTATACAATAAAAATTTAAAAGGTCTTTGTCGAAACTCGTGCCGGATTTTGGGGCATGAAGAAGGAAAAAGGCAAGTCAGCTGACGTGATCTGACGTGACCATGTGTCTGTCCTCTAATAGATCATGGCCAACAACCAATGAAAACACGCATAGCAACTAGGGTATTGTATAAATATATATATAAACTATTTCCAGATTTCGTCTCCCTCGCTTTTCCTCCACGCGTGTAAAGTGGACTACACGCATGTCGAGATTAGCACCCTCACCTGCCTGTTCTGTGACGTCATTTCCCCGCCAAAAACCGTTAAAAATAAACAACAAAAAAACATACGAATTGTTGGATCGGCAAAAGCTATAAATGTGCAAAGATTTATAACATTTGGTGTAAAACTGAAGAATGCACGGAAAGCGTTCCGAGTTATGCTATTACTATTACCAAAACCGATGATGCGCGGCATGGCCCAAAAAACCCGTCATGATTTCCACCAAAGCATTAACGAATCCGTCTGCTTTCCTTAGCCTTTGAAATTGACACCGTGAGATCACTGTAATATGATTGGTCCATTTGCTACTTTTTAATTCTCCAGCGGAATGCAGACGGATTCGTCAATGTTTTGGGCAGAAATCATGACGTGTTTTTTGGGGGCCATGCTGCGCATCATCGGTTTTGGTAATATGGCTGAGCTTCTTTTTTCAGAACCAATTCTATATTCAATCATGCATGGATTGTAAAAGGACTTTTAAAAGTCCGTCTTTTTACTATCCATGATTCAATATACAGATGAAGACATTACAATTTTAGTATAAATGACATTACTTTGGCAACGGTCTCCTTTGAATCCTAGTTTACAAGTACAATGGTAACCTTCTTCCATTTCTGTACAGTGGCCTTCACTGTCGCAAGGATTGGGAACACAAGAGTCTTTTGCTGTTAACAAAAATAAGAAAAGCTTTTATACTTCTAAAATAGATGGCCTACCCGCTTAAAATAACGTTTTTCAACTTTTTAAATTAAGGTAAACCATACACGAGTATTAAACCGCGACGAGTCATACACACATTTTCAGTCGGGCCAGCACACGTTTTCACATTTATTTAACCCATTGCTGTCTAGGATGTCTGAGGCTTCTCCCTTTAACGAGTATGATCGTCTGGCATTATATACAGAGTAAAATTAATAAACGAGCAGTTTTTGACTTGCTAAGGCAGCAATAGGTTAATCACTTGTTAATTAGTTAACCCACTGCTGCTTAGGCTGCCTGAGTGTTCTCTCTTTGATGATTAAAATTGTCTTGCATTAGAATAAAATAGCATATCTAGGCACTGTTTTTGGCTGGCTCAAACAAGAATGAGTTAATCACTTGTTAATCTATTGCTGCCTACGATGTCTGAACGTTTTTTCCCGTCTGGCATTCGACAAAGTAAAACCGTCTGGTGTTACTGTCACACAGAGTAGAATAGGAAAGTTTTGACGGGTCAGACAAGAATAGAATCGAAAAAATGTCATAATTTTTCATGAAAATTCCATATAATTAAAAATGTAACTTCTCTTCATGTTTCTAAACCTTAGAATAGTTCTGTTACCGGCTAGTGTAGGCGAATAATAATTTTCCGTCTAAATCTTGATCTCAAATAATAATATTTGACAGTTTACGCTGTACTGACGATTGAACAATTAATGAGTTGCTCACATGCATGCGCCAAGGCTGGTCGGGCTGAAATATTCAGTTCGGGTTTGCGTAAACGAAGGTTTTTGGCGGAAAAATTGAAAACAAAATACGTACGCTTTTTTCGATTTTTGGTTGTAATTTTATATTTTACGGTGTTGCTTATACAAGTGTACAGTTTTTTTAGCAGATACTGTATTAAACTATCAACACATGCCACATCTTTCATGTAGCTTCATTCTCTTTGACTTTCCAGCCCCGTTAACCGACCTAGCCCGGCTTGAAAAGTTTATATGAGGAATTTCATCCCGAACAACTGGGTGCTCCGCTTTGCCCGAGTGAGATTCCGGGTAACCGGGCTGCCCGGCTTTCCATGTAAACTGAATTCATTTCGCTAAGGTAATTAGTAAATAAGTGGGGGCCTCGGTCAGATGGGCTAGCCCAACTTGCCAGGTTCAGGTGTACAATCTAGTATACATGTAGGACCCCGTGTCGTTTTGTAGTTGCACCTGCCTTTGGGCAAATTTTTTTAAAATAAATAAAATATATATATAAACAGCCCGTAAGCCGTTAGTTACCTTCACACGTCTTTCCCTTAGAACCAAGTGCACAAGTGCAAGTAAACTCTCTCTGACCTAACTCAGTACACGTTCCTGCATTCTTGCACGGATTTTGTAAGCACACTCGTTTAACTACACAGGGGATAAATTGAGATTATATATCAGTTTTGGTAAAGGCTTCGTGATTTATAAATCAAAAGCAAAAGTATATAATTGTTATATCTCACAAAACAAACAAAAAAAACAAAAACACAAACACTACAACCCAACCCAACCCAACACAACACAACACACCACACCACAACTCAACACAACACACCACAACACACCACAACACACCACAACACACCACAACACACCACAACACGCCACGTACAACACAACCCAACCCAACCCAACCCAACACAACACAACACAACACAACACAGCACAGCACAATAAAACACACCACACCACACCACACCACACCACACCACAACACAACACACCACACCACACCACAACACACCACGTACAATACAACACAACACAACACAACACAACACAACACAACACAATAAAACACAACACAACACAACACAACACAACACAACGCAACGCAACGCAACGCAACGCAATACAACGCAATACAACACAACACAACACAACACAACACAATACAATACAATACAATACAATACAATACAATACAATACAATACAATACAATACAATACAATACAATACAATACAATACAATACAATACAATACAATACAATACAATACAATACAGTGCAGTGCAGTGTACTGTAGTACGGAACAGAACAGAACAAAACAAAACAAAACAAAACACAACAAAACAGAATCACCAATGAATCAATAAAAATAAGACAAATGAAGAATTCTCTCAATTCACACAAAAAAATACGAGATTCCAGTCTTTATACTGAAACTTGTTGTAATTTCTTACATTCACAATGAGTGCCAATAAATTCTTCTGGACAGTCACAATAATAGCCATGCAATGTCCTTACACAAATACCACCATGGTAGCAAATATGATGCATACAAGCTCCTAAATTTAGAAAAAAAAAATATATATATATATATATATATGTTTATGTTTATTTGGTTTTCGTGTTTACGCACACGAGGCAAGACACAACAGGGATGTTCAGCCCTAGTCATGGTGTCTTGCCCTAAAAATTAACAAATATCAAATTACATATATACTATCATATACATATTACTATATATATATATACATAAAGTTTTTAGTTTTTTAAAAAAGCATTAAATTTCAAAAACAAAATTATTAATTGTTTTCTCTTCAGTGCTAAAGATTTTCGAGTTGGTACTGGTTTAAGCAGATTTCTACTAAACCTTTACCGGGAAGATTACCGGGAGGTCTCCACTTGACGAGTAAAATCGTCTGGCGTTAGCCAGTGTAAAAGTAATACGTTGCCAAATGGCAACCATGCCCGGCAAAGGGTTAACAATCATAACCAATTTGAAACTAACAACGAAACTGTACTACTAATACAGCAATAAAACGTGAACAGTGTTCTGCCTTTTAGTACTTTTTACCCACTTGCAAAGTTTCAAGTAATTCTTATAGTTCTTAAAGATTTGCAAAAGTGTTAAATTATATTATTTAAATAGATTTAACGTTAGACTTTGCACTTATAGGCTAGACGTTAGTGTTTATGCAACTAGGTCCTTCATGAATACCAGCTATATAGCTATCCTATCCTAGGACCTATAGACTGCACTGCTCTGTGCATGCTGTGCTGTGTACTGTACATTGTAGACTGTTATACTGTATTAGTATAAATACACCGGTGATTATAGAAAATTACGAACGCTGATTGGTCGAGCTACTTCGGATTAATTCTCGATAATCATCTACAGCGTTTATTCAAAATGGCCGCCAGCCAAGTTGGCAATGCGACAGACGAGGAAATTAACAATTTTAAAGAAAATGTTCTTCCTAAAAGTACGAAAATGTGTATTTATACTAAAACAATTATTCGCCTCAGGCTCAGTGAATATCGGTGAATAATAACCTCGACTTCGTCTCGGTTATTATATACACCGATATTCACCTCGCCTTCAGCGAATAATTGTTAAATACTGTAATACTGTAATATTGTTATACTCTTATTTGTAATACTGTAATTCTGAATACTGTTATTCTGCATGGTGTTATATACTGTCATACTTCATGTATACTGTTATACTGTATTACTACTTCATCTGTGTTGTTCCTTGCTGCGCTGTACTGTGCTGTATTCTATTGTATTATTTGAGGGCCGCATGTATACCTTTTATATACTATGACACGGATACCTTTTGTGACCATGTTACCTCCTTAATTCGAACGTAGTAATATTAGTATCACTCATCGAGTTTAACGAAGATTTTGATAAGTCAGACAAATTGCAGTCAGCAAATGCAACAAGCTGAATTACAAAACACTATTTAATTTACCTCTATGCATCCCACTCCGCGGATAAGCTACAAAATCCCGTCGAGGAGCTAATTCCGATAACGGAAACATCTGAGGAACTCCATAAATATATTGTCTTTTTGAATTTTCGTTCTCTACCCGGCCTGAACCCTTCTTCACCTCCATTAGTTTCGATTGACCCATGATTGATTTAGGGTGCTTAGCCACAACAAGTACGTCATTGCGATCACGGACTGATAGCTTCTTTGTTTTAAACTTTTGCTGAACATTCCTTCTCCATTTTAAAGCTTCAAACGTCTTTTTAGATTCCCTAACGGACCGTAAATCTCTACTTGACGTCCTCAAAAGACTCTCCCAGTTCGGTGGCAAGGATTTTTCAGTCCTTAAGTTCGTTCCTTCAATGTCAACCACGAGAACAAAAGTGTACAAAATAGCCAACAAAATCACACAATACAAGTACATTTTGCTACTTCCACTTGGAAATTACATGGTCGGGATGTTTTGAGGGGAAAAATATAAGCAAGCGATTATTGTACGATATATAACTTAGTAAAATAAATGTTCTTTGTTTTGTTAAAGGGATCTGTCTACCATAAAGAAGACCATGTGAAACCCAGCCAAGTGTACGACAAGACCACCTGCTATTCTTACCGGGGGAGTTTTTATTTGGAACAAAACAAACGGCCCTCAATTGCCAATATGGAAACCTCTATCACTAAAACTCTTATCAAAGTAACGCTTTTGGAACGATTTAAAAAAACATATCTAAGAATAAAAACGTTATTAAAACGAATTCCCTTCTAAAAAGACGGAAACAAAAGGCCGTTTTTAAGTAAATGTAAATTTTGCTCTAATATAGAAGCACAAAATAAAAGTTCTGATAAGCGGTAAATCGTTTTGGCAGTGTAGACATTTTGATTCCTATAAAAATAATTTGCGAAAGAGGTATATATTGCAAGACCGTTTAATATAGATTTGCATTCGGAGTGAACAATTCATTTTTTTAAACAAAAAAAACAACCATATTATTATAAGTAATAACATGACTTTTCGGGAAATTAGCGATTAAATTTCCCGCAGCCGAGGGAAGGTTTGTGAAAGTCCGAGGGCTGCAGGCCCGAGGACTTTTACAAATCTTCCCGAGGCAAAGGGGAAATTTAATCGCTAATTTCCCGAAAAGTCATGTTATTAGTTTGTAATATTATGATCGCCGAGGAAAACTTTGAGAATCTTACCGACAGGAAATTTACACGGTTGATCAGAGAAGTTGCATCTAATTTTCCCGTGCATGTTGATGAAGGAAAATATATACAAGCGGGAAATTTAGAAGAAGACAAAGGATTTCTTTGTCTTCTAATTTCCCCTCATCAATGAGGGAAATACGAGGTCTACATTCCCTCGGAGAACAAAAGAATCCGAGGCGATCATGGTATTAATAGTATTATCTTTGGCATTGGAGAAAAATTCGCTGGTTCCTTGTATGGATTGACTCATTTGTTTTTTCTCCATAACAATTGATTAAATTGGTTAAAGTAATTGATTAAGTATTGAGTGGTCTAAGTTTATTTTTATAAGATATTATCAAAGGTAACAAAACAATGAACCACATTTGATTAATTAACGGTTGAATAAGCAATACAGTTAACAAAAGCGACTGGTTGTTTTCCGTAATGGCGGAGCTGCAGAACATTAATGTCTAGAATATTTATTGACTAGAATACATCGTCTTGAAGTTCTCGCTAAATTTAGACAGCTGACATATGATGGTTTATCGAGAGGTGCTACGAACGCCGGAATGAAGTCGCTATTCCTCGCCTTAGTAATAGCTCTCGTACTTCTCGCTGAAGGATACGCTTCGGGAAGTACAAAGAAAGCGAAATTAAAGCTACGTTTCAAAGTAACGAAGAAACCAGAGGAAACTACGACAAGAAATGGAAACCATTTTACAAGACACACAACAAAACCACGAAGCGATTCGACCGTAGAGAAACACTCTGATACTGATAATCAAGCTGAGACGAACGGTCACCCAAATTCGAGAGTAAAGTCGAAGATATCGCGAAGACACAACAACAAGACGCTGTCTTCAAATAAGCGACAGAATGTAGTCTCGTTTATAGGAGACCCTAGTCAGCAGAGACTTTTTCACGTAGATGAAACCGGAACTTTACATCGCCACGAGGTAGGTCCCGAAGAATTCAGCACCCCTGAAGGCAAAACAGCGACGTTCAGTAATGAGAAAGGTTTGTCTGAATTGGATAAACCCAAGCTTCACCCTTCACAAGGGAGTTCTACTGAAGCTTCGACCAGAGAAATGTTAGCGCCCCCTGGTGCTTTCGATGGCGAGAGGCCTCTCCCTGGAACATGGCCAGGCTACCCACCGTATAACCAAGAACCACCCCAGGACCTTCCCGTTCCCTACCAGCAGGATCCAGTTTCTCCTCATTATGATAACCCCTTGATGGTACAAGACCACGTGCCAGTCGAAGATCCGCCGCCAAGGATACATCACGTGCCATACCCTGTCCCAGTACCAAGAATACACCATGTACCATATGCTGTCGAAGTACCAAGAATACATCGCGTACCTTACCCCGTCCCAGTAACAAGGATACACCGTGTACCATATCCTGTCGAAGTACCAAGAATACATCGTGTACCATACCCCGTCCCAGTACAGAGGATTCACCATGTACCATACCCCGTAGCAGTCCCTGTAAAACAACCACCCATCATGAAACCAGTACCAGTGCCAGTCCCTGTACCATATCCAGTAGCCAGTCCCCCGCAAATCCGAAATGTTCCGTACCCAGTAGCTGTACCCGTACGCAGCCCTCCAGAAATACGGATACACAGAGTCCCTGTTCCAGTGCCCTACCCACAAATGCGTCCAATGCCATACCCACAGATGCGTCCAATGGCCTACCCACAGATGCCACCAATGGGCAAAGGATTCGTGTTCCAAAGACCAATTCTTCCAAGTAAGATCCAGCAATCTTTGTTTTTCTTTTTTAGTAAATCGAGTTTAAATTTCTTTTCTAGGAATTAAAGATTTTCTGCGGCTGCATCCATTGATCTGTAAACGAAGATCGAGTAACTTATTGTTTTTTGAGGTCAGAAAAGGAAACTGGCAAGATGTCCATTTGATCCCTTGCTAATGGCGCCGTTCAGGCAATTGTGTAGGTAAATCAATACGACAAAGGAAAAGTGGGAACACAATGCAGTGTTTTGACTGTAAAAAGCAAAAAAGAAATGAAAAAGAACAAGAACAAACTCTATAGCCATATTTCACACATACAGTTAGTTCCTTGGCATCGTTTTCCAAACAATAGTTACTCGATCCAGTCTTCTTTTAGAGATCAGTGGATGCATCGCGTTAAAGGAGAATACTTTGATATGTGATATGGCTATTGTCATCTCAAACTCGTTTATAAAAAGAAGAAATCAGCACCGAGACGGTGTCTAATATTCTAGCTGGATATACTAATCGGAAACACTACAGCTAAAATTGATTAAATTAACGTTGGTTTTGCTGAGAGACGAAAACCAGAGAACCAGCATGAAAAACCTTCGGATCACAAAAGAAAACCAACAACTCTACTCAAATGAGCCACAAGCCGCTTGCAGCGGCACCCATCCATCTAAGTACTAACCCATATTGTACTCTGATGAAGGGCTCCGCACGAAATGTCAATTAATGTCCTTTATCATAATTTTGTCGTTTTTAAGCCTGGTTCTCACTTGTCGTAAGAATCGTAAGAATCGGGGATTTTTCCAGTCTCTGATCGTTTGGGATTGTTACGACAGGTGTGAACTTGGTTGAAGTAACGTCCCAGACAGTCGCCGATCTAATCGGAAGCATCGCAAGAATCGGAATCATTTCTATTTGGAAAATGCATCCCAGACGGTCGCCGACGATCGGGGATTCTTACGACTAGTTACGACATGTGTGAACACTGAAACCACTCGTCTGGGACAATCGGGGATGATTCTCGATAATACAAGATGGCGTCCAGCGAAAGCTACCTGAAATCTCTAGCAGGAAAGTTCAGAAACGGTGAAGACACCGCGTTTATGGAAATTGTAAAATAATTCCCTTAGTCTGTATAATAGGAGTAGCGCACTATTCAAGGATAAAAACTTAAAATTGAATTCATGGAAGAAGATCGCTGCTTTGCATTACCACCGAAGGCAGTCATGAAACATAAGTTATTTATACTTGCAAGCAAATATATATGAGAGTATTCGCACTGCCTTTTCTCGTTATTTAAAAAATGCAAACTGCCTTCGGGTTCAGGGAGTGTCGTCCGTGTAAAATCATCCGTCTGTTGAAAGCCCCCATCTTTAAAGTTTAAACTTTGACACGAATTACGACAATTCACGACAAGTGTGAACCTGGCTGTCGTAAGAATCGCCGACGATCGGGGACAGACTGTCCCCGATTCTTACGACAAGTGAGAACTAGGCTTTAAAGTAAAGTTACTTTGCGCATAATATAAAAATTACAACAGGTAGTGGAGTAAAGGAAGAATGGGAGAATGCTCATATAAATTGACATTCAAATATCCAGTCTGTTAAATCAAAGTGGTATCGTTCCATTAACTATAATTTTCCTTTGTAAACAAAAATTTGTATTATTTCGTTATCAAAATTAATCTCAGTTTACCACCTTTTCACTTTGCTCTAAGTACTAACTTAACCATGCTTAACTCCGGTTCTCAGCAGTGAGAAACAGCGTGCTAACAGCAGACGTCATCCGTGCTTCCCAAATTACATTATTTAAGCAAACGTTCACCTAGATTATCTGGTTTCACCAACTTTTAGAGATTATGATATATCATAAAACAGAACGTTCCTTCAATGTCTTTTCTCACTCTACTATTCTTGTCTTATCCCTGTGTAGTGCCTGTAGGACTCACTGAATGTTTAACCATCCCGTGCCGTAACGGAGGGACGTGTTATTCAGTAGAAAATACCTACAGATGCCATTGTGCTACAGGGTTTAAAGGAACGCACTGTGAAGGTAATGTTTTAAAGCGATGGTTTACTGTGACGGCCATGAGTGCTTTATCTAATGGCGTAGACTGTATCGAAGGTTAGAGTTAAGATTAGGTCTGGTGTTTGTGTGTGACTGTGAGTGGCAATGTGAATGTGAATACAAGTGCGTGAAGAACTTTTCAGGCCGTAAGTACTTTATCTAATAGCATATACTGGATTGTGGGTTAGTAGGTACCTTAAGATGCTACGACGGCAACTTCAACGGCGGCGTCCTCCAAATAAAATAATTCTAGTTGTGAAACAAAGAGAACGAATAATTTGAAATCCCAAGAGTAATCCCAACACCGTCTTCGTTCTTTCTACAACGCCACTTAGAGCATGTTCACGTCTTCAGTACGACGTCAACTCACCAAATGATGAGAACTGTACCTTGACATTGACCCCAAACAAACACTACAGTCATTTTAGCAATACTAGGACGTTTTAAAAGTCATTAAACTAACTTCAAATATCACATATAATATTCAGTTAACCGTGATTTTTTTCAGTAATAGAATTTATGTTTTTTAAGTGCCGCCGTCGTCGTACCATCTTAAGGTCCCTATAGTGTTGGGATGGGGTCTGGTGTTGGTGCCATTGGTTTCGAAGTTAATGTTGATGCTGGTGGATGTTTATATTGTGTTGATAATGGTGGAAATGCTCGTTTTTTCGTCAATGTTGGTGTCAGTGTCAGTACAAGTGTCAATGAATTAGTGTTGGTTTCGGGACAAGTTTCCGCGTCAGTGTCAGTCTCGTTACAAGTGTCCGTGTCAGGCTTGTACGTCAGAAGTACTTATGAGGCAGGCTCTTACACCATAATGGTTAATGTACAAGGCATATACAAAGCACTTACTGTGTTAGCAATGTATAAATACAAATAGAATCAAAATACTCTTTAATAATTCACGAGAAATTTCAAAACAAATTAATAAAGAAATTAATGTTTAATCAGTGTATGTGTGTAAATGTCATACAAACCACTAGTGCGTTTCAAATGTGAAACGGAATATTAATAGAGTTGGAGACCTCTAGCGGTCTCGTGCCTAAACACTTATAAAAAAGTTCTACCGTTTCGTGCGAAAACCATTCTGTAATAAAGGGCTTTACCTTGAACTGTTAGATCACACCTATAACGCTTTCTCTACAATACACTAACCTTTTAATATTGTACACAGAAATGTTAATTGCTTTGTTAATAGTATCTTATTTTTGACAGATACAAGCAAATGCCATCCAAATCCTTGTGAGAATCTCGGGGAATGCACCGTTCTCCAAAATGGATACGAGTGCAGTTGTCATAAAGGATTTCGGGGATCAAGATGCGAAGGTATGCATTTGTTCAAACATGATGCTTTTAAAATTCTTAAAAATAGATAAGTACTGTGTTGTACTGCATTGGCTTGTCATGTTCAGTCCTGGACTGCACTACACTGTACTGTACTGTACTGTACTGTACTGTACTGTACTGTACTGTACTGTACTGTACTGTACTGTACTGTACTGTACTGTACTGTACTGTACTGTACTGTACTGTACTGTACTGTACTGTACTGTACTGTACTGTACTGTACTGTACTGTACTGTACTGTACTGTACTGTACTGTACCGTTCTGTACTGTACATTTCAGTAATTACCCACACAACATTTTCTTCATTCACATCATAAAAATTAAAAGAATTGGCATTTTTTATTATTGCAACCCTAATGCCATCGTTTACTAACACAAGATGCACTGTATAATTAACAACTAACACCTTATATTTTTTAGTAAAAGATCATTGCCATCCCAGTCCCTGTAGAAATGGAGGATCTTGTACGTCGGTTGGAAATGAGTATGCGTGCAGCTGTATTTACGGTTTTATTGGAAACGACTGTGAAGGTATATATAGACCCGAAATATAGTTTGGCCCATAATCTTGTTTCATTATCAAAATTAAGATGTAATAGAGAATAGTCATGAGTGTTAGTTGGAGGGGACACAGCGTCCGTAGCATAGATAGAAGCAACGAGTGCCGCATCTAATCGTCTTAGAACATGGTTGAACATACGAAGATATTTGCCTTGTTTATTTTGTTCACGCATTTTTAAAATTGTCCTTAGATTTGTATCGATGGGTTTATATGTAACTCATTAGTACGCACCACATAAACTCACTGTCAACGCTCATGCATTTCTTTACTCCGCATTTTCCCTGTTCTGTAAAGATCACACCACTTGACAAATTTAAACAGTATGGAATATCGAGCACAAGAATAATGAGTTCTGATTGGCTGAGTGGATGTGACCATATTCTAAGTGTTGTCTCTTTTTACTATTACCAAAACGTTTCTTACAAAATGTTGAAATAAAAGTAGTGTGCTGCGTAGGCAGTGTTGAAATACAACTCGAAATATAGTAAGGTTTGAGTACTGCCGAAATTATTGAACGTAGTTTCTAACGTTTCGAGCGAAGGCCCTTCGGCAGTACTCAAACCTTACTATATTGCGATTCTTACCAACTGTTGTTTGATTTTGAATAGTGGAGTCCAAGTGTTTCCCTCTCAATCCTTGTAAACATGGAGCAACATGCCACGAAGATGATACAGATTATAAATGCACTTGTACTCCTGGTTGGGATGGTATCAGCTGTGAAAGTAAGAGCTGTAATTAATACTCATTTATAATTCATGAAGAAAATTCAAAATAAATTAATGTTTAATCAGTGAATCAATCAATCTGTATAATAATACTAATAGAGCTAGAGACCTCTAGCGGCTGTATCGCACGTACATATCAGGGCTATCTCAACTCTCAAACAGTAAAATTGACCTTTTTCTAACTAAATCCAAACAAATATTACTTATAGTTAACACCGCAGACTCAGAGTACTTATCACCTTCGGCTCGAGCTTGTATATCCAATAAAACACAGCCGCTCATATTGTAAATAGTACTTAATGCAATGAAAATAATAGTAATTAAATGGCACTCGGAAACTGACTGCCTCCGCCAGCGGATTATAAGGGGTGTTTATAGGGAGGCAAGCCACACGTTAAAGCTAGAGACAGGCAGGCAGTTTAACAGGTAGACAGACAACCGGCAGACGAACGGGCGGGAGCGTTTGGACGGACGGACGGACGGATGGACAGGCAGGCAGGCAGACAGACAGACAGACAGATTGATTGATTCACTTTTATTTGAATACGGTAATTCCATAAGTTATAAGAACTTCTTTACATGAAAGCCGTACAACAATTACAAAATATTTACATATTTTAAATAATATAATACAGTTTTACATAATAAATATAATACATTTTAACATAATACATTTTTATTTACATAGATTAGTCGACAATTTGTCTGAGGATAATTTCTTTTTCAAAATTGTTTTTGATTTGGAAGTCTTCAAATCACGAGATAGAGAATTCCAAAGTTTTGCCCCTCTATATGAAAATGACCCTTTATAACATTCTGTTTTAGGAATATAATTCATGGCTACATTAAAATCATTTTCTCTAAGTCGTGATTTGTAAGCATTACTTTCCGAACAGTTTGAGAATAAATCACTTAAATATTTTGGAACATTGTGATTTATGGTATCATGCATTAATAAAGCTAAGTACTTATCTCTTCTAAGGGCTAGATTATCCCAATCTAGATTTTAAAATAAATCTACTGACCTCACGTCATAACCTTGGAAGGTTATTACGCGGGCAGCACGATTCTGTAATTTTTGGATTCTATTCGCAAGCCCTTTATTTATGTTACCCCATACAACATCACAGTAGTCGAAAACAGGCTGTATAAAAGCACTATATATATCACCTTGAGAATATCTAATGATACATAGTTACGAGCCTGTTTTAGACCATTGATGGAGCGACTAACTTTAGTGCATATAGATTGTCAATATGAGCATCCCACTTAAGATTTTCATCCAAATAAACTCCAAGGTATTTTGTGGTTTTGACTCTTTTAATTTGTTTATCAGACAGACAGACAGACAGACAGACAGACAGACAGACAGACAGACAGACCGACAGACAGACAGACAGACAGACAGACAGTCAGACAGACAGACAGACAGACAGACTGTCAGACAGACAGACAGACAGACAGGCAGACAGACAAACAGACAAACAGACAAACAAATAAACAAACAAACGAACAAACAAACAAACAAATAAACAGACGACAAAAAAACAGAAAGACAGACTGTAATGACAAATGGGTAGCAATAATAATAACAATTGCGATATCAAAACTAATGACCAAAAGACACATCAACAATGCCAAGTATTACAACAATAGCAACATTCTATTTCTCTTTCTAGTACCAGATCCATGCTCTCGAAATCCATGCTATCATGGAGGAATGTGCAGAAGCCTTGGTAGCACTTATGCATGTTCTTGTCCCACAGGATATCTTGGGAAATCGTGTGAAAGTAAGGTCAACTCATAACGGGTTCTTTTTACAGGACAGTTAGTTCGTTTCTAAATTAGTGGGTTCGATAGAATAGTTAATTAATCCAAAGAATAAAAACTGTGTTCTGGTGTGATATGTTGAGATGCGAAGCAAAATGACGTTACGCGATGCGAAGTGATGCGATGTGACGTGGGTGATGGAATGTGCTGTGCTGTGATGTAATGTGATGTGATGTGATGTAATGTGACATGGGTAATGAGATGTGCTGTAATGTGAGGAGAGGTGAGATTATGTGACGTGGGGTGATCTGGTGTGGTGTAATGTGCTGTATTGAACTAGTGTGAGGAGTGAGGTGATGTGGTGTTATGTGATGTAATGTGTGATTTTATTTGATTTGATGTAGGGTTTGTGGTGTAATGTGTTGCGATGTGGTCATGTAGTGTGATGTGATGATGTGTGCGATGTGATATAATGTTTTGTGATGTGATGTGGTGTGATTGAGGTGTGATGTGTGAGGTGGTGTGATGTTGTGTAATGTCATGTGTGATGCATAAGGTAAGGTAAGGTACACTTTATTTAGTCACGCTAACCACTTTAACAAAATAATGTTGATTTCCAAGGGGGGCGAGAAAACTTACTATTGTCATGAGTGACGTGGTATGTGATGTAATTTGATAGGATATGTGAGATATTAGTACTTCTAAAAATTTCCACTTTCAATAAAATATATATTTTTTCTTTCAGTTGAATCCCAATGCCACTCAAGTACTCCATGTCAAAATGGCGGTCTATGTCGGGAAAATGGATACGAAGGTTACAAATGTCACTGCAACAGAAGATGGTCTGGAGATAACTGCGAGGGTAAGTTGACTTCATGAACCTGGTACCAAAATTTTAACCCTGTATTTCCCATCTTGCCTTGTAAGAAGCAAAGGCCCCAGTTAGACGATATACCGGATTACTCTTGTACAGAATTCTTTTCATACCGGTTAACCCTCTGGTTACACGAGAGACCATGACAATCCTATACGTGCCATCATGGGAAAATACTCTACTTTGGAGGTGATATGAAAAGTAACCCGATACATTTCGGGTGTCGTGTAACCGGCTGAATCCTGTACGTTGCGTTCCTATTATTCTAATTCCACCAATTTTCTTGAATTGTCCATAATAACAGATTTTCCAAATACATATATGATTAATCAAAGGCTAATATAATATATATGTTTCTTGTCAAGAACAGTGACTTCTAGCATCCGTCTATGTCTATATATTTGTTGATGTCTATTGTGTTTCGGCTGCAGACACTACAAAATTATAAATATGGACAAAACGTTTTATATTTTGCTTTTACATCGTTCTAGTTTTGTTGTCTAAATGCAAGGAGACTTTGCAGTCATTAAGTTGGAAGAAACACGTTTTTTTGTCAAACCCACGCGAGAAACGCGCGTTTTTTGTTTTTTTGTTTTTGTAAATTGTCAATCCAGTACCATAGTTACATAAATGACGTAAATTGGTTGGTTTTCACATCGGATTAGACACTTGGCAATCCTTTACAAAAAGCATCCGGTATCGTCTAACTGGGGCCTAAATAATATTTGGAATAATTTTATTATAGTCGTCACTAAAAGAGACTCAAAATGATCCTCTCAGTCTTTCTGCGGCTTTTCCAAAATATGTCGTCAAATTTGTTTTTCCAAGTTTGTCGTCAACCTTGAGTAAGTCTCAAGATTTTAGCAATTTTCTGGATAACCTAACCACAATAAAAACCCTAACTCTATTCAGAAATCTGGTTTAGCGCATAGCTTTTTGAAAAAACACACATTTGACGACATATTTTTAAAAAGCCGCGGAAAAGACTGGGAGGGTCCATTTAAGTCGTCGCTTTTAGTGACGACCTAATCAATTTATTGGAGGCGCAATATGATTTTCAACTTTTATTATTTTGCAGTTCCTTCTTATTCATCTTATTCAGATGCGATGGAATAAAAAACAGTAATGTAAGAAAGTTACGTGTATATAACGAAACTACAATAAAGACTAAAACTAAACTAATTTTATTTTTAATCGAGCAGAAATAGTTGCACAGAGTAGAATCGAGTTCTACTCTGTCGGACAATTGCAGAAACTTGTCTCGCAACGATCTTGACCATTGCACAGCATGTTACATACTGCAATGGATTGTGCAACTTGTCTCACAACAGTCTTGACCATTGCACAGCATGTTACACACTGCAATGGTTCGTGCAACTTGTCTCACAACAATCTTGACCATTATACAACATGTTACACGATGCAATGGTTCGTGCAACTTGTTTCACAACGATCTTGGCCATTGTACAGCATGTTACACGCAGCAATATGGTTCATGTAATTTGTCTCACAACGATCTTGACCATTGCACAGCATGTTACACACTGCAATGGCTCGTGCAACTTGTCTCACAACAATCTTGACCATTATACAGCATGTTACACGATGCAATGGCTTGTGCAACTTGTCTCGCAAAGATCTTGGCCATTATACAGTATATTACACGCCGTAATAATACGTGCAACTTGTCTCGCATCGATCTTGACCATTGCATTTGCATAGCATATTACACGCTGCAATGGTCCGTGCAACTTGTCTCGAAACGAGCTTGGCCATTGTACAGTATATAACACGCTGCAATGGTTTGTTCAACTTGTCTAGCAACAATCTTGACTATTGCACAGTATGTTACACGCTGGAATGGTTCGTGCAACTTGTCTCACAACAATCTTGGCCATTGAACTTGTCTCACAACGATCTCGACCATTGCACAGTATGTTACACGCTGCAATGGTTCGTGCAACTTGTCTCGCAACGATCTCGATCATTGCACAGCATGTTATATACACGTCGCAATGGTCCGTGTAACTTGTTTCACCGACAATTTGCATAAAAAAAGTTCACTTCAGTGTAACATGGTCTTTACCCATGTGCGAATGCCATACTAAGTCTCCTATTAAAATTACTATAGGAAACCGTCCTAACCAAAAATGTTTCTTTTGCTTTGTTGCAGTTCGTGAATGGAAGTAATATGTGGGACAGCAAAGCTACTCAAATGAAAGATCGAACGCAAATCAAAGACTGAACTGCTGACAACGAGGAAAAACAAAACAAAAGCTTCCTCATCTATAATACTGGTGAAATAAGCTAAAAATGTTTACAAAACATTTACCAGACATTCTTTACGGTTGGCTTAAAATATTGTTAACATTAGGAGCATAAACATGTTCATTATTAATTTTTCATTAGAGTTTCTCGGTTTGGAAGACATTGTTCAGAACATTGAGAGTACAGACTCACATTTTCTACTTTCCTAACGCATATAAATGTAGCTATGAGTGGCAAATTTAACACGAGAAGACGAAATTACATATCTCAAAGCGTGCATGTATTCATAGTCAATCAAGATATGGTCTGGAAACTTGGCAAACTTCAAAGCGCCTATAATAAGCTGTGATTTTATGTTGAAACAGTTCTAGCCGTGCACAAAGCTTTTTCGCTTTTTATTTTTAAATAACATGGTTGAGTGATTTAACCTAAACGCTGCTATTGGATGATTGCTTCATTATACCAAAAATACGTTGTGTTCACCGTGCACAAAATGTGAACATAAAGATAGAACAAAGACTTTTGATGAGTTTCCAGACCATTTGCCGATTGTCTATGATGCATTATTCTGTTTATTCCACGAACACTTACACCTGTGCTAACACGAACAATCAAAACTGAAGCTTAATTTTTACTGCACTTACAAAACAAATAAACAAGCACACCTGTTACATATCAAATGTTGAAATCAGTTTTCAAGCTTTTTAATTGGGATAGCAGTCCTCACGTGGCGGTCCAAAAATCGTGATGTTTTCTGCGTACACCCAGCAGCGAGAAAATTACTTTTATTTTTTTTTTTAAAAAAAGGGGGGAAATATGAAAACCGGAAGTAGATAGACAGTTTCAGTTTGTGAGTGTTTATCTTTATTTTTTTTCTTTCGAATTTTCCTTCTTTTAAAACAATATCTGAAGGTTTTGCTCCGCATTTTTGTTGCCATTTGACACTTACGTAACAAAATATATGTAACAAAACACATATTTACTAGTACATCAGAAAAACAGTGTGTTTTGTGCTCTCTCGACTCCTAGTTGTTGCCATCGGCTTCGCCTCGGAAAACAACGGCAGTCGCAGGCCAAAAAAACACACTGATTCTCTCGCTGCTGGTGAATAAGTGTTTATTGTTATTGAATCGTTGAATTAATATATGTTAATGTAAGAATATCGTATCTTTTTTCTCAGAGACCTAAAGCTGTGTACGCACACTAAAATTTATGAAATAAAATGTTTTTAGTAACGTGTAATACCATTTTAGAAATGATTTTAATACTTTTATTTGCCTGTCGGGCCTAACTACATGCAGCATATCCAGACTGACCAGACAAGGTCGAGCAACGTTTAGTCCTTGGCTAAATTTTTCACGAGTTCCACCGAAAAGCCAAAGTTTTTAGTTAGACCTATAAATAATAAGGAGTCACGGGGCTACATGACTCGTCAATATTCCGTACAAACTGCGGGCGCAGAAGAAGGGTTCTCTCCACTGATCTCGAGAGAAGACTGGATCGAGTAACTCATTATTTATCTGGGTCAGAAAATGAAGCTCGCGAAATGTCGATTTGGTTCCTGGCTAATGGTGCCGATCAGGTAATTGTGTACGTAGATCAATACGAAAATTCTGGACACAATGCTGTATTTTTGTTTGTAAAAAACGAAAAAACGAAGAAACAGAATGAGAACAAACTCCGTAGCGATATTTCAAACATGCAGTTGGTCCCTTAGTAATGGCGGATTTGGACTTCATTTCCCAAACAATAGTTGCTCGATCCAGTCTTCTTTTTTGCGATGAATACTAAAATATCGGATGTAGAATTTCCACAAGATGTAACTGTAGGTTTATTGTTATCGTTGTTTTCATTTACATTATAATAATATGTTCACTCTGGAACTCCTTATCGTTCGATCAACGGCATGTTAACACTTTGAAGCCTGACGACGAGTCTTGAAGGTTTATTCTGGCTCACCAGACGATTTTATTAAGCACAGGGAGAGGTCCAGGCCTCAAAGTGTTAAAATGTTTGGTTGAGGGGCCACAATTTTTTTCAAAACTTCGAGCGTCGTTGCAGAGAGCCTTTAACCCTTTGCTGTATAGATTTATTGTCTGGCGTTAGACATAGTAAAAAGATAAAGTTTTCTTACAAAACAATGCGCGTGAAAGGATTAAATTACAGCAGTTTCAGGTGATTCGCGTCCACCGCATGCAAAAGTTCTTGGCGCCGATATTAGTTGTTTTTGACATAAAGGAGTGGTTACCAAATCACGCCATTCAACGTGATTTAGCATATATTATCTGATTAAATAACAGCCTATTCTTATTTGGATCTCACTAATAGTAAATTGGTTTAAAACGGTCTCGATCTTGTTTGGGACATCGGTGGTGTCGGTGGTTTTGTTATTCGGTGATTTGCTAATCATGCACTCTTTTATGTCAAAAACAACTATCAGCGCCAAAATCTTTTACATCCTGTGGGCGCGAATCATCTGAAACTGCTGTAGTGATTCATGTACTGCATGGTTGATCCTCAGTCAATGAAACTCGGTTACGAGTGACCTATTAGGCTAATTAGTTAAAAAAAGGAAAATTAAAAGAGACGTACCTAATTTTCCAAGGGATCAGACATTAAAGCGCCTATATATATATAAAACGAAAATTAAGTTTGCCTTATTTGAAAAAACAAAAAAACAAAACAAAAAAAACAACAAACAAAGTAACATTTTTTGCAGTTTTTCGTTTCTTTGCTTCATTGTTGAAATATTTCTGATTGTTTGATATGAAAATTAAACATTTTGACGTCACATGTGTATAATGAGTTCTCGGAGAAGATTATATTAAATATCTTTGCTATTATGAAACTAAATTAATTCGAAGAAAGCGCGTGTGGTGTGTTTTCACCACAACAGCAAACATGTAGATTTTCAAGCGATTATGTTTGATAATAGCAAAGATATATAACCTTGTATTCCGATATGTCAGTATGCACATGTGACATCAAGATGTTTAATTTGCATATCAAACAACCTGAAATATCTCAACAACGAAGCATAAAGACGTTACTATATGTCATTTTAAGTGTTCTTTAAAAAAAGACTTTTATAGGCGTTTTGTTATATAAAGTTAGGTTTTCACTAGATTTTCGGCAGGTTTAGGCTGTCTAGCTGCATTTTTACTTAGCAGTTGTAGCCCCCGCGCGGGAAACATTTGATTTGTCAGATGGCACGTGACCATAAATGAACCAATGGTAGTCTGAGTCTTAAAGCGTATATATATTTATCACGGCTCGCGAGCCCAACCGTTTAAAGTAAATTAACATAACGGGTACCAACACCATGCTACTCCAGAGTCAACGACCTTATTATTTATTACTGCTATCATAAATAATTCACGAACTTGACTGGGAACCGTTTGAGAGAGTCAAAATATTGAAAACCACGGTATTAAAATCCAAACACAGATATGCTAATGTTTTCAGTCACTTATCCTTAGCTGTTCTTGTGAAGTTCTATACGAGATACGTTCACGTCAATTCTAGGTAGAAAGAAATATAGTAAACAAATGGCTTTTTGACGTTGTCCTAGGCAACAGAATCTCAAAAGATATAAAGGTATTTGATACAGCTACCGGACATCGTTCACATCCTATTTCAATCCTATTTTGAATTACATCTTACTGGAGGAGAACTTTGATTGAACCATGAATAGGATTACACTACGGTCTATTTTGGTACTTTGTTACGCTTGTTCGCTTGGCTTTGTTGGCGTTTATGGAAAGTTGACCAACTTGGAAGACATGTTACCCGTCACAAGCACAGATAACAGATACAGATTCAGTGAAATAGAACAAACAGACAAGACACAAGAAAATAAAACAATAAGACTTGAAGATAATCAGATTCAGAAAAATGAAAAAGAACGTCCACATTTGGAAAAGAATAGTAAATTAAATGAAACCACAACGAGGACTCGAAAAATTAGTGCCAAATCTTTGCCGAATCGGAATTCATCGTCGACAAACGTGACACAAACATTAAAGACTAAAGATGAAAAAACGTTCAAAGAAGGCGAAGTGGCAGCAACGACTTCAAAGCAGAAGATCGATGGCAATAGAGTTAAAGTACAAAACAACGCTACAGGCTTAGAGATAAAGTCGAAAATAACCAAGAACTTTGGGGTATTTCAAAACACTAGTAAACAAGGGCAAAAGAAGCGGGCGAAAAAGCTACTAGCTTCGTTCTTTGATAGCGAAGTGGAAGATACACCAAAAGGTTTACACGGAAATAAAACAGTCGCAAGCGATAGCGAAGAAATAAAGGATGACACTACAATAGAAGCTAGTACAAAGAAACACGTAATCTCAGCGAATAAAGGACCACAAGAGATTTATAAACGCACTAGGCTTCTCACACATACTATAGCGCTCCCAGTGGCCTACCCCAAACAGGCCGGTCAAGTCATCGAAACAGTCGTTCCATCCAGAACAAGCGTCAATAGCCCGCAACATGTACAAGTCAGTAATCAACCAACACACGT
Organism: Paragorgia papillata; assembly: GCA_035771165.1. Lineage (NCBI taxonomy): Eukaryota > Metazoa > Cnidaria > Anthozoa > Scleralcyonacea > Coralliidae > Paragorgia > Paragorgia papillata. Next base: position 458,997 of record JAWNZC010000236.1, read on the forward strand.
AATGTTTAAGCCTGTACATAAGTACTACCCGGCTATTCATCGTTACATGACTCGACCGATCCATCGTTACTTAAAGAAGCCGGTAAATCTGGGAGGTTTAGCTGCTCCACAACTCGCGAGCCCACGGGTTATGTCCCCACATGTTCAGGTTTTTCCACCGCAAGGGCAACAAATGGGTGTTCCACAGAGGATGAATCCCGGGCAGTTCGTCGCCGCACCGCGTCCTGTACAAGAGGGTGTCAGGCAACTTGCGCCTGTCAGAATGTATGCACATATGACACCGAGGATTCAACCTGTACTCGTTCATCCACACAGATTGTCTATTACAGGTATTGGTGTTTATATAAGTGTTTTATGTTAGCTTTGATATCAGAAGAAAAGAAAGAAAAGAAAAGAGAGTATACAACATTTGCTGTGTGGATGTAGGAAAAAAGGAAGGGAATAAAGTAGAAAGGTGGAAAGGAAGAAAGGAAGGAAAAAGCAGAAAAGAAAGAAAGAAAAGAGGGGGCAAAGGATGAAGGACGGAGAAGAAGGAAGGAGGCAGTGATAGAGGGAAAGAAGGAGGGAGAGAAAGAAAGAGGAAAGGATGAAGGAAAGAAAGGAGGGAGAGGAAGGATGGAGAGAGAGAGAGAGAGAGAGGGAGAGAGAGAGAGAGAGAGAGAGAGAGAGAGAGAGAGAGAGAGAGAGAGAGAGAGAGAGAGAGAGAGAGAGAGAGAGAGAGAGAGAGAGAGAGAGAGAGAGAATGAGAGAACGAAAGTAAGAAGAAAAAAAGGGAAAAAAGAAAGAAAGAAGCTGGAGACAGAAGAATAGAAGGGAAAAAAGAAGGGAAAAAGGAAGGAATGAAATAAAGAATGAAGGAAGGAATGACGGAAAGAGGGACGGAGGTAAGGAAGGACGGAGGGAAGGAAGGACGCGAGGAAAGAATGGAAGAAGGAAGGAAGGAAGGAAGGAAAGAAAGAAGGATGGAAGGAAAGAAGGAATGAAGGAAGGAAGGAAGGAAGGCGGGAAGGTGGGAAGGATAGAAGGAGGGAAGGAAGGAAGGAAGGAAGGAAGGAAGGAAGGAAGGAAGGCAGGAAGGAAGGAAGGAAGGAAGGAAGGAAAAAAACAACAAAATAACTGTTGCAGAAAATACTGTTTAAAAATAGTAACAGAACATCACATGCTCTTATTTTCTTACTAATGACGTTTTCTATTCTTATAATATTTTTAAAAGGTTTCGGCCCATGTACTACAAATCCTTGTAAAAACAGCGCAGTGTGTAGCAGTGTTAGTGAAGAAGCCTTGTGTGTCTGCAGACCAGGATTCCGAGGAAAGTTTTGCGAATGTAAGTAAATATGATGGCTCGTTCTCTAATATCTATGCTATTTACAGGTGGCCCAACCTGATGCTAAGTTCACAGTTGTTACAGTTGTATAAGAAATGTTATATAATTTTATGGCTTAAGTTCGAAACTATCGCCACTACAAGTCTCACTCACTGAAGGTAGACAATATAAAAGATGAACTGTCAAAAGTAAGTTTATTTTATTGATTTACGGAACTGTACGTTAAAAGTAACAACTGTGAGGCTAGCGTCAGGTTTGAACAATTATTTATTAAAATTAAAACTGAAACAAAAGGTCGGCCACCAATCTTCAAATTAAAAAGGAAGGGGAAAAAACAGTATAAGTATAATCGCAAGGAAGCGAGTAAATTTAAGGTTTAATTTTACAACAGTTTTCAAAGCTTGGCAACATTAGACGGATCGCAAAGCAACTAGATCATTTTTAAACCTATAATATGTAAACACAAGTGAAATTAAACCTTAATTTTACAAAGACCCATATAACTACCATTAATTAACAATTACTGGACGAGGTTGAGCATGATATCAAGAATCTATATCAAGACCTCAATTTGTTTATCCCTCAGCCTTCGGCTTCGGCAGATAATACAAACCTCGGCATTGATAATTTTTGATATCATGCAATAATCCAGTCCAACAATTTTTTTATTATACAAAAGATGTGTATCTTCTAGCAACAAAGAACTTAGTTTGTTCGTACACAACAAAACGACAGTTAAAAGAGCAGAAAATGAGAAAATTAAGGACTTTTCAAAGCCTGTTTACAAGGAGGTAGGGTTACCCTAGCACCCGGGTTACCTTATAGCACCGAGGTTAGCCTAGCTCTCGTACATTATTTCTTGTTGTTTTTTTGTTTGTCGTGTTTACAAGGACGTTAGGGTAACCCGGGTGCTGGAATAACCCTATCACGCCACTAGGGTTACCCTAGTAGCCGGGTTATGTTTTGCCGTTGTAAACGTGTTTGGTACGGATAACTCGCCTACCCGGTGTGGCGGTCTGGGATTGTCACAGTGCTGAGATTGTATATCGATTTGTGTTATCAAATGTTTGACGTTCAAAACATTCAAACTTTTTACCTTCAAATGGTTTATTGCTGAAAACTCCTTATAGTACAAAATTCAAAAACTTTGTGAACTTTGCTAGTAGTTGTGAATTTGTCACAACATATTACAACAGGGACTTTTCAAGAAATCTGAACAACGAACGCGATGAACGGCATATGAACTGAAACAAAACGACGAGTTACTACCGTTTGTCATCACGGGATGATCGCATGCATACTCTTGCTGCATGTATACATGTATATCAACCAAAATTATTGTTAATGTTCTAAACTCTGGATATATTTAATAATTCAATGGAATGATCGATACAAGACATCTTAATCAGTTAGGTAACGTCCGAAACTTTCGTCATGCATCAGCATTCTAGTTCACGAGCGGATATAATATTTTTTTTCATTAAAACTGTGATTATTCATCTCAAGTATTCGATTTTATTCAAGCAGTGTTCACAAATCAGTCATTTCATGGCAAAAAGTTTGATTATTCTGGTCATAAAGCCGATTACAGATATTGATATACAATCTCAGCACGGTGACAATCTCAGACTGCCACAGCGGGACAACTTTTTACTAGTTCCAGGCTTCTTGTTATTAGTGCTTGGTAACAACGTCTAATAAAGTTGACCCGGGCACCAGGGTGAGCCTACCTGTGAAATTTTGCTTCTAAACCCGGGCTAACTTTGACCCGCCGGATGCTAGGGTAACTCTACCTCCTTGTAAACAGACCCTTACAACGACAACAACGTTTCATTACTAAAATAGAAGTGAAAGTGCCATAAATACGTACCAAAGTGGTGATAAAATTCACTTCCGTAAAGTTTCTTTTAAAAGAGTTTTTTCTTTTCAATGAAAAATTCGGTCGCTACTCTAAGGCTTTTACAAATAGCAAATCTTAATAACTTTTACGAAGTACGATCACAAGCAATTTTATCTTCTTAATGCTCATGCAGCGTCCCCGAAAACTCGCGGACACAGAACAAAATTCAATAACAATAAAGCGTGATGCAACGGCCTGTATTCAATCGAATAGAGTTTTAGACAAAATTTTATTGACGTTTGACTGAATATTAAGACGAGTTAGTCCTATCAATACTGCAACTTGAACTAGCATCGGAAATTAGTAAATAGCGCATTGTTGTAAGGTCAAAAGAATAAGGTCAAAAGTCAGTCCACGTGAGAAACGTTACTCCCTGACGAAGGATCTTCGCTCGAAACGTCTTCTACGTTCCCTGCTTCGGCAGTATATCTAACCTTACTATATTTCAAGTAATATTTGGCATTTCATTCGATTATTAAACTGGGTGTTCTAGGTAATTTTAGTGAAGGAAAATTTCGAGTGTGGAATATATACACTATAAGACAAACCGGGACCAGTTGCGAAAAATGCAACGTGAAGGCATTCCGCTTAGGAATTGAACCCGCGACCCTGCGATGCTAGTGCAGCACACTACTTTGATTTCATCGATGTCAGCGTCGCACTAACGATAATCGATGAGTGTCAGCTGCTGACCACGTGGATTCCGAGCTCACCCACGATCCTCGCCCCCCATTCGTGTTTCGTGGTGCTGTCACCGCCATGTTTGTTTCCGAGCGAGTAGAACGAGCGAGCAGGCTATTATCTGTAGAAATGACGTCATACCTACGGATAATGAATCTGTAGCTACGACACAATACATACCGAAACAATTGGAAATTGCAGTATGCTTTTAGCCAATCAAAAGTAATATTGTATTGTATTGTATAATAATAATAATAATAATAATAATAATAATAATAATAATAATAATAATAATGGAAACTTTATTTATTTATGATTTACGTATACTACAATGATAAACCTCTCTTTTACGGGTAGTTTACCAATGTCTACTTGAATTAACACTATATGGTATAAAAATATTAGTATGACATTAAAGTTGGGTCATCCCATTCTTTGTTACGTTTACAAAATATATAGTAAGAGGTCCTTATGCAAGTGTTCATAATTTTCTGAGTATAAATAATAATAATAATAATAATAATAATAATAATAATAATAATATATAGAGGGGAAATTATTCAAGAACTATGTTATGTAACTTCGTTAAAAATATCAAAGCCCATAACATTGAAGAAATGGAAAAATGAAATATTTATTAAACTAACTATTTCTTCAGTGTAGAAGCCCATAGGCTTTTTCAAAGTAATTGTCTGGGCTTTGATATGTTTTAACAAAATTAAATTTTTTGCCTGGAATTTCTGTCTCGTTACCTATGTTATATCCAAAAAATGTTAACTACGTGTACCTTATTAATGACTCGGCAACACTTCCTCGCTTTTTTGCTGTGCCCATGGTCTTCATTCTGTAAACACAAGTAAACGTTCGTTAATTTTCTAGTGTCTTCATTTTCACTAATAGTTAAGAGTCGTAGTTAAAAAAATTGAAAAGTCAACAAAAGGGCATTTGAAGACCAAGAACCCTAAAAAGAATAATACCATCCTGAAAACTCAAGATATGAGTTAAACAAGTGGAACTATAGTGAAAATTGTAATACTTCGACTTATTTGAAAGTCATCATCAGACAAGTGAAAATACAAAAACATGCCAGGTCTATATATACAAGTCAAAAGTTCGATGACATCATCGGCAATAAAACAAAAGGAAACGTATCACTAATTACACGAGTTAGAAAACCTAACACTATTTATCAGAAGTAAAATGTTTAAAAATGTTAATGGTTTTACAATATCTGCTCTCGTATTCGAGAAATGACGTTACGTATTTTATGCTTCTATTTTGTGCTTGAAAAGCAGCTCAATTTTGATGTCAGCGGAGTTTTTTTTCCGTACCGAAGAAGATGGCGACTTGTATATTTAACCACATCCTTTGCGCATAGTAAAGATACATAATATATAACAAAGTTTCTTGTAGAATTATCGGAAGATATAGCATTAAAAAGATCAACTTTTTGTAGAAATGAAGTACTTGCTGCTTACTTAATCCATGTTAGCATGAAAAACAATGTTTAGTTATTATTTGAGCTGATTTGAGGTTGCAAAGCATTATGTGCCGTCATCTATTTCGGTAGGGTCAATTGAAACGTGATATTGTAAATTTTTTGAACTGACTTTGATAACATGACGTCAAAATGAAAAAGAAAATTCCGCTGTACATCAAAATTGAGCCGTTCTACAAACTCAAAATGGCGGTATAAAATACGAGAGTGATAACGTCATTTCTCTAGTACGGAAGTAGATATTGTGAAACTATTAACATTTTCAAACAACAGTTCATTTTTTCGACTGAAATTTCCCTAAAAAAAAAAGTCTTTCGGCCGTCACGTTCACATGCTCCTAAGTGAGAAAGCGACCAATGACGTAAGTTACACTGATGAAATAACAAATTACATGAATGCAAGTAATTTTAACACCAATTAAAGTGCTTATGAAATGAAATATTTGCTTTTTATATTATTTGATGATATAAAAATATAGAAAATTCTGATATTCGTACATATATGTTCATTTAATATTTACGTCTTTGGAAAGCGCTTTATTTTTCAGTTTAAAGTTGATAGCTAGGGCCGTGAAACGTCGACACAAAAACGCGTCCACAACAACTATCTGACGTCACATGGTGGATCATTACGATAAATTTGTTTAATCTTGATCCACCTTGTGACGTCACAAGTATTGTTGCTCGTCTCAGTCCATGCTGACATTTCGACTTAAGAAAGACTACGGTTTGGAAAGTTTAAATATAAAAATAAAGCACTTTCTAAACGCGTAAATACAAAGTGAGCAAAATTATGTAACAATATCAGCGATTTCTATATTTTAATATTATGAAATAGAGAAATTAGCGACAATTAATCATTTAGCACTTTAAGAAAAATGCTCCCTTCGTTAGCCAATCATATCTGGGTAATTTTGCTTTTTATGTTATTAAAAATGCAATGAGAATTAGTTTAAAATCTTGTTCTGATTTTAGTGATCAATCGATGTCATCCTAACCCATGTCATAATTTTGGAAAGTGCAATGACGTTCCGCGCGACTTTGAATGTACGTGCAAGGAAGGATACAGAGGGAAAAAATGCGAAGGTAATGGATAGAAACGCAGAAGGATACTTTAGTTGGTTAGTTTATTATGCATTCATTCATTCATTCATTCATTCATTCATTCATTCATTCATTCATTCATTCATTCATTCGTTCGTTCGTTCGTTCGTTCGTTCGTTCGTTCGTTCGTTCGTTCGTTCGCTCGCTCGCTCGCTCGCTCGTTCGTTCGTTCGTTTCGTTCGTTCGTTTATTTATTTATTTACTTATTTATTCATTTATTTATTTGTTTATTTTATTTTATTTATTTATTCATTAACTCATTTATTTATTTATTTATTTATTTATTTATTTATTTATTTATTTATTTATTTATTTATTTATTTATTTATTTATTTATTTATCTATCTATTTATTTATCCCAGACGACTTTTAAACATATCTTGATTTTGTTCTTGTTATTAGTGGAGAACAGATGTGAACCAAATCCATGTATAAACGGAGGAACATGTTCTGAAAACGAAGATGATTACGTTTGTACGTGTAGAGAAGGTTTTCTGGGCCACAGTTGCGAAGGTGAGTAAAGACGGGAAGAAAGTAAAGCCACAGTTATAGTATAAGTATAGTATATAAGTATAAAAAGGGACGTAAAGATTTCTGAACTGAAGAGAAGCGCTTACAATCACACCACATGCAGATCCCATGGCGTCCTTATACCGCAGTCAGGCACTAACTGAGGCAAACAGCATATATTTTGCCATTTAGCGTCAGATTAGAACTCATTCTCACCTGACTGAACAATTATAGCGCCTATCACCCCCAAACAATATTACTGATATAGATTCTATGTAAAGTGTGTGCACTACTTTCATAATGGCGATTAATTTGAATATTCTTTTAAATACGGCATTTTAATAAGCCTTTCTCGCCTCGTTTGTGTGTCTGCAATTCAAAAGAATGTTCGCTTCATAACGAGGCTAGGAAGGCTCATTTAGATGCACATAAAAGAATATTTAAAGTAAAGGCCTTTATGAAAGTGGTCTATAGCCGAATGACAAAATAACTTATCTCAGCTTCTATTTATTGTGAAGATGTCAATGTAGGCATAATTTGCATACACAATGTTCTATTCGAAGATAAATATTACTCAATTCGCATGTTAATGACATACTTAAATAGCATATTCTATATGCTATCTTTTTTTTTTCACTAAAATTTTCAAGCAGCTCATTATAGGAAAAGATGCTACTTCATTATGAAGATGTCATCAAAGTGGGTATTAAAAAGAAAAAAGATGTAACTTCAATAGGTAGACTATTGAAGAGAATTGAGGCAGAATGGTTAAAATACCTTTGGCCAGACTTAGATGTTATTTTACCAATATGTATATTATCTTGACCCCTAGTATTAACGTTATGCACTGTTGAGTTCCTCCTACAGTGCATAACTACAATACTAGCTGGATAAAGATAATATACAAACAGTGAAATCACAATCGAAATATAGTAAGGTTTGATATACTGCCGAAACAGAGAACGTAGGAGTCTAACGTTTCGAGCGAAGGCCCTTCGTCAAAGAGAAACGTAAAGAGTGTAAACAAAACAGCAAACTTATATAGGGAAAATAATCAAGTGACAAAAAATAGTCAATCATATCAAAATGACAATAACAAATTAGTAATGATTATCTTTCCTATAGTTTGCTGTTTTCTTTACACTCTTTACGTTTCTCTCTGACGAAGGGTTTAGACTCCTACGTTCTCTGCTTTGGCAGTGTATCTAACCTTACTATATTAAGATAATATACATATTGGTAAAATAACATCTAAGTCTGGCCAAAGGTCGTTTGCCCATTCTATTTTTTGCCTCAATTCTATTTCAGTAATAGTTTTAATATTTAAATTCTGGCGGATACAACCATGTAAAATTTTTTATTAAGCTGAGCTTTCGTCCTGGGGTGCTCAGGACATCATCAAAGCTACGGACTAAAATATTAGTTTGTAAACGTCGTTACAAAAATTGATGAAAATCCAACGCAGTTACAAAACTATTAATATGCATCTATTTTGCACTCAACTCAACTTCGTTATGGGTTGATACAAGAAACAACGAGAAGGACGTCTAATTCTATTGTAAAATCTTCTTCTTTCTAAGAGATCATTCCATTTTCAAAGTCACTTCATGCAGGAAGTAGTTACAAACTTAGAAAGCTCAAGAAAACCCTACGATTACAAATATGTAAAATACATACAGATAAGATAAGCAATTTAACTACAGTCCCCAGCAACAAATCGCAGCGCGCTTCGCCAAAAAATCACAATTAGGGAGCGAGGATTCCTGTATAAATATTAAAATAAATGACGGCTAACCCAAACTATGTATAATTCTTGTTCTTTCATAGCCGAGTCCAAGTGCAATCCCATCAACCCTTGCAAAAATGGAGCAACCTGCCAAGAAGCACCTGGTAGTTACAAGTGCTTTTGTCATGAAGGATTTGCAGGCTACAACTGTGAAGGTTCGTAATAAAATATTGAAACATATATTCGGCAGTGAGGTCTATCCACCCATAATAAAGAATGCATGCTTATCAGATTCCATATTGAAATTCCATTAATTTGTAACATATAGATGTAATATAACGTACGGCGTTTCTGATTGGCTACCGTGCCTGCTCCAAACTCGATGGAGCAAGGCAATTTCAAATGTAATGAGAAACCCATTCTTAATCAGCAAAATAGATATTGTTTTTCGTTGTTTTGTGTCTGATTCTCTATTATAAAAGAAGTAGTTCATGGTTTGGCGTGCTCCATCCAGTTTTAGTATCAACCAACTCGTGGTCTATTACAAATCCGGCTTTCTGATTGGCTGAGCTACCATTGTCTATTGGTGATAGACTATGGTAGCGTTATCCAATGATAAACCTTCTTATAGCTGGAATACTCCTATTCTGACCAATCAGAAGCCACGGCATATTCACGCCGCAAGGAAAACCTGGAAACTAGGCTAAAAAATCAAACATGGCGTCTGCTAAAATATTTGTACGAGTGAAGAAAACATTGGGTCGAAAGTAATCGAAATATATTCAGTTTGACATTTTCGAATATGAAAATGAATTCGCTTATGCCTATGGAGTATATCTACACCAAATTTGAAGCAAAGTAGTTACAATCTTGTGTTTTGTGAGCGATTGTTTACCATACGCCATCGAACTGCTCTGCATTATGGGGAGACTTCTGCAAACAAAAAGGTAAAACTATCTGAACATTTAGAACAATGTTTGATAAGACTCCTTTACGTTAAAGAAAAGTTGTTTATGGTTGATACTAAAACAATTAGACAACTCGGCCTCGTTGTCTAATTGTTAAATGGATGACTTGGGAAGTTGGAAGAACACTCAAAAAGTTTGTTCTCGGCTATTTCCTCGACCAAAACTTACGATTTTTTCGTGCTCTCCAAACTTCCCGCGTGCATCCATAACTCGATGGAGCACTCCAAACTATGAACCATTTCTTAAATTTAACATTAAAATATATTTAATACAATAATGTTTCTGACTGGTTGTCGTGCGTACGGGAAAAAGCGCGGGAAAACATTTTCGGAAAGAAAGAAGAAAAACACTCGCCAAAAACAATCTACCAACTATTCTGTGACAACATTCAAAGGTAGAGGCCTTAGAATATTTAAAATAAATCTAAAGCGGTTCAAGCAACAACAGTAAACCGAAAACACAACTGAAACACTTCCTGTGACATACGTTGTTTTCAAGCCATGTTTATCATTATTTCGAGTCCCATTCTATATGTTAGAAAAGAAATGGTCCTTATTCCGAATGATTATTATGGGACAGTGACCTCGGGTGGAGAATAATATTAAGGTGTTACTCCGAGTGACGAACCATAACGGATAAGTAGAGAAAACTCTTCTTAGCCCGGCTGGGATTCGAACCCACGACCTTCGGTTTACTAGTCCTACGCTCTACCAACTGAGCTACAGCTACATGCACTGTACGACCTTCAGCTCCCAACTTGACCTGTAGCTCAGTTGGTAGAGCATCGGAATAGTGAACCGAAGGTCGCTGGTTCGAATCCCAGCCGGGCCAAGCAGAAATGGTCCTTAGTTTCGTGTGCTCTATCGACTAGATATAAATGTACTTGGGAAGATGGGAGAGCACTCAAAAATCTAGAGTTGCTATCGTCTATCGCCTCTAGCATCCCTTTCTATCGTGCTATCTCGACCGAGCACGCCAAACCATAAAGCATTTCTTAAATATTTTTCAACGTAAACGTGTTCTTCTATTGTTTTGTTCTTGCAAGAATTATCCGCAATTAATTTCTTGTTCGTTATATATACTTTCCCTCATATAGCTGGCAAAACGTAGGAGCCTAACGTTTCGAGCGAAGGCCCTTCGTCGAGAGAAACGTTGTACGTTCTCTTTTTCGGCAGCATATCTAACCTTACTATATTTCGATTGTGCACAGGATCTTCAAGATAAATTAAACTCTGATCTCCAAAGCTTATGCCAGTTGTTTAACTTCAATCTTTTGTCTCTGAATGTGTCTAAATGTAAATTTGTTGTTTATGGTAGCGCACGTAAACTTAGTCAATGGTTCCACCCTTGAGAGAAAAGAGTCCTTCAAATACCTAGTAGTTACCATCAACCAAAATATGACATGGGCAGATCACATCAACACCTTGAGTACGAAAATTAACCAATGGCTGGGTCTTATTCGCAGAGTTAAATACCTGTTGCCATTACATGCCAGAATTACATTGTACAATTAACAGTCTGATCCTTCCGCTACTTGACTATAGTGATATTGTCTGGGGGGACAAGAACAACATGGTTTTAATGGAACACCTACAAGTGCTGCAAAACAATGCAGCTAGAATTATGCATGAGCTTCCCTCTACCAATTCGTCAGCATCGCAAGCACTCAAGCAGTTAAACTGGAAGCCATTATTCCCCGGCCGGCGCTACCACCGCTGCGCTGCAACTCTCAAATGCCTGAACAACTTGGTCGAATTTGATTTTAATCTTAAGAAAAATAAAGATATTTACGACCACTACACACGTCGTCAAGAAAACCTCCATCTTCCATCCGCACGCACCAATTGGTTTCAGCTCACTTGTTGACTGGAACTCGTTAGAGCCTGATCTTCAACTAACTTCTAATTTTAAAATTTTTAAATCAAAACTGAAGAGCGGTTTTTAGTTGTTTATGTATATATATATATAGTTATGTATGTAATGTAATGTAATGTAATGTATGCATTGATATTGATTTTTATAAATAATAATTATTGTTTCAACACTGCCTACGCAGCACGCTACTTTTATTTCAATTTGGATTACAAAAAAAACATCCTTTTGAGAAACGAGTTCGTTTGTTCGCTGAACTAACCAATGAAAGCGCGCATACGATATTTTTCACTCATGAAAAAAAAATCGTTACGCTGATAAAAATCTCAGAAATTTAGACGTACGATCTTTATTTGTCTCATTAATTGCACGACACTCTCATTAAGTACAAGTATAATAATATATTTTGTATTCTTTTTCTACCAGCCCGAGTGATGCGTAACCGCTGTAACCCTAATCCATGTGCTCATGGAGGATTCTGCACTATAACTGGTACAAGTACAGGAAATTATACTTGCAGTTGTTTATCTGGTTGGAAAGGACGTACATGTGTCGGTAACTACCATAGTTTATTATCAGTTAAATAATTAGCATATAACTACCACTGTAATTGGATTGAATTGAATTAAATTGAGTTAAATGGACTAGGTTAGATTGAAGTGGAGTGGATTTGATTGAATTAGGCTAGATTGAATTGGTTTGGATTAGTTTGGATTAAATTGAATTGAACTAAATTAAATTGCATTTAATTTAATTTAATTAAATCGAATTGAACTGGATTAGATTGGATAAAATTAAACTGAATTAAATTAGAATGGATTAAATTAAGTTAAACAGGATTGCTAGCTTCACTTTAGTTTGGATTAGATTCGACCGATCCAATCTCATGCAATTAGATACGTTACGATACGATTAAATTTCATTTGATTGATAACTATTGTTTTACTTTGCTATCTTTTTAGAAAAAGTGGACAACTGGGGAAAGGCCGTTGGTCCAAACCTTTGTGAATCATTCAACCCGTGTATGTTTGGTGGAAAATGCACACCAGGAAGTTACTATGACTACACCTGCACATGCCCGTCAGGACGAGGCGGTTCTCACTGTGAACGTGAGTAGTATTTTCTTTCCTTTTCTTTTCTTTCCTTTACTTTCCCTTCCCCTTCGCTTTTTCCCTTTCCTTCCCTCCCTCCCTCCCTCCCTCCCTCCTTCCTTCTTTCCTTTCCTTCCTTCCTTCCTTCCTTCCTTCCTTCTTTCTTTCTTTCTTTCTTTCTTTCTTTCTTTCTTTCTTTCTTTCTTTCTTTCTTTCTTTCTTCCTTCCTTCCTTCCTTCCTTCTTTCCTTTCTTTCCTTTCCTTTCCTTCCTTCCTTCCTTCCTTCCTTCCTTCCTTCCTTCCTTCCTTCCTTCCTTCTTTCCTTCCTTCCTTCCTTCCTTCCCTCCTTCTTTCTTTCTTTCTTTCTTTCTTTCTTTCTTTCTTTCTTTCTTTCTTTCTTTCTTTCTTTCTTTCTTTCTTTCTTTCTTTCTTTCTTTCTTTCTTTCTTTCTTTCTTTCTTTCTTTCTTTCTTTCTTTCTTTCTTTCTTTCTTTCTTTCTTTCCTTTTCTTTCCTTTCCTTGCCTTGCCTTCCCTTTTCTTTCCTTTCCTTTCCTTCACTTTCCTTTCCTTTCCTTTCTTTACCTTTCTTTACCTTTCCAGTCCTTTCTTTTTTCCATTCATTTCTTTTTTTTTCCCTTTCGTTTCAGTTTGGTTTTAAAACGTCCCTGATCAAATGTAAATTTGGAAAAAGAATATAAAAGTCTAAAGAAAAGGACAGTCTAAAGGTCATTTGTTTTTCTATTGCAGATAACTTGGTTCGACACAAACCAGTCAACACTTGCAGTCATTGTCATGCATTTGCAAGGTGTCTTAAAGATCACTGTAAATGCATCGAAGGATATGAAGGAGATGGACAGCATTGCGCTCCAGGTAATACCTCCGTATTAAAGTAATACCTTCAACTGCACCAGCTGAAACAATTTTGCTGTGAAGTATGTATTAACTCATTTCTATCCGAGGTGTTTCCCAGAGGTAAATAGAATCGTGTGGTGTTAACAAGAATAGAATACTAAACACAAATATTCGTGCTGGATAAAGTTAGATGTAAAAACGTACTAACTGGAAATTCGTGCTAGGGATTTTTATATATGTTTCAAAAACTCATTAATAATTCATGAGGAAAACACAAAGCAAATCAGTACCATGTCCGTGGTTTTACATCTGATAAAAAATCTTCCTGATTTACAAAAACTCTAGCTTTGATTTTCTCGGCTTAGACAACGTTATTTTTCAAATTTACTACGCCAATTAACTTACCAAATGGATTGTTTTTGGAGGTATTCAAAACATTCGCAGGACGTGCTTTAATTATCAGATCTTAACACGCGCCTCGTGTTTTAAATCTGATAAAGCACTGCTGCTCATGTTTTAAGTATTACGTAATCCTTGCCACTTTTTGATAAGAATTGCGTTAAAATTGTCATCAACTAAAATTTCATCTTGATGTCCTTTTTACTCTGCTAAAGTTGATTTACTTACTATTCACAGAAAATGACGTCAACCTATAGGGACACGCAAAAATGTTACACAGTGATTCAACAGCGGAATATGAAGAGAGTTTGCTCTGAACTTTAAACAAAACCTGTTCAGAAAACATTTACTCATGCAAGTTCCAAATTTTTAATGTTCGATCACTATGTAATATCTTTGCGTGTGCTTGGGTTGACGTCATTTCATGTGAATAGTAAACCAACTTTAGCAGAAGAAAAAGGCATCGATTCCTATCAGAATGTGCCAGAGATTATAAATATACAGGAGATGGACAAAAAAAGTGGCCATCGTTAAAAATATGGTTAATGTGGAATAACTATTATTCGAGAAAAGAATAAATATGTAAAGTGATATATTTTAGAATGCATGCGTCACTATCTGCTCAAATATGATGTCCAATTATAATTTTGTTATTGGTTTAAAAAATACATTAACTTTGAAAGCATACCACGCTGTGAAGCTGTAGTGAAATCAAGTGAAATGGCAACAAAATATCAAACTAATTTTCTGTTATAACACTTTCATAGTATACAAACTCCATTAATCATTTTGAAAACCAATTGGAATAAGTCGAACTAAGATTCACTTCATTTGTTACAAGATTGAAAATCATGAAAAATTAATATATTTTTTAAATCTATAGATAATTAATTATATAGATAATTCTATAAATCTATAGATAATTAGATATCATATTTGAGCAGATCTTGACGCATGCATTCTAAAAATATATAAGTTTACATATTTTTCTGTACACTAACAAAAGTTATACAATGCACATTAATCATACTTTCAATGACGGCCACTTTTGTTTTGGCCAAGTCAAAACATGAGTTAGGCACTTCACTGTCGTGGCAATAGAAATGTTTCTAAAATATTACTGCAATTGAGCATTAACCAGTTTACCCAATTCATTTGATGAAACGTGTTGGAAACTTCCTGTTTTTAATTTAATTAGATTTTGGTTTTTGAACAACCAATAAAAAATAAGATTATTAGTCAAAAATCAATCAAATTCAAAGCAGAAAGTTGTTCAACAAACTTCATCAAATGAATTGGTCAGGTTAGGAAACTGAATTGCAACAATATTTTAGGAATAAATCTACTGCGATGACAGTTATATCCCAAGAACAATTAAACATGTACACGAGCTAGAAGTCAATAAAAGTTCTCTCAAAACAGAATTTCTCTTCCCCCCACTCTTAAATAATTTGTTTTCCTTTTCTTAACTACTATTTGCGTTAGTTCAGCGTTTTTCTTTTCCGTAACCAATATTTCTTCACATTGTATTAGTTCAGCAGTTTTGCCATCCTAATCCTTGCTATAATGGCGGAGTATGCCAGGAATTATCCAAGCAGAAACAAACTTCGCCAACAGTCGGTAAAAAACAATGGTGGTGCGAGTGTTCAGAAGGTTACAAGGGAACGAATTGCCAAGGTAACAAACATAAACAACAACTCAGTGCCAAAGTTATTGTATTCACCTCACTGCACTGCACTTCACTGTACCTCACCTAACCTCACATACTGGTCATGTTACTGCACCTTTACTCCACTTCACTCCACTCTATTCACTTCACGTCACTTCCTTTCGCTCCACTCCACTCCACCCTACTCCACTCCACTCCACGCCACGGCACGACCCTTCTCTTCCCGTCCCTTCCGATCCCTTCCCGTCACGTCCCTTCACTCCACTTCACTTCACTTCATTCCAATCTCCTCACGTTTCATTACGTCATTTCACTTCACTCCACTTCATTTCCCTTTACTCCACTTCACTTCCTTTCGCTTCGCTTTACTACACTCCTCTCCACGTCATGGTTACGTTACGTCACGTCATGTCACGTCACTCCACTCCACTTCACTTCACGTCACTTCCTTTCTCTTTGCTTCACTCCACTCCACTCTACGTCACGATTACGTCACTTCACTTCACTTCACTTCACTCTACCCTTAACCTATTTGAAGTTGAAACCCTATGTGCCACCAATGACCATCACACGAAAGCTTAGCGTGTAGTGTTTATCTAAATGATACATTGTCATACAAAACGTCAAATGTTTGCAATTTACCACGTATATAATATCTAATAACCTTGTCCGAAATTGACCAAACAAAGAAATTAAACAAAGGATTCTTTTCTATTCTATAGAAATGGATTTGTGTCATATACATCTTTGTCAAAATGGCGGAAGTTGTACAACTTTCCAAGGTCAGGCAACGTGTCGGTGTCCAAAATCATACATTGGAAAGTATTGTGAAGGTAAAACTAAATATGCTCAGACTAAATATTTTAACTCTTTCTGGGTGGCATCCGACTCTTAAGTCTTATGTATTTTACCCTGGCTAATACTAGACGATTTTACTCGTCACACGGAAAAACAACCCTCGGAAAATGGTTAAAAAGTTTCCAAGGCCGCCTATACTGAAGCTAATGTTCTATATTCTATTGTATATTATTATAATGTATATCGTATTCCTTGTTCTTAATCAATCAACTATTGATAGAATGTTATAGGTTTTAGTTTTTCCAGCTTAGAGTTAGTAAGTTTTCTCAGTTCTTGCTGTACACCGTACACAGTACACGCTGTCATAAGTAGTCCAACTCAGAAAACTCTTAGCTCGAGACGGAACTTGAACCAAAACCTTCCGACTGCTACCCGGACGCTCTAACCACTAAAGTCAGATGGCAGGCCAAAGTTGTTTAGGATATTTAACAGTTATACCATGAGCTCGAGTTGTATATGAGCTCGTATCCAACGAGGCGCTTCGCCGAGTTGCCTATTAGTTCGTATAAAACGAGAGCGAATGGTATAACTGTTTTATTATATAGCCAAGCACTGCACAAGAGACAAAATTACAGCGAAATGTTTGAAACAACAAACTTCCGGCATAGGCAACTAATACTTCCGCCATGCGTAATGATGCATTCACATAGAGTTTCTCGACTGAGCTGTTCGGTAAACAGCTTCGAAATGTTGTATAAATGTTGCTCGAGAGGCAAAAAATGTGTTAAGCAGATCAACAAAGAGATTAAAAGTTAGCTTTATGAAGTCAAAAGGTGGGTCAGTTGTTTATATATTAGCGTTGCTGTCGTGAAAAATGGTTTGATTTCATGCCAAAATGAAACTGAAACACCTTCGGCAGTGAAACTAAATTACTTAGTTGGTTGTTTTTGAAAAAGAACATGCTTTTTACTACTCCAAATGCTTATCTAAATCAAAAAAGTCTCTTTACTGGTGATCTCCTACGAAATGTGTGTTGTAAGCTTGATTTTAACAGTGAGTTTCTTTGTTTGGCAACAAATTAACATCAACCCGTTAATTTAGTCGGGGTTTTGAAGTAAAAAGACGTAATTGTTAGGTGAATTTTACCATTTAACATGCTAAATTGTGTATTTGTTAATGTATTTTTACACAATGTTGTTTTTTTATACATTGGTTTGAGGGTGTTGACGTTTTTCTGTATAAAAATCCGTCAATTTCAACACTTTTCGGCAGTTTAAAAAAACATGCCGCCATCTTGTTTTTCTTCTACTAGTAGGATATGAGCTGATAGCCTGGTAGTAGGGAACCAATCAGATTACGCAAAAGCTCATATCCGATAGCATGCTATATAATAACTATACATACCTGGGAACAAATTGAATCGTACGTAGAGCATCTGGCTATCAATCGAAAGGTTTCGAGTTCGAGTATTGACAACTTAGGATAGCTTGAATGACAAGACCTAAGAAAACTTTACTAAATTGCTGAAAATCATAGAAAAAATAATAACATAAAAATGAAGTTTGTCAAATTTGAAAGAACTTGTAAAATTTTAATAAAAGATCTTTTACAACTTTTTTGTCTCTTTCTTTGTTTTTTTTTAAATATTTTAGTTTGTTTGATATGTAAATTAGATAGTCTCTGATGTCTGTAGCAGGGTACAGTATTTTCATACATTATAAAATCACTTACACCTTGATTGCTCAACATAAAATGTTCAGTGTCAGAAGACGTTTTTATGTGCACAGTTTCAAGTTATTTCGTTAAACAAACTTAAACAAACTTGGAGATATGACTGATTTTGCTAGGTGTTTAAATACTATACCCTGCTCCTGACGTCAGAGACCATCTAATTTACATATCAGACAAACTGGAATATCTCGAAAACGAAGAAAATACAAAAAAGTTGTAAAAGATCTTCTATTACAATTGTACGAGTTCTTTCAAATTAGGCAAACTTAATTTTTATTGCTAATGTCCTCCTTTAACTTCAAATGTATTGACACAAAGCGACTTGTAGCCAAACATGCGCTTAATAGTTTGGTTAAAGGCACAGTGTCAACATGAAGCAAACTTGAAAAACTTCGTGGACAAATTCAAGTTTACATGATTAAAATAACTAAAATTATGGTGAATATCACACACGTCAAAACTTAGACTAAATAGTTCGTAAGAAAATGCACTAATAACTTTTTAAGAATATTATTCCTTTTCTTTGCACAAAAATATAATTTTTTTTCTCGGGCAAAAGCGGTAATTAAATACCTGAAATGTGCCTTTATATTAGAAATCGTCTTATGTAACCTTACTAAGTATGAAACTCTACTTTGTATTTGTAAAACCATCAGTCATTTTATTCTAAACAGAGAAAGATGTTTGCCACGCAAAGCCTTGCAGAAATGGAGGATCATGTAAGACTGTCCAAGGAGTTGCGACGTGCGTATGTCCTCAAGAATACGACGGAGTACTTTGTGATCGTAAGTGAATGATTGACATATCGTTGACATCAATATGGATTATTATACATTCAAACCTCATTCTCGTTCCTTATTGGTCAACATACGCCAGTTCGTTAATTCTCAATGTTCGGCAGCTGTGGCGTCACATTTTCGTCAAATACTATGAATTGTTGAACGGAGGTGTCCAAAAAATATTATTGGGCGCTGATGACGTCACTGCGACAAAGCGCGCGAAAATTACAAAATACCAAAATCTTCAATAAAATGCATTTTGTTAGATTAAGCGCATGAGACTTTTTACCGCCAGACTTCTTGCATATTGGTATGACTATTTTGAATTATTGGATTCGGCTTACGCATAATATCAAAAATTATCCACACCTCGGACATATATTCTTAATATCATGCTCAGCCTCATCCAATAATAGTTTATTGACCAACCGACCAACCAACCAACTGACCGACCAACCAACCAAAATTAGATCAAGTAATATTTGGCATTTCACTCGATTAAACTGCATGTTGTAAAGATTTAACATCAGTTGTACAAAGTTTGTTTATATACACCATCGTCAAGCCGATACTAAATACGGCTCATTTCATTTTTATTTAGTTTTTATTTCATTTTTCTTCAATTTTTCTTTAATTTTCATTTCATTTCTATTTCATTTTTATCTCATTTTTATTTCAATTTCATTTCATTTTCATTCCCATTCCCATTTTATTTTATTTTATTCGACATTCTGAAACATAATGTCAACCATCTACAATAATGGTTTTAGATTGGAAATGTTCTCAGTGTGATCCTAACGCCAAATGCTACAGAGGAACTTGTGTTTGTCGAAACAACTACTTTGGTGATGGAAAGACGTGCCGTAAGAAGATTCCAAGTACGTTAAACCATCATTGCAAATTATACTAGACACATGTAATCTTGGTCCTCCTTCTGAGTCCTAGCATAGCTGGGTTCGGCTTAAATTACTTAAAATTTGTTTTCTAATTTGGGATAAAACTTCGTGGAGGACAATTACTTTCAGAAGCGTAGCCAAAAAGTTGCTAAGTGGGTGGGGGTGGGGTGGTGGTTCTACAAAGAAGACAAAATCTCGCGGGACTCCAAGGGCATATTAACCCAGAAAATTTTGTTTCTGAATGCTTTTTTTCGGGAAACGGATTTCGTGAATTTCATGTTCCGTCAATACAATGTACCAAAGCTGTTGAGACTTACGTGTGAACACTCACCTTTGTTAGTTTGTCTTTGCTTTGTTTGAAATGCTTTCGAAGCTACTAATAGTTATAGCTACACTACACTTTTGTACTTACATGAAAAACATGTCTGTATGTGTCTCAGGCACAGAATAAACAGTTACACTTCGATACGAATTCCTGAAAAATAGCAAAATAAACCTTAAAATTCGTCGACACTTAACGGGCATGCATATGGATATAGCTTCTCAAACAAATCTATATTTTAAAAGAAATATCATATGAACACGAAAAGGAGTGTTTGATCTGATATCAAACACCAAGAAGTGCGTTGAAAAACCAAGGCGAAAATAAATCAGTATTGATGGTTTGCAATTAATCTCTGAAGATTTAGAACAAATTCCCTTACAAAAATTCCACATGAACATGTTCTAAAATCACATGTGAACACACGAGTAGTCACATGTGATCACATGTGATTTTGGAACACGTTCATGTGGAATTTTTTCAAGGGAGCTACGACGGCCATGTTGGAGGAAAACATACTCCAAATACAATAGCTGTTAATGAGATTATTTTGTTAAATAATTGTTTGATTATATATCCAAACAAGGTCTCGGTACTGATTTCCTGATTTTTCTTGATTAACAGACTGTCAAAGAATTGACTAATAAAATTACGTATTCTTTATAACTAGGTTGTTTTCTGTTTTCTCTTTTTAACCTAGAACCTCTCCCAGCGCCGGTACATCCACCACTAGCAATGGCACTTCAACCAGCCGCGCCAGTTCGTAGGTTCTGTGCTTCAAATCCTTGTCTCAATGGTGCCACATGCCTCGAAGCATTGCACACATATTTCTGCCAATGTCCAGAGGACAAGCATGGGAAACGATGTGACCAAACACCAAAGGTTATAGGTAATAAGAAGTATTGTTATATGAGAATGGTGTCTTTTATCCATACATGGGCAATGGAGCTGAGCTTTTCCCAGGTCGGATTACACAATAAAATTCGTATTGTCATAAAATCAAGCAAAATGGCAAATCTAAACCAAAATTGCAGATGTATTTTAACTGAACGGTCATATAATAAATATCTCATTGGATATAATATTTTAATAAGAATAGCGTTAAATTCCCATAGGGTGAAGATTGTGCACCAACGGTCCAACATGGTCGCCAATTTCATTGTTTCTATGCACCAATATGGCCGCCATAACGTCAGATGAAAACCAAGAATATTTATACTGCATGCATAATGCTTAGCAGGTCAGACATACCAGATTGAGGCAAGACGATCTTAACAACAAAAGCAGCAGTTACCATCGCGATTATTAACACACTACGATAACGACCAACTAACCAAATTACAATCACCATGCACTGTCACAATAATTAACCAACACAACCATCACAACGGTAACCAACATTACCGGCAATCATCACTATTTGCCACCATATAACAACCACCATAATCACACAATTCAAGCACATAGAACTATGACCATCACCATAAATACCATTAATATCACAATTATCATATTCACCATAATCAAAACCACCAACATCAGAATACATACAACCATTGTAATTCTAACCATACAAGATGGAATGTGGTACGTTTACGAGCTTGGTGTAATGTAACAGACGTTCAAAAACATTACTACCATCATTTCGAGATTATAACCATGATCAAAAACCACCAACACCTTCACAGACACCTCTACCAACGTTTTATAACTATCACCAACAGTAACAACAATGAACGGTCACCATACAGAGTAAAATACGATTTGATTTACAGCTCTACTTTTTCTTTCTCCTAGCTGATCTCTGCTCGAAATGCGACATCGATGCAACATGTCAAGATGGTAAATGCATTTGCAATGAAGGATTTGCGGGGAATGGCTTCAAATGCAGAAAAGCACAAACGTTTTCTGAGGAACCAGCAGTGATCGATCATTCAAAAAGTAAGAAAAGAATGTAGCCATGATTTCTCTCTTCTTTATTATGATTCGCTTTAGAGCCATACAGACTACTCTGCATGGCTAAAGCCAGACCATCTTACCTGTCCGCACAGATAAAATTACTCTTAGTCGCCAAAGGACTAATAATAATTTGAAAACTATCTTCTTAATATAAATAATTGAAAATTATTTAATCAACTACTTCGAAACTCTACTCTGGTTAAAGTTCGACAATTTTACTTGTCCGCAAAGGAAGAATTTTCATTCACGTAAGAACTAATACTGAAGAATGTAAAACCTATCTTATTAATTATTTTGTGACTGCAGTTCCTTTTGGGACCATGCAGGCTGCTTGTTGTTCGGAGTACTCCGGAGCACTGTCGGAAACATTCCGAAACGGAGCGAATTCTCGGTTCTAGAACACATAAACCTGTGTACCAATCCACACATCGGCTCTAGATCAACTAGATCAAGTAAGATGGCGGACCAACTTAGTTCGATTATCCCAGTTTTCTTCAGCGTTAGAACAACCTGAACATGGAGGCGAAAATGATAACATGAAAATTTTCTAAATTGACATGGAAGAACTAAAAACTAAGGCGATTTTCACAACTGAAATACAGCTACGGAGCTATATACCAGGAACGATTGTTCACATATTTAACATTTTCAACCTATAACATATATTTGACTTTTATGCACAAGAATAATATAACTGCTTATGCTGGCACGATTTTAGACATACCTTGACACTTATATATGAGCAGTTATTAGCTTCATATCAGGGAATACGTGTTTGCATTTTGTACACTGGCATATTGTAGGTACAGATGTCCGAAGCCGCTATTTTAAAAACAACAACACCAAGCTTGTGTTCTGAAACGTTACATCTGCCCCACGTCGAAAGTTTGGGGAAACCAGAACAGTTCAGAACAATCACGTTACCGTGTTCCGGTGCACTCCATTACTATTCTGAAAATCCGGAGTACTACGAACAGGAAAAGGAGTAGCCCCCATGTAGACTTTAAGTATTTTACTCTGGCCAGCGCCAGACGATTTTATTTATCTAGGAAAGAACTCTCACTCACAATACTACAGCCATAGTTCCTGTGTAAAGTGAATAGTTGAATGCCAAAATATATTTTTAATTTGAGCTTTTAATTGTTGTTATATCGAGGTTTATATTTGCAAAATATTAATGAATGTTCTACTAAAGTAAGCTTAATTTGCAAACACAATGTTCTGTTACAAGATAAATATTACTCAATTCACACATTAACGGCAAACTTGAATAGTAAATTTTATATTTTATCATTTCTTTTATGCTCAAATCCTCAAGTGGTTTGTTTTAGAGAAAAAGAGAAAGACACACAAATGCCTACTTTAACGTCATCCTCATTATCATTAACCCCCCCCCCGACCAATAACTGATCCAGGGTCGTGTTTTTTATCCGTATAGTTTAATTACTGCATATGGTAATTTTCTTTTCATATAGAAACCGATTCCTCCTGCGATTTTTGCCCTGAAAATGGCCAATGTCTGAACAATGTCTGCGTTTGCCCTCCAGGATTCGAAAACATGAAACGATCGTGTGTTGGTGAGCATAATAGCTGTTTTTCTGTTAATGCATTGAAAACGAAGAATATAACAGTGATTCAATTTTCTTATGTTTTAGCAATAGATGTTTCGGGATTCAGTGATCAAATGAAGCTAAAGGCAATGGCACCAGGTAATGTAGCACAACATTATAGCTCCAGTTCTTATTAGAAGAACGTAATTTGATTTATAAGGATGCCTTATAGGGTCCGTATTGATGACTATCGTAACTAAAAACGTGAGAAAATAACCTTTGTAATGATATTAATATAGCATACATCATGTAATTCACGCTTAACAAATAACATTTAAAAGTTAATAGATTATAATTACAATTTATATTTAACCTGAATATATTGTAGTGGGTATGCAATTTGAATATTTTTCGCAGTATCCTCTGCTCATCATCAGCGAAGTGAATTATAATTCATTACAATTACAATATAATAATTACAATATTACAATTCATTACAATCACAATATAATAATTACAATATTACAATTCATTACAATTAAAATTCACTTCGCTGATGAACAGATGCTCGAAATATTCGAAGTAAAAGAAAATGTTAGTCATATTTACTTTTCTTTAAATAATTAACCTAATTAACAATTGAATATCCTTACTTCGTAATTTTATAATGCATCCTGTATTATAATTATTTCGTGCTATATTTTGTACTTTTAATATTAAGTTTCTCAGGAACCTTCTGAAAAACACTATTCTGTGATGTTGGTTTTCCTGACTAAATATTATCATCAATCAATTAATATTAACAACTGACAATTAACCCAATTAATAATTATATTAACAATTGACAATTAAAACTTTACAAATATAAATTAACAATTAATCCATTTAACAATTAACATTTAACAATAGACAAGTAACCAAATTAATAATTATATTAACAATGAGAATAGACAATTAAGAAATTACCAATTAAGAATTAATCCACTTAATCTACAATTAACCCAATTCATCCACATTATTATTCCCAATTAATCCACATTTAACCCAATTCATACTTATATCAACAATTAACAATTAACACAGGTACTGAATATGTTGGTACAACAAGAAACCGATTACCAATTGGTCAGTGGAAAGGTAGGCCTCTTTTTGCAACTCTAGACACACAACAAATGCCTCAGTAATAAATTTGAGTCCCAATACGTGTTATTCTATATATATTATTAGATATTCTATATTATTGTATTATATCGCTAAGCTTGTTTTCGGCCCATGGTACACGCTAATTGACTAAAAAATTAGTTTGAACTTCTTCAGAACACGATCCAACACTGGTAGCCAAATTACCGAGCGACCTACATTTCTGCGAGTTTTTCAACTTTCTCGAAATGGTTTTAGAATCCAGTTTATATTTGATTTGAATTCCTATGAATATTTTTTTCCCCATTCAAATACATAACAAGAATGGCTGAAGCCAGTTCAAGTGTTTGCTTCTCTTCCAAAAACTCTTTCATAACATAAAAATTACGACTCATTGTTAGATATAATTTATTTTTATATAAACAATATTTTATTGTAATAACGCATTTGCCCTAAGAGCAAAATGGCTCATCAAGACAATATAAGACAAGACATATAATAACACGTATGATTTCATCCTGACATTCTGAAAAATCTACCTTAATTTGCCCTTTTAAATGGATTTTGTCTGATATTAATGTAACTTTCCTTTGGCCGGCTCATTAATTTTGGTTATCAGTGTACACTAAGCTACTGTGCTATAATTTTTCAGAGAACAGCGTCGTAGCCGAGTACCAGAGCCTCGGTTGTTGGTCAGACACCAAAGATTGGAGAAATCCAGTAATGAGAGCGCTGGAGTCAATGGAGGGACTTCATCCACTGCTAAACGATGACTACAAGAAGCGCCAGAACCCGATCACGAAGTGCGCAACCGCCACAAAAGCTTACGGTTATAAGACATTTGCTGTACAGAATGGTGGTCAGTGTTTCTCAGGGCCTAATACAGATAAGACTTACACAACGTATGGTCCGTCAACTCTTTGTAGATTTGGAGTGGGAGGAACACTGTCAAACGATGTGTACCTACTGTCATAGAGGCAATACTTTTCGTATATGTTCGAGCAACATGTGGTTGTAAATGTTATACATGCAGGCTTCTTGCAAGCGTTTCGCTTCGGGTTTGCAGTAGGTCTATTTATAATATACAAGGAAATGTTCCTCGACTGTAATAAACCAATGCTAGTGCACTTAAGGTGGCTCCTTACGGTTTCTATATAATGCTTATACTGGACTAATCTATCTAGGATTGCCGGCTAACTTTTTATCCTTGCGATGTATGTTCATAAAATTCTTAGGTACGATTTACGACATTCACGCCAATATATTTTGGTTGTTATTTACTGCTGAAAGATTATCACCACGGCAACAATAAGCCTTACTGATAGGAGATATTTTGATTCCTTTGTATTTTTCGAACATTTCTCGCGTTTCCTTTAGTAATTTATTTTTAAACTTTGCAAGCTTAAGGAAATTGCTTCGCGAACCATTTTAGTGAGAAATAGATGTAGGATTGTTCAGATGCGTTTATCGATATCGAGCACAGTCAAAAAACCCTAGGGAGCCACATTAATCCTAAATAGTAGTTCACAAATGAATAATCAACGAGCTCTCAACACAACGAAGTTACGTACCGGAAGTGCGCAAAAAGATGCGCATTTGTTAACTCGTCTGCATTTTGGTCTTCGTACTCAGTATCAATCTCGTTCCCAGAGCCCACGTTCCCCAGCCGGGAAACGAGAGACTCTGGGATTATCCGTTTCACATCGATATTTCATTGGCTGATATATGAACACAGTGAACTCTATATAACTCTTCTTCCGGATAACAAGAATCATGTGATGGCGTGAACGGATTATCCCAGAGCCTCTTGTTTCCTGCCCGCTGGGTAAGGGGAACGTGGGCTTTGGGAACGAGATTGACTCAGTATAAAAAATCCTGAATGACTAAAGTTAACATTACAGATTATGTGTTTCACATGGCTCCCCGGTCACACTAGCATGTGCTTTATAGACACATAACTAACACTCATACACATGTGAAAATGCAATGCTTGAGACACAAAACTTGATAAAGACACATGCTGTAAGTGTTTTGTTTAAAGACAGCTTAAACAACGTTCTGTTATTGATTACTTTTGCTTTGAGTCATTCATATTTGCATAAAAATTAAGATGATCATTTTATATAAAATTCTATGTCTAATTTGTATTCTTTCGGACGTCAATTAGTTTTATCAGGTATAAAACCACCGACATGGTACTGATCTCCTTTGTGTTTTCCTCATGACTTACATATATATATATATATATATATATATATATATGAGTTACAAGAAAGAAAATACAAAACCAGTTAACAAGATGAACGAGACAGAAAGACTATAATTAACTAAAGGCATACCAAAGGTTTTGAAGCTTAGAATACTGTATATTATATATATACCGAACTGGATCTGGAAAAAAGAGAAGTGTTGAGTAACCTTACTCTACGTAAGGACAAGGGATTTGTTTGGAAATTTTTCTCGATCATTCATAATTTTCTAGCCCCTAAATAATACTTTAATGCACAAAATTTGTATGAGGTAAATCGGCGTTTTAATAAGACAGAGCTGAGAGTGCGTTGAAAGCACTGGCATTAGTCACTAGACACAGTAATTATTACTTCAATTAAAAAAAATGCATGTATACATCAAATAACTCCAACATTGTCTGCAAATAATTTGTAACTTAAGTGTAAATAAAAATTATTCTTCTTCTTCACTGAAATATATCTTGCTGGTGAAATCCTTACAAAACATTCTTCACAGGTAAAGTTTCAATACTTTACATGTTACAAGAATATTGTTAAAACCAGAACGAACGAACGAACGAACGTATTCAACATTCCCATGGATTGGATTGTTATGTGGTTAGATAATTCGCTATTTGGTGAGCATTAAAAACAAATTGCTATAAAACTCACATCACGCCGCATGCATGGCAACTTCTGTAATAACTAATAAGGTTACCATAAACCTTCGGAGGGAATTCTTTTTTTCAAAAAAATAATTTTTAGAGTACGTTAAGGTCTCGTGCGGAGTTTTCGTATAAGAATTAGGAAAAACAAGTGAATAGTGGCGGGAAAATGACAATGCAATGTTTTTGACCAGAAGTAAAATTTTCTTTCACGTGCCGTTTACACGAAATGTATTCTTCGCTGCAACGAATGATTTTAAAGAGTCACAAGGTGTAAAACTATAATGACAATAAAAATTAAAACATTTTGATAGTAATAAACTAAAACAATAAGCAACGAAACGTTAGTTTATTTTTATTATTATAGTATTCGTTATAATTTTACACCTTACAATTCTGAGCTGGGCTCTTATCTTCATTCTAAGACAACGATTTCCGCCCGGTAAATCAATAGTCACAACTTAAAGATAAATAAATCCCCAACAAAATCAATAATTCCAGAAGCTTTTACGTTAACGGCCATTCCCGTAGGTTTACTTCGGGATTTTTTCTGTTAATTTACAAAATGTTGTATAACTTTTCACTAGAATCGAATATCGAAAAACCCCGACACAGTTTTTTAGAGTCGTCGAAAGGTCGCTGATTCATTAAAATCGAAAATTATTAGCATATTCTTGTCGCAAATTCTATAAGCTTTAATTTGATGTAGGGGTTAAGAGGTATCTGCGACGCAATGTGGACGCGCTACGTCCTTTAGACTGAAGACTCCCCTGAAGGGAACGGTAACCTTAAACTTTTTACATGTGTACACGATACCATTTCAATATATATACAATTTCTCCTTAATTAAACAAATAAATCATTATACATTATTATAACTATTATAAACAAAATAATGGGTTTGGCAAACGTATTCGACAAATCCGATTGAATCGGCTATTAGACCCCATCCACACGTATACGTTTTCCTAGCGTTTTCATATTGTTTCAGGTAATGAGACCATTGTTTTCTGCTCCCCCGAGGACCGAGAACAATATAAAAACGCTAGGAAAACGCATACGTGTGGACCTGGCCTTAGTCAAACACAAAACTAATAACTATAAATTAATGCGGATTATACCGACGTTAAGCATTTGTTAGCCTGAACCAGTTCGGTACCGGTCTGTGTGTTGAACGTATTTGAAATTTTAAGATTAGTAAACTTTTATCTAACGGTTGAAATTTTTTAAAGTCGTGAAAGTGATGTTTGTGTTAACTTCAGTGATTCTTTTCCATAGTTTCCATTGCACTGTTGGGCAAGCAAGTGAAGTTGATAAATACGAATAAGCAAACAACGGGTGACACAGCCTCGCATCAGTAAGTCCATTACTACATAGGAAAACATCGTATAAGAGAGTCGCTTTGAGAGCGAGCAAGAAATGCCGGCCCTGATAATATAAATCATTAGATAAAGATAATGAAAGCTTTGGTCATCTTATCTTTGGTGTTCGTGCTATCGCTAGCGAGTTCACTACCTCGCAAACACGGACATAACCACGTCGGGAAAAGACACCACAAACATGGGAGCCGGATGCGAGAAAGTGGTAGCCACTCGAAGGCGAAAACTGACAGTAGGACAAAGAAACATGACAAGCACGGACTAAGAAAATTCCATGGTGGAATCTTCAAGAAATTTGGAATGTTTGCCTCGCCCGTCGTGCCCCTAGAAGATACTTCGGCGTCAAAAGGTCAGGCCGTGGTTCGGCAACCGGCACAACAGATGTTGCTCCCCATTAATAGTGTTGGTTTCAGTCAAAGCAACGCCGCCCCCGAGATGGTATCGAGTTATTCGAATACCCCAGCGCAACCACCGACACTCGGTACGGAAGTGGCCGGAGACCAGACGGACGGAGCTACGCAAACAGAAGCTACCCAAGAGGCACAACCGACGACTGTACAGTACCAAAGAGAAGAGGAGGGAAGCCAGCCAATAACAAAGGCAGCACCACCACAAGACACTGGGGCATCACAGACTGAATTAGCCGGGGCAGCCCCACAGACAGGATTTACTGAAAGCGCTGGACAGTCGGAACTAGTTGGAGGAGCTCCACAGACAGAATTCACTGGAGCTGCTCCACAGACAGAACTTAATGGAGGAGCCGCTGAAGCAATTGATCCAAACGCGGGCTCAGATGCTACGCAGAGTTTTGGGCAGCCCGCGGATGCAGAGGAGGAAGAGGCGAAAAATGTACAGGTTTATAATGGGGCTTTACCGGGAACCGAGCAAAGTAAGCCTCAAATTGAAGGTGTGGGGCCACAAGAAGAAGTGAAGGTTGTGAACTTGGGAGATGATGAGAAAACAGCAAATCAACCCCAAGGTATTCGTCATTAATGTTTGACTGTGCTCTAAATCACGAATAATGGAATTGTACCATAGTGCTTGGTAAATCAAAGAGTATGACAGCAGTATAGCTCGTCACAACACTAGACAGTACTGTACCGTCCGGTTCAGTCCTGCAGTCTAGTCCAGTAACGTCAGTTACATTATGTCGCTTTCTGGCCCCTAAAAACTGTTCCCTATTCGGTCAAAAGCTAACACACAGCGTAAGGGACTGAATCCGAGGTGATACACGAAAATCCTGACTTCACTTTTGAAGCATGATAATGACAAAGCTAGAGATCCAGATATGGAAAACTGAGTTCACTGGTCCAGGCCAGTCTAGTACAGTACAGTACAGTACAGTACAGTACAGTACAGTACAGTACAGTACAGTACAGTACAGTACAGTACAGTACAGTACAGTACAGTACACTGTACAGTGCAGTGAAGTACAATACAATACAATACAATACAATACAATACAATACAATACAATACAATACAATACAATACAATACAATACAATACAATACAATACAATACAATACAATACAATACAATACAATACAATACAATACAATACAATACAGCAATCCACTGCACTGCACTGCACAGAAGAACACGGCACAGCAGAACAAAGAACAGTACAGCACAGTAGAGCACAGTAGAGTTCGGTGCAATATAATAGTGCAGTGCAGTATGTTACATGCATAGAATGAAGGACAGTACTTTAGTATATAAAACAAAACGGTGCGCAATGCGTAAAACGGTGCGTAAAATTTGACACAACATTTTCTAAATGTAGAACGTTCATGCGGAGGCTGTCCACCAGGGGCTACGTGTATTAACGGACAGTGTCAAATACGAGAACAAGATGCTAAAGCGCAAGGATTGACAGGTACACTGAAATAACGTTAATGTAGAATATTTATCATTTCTTTTTCTGTTCTGTTTCTAATGCAGAGATTCTGTTCTGATTTCTGTTTCTATTCAAGCTTTCACTTGCTGTTTTTATTCCTTCAATTATTTTTTTACTCCTCGTCAAAGTTTTATCAATCATAATTATCATCATGACCATCACTATCACCATTATAATTACCATCACCATCGCTATCAACACCATCACAATCACCATCATAATCACATCACTATCCTCAACACCTTGACCACAACCATCACCATATACCACCGTCACCATCACCGTCACCACCACCACCATCAACATTATCACCACCATCATCATCATCACTACCATCACCATTACCATCACAATCGTCATCGTTATCACCAACACCACCACCACATTAAATAATTATTACTAAAACTGCATTTTTCTATTTTTCTCAATTTTTCTAATTGCTTTCTCATTCCATGTTAAGTTCTACAGTTACAACTAAATCATTATGGGTTTTTCACTAGGCAAGGGGTCAGCAAGCAACCCAGGGTCAGTAAGTGACCTTCGTAATATGGAATCCCAAGAGTTAAAATCATTACTCAAAGATGCGACCAGCGCAGGCATTACTCCTGGGGCGAGCCCTGTAACTCCGACGGCCTCCCAAGAAACCCCAGAATTTCAAAACCAAGCACAAGACCATACAGAACCACAAAGACAAGAACTAGAAGAGACAACACAACAAGCTGACCATCTGACAACAACAACACCACCACCACCACAACAAGAAGAAGAAGTAAAGCCTTTAATACAACCCCGGTTCTCCAGTGCCCAAGTTAACGAACTACGAGAGTTTGCAAGAATGTACAAAATGTACCAGTTTATCCGTAAAATGGAAGAACGCATAAATGACCCAGATTGCGCCCCGATCTGCCGTAAAATGTGCAAACCTTTCTGTCCAGCAAAATGTTGCCGGGGACACCGCAACAATGGTACCTTACAGGCAAACTTAGTGCAAACCGTGGCCAACGTTAACGCGACTGAAATGAAATCACCCAGCGTGACAAAGCCGCACAGATTAGACGCCGCCTTGATGGAAGATGTAGACGACAAAGAAGAGAAGCAAATGAACGAGAAACCGGGAAAGAAACATGTTTTTGTAAAAATTGTCAAGAATAATATTCTTGATCAACCACGACGCTTCATTCGAGGAACGGACTAAAGAGTGATTCAGTTGTGTTAGTTCTTGCTGTACGTACAAGCTGTTGTTAGTTACTCAGAAAACTCGCTCTAAACTCTACCCGGTAAAAGGAGTTTTCTCTTGTATCTTCCAAGGCAAAGATAGGAGGCTTTCCCAAAATTTTGTCTGAGCTCTAGACGGGACTTGAACCCGCGACCTTGCAAATACTATCCTGACGTCTAAGGGTCTGTTTACAAGGAGGTAGGGTTACCCTAAGGGTCAAAGTTAGCCCGGGTTTACAAGCAAAATTTTACAGATAGGGTCACCCTGCTGCCCTGGTCAACTTTATTAGACGTGGTTACCAAGCACTAATAACAACAAGGCAAGAAGCCTGGAACTAGTAAAAAGTTGTACCGGGTAGACGAGTTATCCCTACCAAATGCGCTTACAAGGACAAAACATAACCCGGTTACTTAGTACCCGCGTTATCCTAGCGTCTTTGTAAACACGACAAACAAAAAAAAACACAAGAAATGTACGAGAGCTAGGATTAACCTGGGTGCTAGGGTAATCCGCGTACTAGGATAACCTTACTTCCTTGTAAATAGGCCCTAACGCCTCTTTTCCAGTCATCGCAGAAACTAGCTCGCTGCCACTACTTGCATCTAATTAAAAAGAACTCATAAAAAAGAACAAGCACTGCGAGCTATAAGTAAATATATGGCAATGAGGGTTACTCATTAATTGTCCCTGAAAGTCGTTGGGATGGTTTGTAAAATTCACGAGGGCCTTCCACAAATTTATGCACTCGAAGCTTGAGGGGCATTATAATCACTAATAACCCGAAATGTCATGCATTTGGTTTGTAATTATACGGTCACCCAAGAAAGAATGGACACATACGCAAAGACAAAATAATTATCCCATAACTTTAGAATACATGTGATACATGAATAGTATACATGTGAATAATGACTTATCGCGGAGAATATTACTGTTATCTATTTTTGCTCTTTTCAAACAGTCACTTGAAATTCTACATGTTTGATGTTGAGGGAGGAAAACACACGTATACGTCTTTCGAATTAAGTTTGGTTTGATAATAGCATAGTATAACTTAATAAAATAATGGTATAACTTCTCCGATAAGCATTATGCACGTGTGCGACACAACATGTGAAATTTACACATCAAACAACCTGCATGAATATCCCCAAAACGAAGCAAGATATCCAAAAACTGCAAAAGATGTTACTTTATGACATTTTAAGTATTCTTTGAAATAAGACAAACATATTTTAATTTGTGTCATAGGCACTTTAAAGATATCACATTATCAGATTCAGAGGCGGCGTGGCCCACCGGGAATGCAAAGAGATTCTCCGGTGGGTCACAGCAATTTTGTAGTAAAATCATTAGTAAGAGCTTCATGTCGATGAGAATAGACAGTGGTATTTCAAGAATAGTATTCCTCAACGTATAGTCTTAAAATGACTTGAACAACGTCAATATTAGTTGAACTAAAGCTTTAAATAACTTTGAATTAATATTAATATTAATAGAAAATATGTTTTGCGTTTCCTTCTGCACGTATACTCAGATCAGGAAAGAACAGGACATGATCGGAGAGCTAATCTTCCTTATATGCAGCCGGTGAATGAATTGCGAAGGACGTAGAGCAACGTGGCTGAGTCAAAGACATACCAAAGGCTTTCTTTTTTGGGCTCACTTTTTAGTGATTTGCCGGCGCAACCAGACTTTATTCAAGATGGCTGCCTGCACGATTATCATATAATTTTACCCAACCTCGTTCCAAGGGCCTTTTTGAAATTTGGAGGGCGAGAAAAGGCCCTGGAAATGACTGGTGGAGTCTGCATTTTTATTGCTTGATTGCTTTTCTTAAACATTTCTCGAAAAACATAATTATACCCAGTTTTATACGAGTTATGATCAAATAGTTCCAATGGGACCGCCATTACAGTGAACTTATCCAACAGAACTTACTCAGAATGATTTTGCATACTAAATGAATTGCTAATTTATTAGACCCAGTATTTCTGGGTGCTGTGACCAGCCGATGCCAGGGCCTTCTCCAATCCTTCCAATTTTAAAAAGGCCCTGGGAACGAGGTTCAATTTCACCTACCGGCTCCCTCCCCAACCCAATAAAAACAAAACAAAACAAAACAAAACAAAACAAAACAAAACAAAACAAAACAAAACAAACTATAAGAAAACAACTGTAAAAGCTCTTCCTCTACTACCCGCGTGACCGCGTTACTTCCAGTAAACTTTATCTATACCAGAATGGCTGACTCCACACAATCAAGGGACAAAAAGTGAGGTCGACGGTATGGAGGATTATTAAACGTCAGATTCCGGTCCCTACGCGCGCAGACGTTTTGAACGTCATTCAATCTTTCAAAAAAATATTCAGCTTAAACATAAAACACCACAAAAAATAGAACTTAATTAGTGATAACACAAGTTAGTTTAATACATTAAACATTTTAAGCTTTACAGAAAGTAGTTCAAAGAAAACGAGTAGCGAGACGTGACTAAATACAGGAAGAAGTTTGATTTAAAACTGTCAGTTTTATAAAAACATGAAATTGGACATGTTTTTATCCATTTGAAGCATGTTATCGATAATTAAATGTAGCTGGTAAGATATAGATTTGTTTTATAACAAGTATATATAGCACTTGTTTTTCTTTTATATCCTGTGTAAAAATAGAAATACGGCTATTTTTGTGGTGGTTTATGGTAGTTCTAGGTTTTTGCAGCAAGTAGAGTACAAAACAAAATTGGCCGTTATAAGGCGGCGTAAGGGGCCCGAATCTGACGTCCGAAAATGCCTCACGTCCGCCATTTTTGGCCTCACTCTTAGAGTTCAATGGTTCTTTCTGAAGGAGACTGGGCAAGATACTCCCAAATATGCTGCTAATCACTAGAGACTTATATATAACTGTACTGCATGTTTATGGGTCCCTTGTCCTACAGTGTATACTAATAACCGCTGAACTTCTTCTAAAAGAAGATTCCTAAATTATAAAAGCAGCAGGGAATTTGTCTGTGCTGTTAAAAAATACCGCGGCTCGTCGTGTTATGTGACCGCCTGTGGTGAAATTTAAAAAATGAGGGGAAGGATGACGGCGACGATAAGTTCGAGATTTACTAACAATCTGTTGGTCAACCAGAGTTTTAAACCATGTTCTCAAATTAGTGGAGACACTGACGTTTTTCTGATAGATGAAGAAAGACATTTCAGCCAGGAGATGTATATAATAGGTATTGAAGATGAAGTGGTGGTACAAAGAAGCCGCATTAGAGTCAAGTTGGTAGCGAATGCTTGATCGATTATAACTCAAAACTTTGACTTATAACCAAAATTTAAATACTGTTTTTTTTTATTTCATTACATTACTGCTCTTAATATATGAGGGGTATTTAGCAATGGAAAAATTGCATTTAGTAATGGGAAAATTACCGTTGGTGGGTAAATTATATATTCATTACTTTCATCCGACGATTTGTTTACTAGTTAGAGTTGTCTGTAAAACGCACTCAGATTCTGTATTATGTCGAGCAAGACCTTTTAACCGGCTGCCACAATGTTCTGCTAAATCTATGAATAATTTCGTTCGTACATAGAAATATCTAATCGGCTTCTTTGTCTTACTCAGATCTTACATGCAATTAACGACAACATGCAAATATCTTTTTTTGAAAATAGCCTGATAAGAAACGTATTTGTCATGGTGATTGTCCTTACAGGAAAAGCCGTAAGAAATCTATAGTAGAGTAAAACTAATAAAAGTAGAATAAAAGTGTAAAGTTTAACAAAGCGCCACGTCGCCAAAGAAGTAAGCAAAGCCGAAATTCATCGGGCATTTCTTTTAACTTTTTAAACTTTTACACTTTTATTCTACTTTTATTCTTACTCAACTATAGGTTTCTTAACTTTTCTTGTAAGGCTAATCGCTATGGCAAATACGTTTCTTAAGGGTATTTTCAAATTTGTTACCACGACAAGTTTTAGTAATATCAATTTCTGCAAAGTTTTCCCTTTTCTCCAAAACGAAAATGATGTGATTTCATTCTCTGGTTGTACATGAACACATTGCTAGTGATTGTTTGCTGTTAAAAATTGCCCTAAGCCCCTTACTTTGTCTTTGAAAGCACGCTTGTTTCGCTGTTATCAGTTGGCTGGTATTCTAGAATGCCACACGTTCGTGGATATATTCGTCGGCTTTCCTCATTTCTAGTATCTTCTTCAATTTTATTTGTAAGTTTTACAAACAATGTACGTAGCTTTTGTCGAAGCATTCGTACAATTTAAAAGGTAGAAAATATTACGATATTTTAAATAGCAAAGCTTTACGTAAGACCATTGACCGCAATATTTGTTTACGTTTGATATCTCTTTGGAAAAGCTCTACTTTCGGCAGTTTGCTGACGCATGCGCGGACAGATTTCCCTGCTGTTAATTATAAAAAAAAATATTTCTAACTGGATTGATTGGTGTGCAGGCGCGGTTAAGCCCACAGTCAAATAGACATATTTGATAGAATAAGGTCAGCGGTTGCTACCGTGAAAAAACGACCCATATTTTCGTCATCTTTGTTTGGTCAGTTTTTGGACGAGACCCGCAGTTCAGTTATATATATATATAGGCTAGTGGCGAAAGAAGACTGCTACTCGCCTTCTCAAGCTACCCGCGTGATCGCATCACGTGTTTTCTCCGCAGGCCCTCGTTGCATCAGGGACAAGTCACAGTTTTGAGAGGGCCTGCAAGATCTTGTAAACAGAATTGTTTCCGGCCGCGGTCCGACAAAGGTCTTTTAACACTGTGACCTACCATGAAATTCGGTCTAAACTTTCTTACAGATGACAATGAGGAAATGTATGTTTTAGAGTAGTTTTAGAGTATGTTTTAGAGTTACCGACCTTCTGCCCATAGTATTTTTAGCGACAAAAATAAATTGAAGGAAAAAATATCGGCCGAACAAAAGCAAATTCGACGGTCAGGAAAGTACAGGGTTTTCTAATTGTTTTTTTTTGTTTTATTTAGTTATCGAAAACTGTCAGCTGACCAAGAGTTAATGAGATTAATATTAATTTTGCTAAATTGTAAAAGTATAATTGAAAAAGTATAAACCCAATGACTCCAGGTAGACTAAAGTGCATTTTCGTCGTAAATTGACAAAGTTCAATCGTAATTGCTTTTTTCAACAATTCCTTCATTTTCAAGGTAGGATTCGTATGTCATAAGTCTTCAATGTCCTTCAAAATCTTTGGATATAGCCATAAT
This sequence comes from Paragorgia papillata, assembly GCA_035771165.1. NCBI lineage: Eukaryota > Metazoa > Cnidaria > Anthozoa > Scleralcyonacea > Coralliidae > Paragorgia > Paragorgia papillata. The sequence goes on from JAWNZC010000236.1 coordinate 496,403, forward strand.
TATGGAAAATTATTCCGTGCCAAATTTTTCCAAATTTTTTACAGGATCTTGCAGGCCCTCCAGAAAACGTGTGTGACCTGTTCATGATGCAATGAGGGCCTGCGGAGGAGTCAGGCGTGTTTCCACGCAAAGAAACTGGGGAAGATACTTCTAACTATGATAATAATCATCAGACCATAATTATACGACACAAGCAACGTGGCTAAATGAAACAACTCAACCATATCTCATATGCGAACGCTACCACATAGGAGCAAAAAATGAAATAACTATGAATTTGCAACCTTAGCTTTTCATCTGAGTCTCAGTGGCTCAATGGTTAGAGCGTCTAACCGGTCATTAAAAGGTTGCAGGTTCGAACCCTGTCTGGGGCTCAGAAATCTTTTCTGAGTGATTGAGCTTCACGAACGTCTACCAAACGTCTGATACACTATTGTCGGTCTTTTGATTTACCTGTATTGTTTTCTATGTTTAAAAAACAATAATGCTGGTAATAAGAAAAATAATGTCCGTAAGAAACCCAAATCTATATAAATCATCAGTTCAAGCTGCTCGACAAGCAGTCATATTCAAACACTTTCGTGCCTTATTTCTTACGAGTTAAGACCTATGACTTGTATAAACTATTTGAACGATGTTATATACGGTTGGTTTTGCTTTGATTCAATTTCCCTATTTTGGGAAGAAATGCTTTGTACAACAACAACAACACAAGCAACAAGTGGCACTTAACGTTTTAATTGTTTTGAGCGTAAACTTTAATTTTCCGCATTCCCTGGCTAGAAAACAACGTGTAACCAAGCTCGACTCAGACTACGTTTACACTAGAGCAAAAGTTTCCAGATTCGTAAATGTTTCCGGATTCACTTCGTACCGAGTATTCGGATTCGTTAGGCGTTTACACTACAACAGTATTCGCAGATTCGGCCCTTTACACTAAACTCGAAATTCCTTTAATTCAGTTAATATGTTGACCATGTTGGTTCCACCGCAACCTCACATGACTACGAGAGGAAGAGCATGCGAATTCATCGGAATAACCGTTCACACTATACATATTGTCTCGGATTCAAAAGTATTCGGATACGAAGTTTCTACATTTTTTTCCGGATTCGAAATCTCCGGATACGTGACCAAACCGGAAAGTTTTTATTCCGGATTCATGCTTTTGTGTGTAAACGGCAAAACGAATCCGGTACTAAAACTCGAGTGTAAACGGGGTCTCAGGCTTGCACTGGGCATTTTGACTTAGAACAATGAGCAGCCATTGTTCAACAATACTCAGCCTTTGATCTTATGATCTACAATACTCAACCATTGTTCTACAATACTCAGCCATTGTTCTACAATACTTAGCCATTGTTCTACAATACTCAGCCATTGTTCCACAATACTCAGTCATTGTTCCACAATACTCAGTTATTGTTGTACAATACTCAGCCAATGTTCTATAATACTCAGCCATTGTTCTACAATACTCAGCCATTGTTCTACAATACTCAGCCATTGTTTTACAATACTCAGTCATTGTTCAAAAATACTCAGTTATTGTTCTACAATACTCAGCCAATGTTCTATAATACTCAGCCATTGTTCTACAATACTCAGCCATTGTTTTACAATACTCAATCATTGTTTTACGATACTCAGTTATTGTTCTACCATACTCAGTCATTGTTCTACAATGCTCAGCCATTGTTCAACAATACCTAGCCATTGTTCTACAATGATCAATCATTGTTTTACGATACTCAATCATTGTTCTACAATACTCAGTTATTGTTGTACAATACTCAGTTATTGTTCTATGGAAAATATCACAATGACCAATAAATTAAGTCATCTACAACTGGCGTCAGTAGGAGTAAGGTATATAAGTAACCTCAAGGTCCACGACAGTAACGTTAACGACAACGTTCTGCAAATAAAGGAATTTTAGTTGCAAGACAAAGATAAAAAATCATTCTCTTTGTTTTGCAACTAAAACAATTTTCCGCTTGACAAGTAAAATCATCTAGCGTTAGACAGAGTAAAAAGATACTGTAAGGTTGTTCCACAACAACAATGCGAATAAAAGGGTTTACTTAATAAACATTGTGTTTATAACAATTATATATACAGTAGCAACTAGCAATCGAAACAGCTCCCCTTCTCGAGTAAAATCGTCTGGCGTTAGAAAGAGTAAACAATATAAGTGTCCCACAACAACACTGTGGCGAAACGATTAGTAGAGTCTCAATTAACTGTGTATCTTTTTAAGATACCATGGCGTTACATCTGTGTCGCATCTAACCTGAAAAGGTCAAACATTCTTTTTTTCAATTCAGGGGAAAATTTATCCGCTTCAAACAAACTACATGCATAAAAACACCGCTCATTACAATGTCCTTAAACTATTTGATTAAAACTATTGATTCGAAGCGAATCAAATAGCGAATCAAATCACTATAGGAATAAAGTAGAGTGCTGCGTAAGCTGCAGTGTTTTGAATAGAGAAAAGTAAAACTAGGGTAAGCTGCTGAGATTTTTAGTAACCAAATACTAACGTTTCGAGACGTCAGTATTCCGTTCAAAACGTCAGTATTTCGTTAAATACTTGACAGTTTATATACCGCCTTTTTACTTTGCACTGTAGAAATAGATGTTTAGAGACTTATATAGTGTACCGTGGTTTTTCTCTTACACTGTGAGGTGTGTTAAACTTTTTTGTAAAGAACAAACTTATTTATTTATTTGCTTCCAATACAGTAACGATCTATAAAAGAATCACACGATTTTTGGTGCATTTGGTTATTAATTTTCAAACAGATTTCTTAAGCAAGCATTAGTTGAAACCAAAGTTCACGGCTGGTTGGACCTAGTGTGCTGACGAAATCAAGCGAAGTATGGTTATAGTAACATGCTAGTCAGCCGTGGCAACGAAATAAACAAAACTGATTACGAGTCGACAAACCGTGGAAGATTTTTCACATGGATTTCAAAAAAGAATATTAAGTAAATGAAGTAATAAATAAGATGAACACTTTTAAAATAAGAAATATAGACAATATTTTTATAATATATAAGACTTTTTTCATGGCAAATTTGTTTAATTTGTAATTATATTACAGTTATCCGTAATTGAGTAAGTAGATGCAAAGTGATGATGTAGGACGTAACGTTTTAATTAAGAATCCAAAACAACTTTAATACTTCAATCTTTAAAAACGTTTAAAAACACTTTATTTAAAACCAAACAAGAATTGGTTTTGTTTAGTTTTATGATTATCTTTGTAATTATCGAAGGTTTTTGTGTGAAAGCGGTTGAATGGTTAACTGATCTTTAACCCGTAAAGTTTACATCATCGCTTAATGATTCCACTGCCCAAAATTATATCATTACGATAGACCGAATTCATTCGTGCATGGCTTAGCGAAGCTCGGATAGACTAAAGAACGATAAAATACGTTTTCTGTTGGATTAAATTACGATGAGTGATTTGATTGGAAGTGTTTCTAAGGGATATAATGAGGAGTAGATACCGTTATGTTAATCGCGACTGTTCGTTCGTCTTTTCTGGCGAAGCTCGCTTGCTTCCTTGTGTGCTGTGCCGCGTTGTGCCTGGGAGTCAGCTCAAAGTCGTACCACATTAGGAGAAACACGAACAGCAATAGAACTAATCATGAACGACAAGACAGGACGTTTAGACAGAAGAAGCCACGATCTGCTCAATATGGTTTTCTCCCACAATACAGGAATATTTACACTCGCCCAGGTATACCGGTTCGGTTGTCTTCTATACCTGCAAACTCATTTCGCTTACCGATAACGGCAACTCATAGATTGGCCAATATCGGACCGTTAGCGCGATTGCCAGCGCTTCAACGTACTTATATACCGGTCGTGGCGTCCATCCCATCATCGGTCCGTTATCCTGTTTTACAACAAGCCGGCATGGCAGGACGTTATGTTTTACCGTACGGACTAAAGATGCCTGCTTCGCGATTGTCTACGGAGAGTACTGATAACCAAGAGTTTACTAAACATTATAATGAGAAATATAACACACTACCTTCAATTTCCAACGCGGATATGGATCAAGATACGCAAAACCTCAGAGGCAAGCTTGATAAGAAAATTGACTTGGCTGACGACTTCGATCACTTCTTGGATAATCTAGGTAAGACGAGATTTTAGTTAAGGGGAAATTTGTAATAAAAATGACTGCCCAGTATAACGTTTATATAGATTAAGAAATAACGAAGTCGATGCCCTTTCCTTGATATATATCAACATTTACTTATATTATTATTATTATTATTTAAATTTAATTATTTGGAAACAGTATACCTCTTTGGTGAATTGAAGCTATTGCTTTTCAAGGAGCCGTTTCTAAACACAATATATACAGTCTGTTAACTAAATATGTACTACAGACCTGCATATTGTTATTATTATTATTATCATTTAAACTTATTTGGAAACAGTAACTTTTCGACGAATTGAAGTTACTAATTTTTAAGGAGCCGTTTCTAAACACAATATACAGTCTGTTAACTAAATATGTATATATACAATCAACATTTACTATTATTATTATCATTTAAACTTATTTGGAAACAGTAAATTTTTTATTAATTGAAGCTACTGATTTTTAAGGAGCCCGTTTATAAACACAATGTACAGACTGTTAACTAAATATGTACTATCAACATTTACGACAGATTGTTTATTATTATTATTATCATTTAAACTTATATGGAAACAGTAAATTTTCGATGAATCAGAGCAATATACTGATTTCTAAAGAGCCAGTTTATAAACACAATGTACAGCCTATGAACTAAATATGTAATATCAATATTTATTTTGATTACCACCATTATTTTTATCTTTTTTTTTGGTAACTCTTCGGTGAATTATAGCTACTGATTTCTAAAGAGCCGTTTTAAAATACAGTGTATATTCCGTCTTATGTATTTAGTTATGTACTATCAAAATTTACTACAGATTATTACTATGACTTAAACTCATTTGATAACAGTAACTCGATCTCTTCAGTGCATTAAGTCAACTAACTTCTAAAAAGCCGTTTATATATAAATACAATGCACAGCTCATTAACTAAATATGTACTGTCAACACACACACACATCAATACATAAAATCCTGAGTTGAACACACTAATTATTACATACATATGAAACTTGGGGTTTATAATAGCATTAACTCTTTCTGGGCGGCATCCGAACTCCGAAGACGAAGTCTTATGTTTTACTCTGGCTAACGCCAGACGATTTTACTCGTCACATAAGAAACCACCGACGGGTATACCCGGGTATATATATAAGGGTTAAATTGATCAATTGCTATATATATATATATATATATATATTCATGCTTATTTTTCAATGGCTGGTTTTGATAAAATATTCCAAACTTTACAGACTGAATAGCTTATATTATTTTTAAAAACTTCATTCTCGGTTTTCGAAGCAACTACAGTATATATACATGTAGTCGTTTCTGTTACTGCGAAAACCGTAATTTTGATTATCACAGATTGTGAACATGTCATGCTTTCGGAAATTTTTTTCTTTTTTTCTTTTGTAACTAATTTTCTTAAATGTTTATAAATCTCAGCAGTTCACAACATTTAAGTTATAGCAATAGGTTAGGCTTAAAAGCTAGAAAACGAGAGTGGTTTCCTAGTGAGAGCCGAAATACCTTTATGAACAAAGATCGTGTGTAAATATCGACAGGTCTCGATATACCGGTTAAATCCTTTATTCAACTGATTAGTGTGCATACAGTGTGATAAACGGTTATCACACTGTGTGATAAACGGTTATCACACTCCTTTAAATAGAAGAGTGTGATGACCACTTATCACACCGTTTATCACATGCACCGTTACTAATGAGTACTTTAATTTCTAATTTTTGAGGGTTTTTTCTCGGTAATTAAATTAGATAAAAAACAAAATAATTTCATTGCAAAAGAGTCATGAGATAAGAACCTTAATCAATGTTCACTCGTGTGATAAACAAACAAACAAACAAACAAACAAACAAACTGAAACAAACAAACAAACAAACAAACAAACAAATAAGTGTCGTAGGAGAAAGGAACAGAACTTTTGTTCTAATTGATACCAAACTCCCCAGTTACACACAACCTAAAACTAAAAGTAACATGAGAATTATGAATAAATCAGTAAATAATCAAATAATAATAAATAAATAAATAAAGTGACAAATGTTATGAGTTCTAGAAGTTACCAGGAGGGCAATATGTCGAAAGTTTAGAGAAATACAAGGAGTTTATACTAAATTTAAACAAATGAAGAGTACTGCAAGATTTTAAACTCTGTTTATGTTTCAGAATAATGTTATAATTGTTTGGATCAAAGTTACGCGTCCTGTATCTTGACTTGAATGTGCATAAATAATTATTTATATCGGTATTATGAGACGTTTTCTGGATTTGAAAGGCAACAGATCCAAGATCTCACTTCGATATTCCAATGGTAGGAGGCTAAGTTTCATCAGCCATGGCATGGCTTGTGGATAGTTCAGTATAAACTTAGCGCTCTAACTTAGTAGTGATAAAGAATTTAAGATCACTCGTAAAGTTTTAAAATCAACTTGGGCCCGTGACCATTGATTAACCCTTACTTGTATATATATATATATATACAATATATACTTACTTGTATATATATATATATCACATGCATGAATGATAGGAAAACTGACAATCCCATATCCTTTTCGGACTTCAGTATTTTAGCCGCGAGAAATTCTCTTTAGCCGCGAGTATCTTTTTAGTATTGTTCAAGTCAATCCTCCTACCAATAACAATCTCATTTTTTCCGAAACTTTATCGTCATATATAGCTTTTTTAAAAAAGAATATTGCTGCGCTATATACATTATCTTTATGATATATGCGTTAATGTAAATAATGTCGTAATACATGTTGTTTAGAGAAGAGATGTGTCTGATGCTAGCTTGGATATAAGAATTGAGTGTAAATGTTCTTCGAGCTATTTTACCATAGATAATTGACCGGGAACTGGATAGAAAAGTTAAAACGATGTTACGAAACCGGAAACGATGTTTGCACAACTTGCTATGGTAATTATACACTTATAAGCGGCTAATCCACCTTACGTGTGGTCCCACATGGCTAAAATCAGACACTGCGGAACGTAAGTGATATTATACTATTGTTTAATTTCAGTAATACTGTCGATTATCCTGGCCATGTGGGACCACCAGTTAAGTGCATTATCCGCTCATAAGTGTCGAATTACCATAGCAAGTTGTGCAAACATCGTTTCCGGTTTCTAAGTTTCCTATCCAGTTCCCCTTCATTATCTATGATTTTACTCAGTCTCAAGCAAAGACAGTACCATAATCTGGTTAATGTTCAGTATCTGGTTAATAAAATCAAAACGACTTAAAAATAAATGTAATAAAAGACTAAAAAGAGAGCAGAGAACGAAACATTTTTATTGAAGTCAACTCGCTTTCAGGTAGCAATAGAGAAAAAGTTACCAAGTTTGAAGATAATCTTTTTATTTTAATTTTGTAACAACTAAATTATTTTTTATCAATTCAAATAAAAATTGTTTTCTGGTAGTTAATTAGTGTGGTAAATAACACCAGCTTTATGTGTAGTAAATGTCAAATTCAAATGATAAAGTTGTTGCGACTTCAGAAAAACTATGACGAGATCCTTGAAACCAATGCAAATATTAGATCATTTGTAGTTTTAACGCATGGCTTATTTTGATACCTATAAGATACTTCTAGATATCTGTTATTGGAAAATATTATACTATTTTAAGAATATCATAAGTCCGAAGCAAATAGCACATAAAATATACATTTGACTAAACTAGTTTATATGTTCTTGTTTATTTGATATGAAAATTAAAAATGAGGATGTCAAATTCTCGTTGTATTGTATCATTTCGTATCGTATCATATTGTATCGTAAAATAATAGTAAATCTTAATCGAGGATAACTACATCACAAAATTGCTTTATACAGTAGGATGGTCTTCAACAATAACACTAAAGTAACAACTAAAGTTACAAGATAGTAATAAAAATATATAGGATATAAAAAGTTAAAAACAGCCATAAGTTGCAATCTGACATTGGCCATAGACATATCACGATTCATAATACGTATCATATTGTATCGCATGGTAAACGTTAACTTTATATTAGTTCATGATCACCTCGGATTTCTTTGATGTACCGCGTTTGTTTATTTATAATAATTACTCCCAACCACGCATAAATCAAGTTAATTTAACTTGATTTATGCGTGGTTGGGAAAATCAATGGTCACGAATGTGATAAAGGATTTATCATCGCGACTGAAATGTTTTTAGACTACCTCTGTTATAACGAACTCAGTATCTCAGTTTTCTTAGGCAACTTCTGTGATCATGAACTAAGTAGGTTAGTTACCTCAACCTCGGTAACTAACCTATACTTACTGCCCAGAAGTAACCTAACACTGTAAGTGAAGCTGAAATTGATTTACACAGCACAGTTGAATTTATGCTGTTAAAGTTGGATAAAGCACAATAATCTTTTAAGATACTATACAAAACATAGAGAATATTACATGACCATGTGGAGATTCGAATTTTATTTTCGATTGTTGATAACATCTTTCACGAATAAGCGAAGCAAACGATTCGGAGATACTACCAACACGAAAAGATAAAATTTGTATGTCCAATAGGAAGACCCTAAAACTTATTATTAATGCTTTAGTAATGAGCAAAATGTTTTATTGCTCGTCAGTTTGGTCAAGCACTTCGGATGGAAATATTCAAAAAATACAGTTAGTACAAAATTTTGCTGCACGAATAGTTATGAACATTCGTAAATACGTTCACATTACTCCCACTTTAATAAGCCTGAAATGGCTGCCAGTTAAATACTACTTGGAATATAGAGATGATATTATGTCATATAAATACATGATTGAATAATCTATCACCTTCTTATATACCTACTAGATTTAGGAAACGTTCAGTTATTCATAAAAGAAACAATAGGATCAAACGATTTAGATATACCAAGGTATCATACTGCCACACGTCAAAGAACATTCCATTACAGAGTAGTTAGTAGAACAACCTAAACTTAGCTGAAAACTGATGTATTATAGATTTATTTTTACTTTTGATATTTGTAAATTACTCTTGAAAAACCCTTTTGGGAAGTAGTAATTAAAATATGTATGTATTCTTTTGTTTTAATAACTTTATTGCCTATCAGCAACTGGTGGTCAAACAGAGCGAAATGCCCCAAATTGAACATGACTACCATGATGCAAGTGTTGGTTTTTCGGAGGGAGGAAAACCGGAGAATCCGGCGAAAAACCCTCGAAGCACAGGAGAGATCAACTACAACTCTACTTACATTAGTTTCCAGGTCGACAACGGGGTCATTCCCAAGCGGCCACCCCCAATCCACGTACTAACCCCGTCTAACCGAGCTTAACGTTTGGTGAGGCAGCGCGCTAACAGCACACGCCACCCGTGCTCCCCGTATGTATGTATGTTATATAATATTCTGTTTATTCCAGAAACACAATGATCTAAAATTATGGTTAATTTTTACTGCACTCAAAAAGGATATTGTTGAACCGATATCATTACGTGTAAAAATATCGTATTTTTGCACGTGTTTAAATACTGAAAATTGACGAAAATTCTGTATCACATAAGTATTTATATATAAAATATAGTTTATATTTTCAGTCTAGCATTTGACATTTTGAACAAGGATGAGGATAATAATATTGATAATGGCATGTAATAATGATATTATGATGCTACGATGATGATAATGATGATGATGCTGAAGAAGATGGTGATGATAATGATGATGATGATGATAATGATAATGGTGATGATTATAATGGTGATAATGATGATGGTTATAATGATGGTCATAATAATGATAATGATGGTGATGATGATAATGATGAGGATAATGGTAATGACGATGATAATAATAATGATGATGATGGTGATGATAATGATGATGATGATGATAATGATGATGATGATGATAATGACGATGGTGATGAAATTGATGATAATGACGATAATAATAATTATAATGACGATAATCATAATGATAATATTGATAATGATGAAGACGACGACAATAATGATGTTAATTTTGGTAGTAGTGGTAAAACAAATGTAGTAGATTTATTAACACCGAAATTTCCTATGTGCATATACTTAGATTCTTAAGTTGGTATTTTCAAAAAATTATTTACCTTTAATCAGACACATCGCGTAAAATTTCGTTCAACATTTTTTTAGATGATCCATGCTCGAAGAATCCTTGTAAACATAGCGCCAAATGTCGAATTTCTCATGATGGAACCTCCTTCATATGCATCTGTAAAAAAGGATTCAGAGGGAGAACATGTCAAGGTAAAACAAAATGAGACGTTAAACAATTTGAAGCTCGGTTTTATGCTCCACTTAATTTTGGTTTCGGTTTCCTGTGTAGTACCCGGCTTTAGAAAGAGGGGTATTGATAAGAATAAATACTACTCTAAGAGGTAGAGAAGATGAAAATAACAAAAAGCAGGAGCAAGGAACGGAGGGAGAGTTATAAGAGGGAAGTAGAAAAGAAGAAAGATTGGGAAATGAGGGAAGGAAAGCGAGAGAGAGAGAGAGAGGAGGAAAGGAGAAAGGAAGACGATAGAGGAAGAAGAGAAAGGAAAGGAAGAAAAAAGGAAGAAAAAAGGAAGGAACGAAGGAAGGAAGGAAAGGAAGAGCTAACAATCTCTTTTAAGATATTAAAATATCAATGACTTTTGTTTTCAAGATAAAAATCCTTGTTTTCCTAATCCTTGTGATAACAATGGTGAATGTACATTGACCAGCGAAGGATTTGAATGTTCTTGTCCAAAAGGTTTTCAAGGAAAAAAGTGTGAACGTAAGTAGACGAAGCAGATGAACTGAATGAACTGAACATAATTTCCTCGTCCTCCTTACCCTATTTTTAAAAGCTAAAATATTCTTCTTCTGCAGAAGAAAACAAGTGCGAGCCAAACCCTTGTAAAAACGATGGTCTCTGTAACGAATTAAAAAATAGAGAATTTGAATGCACCTGTAAGAAAGGCTACGTCGGAGATAAATGCCAAGGTATAATATTAACAAAAAAGAAAGAATAGTAGTTAAAAAAATTCTTTGCTAATTTAGTCACAAGACTGAAGTTAGTAGAGAAAATATTTAAAAAAAATATTTTAAAAAATTTAAGAAAAATCCCAGGCGTGCTTGGTGAATTAAATAGTCATACTGATACGGCAGGAGCCGGAAATTTTCGAGGTATTTGAAAAAAAAAGCAAAGCGTTTTAAATCGTACAAAAACCCCAAAAACAAACTAGATAGAAAGACCAAAACTGTATTTGCAAACACTGTCACTTGACACATAAAATTAAAAATAAAATAATTTAAAATAATAAAAAAATTTTAAATAATAAAAAATTAAAATAATTTAAGATAAATAAAAATAAATTAACATAAACTAAAATAAAATAAAATAATAAATTAATTTAAATTAAAATAAATTAACATAAATTAAATTAAATTAAATTAAGATAAATTAAAAGACATTTCAGAATTGACATAACTTATAGGATTTTCTTTGTCTGTTCCACTATTTAATTTATGGAAGACACTTAAAGTATTTATTTCAACTAGGGTATTACCACAACTTATAACGGTATATCAAGATAGTATGTCACTTTTAATATTTGTTTCTTTTTTTAAAAGTAACCAAGAAGGGATGTGATCCGAACCCCTGCTTAAATGATGGACAATGCTCCGAGGAAGATACTGAAGATTTTAAGTGTACCTGTTTTGACGGATATACGGGGGAAACTCTGTGACAGTAAGTGAACATGTGGGAATGAGAGTGTTAAATTTATTCTCCACGATTGTGTACACTGACGTACGCGAGAACGTGAAGGTTATTTCAGATCCATTAAAGCACCTGGTTATGTATGTATTTATGTCCATCATAAACCAGGTGTACTTTATCTATGCCTGACCCCAACACAAACCCTAGCTAACCTGTAATCAGTTTAAGCCCAATGTGCAGGAAGTAGATGTGATTCACTTTTTAATGATTTGCCCTCGTTTTGCTTCTCTACGCAGTTCTATGCATGCTTGCTGTTATGCAAATTACCGTTAGTGATATTTGGTCATTACTATATCTACTTATCTAGACAAGTAGATGCCTTACTCAATGGTTTATTTTTAAAGCTAACGCAGTTATTTTTGCGACTGTAAGGATCTTTATACAACAATCACGTCGTTTTAACTCATTTGGTATAACTGGTAGTAAATTGGTAGTTGCACTTCTTTGTGTCCAGTTTGTCCGTGCTTCTTAGAGGTCTTCTTATATCTGTGTATTGTATGACGTGAGCCCCCACGAGGAGCCCCTAGAGCTCTTGGGACAAATGTGAAGCTCAAATATTGTTTAAGTAAAAAAATGCACCAAATCCTTGGGTTATGTTGTGCATAGCCCAGGCGTAGGGCCGAAGGTCCGGAACCCGGTGAGGGTGCTAATCTTGACACGCGTGGACGCGTGTTTATATATATATATATATATATTCACGTTCACATTTTAAACGAGCTTGTCAAAGCTCCTTGGCGACACGTGATTAAATAAATTATTATTATTATTATTTATTATTATTATTATTATTATTATTATTATTATTATTATTATTATTATTATTACATATATATTAATGAAATACCACATGGTTTTCCGTGTTTGGATATTCTGATCCAAACACGCGGGAAATTGCGAGACTGGAGAAAAGCGTAACAAAACACGAGCCGCAGGCGAGTGTTTTTAGCTTTTCGAAAGTCGAGCAATTTCCCAAATGTTTGGATAAGAGTCTCCAAATACGGAAAAACCATTTGGTATTTCTTTTATAAAATAATCACAAGTGAATATGATATTACGAAAGCCGGGTAGGGACTTCAGACTTCAGACTTCTGACTTCAGACTTCACACTAAACTTAGTTTAGTTTTTGTTCTTGTTATTGTTGTTATATGCTCTGGTTAGACTTAAAAATGAAATTTACGCCCTCTTGTCTATTCCATCAATCATATTTAATGATTGTAAAGTTAATAAAAAGGACTTCAGACTTCAAACTTCAGACTTCGGACTTCGAATTCGGAGTTAAGGAGTTTGTTAATAGCCGCTCAAAATGGATTAATAAAAGCCCCAGGAATATTAAAGTAAGCTACCCTGCTGGCAGAGCTTATCAATTATCTGATGTTATAATAATTTATATAATTTTTTAAGCATGCTGTCTATAGTTCTCTGTTGGTACATATAGGCAAATGGAACGTTTCCTATAGGCGCCTATAGTATAGACTTTTTTTAACCGTAAACAGTTTAAAAGTGGGCACCGTGGGCACGAGCACTTGATTGTTATTTCTGTTGTTTGGTGTTTTAATATTGTGTCTCTACCGAAAACATACTAGTCAATTTGTTAATTGTGTTTGATTATAAATGTCACTGATGACGTAGTCTGTGCTTTGAAACACTGTTATAAAATAAGGTGTCCTCTACGCACGCTCTGATTGGCTGGGCCCCGTGCATTTATAAGAGTATGAAGATCATGAATGACGTAAAATGGCGTGAAGTGGCGTAGGATGGCGTCACCTGGCGGGAAAAGCTAGCGAACCTTCAAAACTATCCCACTTTTAGTTTATTTTTTTCCCTCTTATTTTATATCCTGTGCATATGTACTCTTATAAAGGTTCGTTTGACGTGATTTGAACACGAAAGAAGTGTAAAGGCACTCGGCTATCGCCGCGTGCTTCTACTCAACTTATTTCGTGTTCAAATGACGTCAAACGAACCTTTATAAGAGTACATATACACGGAGCTTTATGTTTTATTTGTTAATCAGACCGAACCGAATCTTTGGTGTACACGTTTATATATTTACACACGGCGTTCGACGTCCGACGTCCAACGCAGACTGGGTTATACCGTTACTCAACCGTAAACACGACGACATAAAGAAAATGTCGTTATTTGATAAATAAAATAAATAAAACAATATTTTCATTATGACGTTGTGTTTACGGCTGAGAAGCGTAATCCGGCATGCGTTGAACGTAGGACGTCGAATTCGAACGCCGTGTGTAAACTGCAACATATATCCGTGTGCACATAACAACGAAATGCGTAGTAATATTCCCGGGGCTTTTATAATTTGGGCTTGTCACTTTACACAGTTTGCAACGCATTACCAGAAATTAATGACAAAATGGCCACCGCTTGAAAGCCAATTTACATATATTCCTTAGAAGATGGCGTCCCATTTTGATTTTGGACAGTAAATATATAAGGCAAATATATTAAAGTGATAATTCTGCTTATTGAGTAGCTTGCCAACTATTTGCCGACCTCCTGATCTAAACCTCAGTAACCTATATATTTTCATCAGGTATATCTATGATCCGCCAAATTGTGTTGAAAATGGTAAACAAATAAGTAGGTCATGCACCACTGGACTGCCGTAGGATTTTGTTTGATACTTTCAAAATCATCTTTGGTCAAATGTTCCAGAGTTGATAGAGGAATCTTTATCTTGCATGTAATAGATTACATTTTGACCAAATTGGCTGAAGTTGTATACCTCTAATTTAACAACTACCCGACTTGTAATGACAACAAGAGAATGGGCATTTTGAACTCACCATGATTGATGGAGGCTCAAACACTGACAAACGATAGCTCGAGAGATATAATCATTTGACGGATCGTAGGTATACTTGATTTAAAGAAATAAGGAAGGGAATAATTTGAAAATCGCCGTTGCTTAGAAAGCGAGGTTGGCAAATAGTAGGCGAGATACTCAATTAGCAGAATTTTCATCTCTATATATTTACTGTTCAAAATTAGATGCCATTTTATAAGGACTATATGTAAATTAGTCCTTAAGCGGCGGCCATTTTGTCATCAATTTCTGGTAATGGAAGACCACTGAGGGGCATGAATATTAAATTCAATACATTCACCTCTTTATTTATTTTGAACGGCTGGCAAACTTAGCCTGCGAGCAGGTGAAAAACTCTGAAGTCTGAAGTCTGAAGTCTGAAGTCCGAAGTCTGAATTAAGTCCCTACCCGGCTTTCGTATGATATACTGTCCGACATTTTCAAAAAATCGTTTTGGCGGGAATTTTCCGTGTTTGGATACTCTGATCCAAACACGGCAATTGACCAATGTAAAAGTGGGCGAGGGGTTGTTGCGTTCATGTATTTCTAGTAACCAAGTGATTTACTGGATATGAAATAGCATTCGCCGTGCGAGAAGGCCAGAGAGACTGAAAGAAGCGTATGACTTACTTTAACTAAAAGGTTCTAGCAAGAACTGTTTGTAAAATAAACTTAATCAAGAAATGTGACTTAAAGAAGGTATACACATGTCGACAAATAGATCCCCAACACAGCCAGGTGAAGAATTAGACATAGTTTCAAACAACTCTGGCTTAAAAGTTGTTTGAACGTAACTTAAAAACATACTAATCTCTTCTATTTTATCTGTCTGGTCAAAAAAACAAATCCTTTGTATTCTTCAAACTTTTTTTTCACACTTGATTCATTTCAACGCCGTTTTCGTTTATTTTAAAAGGATCAGATAACAAATGTCTTGTCAATCCTTGCAAAAATGGCGGTTCGTGTTTACAAGCATTGACGAGTCTTGGTTACGAATGCCGCTGTCCACAAGGCTATAGAGGACCAAACTGTGAAGGTAAGACACAGGGAGCCCATCTTGGCAGCGCGTGGGCACTCTGTGGTGGACTCGAAAGACGCGCGGGGGACTGTGGCACACTCGATCGTGGTGTGTGTTTAGGAAAATAATAAAGGAATGAAACACGAATTCTTCCTTGTTTTGAACATCGTTTTAAGCGCCTATAGGTATTCAAATTATAAGACAATTGAGCGAAGTAGTTGTGATAATGATTCATTTATCAAAATATAAATCAAAATGATGCAAAATCTCAACTTTTAGCCGTGATTTTGCAGCTAAATTACATACCGTATTTTCGGGAGATGTGTTCCGCAAGTAGCTAGGACACTACATCATCATTGACACTTCGGATAGCTACGAAATCCTACGATAAGCTTTTCGGATAAAGCGGGAAGTCTCAGGATTATTGATTTATTGCACGTTCATCTGACCCTGAGTTTCAGTCGGTTTCAGTATTCTAACGGTGGCTCCCGACGATCCTGGCTACTTGCGGAACACATTCCACGTTGAACGTTTGGTGTTTCATCCCTTATATTTTTTCTTCTCCGTCCCCCCCTTTCCCCACGTTTTTCCCTTTTTTCCCGCTTCCGGTAACCGTTTTTCGTTTTTTTAAATCCCTTGCCAGTCCCCCGCGCGTCTTTCGAGACCGCCACAGGTGCCCACGCGCTGCCAAGATGGGCTCCCTGTGGGTAAGACAGAGCCTATTCACAGGCTTGGCGAGATAGAGCAGAATAATCCTCGTCACAAAATTAAACAATTCTATCAATTTTTTTGTGGCTCCATTTCCAATTTCCATTTCTGAGTCTGTCTGTCTGTCTGTCTGTCCGTCTGTCCGTCCGTCTGTCTGTCTGTCTGTCTGTCTAGTCTGTCTACTCTAGTCTCTCACTAGGATATCTCGAACAAGGAACTAGGAATAATTTTTCATGAAAGTTTGTGAAAGTTTTAGGCCTACGCTAAACATCGCACAATAGACGAATTTAATCCAGACGAGCTTAATTCGAATTAACTCGTCGGTAATGCGACGTAAATGTGACGTCGAATTTCAGTCGGATTTTATTGTTTTTACTTGGACTCGTGGAGCCTGAAAACGACTTCTTTAAAACATGGCGCCGAATTGTCACAGACAGAAGAGAAACATTTAAATCGACGCGACGATAATTCGTCGTATAACTCAAACACGCATTATCGTCGCATTATCCGTCTGACTCAGAAGAATTTAATTGCCGAGACGAATTTAATTCGTGTGTCGAATTTAATCGAGTTATACGTTGCAGTCGTTGAATAAAATTCAAACAATTAAATTCGTCTGAATTAAATTCGTCTATTCTGCGACGTTTAGCGCAGGCCTTAGTCATAGACCAAGGACCAACCATTAAATTTTGGGTGCATTTAGTTAAAAAAATTCATACAAAACCTATCGGTAGCAGACATGCATGGAAAAATATACTCAAATTGTAAATTGCACTGATCCTTATATTATGCAAACTTTAAAATTCACAAACAAGTTGAATACAAAAAACAATCGACTTGTCAATTCCATTCTTTATACAAAAAAGTGGCCATATATCAAGGAACAAATTATTTTTTGCATAATATAAATGAAGTGCAATCATGCATCTTATTTAATATGCTAGACAGACAAGTTTATTGGCCATTTCCCAAAAGAGTCGAAGACTGGTAAAGAGCATCGAGTGCTTGGTGTTCTTGGGATCGTTTGGAGGAACAGTTTCATTGTGCTTACGACAGTGAGATTAGAGCTATATATAACTGGAGTGATATATCCTGTTCACTCACCGGGCAAAGTTTGAAGTCAAACATGGCGAACATGTAGGCCTAAAGTGCGTATAGTTCCAGTCTCCTATACGCCGTCTTTTGACTGGATCAGGCTTGACCAACACCGCTGCCAAACGTTTGCGCATGCGTGAATCGCTGAGTAAACATTGCAAGAGAAGTGGGAACTAGCCGTGGCGACAACAACCAGACAGTGAAGACTAAGTAAGACTCGACTATTCATTTGTGTTTTAAAAAAAGGGTAAAGAAAATTACGAAGGGGTAAATTCAGAATATGTTACAATATTGACAAGGAAGCCATGCACAAATTACCTACCTTATCTTTTTGGTAGTATGCTTATAATTTTAACTTTTGTGTCGGCCTCTCGGACCAGTCCAAATATTTCAGTGTTTTCCCGCTCTTTTTCCGAGGACGAGCTCGGACGTCGCACATGCGCAAAACGTTTGGCAGCGGTGTTGGCTTGACCAGACCACGTAGAAGACTGGAACTATAGGTACTTCAGGGCCAAAAGGATCGCGGGCTCTGCATGGGAACAACATTGCCCACAGAGATATCACTCCAGTTATATATAGAGCTCACTGGCTTACGATTCCAAGTACCCTAGCGTTCCTAACCCGTCACCAGTCTTCAACTCTTTTGGGGAATGGCCAATAGGCCGGTAGGTCTGGTGATCGAGTTAGTCCAGGATGCCTCGTCTTTCGTTAAACATTCCACACTGACAACAAGCTGGCAGATGTATGCAGTCTCTGAATGCGCTCTTGTTCTAAGTATTTTTTCTAATTTTTATTCTCTTTTCTTAGATCACTCTGGTTGTGACCTAAATTCTTGTCAAAATGGCGGAACATGCTATGAGACGGAGTTCGGAATAAAATGTATTTGTAAAAATGGATACTCTGGAGATAAATGTCAAAGTAAGAATAATAGGAATAGTTGCCTTCCTAATGTTACAAAAATAAGGAAAGACTAGGGCAGATGACGTACGCCGTTGGATTATTAATATTAAGATCCCGTTCACACGAGTCCGGAGCGAGTTGAAAACGGCGCTAAAAAGTCACAAAACGATGTTGCGTTTACGGCACAGGATTGAAATTGTGTAAAAACGGCGCTCTAACCGGAGCGTTTTGAAAACAATTTCTAGACGGAGCGAGATGAAAACGGGACCCTTAGCGGTGTCGTGTGAGCACAAGATCCAGCACTTTTCCGTTCCGCTTTGGTACCCAGTTCCTAAATGTTCACCTCCTAACCAAACGGCTGGCGTATTTTTCAGCGATGGAAAACTTTATTTGTCTTCTCGACTTCGGAATTCTTCTGCTAAGAACTTGCGCTGCTGTTTGAACAATTATAACATTATTTAATACAACAATGACTAGCCAGTGAAATAGGAGAAGATTAATTGAAGTCAATAAGGAGAGTTCCTAACAGAAAGATTAAAATTGTAAACCTATAGAATGCACTATACACCTTGGTGGGATAATATTCTTTGAATTGCTCCTCGTTTCCATTTACTTTTGACGAGATATATATGGCTATTAAACAGTGCACAGCATTGGAATACTGGATGTACACCAGAAGGTTCCGGATTCGTGTGAACACCTTCAAAGCGTCGTAAAATTATGACGGATTAGTGTGAACGTAACCACATTTTGCTGTTTATTTTCTATACCGGACTCGTGTAAACGCAGTCTGAAATATATTATTATCTAGATGAGCTTGATTTCGGGTCATTACGCCAAACGGCGCACGCTGATTGGTTGCTGAGAGGTCCGGAAAAAGCCGAAATGCCCTCTCGGCACTGTGAGGGCATTACTTTTTATTTAAAAATTACTGAGTTGATTTGAATGAAAATAAAAGCGAATTAGATATATTTGTTGGAAAATTTACGTCCTGAAACATATCAGTGTTTCTTTTAATAAAAAGTTGAAAGAACTCGTCAAATGGTATAAGAAGACCTTTTACAATTTTTCCGTATCTGTTGGAAATATTTGGACCAAAGACAGGCTGCTGTCCGCCTAGCTGGTTATGATGTCACATGTATATCGAACAGGGTGAAGTGAAATTTTTATCTTGCCAACCTTATGACATTATGAGCTAGAAACTCGATTTTGTTGCGCTATTTCCATTTTAAATTGACCCACAACATTTAAAAAGCCTTCCGTGGAAATTTGGTCACCCACGGAGTAGTTTCATCGGGTTTACCCTGGTTGTGACGTCACCAATTTCCTAGTTAATTAGACCCAATATTACAACAAGATGGCTGACAGCACGCTGTCTTTGGTCGAAATATTTCCAAAACCAAAACAGATACGCAAAAATTGTAAAAGGTCTTCTTATACCATTTGACGAGTTCTTTCAAATGAGATAAACTTAGGCCTAGGTCAAACGTCGCTCTTCTCATGCGCCGAACCTAATGCAAATCAGCATAAACAAAGGATTTCGCTTATTATCATTAGGTTCGGCGCATGGGAAGAGCGACGTTTGACCTAGGCCTTAATTTTTTTTGCCAATAGCCTTTAAAAGCGCGAAATTAAAGCCTAACAGGTGTAAACATGAAGCTAAACAAACAAGCTCAATAGTAAGAACTAAGGTGAACAGCGATATCTGATGAAGACAAACGTAGAACTAAAAACAAATAAGAAAACAAACCAAAAGCCATATAACAAAAGGCTTATTGACCTCGTTTTCTCGATCTGTACGGGAAAGTATTTGCCCTCGGTTTCTCTCGCACAAACCTCGCTCCTTCGCCGCTCGGTCTGTCACGAAAACCTCAGGCAATACTTTCCCGTACAGACCTCGAACTCGGTTAATAAGCCTTTATTGTTGTTATGCATAGTTGTACGTCACCAAGCACTCTAATCGAGCGATTAACTTCTTAATTTAAAAATGGATAAGCCATGATAAACTTTGAAAGTTTTTAGCTCAAAAACTGTGCCGCAGATTTGCTTGAAATGTTCAGTGAATACTCCTGTCATGTTGCAAACCGCTCATTTTTCTCGCTAGCTAATGTTCGTTCCTGAAAATAACTGAAAAAGTTTCTGAAAAATTACTAGTAACATGGGCCAGTTTGTTGATGAAAAATCTGTTACTTTGTTTCTAGTTCGAAAATTATGCGATGCTGATACTTGTCAAAATAACGGCAAGTGTGTCGAGCACATGAATGGCTTTCATTGCAAATGTTCCGAGGGATACAAAGGGAAGATGTGTGAAGGTATGTAGATACATCCTCCTGTTAAGAAACCCTCGCCAACCTTAAAGTGCCCATCTCACCTGTGGGGATTTTACTTATTCGTAATCTTTGGGTTCTCTTTGGCAAAATTGCAATATATCTTGTCAGCCGAAAATTTCATCTTCATGGCGTTTTTCGCTGTCAAAGTCACCGGATGTGATATCACAAGAGGCATTTTGGGGGCAAGTAACAAAAGAAAACTGGTTTGGAATGCCTCTTGTGACATCACATCCGGTAAATTTGACAGCGAGAAACTCCATGAAGATGAAATTTTCGGCTGACAAGATATATTGCAATTTTGCTCAGGAGAACCCAAATATTACGAATATGTAAAATCCCCACAGGTGAGATAGGCACTTTAAATTATATAAGCTACCCCTCGAATAGATGCGTTCGTAGAAACATCGCCGCCAAACTTAGAATCCACAACTTAGCTTCTAATTGCCGGTAAGACGATCTGACCATTGCGCTACTCTAAGGCTACGTTTACACGGTAGCGGACGAATTCGAGATCGGTCTCGAATTCGTCCTATTTCGCCGTGTAAACAGGCGGAACCGTACTAATTCGAGAACGGTTCCGAATTTGTCTTCCGTGTAAACAGGCGGAACCGTACTAATTCGAGACCGGTCTCGAATTCGTCCGGTACCGAGTATGATAATATATGTTAATGTCGTAGTGCATGTAAAAAGAGAAGAGACAGATATGGAAGCTCGCACTTGAGAATTGAGTGTACAGTATATGTTTTTCGACCTATTTTATTCATAAAAATTTCCAGCTGAGTTCCCAAGCGAGACTCGAACCCACAACTTTTTGATCGCCGTTGAGAAGCTATACTTAGACCCGTTTACACGCACATATAGCAGCATATAATGTCATACATCGAACTCAACCTACGTTCAAATCATCTGAGTCCCAGTAGCTCAATGGTTATAGCGTCTCACCGGCGATAAGAAGGTAAGGTTGTGGGTTCGAGTCCCCCTTGGGAACTCAGAAAATATTTCCGAGTAAAATAGCTCGAAGAACATTTACACTCAATTCTCGTATCCGAGCTAGCATATTCATCTCTTCTCTTAACAACATGCGTTACGACATTAACATATATCATCATATTTGTACATACATAGCAGTATATGTCATACATCAAACTTAACCTTACGTTCAAATCATTTGAGTCCCAGTAGCTCATTGGTTAAAGCATCTCACCAGCGATCAGAAGGTTGTGAATTCAAGTCGCGTTTAAAAAAATATGCTCTCCCTGTCCAACTGGGCTTAACTTTGGATTACAACGATGAGAGGCAGCGCCCTAACAGCACACGCCACCCATGCTTCCCGCTTGAGAACTCAGAAATTTTTGTGAAATAGCTGGAAGAACATTTACACTCAATTCTCAAATCCGAGCTAGCATATCCATCTATTCTCTTAACAATATACCTTTTCATATTTTATAAAGAGATGGACCGGTGTCGTCCTAATCCATGTCTACATAACGGCGAGTGCGTGCAATCTGATGTTGGATACTTGTGTAAATGCACGTCACAGTTCCAAGGAGAAAATTGCGAAGGTACACTACGGAAACATTTCTTTTTTAGAGAGCTCAAGGGTGTACAGACATATTTATTTTGACCCGTTGCTAGGAAAAACTTGATTTGACCACAGAGTTTCTAGAGCTTTACAAATTTGATCCCCATGCTAGAAATGCTAGATATTCTGCACGTAGTATATATGAATGAAGTTCTTTCGTTTGATGACGTCATACAGTGACGTCATTGTGACGACATTCAGATAAGCAAAAACCTATAATTTCCGCCAACTTAAAAGTTTTGCTAACAAAAGAAGTTTCGCGACTAGAACCAGAATTGTTATGTGCAAAAAAGTACGCATGCGTTTCTCAATTGAGCAAATCTTAATGACGTTATGGCCGTTTTAATGAAATTTTAAGGGATATTTTTAACAAAAAATAGAATATCTTTGTCATTTTTGGTTTATTCATAAAATCCATGCGTACCTTTTGGGAGACATGTTTTCCCTAGGTGTAAACGAAAGAAAAGTAACGATTCGATAAATACTCGCAGACATTATAGGAATCTTGTGAGCTCATGTTTTTGCGACTCAATGCCACTCAACCTAGCCTGAAAGAATCAGGCGCGAGCCCTCTTCCTGCCTCCTGCCTGATCGGAGCTTGCCAGCTAAATTGCGAGTTCAGCCGTGGTTCCAAGCCAAGAATGCTCGAAAAGTCGTCTTGTTCCACCGTACAAAGTTAAAAGTTGATGTCCACTGTCTTCGGAATGTTTGATTTATGGTTCATCAGCTCTGCCGATTTCTAAATTCCGGCATTCAATCCAAATATCTCGACGTAACGACGTCCTTCATTTATTTTTCCATCTATCGCCGTCTGTGTACCGAAGTTCTTCAACTCTTCAAGTGTTTTTGCCAGCGACATTCTACAGCAAAGGAATAGTTTTGTTTTGTTTTGGTACTTGCCCAAACTTGCTCGGGTCTTTTCGGGTTTTTTTTGTTATCCTTTTATACCTTTTTGCAGTGTATAAGTACAAAAATATGTTTTTGTGAAAAGATTTCTCCGACCGGAAGTAATGTCCTTAGCAACCAGTTGCCTAGCAACGAAATACGTCCGAACATCCTTAAAGTGCTTACGAAATGAAATATTTGCTAATTTCTTTATTTCATAATAAAAATATATAGAAATCACTGATATTGCTACATATCCTCACTTTGTTTCTACGTGTTTAGAAAGTGCTTTATTTTTATATTTAAACTTGCCAAACCGTAGCATTTCTTAAGTCGAAATGCAAGCAAGAACTGAGACGAGTAACTATACCTGTAACGTCACAAGGTGGATCAAGACTAAATCCACCGTGTGACGTCAAATAGTTGTTGTGGCCGCGTTCTTGTGTTGACGTTTCACGGCCCTAGCTATCAACTTTGAACTGAAAAATAAAGTGTTTTCCAAAGACGTAAATATTAAATGAACATATGTACGAATATCAGAATTTTCTATATTTTTATATTATCAAATAATATAAAAAGCAAAAATTTCATTTCATAAGCACTTTAATGTTAATATACTATTATATTTTATCGAAACAATTCACCAATATCGACGCCAGCTCGAACTTGGAATGCATTGTAGTCTATCCAGGGTAAGAAGCTCAAATAAAAAGGCGATTGCTTGAGAAATGACGTAACTATTCACGTATTTTATGCCGCCATTTTGAGTTTGTAGAACGGTTCAATTTTGATGTACAGCGGAATATTATTTTCAATTGTGACGTAATATCGTCAATTTTGACTATGACGTCAAAATTAAAAATTAAAATCCGCTGCATATCGAAATTGAGCCGTTATCCAAATTCAAAATGGCGCCAGCGGCATAAAATACGAAAATAATAACGCAATTTCTCGAGTACGAGAGAAGATAATGTAAATGACTTTAAAAGTGATCTAAAATTCATTTAAGGTGATTTATTTCTTCACTGAAGTTCCGCTTTAACGTTGCACGAGAACAAAGAAATTTAAATAATCTCCGCAAATGCGCGGTAGCGATTGTAATTCGTCTTTAAATTAGCATAATCTGATTGTTTTCACAATATATATTGATAATACCTCTGATTTACCCACATTGTTGGGGCCATTGCATGGTCCGTTGGAGAGGGAGGGGGCGTATGCTGCGATGCTCAATCTCGTATCCAGAGCCTGTGGTCCTTCTGTTTGCGACAAGGAGCCATCGGTTTTGACCGGAACGAAGTAAAACAGCACGGTGATCGGCTTAAATCTTCATGTGCGTTCTCTCGGAAGTCCACGTTTTTCTGACTCAACTGTCCAGTTCTAGCCAAAGCCGATGGCTTCTTGTCGCTGAACAAAAAGACCGCAGGCTCTGGGTACGAGATTGATGTATGCGCAACATGCCCATTTTTATAAATACTTTCGTGGCAGTAATGTCTAATCATGCCTATGATAGTTGTGATAATGGTAAAAGCGATAATTCTCGAACGTATAAGGAGAAATTTGGTCACTTGTGGTCACCATACACCATCAAACATCGCTCATTAATTGAAAATGTTCAACGGCGGGTAACTAAGTTTATTCTGAACTATCCCCAGGAATTATCTTACACTGCCAGATTGGTCAAAACAAATCTCCTTCCACCAGAATTTCGTAGAAAGATCTCTGATTTAATACTAGTATTCAAATCGAGGAAAAGACTTATTTCTATTAACATTAACAATTATTTATGCACTTTTGAAACAGGATACAAATTACGTAATTATGATGATAACAACTTTAATCTAATTATAAAACACAAGCAGGATAACTTTAGAAAACCTTTTTTTATTAGGTCAGCCGAAATGTGGAACACTCTTCCACATCAACTGAAAACCTGTGAAACAGTTTCTTTATTTAAGTCTAGTCTTCATAAAATGTACCGCACTAAATTATCCACCTACATCCCTCCTGGATACACTTAATGAGTTGCAACTTTGTCTCAAGTTATGCCTTAGTTCACTACTTTAAGTCTTAAAATAGTTGCGTGTTAAGTTATAGTTATGTTTCTTTATATTGTTCACATTATTATTGTTCTTATAGAATTAAGGGATTGGGTGTCAATTGGGACGGGTGTCAATTGGGACGTGAGTCCTGTTCCTTTCTCCTGTCCCATCAGTGGTTGTTTTGTTTTTTTGCTTGTATCTTGATAGTTATTTGTATTTATTGTGATATCATTGTAATAATTCATTGTATAATTGTATAATATTGTGACAAACTCATTAAATTAAAATTAAATTTGTGAGAAATGTATCATTCGACGTCATATTACGAATATCACAACGATCAGATTCAAAAAAAATTATTGGCACGACATTGTTTATAAAGATAAATTCACCGCATTGTGTCTCCACAGAACCAATCAATATGAGCCGGTGTTTCGGCGGGAAAATTATCCCTGGATAACCACAATGCATAGCGAATTTGAGGCGGTTCCGTTATTAGTAAATACTGAATAGGTCCATTCCTTAATCCGTTTTTTCCTTACAATTGTAGTTCAAAATCCATGTTCACAAAATCCTTGTAAAAATGGTGGAAAGTGTTTAAATGGGTTAGCTAGAGAGTATCAGTGTCAGTGCCTTGATGGATACCTTGGAAAAAATTGCGAAGGTGAGGGACTCAATGTCACTTCGAGTCATGTTTAACTTTTTAAATTTAAATTTAGAGACAAATATTCTAATCAATTTAGGAGTCGTGTACATAAGCCAGAGACAAAAAATCAAACCTGTTAACCGTATACACTTTAATACTTTTATATGTGCATCTTAATAAGCCTTTCTCGCCTGGTGTGTGTGTATAACTCAAGAGAATCTTTGCTTCATTACGAGCATTCATAAGGCTCATTTACATGTATATAAAATAATATTTAAGTTAGTACAGTATAATAAGCCCATTCGTGAGATATCTCGACTTGGCATCAAAATACCGCGTTCTGCGTCGGGATAAAACTTATTTCGATCCATAACATCAGGCTAAGGCCACACGATTCATTTGCATTTACATGCGCAAATTCGTTATACTGAGGCCCCAGCCTGATGTTATGAATTGAAATAAGTTTTATCCCGCAGAACGTGTTATTTTGATGCGCAGAGATTACGAATTGGCTTATAAAAGTCAGGTCTATAACGATCGGTTAGACGCTCGAGCCATTGATCTACTGAAACTAGAATGGACAGCAAAGGTTGCAAGTTCATAAAACTAAAAAAAAACTAATTTTATTTTATACTGGATAGCTCATAGCTCTATCAGTTATATCTAACTGTTCCCCCAAAAGGTTCATCAGTTATATCTAACTGTTCTGCCTAGAGGTCCAGTAAGGACCATTCCTTATTGGTACAGTATTATTACAAGAGGAAACCGGAGTATTCCTGGAAGCACTCTTCTCACATGTGGCCAGGGCGAAATTTTAATCAGATGATCGAACTGAGCAGCTATTGAATCCAGGTCGCAGAGGTGAAAGGCACGTGCGCTAACCACTGTGCCACCAAGCGTTTCCTAAGTGGTAGCGTTTGCATATGAGATGTAGTTAAAGTAAGGTTACTTCAAAACTGATGATTGATGATTGATGTAGTAGACGTTTGGTAGGAGTTCGTCAAGCTTTAATACTCAGAAAACATGTCTAAGCCGAAAACAAAGATCGAAGCTGCAACCTTCTAATGACCGGTGTTACGTGACCGCTATACGCAACAAAAAGTGTAACCTCAGCTGTTTGGTTTTTACAATTATTTATTTAATTAATAAGAAACTTAGAACAGATATTGAAAATGTCTATAAAGATTAAAACTAAACTAAAGTTCAGAAACTTATCTGTCGTCTGCACACAACGAAACAGTCAATAGGAGATTCCGACACAGGTTAACAATCCGTATGGACTTGAAAAGGAAGGAATAATAAAACCAACGGCAGGAACTCCAGGACTGACTCCGTAACCACTTTGATACATATAGCTCACTCTCATACATATGCATGCCTGATATATGTTCGATGGCTGCTTATATAGTTTCTAGAGTATATAATTATAGTAACATACTTCATTCTATATATATAGATTAGGGACCCCCCTGGCAACTGACGTGGTGGCAACCGTTCCTGATTTATTAATGCTCACTTGGTCATTCCAGTAGATCTCTTATGAATTTTTTGGTTTATTTTATCACTAAGAACGTGGCGATAATTCTGTGTTAATTTTCAAAGTGATTTATCAGTTTCTGTGGTTTCTATTTTGGATTATTTATTTGACCGTCTGGCCTGTTAAATCCCCGAAGTTGGTGTTTATGTGTATCCATATTTTTCAGTTTCCTGAGCAGTTGTAACTTCTCCATCCGCTTGGTTTTTTGGTGCACCTTTCTGTTGTACAAGTGTTATTCCTTATCGTTCAGTGAATTTTGAATTATTCAACATTTCGTATTTGACCGTTGGCTTTGTTTTGACTTAGGTGGGTCTCCTAGCAACTGCTAAATTTGAATTTTCTCCGTAGATTTTGGTCTCATCGTTTTATTGTTGATACTGTTTTTATTGCAAAGACTTCCTCCATCTAGCCGTATCAGTTTGGTTGGTCTCAATCTTACAGATTCTAAATTTTTTATCAATTTGTCTTGACTTTAAACCGTTTGTATATTCAAATATCTAATTTCCGTGTGATCGTTACCATTTGTTATCTCCTCGCTCTACGCCATATCGTTGATTTCTACGAACTTTTACTGATTTCTACGAACTTTTACTCTCTCCTTCACCGCTTGACTTTTATCTACATTTTGCTCAATTTCTACGCGATTTGGTTGTTTGGTTTGGTTTTTATTTGGATTTTCGAAATATTGCGTGTTTGGGGTTTTCCCTGATATTAACTATTATTATTCCGACAGCTTCTGACACCTCTCAACATACCATAGTTTTAAAGTATCCGGATTGCCTTTTCTCCTCGTCCTCCCAAGGTAGTTTGGCGATCGAGTTGAGGATATCTCTTAAATCACGCTACCATGGCGGTTTGCCATGGTTTTATGACTTCTCGCGGCGTTTGTTTTATTCTTTACCTTTACCTCGTGTTTGGTGATTTAGCAACCAGTAAAAACGTTTGTACAACTTTGCCTTTGGTATCGGACTGTTCCACTTTTCATGTTTACAGAGAGGCTGCAATCGTCAAATTACAGGCATATGCCAAACGCCTACCAAACATAAAAAAGCAACCATTAACGAATAGCACTCTGCTGATTCACGGCGCCCGGTTTTTTCTACACGCCTCAGTAGCAATACTACTTATCAGATTGTCTGGAGATGTTCATAGTAACCCTGGTCCTTCTACTATGGCATTTCAAGAGGAAATGATAAACAAAACACAACGTTGTTTATCATTCAATGCCCGAAGCCTCCAGAGTTTTAACAAACACCTCGATGGTACGCTTACAAGCAACTTAAAATCTTTTCAAGACCTAGTTTACACAGAAAATCTCGACTTCGTAGCAGTTACCGAAACGTGGCTCAACAACAGTGTTTCTGATGATGAAATAATCCCTGCTGGATATGACATTATTAGAAAAGATCGTCCGTCTGACAAACGTGGAGGCGGTGTATTGTTGGCATTGCGTAAGGGACTAGAATATAATAGAATAACCTCAGCCCCAGGGAAACAGTGGTCTGATCGTTTGGAGATCATTGCGATTGAACTTATAAGTAAGAACTCAAAGAAATGTCTTCTCTCTGTTTGCTATCGGCCACCGAACTGTGATCTCAATGAATGGCTTGATTTATATATGTCATTTTTAGAAGTCATTGAAAACTACGAGAAAATCCTTATCACTGGAGATTTCAACTTCCCTGATCTGACCTGGAACTCAAATCTTACTCCCAGTCCTAGCACTATCTCCGCTGGTTCTGCAAAATTTCGTGAACTCATTTTTGACTGTTTTTTAGAACAAATTAATATGCATCCAACGAGATTAAATAACATTCTTGACCTTATTTTTACTAACTCCCCTGAAACTGTTACCAATGTTTCAAGCGTGCTACCAACAACAATGGGCATCTCCAGTGATCATAAGTTATTGTTCTTTGATTTTAATCTGTGTCCAAAGTCCTCTACTTACGACTCGCGTACTGTTTTCGATTACCGATTGGCTGACTGGGAGAGTTTGTTTGAGACTCTTATGTTCACCAGTCTTTCGCCGACCGACTTCATGGCTAGAAATCCAGGACACTCAGCGGCAGTGTCCTGTGGGCTCATATTTAGATGGAATATTAATTTGAAAATTCTGATAGCTAAATATCGATCATTTCGGCTATAAACAGAAGTCTATAGCAATAAATTAAAGTAGAGTTATTCGTTAAAATGTTTTAATTAACCCATTTCTTACCCAAATATCAAATTACAAAAGCTTTAATCGTCTAGACAGGCCTGTACCCTCATACTCACAAAAATTGCCGCATAAATTTCGGTTATTATTTCCTAATCCACAGTCATATTTAATAATAATAACAGCGGTTAAGACCCTGGCAACCTAGCAACATCTCCATAAGAAATGGCGGACAAGAACCCGAAATTATCGAGGAATGCATTGCTTCTTCACGCAGAGTTCAGTATTTATCTCGGCGCTTGATGGATTAAATTACAACGACTCGGCTGCAATAAATCGTACATTTTAAGGTCTTTGGGAACCTATTAAACAACGAAGAAGTGGAACGAACAACTCCGCAAAACAAAGTAACGTTCATCCCGAGCAAATTCAGACGTTCGCATCGTGGACAAACAACACAGAAGCAGCCAAAATTGGAGCTCCAAAATAAGTGATATAGCAGATTAATAGACTTTAAACAGCGAATAAGAGGTATTCTTGTGAGGGGCTCGGGAACCTATTTAGGACGCTCCAAACTTAATAGAAATTGTAGTGCTGAACGATTGTTCAATTTGGTGAAGTTTTGGACGTTCGCATGTCGGAATTTACAATAATAATAACCGAAAATGATTGTTCTTTATATCTCCTTAAGAAATCTATTGAAGGACGCCATATTGAATTAATTAAAAAGGGATTCAGTGCGCATGCTTTGCCGCCATGTTGTCCTCGATTTCTGGCCATGAGATGGCGACATTGATGACGATTGGCAACGCTGGAGCGATCTATTTTTAGGAGCCGCATCCCAACACATTCCATCTAAAACATTCAGAAGACGTAACACTCCACCATGGTTTGACAATGAAATTAGACACCTTCTAAAGAAAAAAGAGACTGCCAGAAGAAAAGCGAAAAATAACACTCGCCCTAATCTTTGGGAAAAATATCGCAAACTTCGACGCTTGTCTAAGAGCCTTATAGCAACCAAACGTAAGGAATTCTACCAATCCCTACCTAATTTGATGAAAAACAGCAGTAAGAAATTCTGGTCAGTTTTTAAATCAGTGTCAAAGCTGTCCAGCGTACCGAACAAAATGGTCTGGACACGTGTCGATGCCACTGTTACGGCTGACAATCCCACAGATGTTGCAAACCTCCTTAACAACTACTTCTTCTCCATGTTCAAGCCGCCATGCACCAGTGACGAATACGAAGCGCATCTTCCTACTAATACAGTTTCCTCAGAGCAGTTAAGTGATATATCCATTTCGCCGGATGAAGTATGTGGTATCCTTTTTTCACTGGACGTTAACAAAGCAACTGGTCCAGACAAGATTCCTGCCAAATTACTAAGGAACTGTGCGCCTTATATATGTTCATCCCTCTGTGATTTCTACAACAAATGTCTCATCCTGGGAACGATTCCATCGGCATGGAAAGTTTCAAATATCACACCGATTCCAAAGGGCGGATCTGCAAAAGAAGTGTCTAACTACAGGCCCATTTCATTATTACCCCTCGTATCGAAGGTTCTTGAACGTTGTATTTACAACAAGCTAATTAAACACATCTCTTCTCATCTTCACGAACTTCAGTTTGGTTTTCTAAAGGGAAAGTCTACCACGTCCCAGCTACTGCGAGTTTTACATGAAATTGGAGAGTCACTAGATAAGAGGCTGCAAACTGATACTATCTACTTGGATTTTGCTAAAGCCTTTGACAGAGTCGACCATCAACTACTACTCAAAAAGTTGCGTAATTTTGGCATCTGTGGTAATTTGCTGAAATGGTTTGAGAACTACCTAGTAGATCGCTACCAGAGAGTTACCGTCCTTGGCCAAACATCACGACCACTCCGAGTGCTATCTGGAGTGCCCCAAGGTTCAATTCTGGGTCCTCTACTGTTTCTTATATATGTGAACGATCTCCCCAAAGTAGCCAACACATCATCTGTTGCTTTATTTGCTGATGACACTAAGTGTTACCGTGCCATAAAAAACACAAAGGACGTGGAGTGCCTCCAGCGTGATCTTGACAGGATATGCCAGTGGTGCAAAGTATGGCGCATGGATCTTAACCAATCCAAATGCGGTCTCCTTAGAGTGACGAGGAACATTACACCTATCCAGTCAAGCTACCATCTGATGGACACCACAGTTGACACCACCGATGTTCAGAAAGATCTTGGAATTCTGGTTACTCCTGATCTTAAGTGGAACTCACATGTAACCGCAGCACTGGCTAAAGCCAACAAAATGATGGGTTTTATAAGAAGATCTTCACTTGATATCCATGACCAGCGGGTTCGTACTGCATTATACACAGTTTTAGTTAGAAGTCATTTTGCATACTGCTCACAAGTCTGGTCTCCGCAATCTGTATCACTAATTCTTAACATCGAAAGAGTCCAGCGCCGCGCAACCAAGTTTATTCTGTCGTTACCATTTAGATCTGACGTCACCTATAGGGATAGACTCCTAACAACAGAACTGCTACCTCTGTCGTACTGGCACGAGTACCTGGACTTGGTATACCTTTTCAAAGCATTGCTTAATTCAAATGACCCTTACATCTCCGTTAAATCATCCAGTCGTGTAACCAGGCGTACAAATCAAACTAATGAAATTATTTTAAATATTCCTAAAGTGAAAACTCTAACTTTTCAGAATAGCTTTTATTGTAGAGCTCCACGAATTTTCAACTGCTTGCCATCACCTTTGCGAGGTCCCAATCTCTCTATAGGCCAATTCAAATCCGAATTGTTAAAATACTACCAACATGTAACCGAACTCGTATACGATGTCGAAATTCCACAAACTTTTAAAACCGTCTGTGTAAAATGTCACTCGTGCCGTCCCCTATCTAGTCTTCTTGTTAAAATGTGCTGTTAGTTTATGTTTTATAGTCTTAGCTTAGAAGTGCCTATTTACGTCTTGATGTTGGCCATTAGTTTTCATTTTGTATTATATATAGGGACCCCGTAATGGAGCAACAACTCTGTGGGACTTCCCTGCCACTCGTGGCAAAGCTTGTAAATAAATAAATAAATAATATATTTACGTAATTACTAAATGACATCATAGCTGACTCATGCCAAGTCATAAGTATTACTAATTGGTTACAAGTACTTATTAAGTAGTTCAGTGATCAAATAACGTCTAGTTAATTAACTGTCTTAGGATAGGCATATCCGTAACACCGGTTAGACGCAATAACAAAATTTGATCCCCGTCTGGGGCTAAGAAACATTTTCTGGATATTTGAGTTAGGCGAACGTCTGTTACATCATACCAAGCTCACACTTCATATATACCACTCTTAACGTCACTACTACATTTCATATGCTAATGCTAACGGATTTTTGTAAGCTTTTGAATCATTTGCGTATATCCGTTATCAATTTCTGTATATCTCCAACCTTGACACCTCACTACTTCAAGTTGTGTAAATAATTAAATGCGTTTTGTTAACAAAATCTTTCAACTTCTTTCATAGGACGGAATGCTTGCAAACCAAATCCTTGCTTAAATAACGGAGTTTGTCGCAGAGATGGCAGTGGTTTCAGTTGCGAATGTCTGGATGGATATCACGGAAAGAGTTGCCAGGGTAAGTAATGGGCGTTGATTGGTTAGATCGACAGGCATTGATTGGCTGGAATGGTGGTATTGATTGGCTAGAATGATGGGCATTAGTTGGCTAGAATGATGAGCAATGATTGGATAGAATTATGAGCATTGACTGGCTAAAATAATAGGCATTGATTGGCTGTAGAATAATGGCTATTGATTGGTTAGAGAATGATGGGGATTGACTGCATTATCGCAAATTGCTCTAGGGACAATTCTTCGAATCTTCTTAACAGGGTTTGCCCTGACCAATTCCATCAGGGCCCAGCTGCCTTGATCAAATGGAGTGTTTGCCCTGACCAATTTAATCAGTTCAGTGCCCAGTTCCAAACGATCTTTAAAAACAGCTTACGGTAGCGTTTGTCCCACACTCCCATAACCCCACAACATGGTTCTCTATTTTTTTTCCAATAAAATAACAGAGTATTGATCGTTAATTAGATATATGCAAGCCCAAAACAGACAATTAAAATACTGTATCTTGCCAAACACTAAAAAAGTCTACAAACATGACATAAAACCATTTCCAAAATAATTTCTTAAAAACAAACTCGTAATTGCTCAAATTGCTTCAAAATAACTTATAGAACTTAATATCTTACAAAAAAATAACGATATTATGTGAAACTCCGAGTTACAAACCATACCGAGTAAATAGAGAGGAACTCTACTCGACCACGGCTGGGATTTCAACCCTCGACCTTCGGTTTACTAGTCCGACACTCTACCGATTGAGCTACATGGTCAAACGTGAATGGTGGTACTTAGCCCAAGGTTCGATTCCCACCCGGTATGGTTCGTCACTCAGAGTAGCACTTAATATCATTATTCTCCATCTGAGTTTGCTGTACCACTGTAATTACTCAAAAAAATATTTATTAGACTAAAAATTTCCACTAATTTTTCCCTTTTTACCTTCTTACCTTAAAACAGAAAGCGATCCATGCCAAAACAATCCATGTCAAAATGGCGGAAGTTGTATGAAGAACGGAGATACTGATGACTACACTTGCTTATGTGGCATGGATTTCAAAGGTCAACACTGCGAAGGTAGGAAATTTGATTTCAAATAAAGCGGTTTGAACCTAGGAATATATTAGTACATGTGTGTAAGAGTGGCATGCTCGTCTATGAACTTAGAATAGTCCTGAGAAAGACTGTTGGTATAGCGGTGACTGATGTAATAGAATAAATGGTTTGACGTTTGAAGCTGTAAATATATACAAGAGTGTTATTAGTACATGCCTGTGGAACTTTTGAAAAAGACTGGTAGTGGTAGTGGAAGGGGTGGTGATAGTGGTGGTGGTAGTCATGGTGGTGGTGGTGGTAGTCGAGGTGGTGGTGGTGGTGGTAGTATAAGTGGCATCAGTTAGTAACAATAGTACGGGCAGTGATAGTGGCAGTAGTGGTGGTAGTAGTAGCAAAGGTGGTAGTGGTAGTAGAAGTGGTGGCGGTAGTGGTGGCAGTAGTAGTGAAGGTGGTAGTGGTAGTAGAGGTGGTAGTCGTGGTGGCGGTCGCGATAGCGACTGATATTTCTACTGCTTCGGAGGCAATGGTCTTCAGAGTTAAGTAACTTCTGTCAGGTGCGCCTATATTTGTATCTAGTTTATGTTATATGTAAGAGTTGTGGTTATGTGGATGTTGAAATGCTACACTGGAATTCGAACCTCTACACACAACTTCTGACCCAAACTGATGTGGCTGTGGGGTTACTAGCGGTTACCACGACGCCAGCGCCTATAAAGCTTTCAAAGCATGACCCCGAATATGGGTTTTTCCCTTTCAGCGAAAAGACCTTGTCATCCAAACCCCTGCATGAATGACGGTATGTGTGAAGAAACAGACGATGACTTCACCTGTACGTGTAAAGAAGGTTTTCGTGGCGGAAAGTGTGAAGGTAGGACGTCTTAAATTTCACAAAACCGCTTTCCTATATCAACTAGGCTGCGGATGCCCCACATATACTAATGACCGACAAAGGGTGACTAACAAAAGATCACGGTTTATAGGGTCCTTTCTTTCAGATTAGTAACCGCTGACCTTTTCTTGATAAATGAATTTCTAGCTAAATTGATCGGATGCGGGCGCGGCTGAGCCCACATTCAAATAAATATAGCATAGTTATAGGAGGTATAGATTGCCGACTCGGTTCTGGAGACGGGCCCACTATGGGGGATCCAAGATGGCGGCTCAACCGGGCAAAAGCTCAAGTGACCCTAACGGGACAAGTCTCAAGAAAAACTAATTGTAAAGAATTGTTTCAAGCCTGTCGAGAACTTCAAAAACATCAGTAAAAAAATATTAATTTGTGCTAGGCCGCACTCTCGTACAACAAAACTAACTTCTATTGCAGTTTAATTTTTCTTTATATTCACCCACAGAACAAGATCAATGTGCTCCCAACCCTTGCAAAAATGGCGGTCGTTGTACATCGTCGAGTTCTTTAAAGGGGTATACGTGTGAATGTGTCAATAGTTTTTATGGTGACACCTGTGAAGGTAAGTCGTAGCATGAATAGCAAAAATAATACTGCTAAAATACTGCAAAAATAATGCTGCTGGTATTCTCCTGGTACTCCAGTTTTCTCCTAGCTGTAATAACACCAGACCAATAAGGGATGGCCCTTACTATAGACATCTAGGGAGAACAGTTTGGAAATGACTGTTAGGGTTATGCAGTATAATTTTAGTTAGTTTATAGTTTACTTCAGTTTCCTCCTGTAGTAACACTGGACCAATGAAGGATGGCCTTTACTGGACCTCTAGGGAGAACAGTTTGGATATGACTGATAGGGTTATCCAGTAAATAAATAAATTTAGTTTAGTTTATTCTAACTTCCTCCTGTAATAACACTGGACCAATGAGAGATAGCCCATACTGGATCTCTAGGAAGAACAGTTTATATATGACTGATAGGATTATATCCGGTGTAAATAAATAAAATTAGTTTAGTTTACAGTACATGTGTGTGGTAGTTTCTAATTTCAGTTTTTCACGCATTTGCAGAGCGAAATCATTGCCATCCCAACCCTTGCGCCAACAACGGACAATGTGCAGAAATGAATGGTGGTTTCACATGCCAGTGTAGTGCTGGATTTAAAGGAGACAGATGTCACGGTACGTATTAAAAAGACCCAAACGCTATTCGTAGTAATTTACTACAATTCCTCAAATACAGTAATTGCATGGTCACCTCGAAATCCTTTGTTTCAAAAGGGACGATTAATGTCGTACTTCCCTTGTGAATACTGGATGACGGACGTTTAGTTCTAAACGTCCCCTCATCCAGTATGGATCGTTTTCACTCACGTGAAGGATGGTTAAAAAACCGCCCCGTTGGGGGGGTTAAACAATACGAAATGTTTGAATGAGAATCGATTTAAATTCCCATAGGATAAGGATTGTACACCAATGTGGCCGCCATTTCATTGTTTCTGTGCACCAATATGGCCGCCGTGACGTCAGATGAAAACCAAGAATTCGTAAGGGGCATTTAGACTAAACGTCCCTCATTACTATTAACGAGGGAAATCGTCCCTCGTAATAATCATCTGGGTGATGCTAGAAGATTGTCACACTGCTATAGAAAGGGTGATGTGAACACTGCGAACAGAAGAGAGTCTCTCCTACTGACTGTAGTCTGAGCAACCCTGTCAAGATTATTGCAATGCTCAGTGAATTCATCCTCTATATTTAAACAATTGATCTTATGAGCTGGATTGATCATATTTGAAAAGAAGCGCTTACAAAGATTGGATCTATGCTCATACAAAGATGTAAGCTTGGCTTTCTCATTAGATTCACTATATTCGCTATTGGGAAATATGATGCCCATTGCCCTGCGCTGGATCGATTCGATCTGGTCGGACAAGTCTTGAGGGAGGCAATAATGCCACACCTCACAGGAAAATTAATGTATAGGTCTTATATTAGAGTTATATACAGTTATAAGAGCATCAGTTCGGTATTGCACTTAT
This sequence comes from Paragorgia papillata, assembly GCA_035771165.1. NCBI lineage: Eukaryota > Metazoa > Cnidaria > Anthozoa > Scleralcyonacea > Coralliidae > Paragorgia > Paragorgia papillata. The sequence continues at coordinate 533,734 of JAWNZC010000236.1, forward strand.
CTTCAGCAGTCGAAGGGCATACAAACGCTTGGAGGCTTTCTTGCAGATTGTATCCACATGAAGATTCCACTTTAAGTTGTTTTGGATCACGACACCTAGTAATTTGGCGTGAGGAACAACATCAACATCATGCCCTTCAATTAGAATCGGAGAATATGATGTGTAATGTTCGTATATTGCGACAGAGAGAGAGAGAGAGAGAGAGAGAGAGAGAGAGAGAGAGAGAGAGAGAGAGAGAGAGAGAGAGAGAGAGAGAGAGAGAGAGAGAGAGAGAGAGAGAGAGAGAGAGAGAGAGAGAGAGAGAGAGAGTAGGTTTAGCACTTGCTTCTTTAATGGCTATTCTATTACTGCCTTAATAAACACGTTATATGAAACTATATACAACTGTTAGTGACGTCATGTGGATATGACATCACAACATTACATCCCTCCCTTGTTTTAAGATGGAAGTTCGTCGGTTACTAAATTAATAGAAAAAGAACATATGCGAAGAGTAAATGAAGTAGGAGTAGATAATAGACTTATACAAATTTGAGTAAAAAGTTTAATGTTCATATTCAATGTTTAATCGTTCTGAAGGTCGCCTGTTTTCTCGGGTGGGGTATCGTCTTTCTGGACGTTCTAAGATTGCATGTTCCATCTCTTCATCATCAAGAAAATCATCCTCCGACTCAGGATTCTGGATTGTCGCGTTAAACCGTTGAAAATGCGAGCTGTTGCGTGTGATCACATGACCGGTTGCGTTCCTTGCTGTTATCATACTGCCTTTGATCTGGATGATGGTATACGGATCTTTGCGGTACAGAGAAGATAATTTGTTTACACGGCGTTGACGAACTAGAACAACGTCGCCAACCTAAAGCGTGTGATGCCTGGCCTTTACCGCTGTGTCAACAAGGATCTTCATTTTGTCCTTTCCCCTTTTATCATTTTGTTCAATCAGTTCTCGCGAGGGTGTTGGGACAACCACAGACGCGCATTTCGTTAGTCTTCGAAGGACTGAGTTTCATGTTATTGAGTGATGCCCAATTGGAACATTCAGCAACTGTAGATGGTAGAATTGACGTCGATTCTCGGGGAATAACTTCCCATATAGTAGTATCGTCGACGAATTTGACGACATCTTCAGACACTCTCAGATCGTTGACCATCACTAAGAACAGAAGAGGGCCGAGCTTCGTTCCTTGTGGTACTCCAGCGTTAATATATTGGCTTCCATGAAGAGAAGTAAGGGCCAACGCGAGTTCTCTGCTGCCTGTCCGTCAAGACGTTTGCTACCCAATTAAATAGCACAGGATGGACCTCCAGTAGGGAGAGTTTCTTCAACAGAATGTTATGATCAATTCGATCAAATGCTTTAGAAAAGTCAAGCAGGGAAATCCGTAGAGAAACACCACACTTGTCAGTTGCCTCGTACCATTTTTGGAACAGGTACACTAATGCCATGGTTGTGCTAGAACCCTTTAAGGAACCAGACTGAAGAGGCTCAAGTTTATCCAAAATATATTGTAGGAGCCACTTATATGGAAACGACTCAAGGAGTTTGTTTACAATGGGGGTCAAGGAAATTGGTCTGAAATCTGTGTCTACATCAAGGGCAGGAGAGGATTTCGTAGCGGGAATAACATTTGCAGGCTTCCAAAGAGATGGAATAAAACTTTCACGTATGGAGGAGTTGAAGATGGCACACAATGGACGACATAGCGTAGACGCGTTGTCACGGAGAAGCCTTGATGGTATCTCGTCAGGGCCAGACGACGAACCAAGGTTTAGCTGCATGCGATTAACGCCTCTTCGGTTTCTTCAACAGAGATCATGAACTCGGATGGAAAATCATCGATAGGTAAGGGAGAAACGTTCAAGGAGGGAGAGATGCACCTACAGGCGTTAACCCTGTTTCGGTAAAATCTGAACATTGGGTCGTTTCCAGCAGACCAAGCGGTTTGGCGTTTGGAAATTAACTTCTTTATTTCAGCAGTGATCCACGGTTTGTCATTGGAATCTATCTTTACTCGTCTAAGAGGAAGATGCTTCTCAATGATGTCATTCACGGCAGAAGAAAATAACTGGAACTGTTCGAGACATTGCGACAAGATTGCATACGGAAAAGTGGGGATCAATTAACATTTGACAACTTATCAGCTACAATTTGACGATTAGAATGTCGAGTATCTCTAATTAGACGAGTAGATCTTGAGCAGAGGGATTGGCGCGACTTGAGTGGTGGAAAGACAATAGAATTGTGATCAGAAAAGCCAATAGGGACAACTATTTCCGCCGAATTATAGTATTTGGAGATATTTGTAAATACTTTGTCCAAAATATTTGACCCTCTTGTTGCGTGTTTTACAACTTGTTTTAAATGAAATAAATTGCATAATTGATTATGCTTAAATTAGTTGAAATCTCCAGACAATAAGATTCCAGCGCCTGGGTGACACGTCAAGACACAGGGAGCCCAACTCTGACGCCTGTGATGGTCCTTCCTCTTTTTTTGTTTTATTATATTGAGCTTCTGACTGAAAACCGAGGCTGCTTAACAGTTGTGTAAGCTTGAACAGTTGGTAATATATGCATATATATGTAAATTGCAGCGCGCGGTAATTTGAAACTCGAAACAGCTGTTGGGCTTCTGCGCCACGTGAATGGCGCGTGACTCTCACTGAAAGCTGAGACGACTAAACATGCAGTGCAATAAGGCCTGCGTTCTTTGTCGTAGTAATTTGAGCTCGAACAAATTGACGCTGGCGGAACACCCGCACTGCGTGTTTAGTCGTCTCAGCTTTCAGTGAGCGTCACACGCCATTCACGTGGTACAGAAGCCCAACAGCTGTTTCGAGTTTCAAATTACCGTGCGCTGCAATTTGCATATATATGCATATATTACCAACTGTTAACGACCTTACACAACTGTTAAGCGGCCTCGGTTTTCAGTCAGAAGCTCAATATAATAAAACAAAAAAAGAGGAAAGACCATCACAGGCGTCAGAGTTGGGCTCCCTGTGGTCAAGACATGGTCGAGTGATTCTGCGAGATGGTTTTGTAGAGCCATATCGTCACTACCTGGGAAGTGATACACTATACCGATTACAATGGCATTCAAGCCTCGCGGCAAACGATTCGGTTTTCGTAACAGGCATAAGGTCTCAGAAAATATAATGTGCTCATGACTTTAAAATCGTACAAACTGAACAAAACATAGAATAATGACTTCCGCGGCCATATTGGTGCAGCGAAACAATAAAATGGCGGCCATTTTAGTGTAGCATGTTTATCCTAAACATTTCGTATTGTTTCACCACCCCAATGGAGCCACCAATCACGTGAGTGAAAACGATCCAAGCCTCCACTGACAATGATTTTACAAAACCAACATAAGTAGGTTACTTAATTGTACATTGGTAACAATTATTATTCCTACAGAAATTGATAAATGCAACCCAAATCCATGTCAACACAGTGGAAGGTGTAGTGAAGTTACCGACGGATTGGGATACACTTGTAGATGTGCGTACGGCTACAAAGGACAAGACTGCGAACGTAAGTAATTTACTATCCGAAACTCAGAGATATATTTGAGTGAGGAAAGTGGAGTGGAGTGGAGTGAAGTGGAGTAGAGTGGAGTGAAGTAGAGTGGAGTGAAGTAGAATGGGGTGAAGCAGAGTAAAGCGGCGTGAAGTGGAGTGGAGTGAAGTGGAGTGAAGCGGAGTGAAGCGGAGTGAGTGAAGCGGCGTGAAGTGGAGTGAAGTGAAGTGAAGTGGAGTGAAGCAGAGTGAAGTTAAGTGGGATGGAGTGGAGTGAAGCGGACTGAAGCGAAGTGAAGGGGAGTGGAGTGAAGTGAAGTGGAGTGAAATGAAATGAAATGAAATGAAAGGAAAGGAAATGAAATGAAATGAAATGAAATGAAATGAAATGAAATGAAATGAAATGAAATGAAATGAAATGAAATGATAAAGCACGTTAGATGTTTAAATAACGCATTTTCAATTCTCGTTTATATAGAAAAAGATCATTGTCACCCTAATCCATGCGACCACGACGGACAGTGTGTGGCGTTAGACAGTGAAGAAGGATACCAGTGTAAATGTTCGTATGGCTTTAGTGGACGACAATGTTCAGGTACGCAACACAGAAATTTACCAAACAGAAAGCATAATTATATAGTTGAAACACTGATACATACCTGATGTATCTACTATATACTATCGTATGGAAATATTATGGGTCATATTTGGCAGTTCACTCGATTGTACTACATTCGCAAAAATGCCATATCAAGGCCTTTTGGCTAGGAATCAAACCCGCGATCCTATACTAGAGCAGTACTGATCTGACCACTGAGGCACTGAGCTATACGTAGGCCATTGCTAAGAACCACGAGTCATGTATATAATTGTGGCAATGCCGGAAGAAGAATTGGGTAGATCTTAAGTGAATTTTTGCAACCAGTTCATGTTTGGTCTTAAAATGTATCATTCCAACACTCGAAAATATTCTTCTCTAAAACCCCCAAACAACGTATCGTACGAGCAGACTGATATCAAATCCAATCAGCCAAACACACAAGACTCTAAGACTTTAACCAAGAATTAAACAACTAAGCCACTTTATAATTAGTAGTCGTCTAAACACCATGCCCTCATGTTAGTCAAGTCATAACCTTTTTAATACACCAACTCACGTCGACACAAAACTCATGGATAAAATTCGTTGTATTTCGTTGTACGGCTTCAGAGTGATGTTGCCTTAATATTGGCAACATTAGTAAAATTCGTTGTACTGGCTTCAGAGTGATGTTGCCTAAATATTGTATCATTTAAATAATACTAATCCTAACCCTAACCCTAACACCCTTAACCTTAATCCTAACCTAACCTTAGTTGAAAAGGTTATATTTCATATTATGACGAAATGTCAGTATCAGGCCAGCGAAATAACCTTTTCCTGATATTTATACTGATCTAGCTTTCTCCGCAGGCAACTCGAGGAGTGGGGATGATACTAATCTTTCTTCTAATCTTTATCTCCTATCCAACAGATGTCAACCCGTGTGAGCCTAATCCGTGTCACCATGATAGTCAGTGTATGGCATTACCAGGGTTTGGCAAAAACCACGAATGCAACTGTTCTATTGGATGGTCTGGGGACACGTGTCAAAGTAAGTGCAACGTCATATTCAAACGAACTTTTGAAACTATATTGTCAGAACCCTGATCAGTTGTCAGACATTTTATTTTACAAATCCTTCCCATTAAATCTGAGTATCCAAAAACAACACGGTTTTCGCATAGACAATGGAAGGGGAACTGAACTGGATAGAAAACTTAAAATGATATTACGACACCGGAAACGATGTTTGCACAACTTGCTATGGTAATTATACACTTATAATAATGCACCTAACGGGTGGTCCCACATGGCCACGATCAGCTATTGCTGAAATCAAACAATAGTGTATAATATCAAGTTCAGGAGTGTCTGATTTTAGCCATGTGAGATCACCCATTGGGTGTATTAGCCGGTTATAAGCGTATAATTACCATAGAAAACATGCTGTGCAAACATCGTTTCCGGTTTTAAGTTTCCTATCCAGTTCCCCTTCAATTATCTATGGTTTTTTATTCCGATTGTCCGTCCGTCCGTCCGTCTGTCTGTTAAACTGTCCGTCTGTCTGTTTGTTAAATTGTCTGTCTGTCTGTTTGTTAAACTGTCTGTCTGTCTGTTAAATTATCTGTCTGTTTTTTAAACTGTCATTCACGCAGCATTTTTTTCAACTCTGACAAATACGGGTTGTACTGATAAAATCTTTTCTCGAACTTTAACAGAACGGGAGATATGCAAACCGAACCCTTGTCAGTTTGGCACTAAATGCGAGGAGACTGGAGAAGACAGTTACAGTTGCGTCAAGTCAATGTGTCATCCTAACCCGTGTCAAAACAGCGGGAAATGTATCAACGTGAACGAAAACAATTATCAATGCGCATGCTCGGATGACTTTGAAGGACGAATGTGTGACGGTAAGAGTTCGGTAGACCACAAACGTGGCGTTTTACTCTGATAAAGGGCTCCGTTCAAAACGTCAGTACAGTTGAAACTCTCCTTGCGACAACCCTCGTTAGCAATCAGAAATTTACGAGTCCTTTGTTTTTACGCTCTTGTAAGCAATCAGCTCTAATTACGACCATTACGGTCGTTTACGAGAACTTCAACTGTATGTTGTTACTAAAAATCTCAGCAGTTCACCATCTTTTTACTTTGGAAAACCGTCCCAACATAAAATCATAACTGATTCGGTATAGGCGCTTTAACACCTGTCGAGTTTTCAGATCATTTCGCAACTGACTATGAGTTACTTAAAGTGGCACTATGACCGGAAAATCGTGTATCTAATTTTGATTTCAGTAAAATATAATTTCCAAATGATGAATATTGACGTTCTCAGTTTCTCAGTATATTGTCTCTTTCTCGAGATATTTAGGTTTGTGAAACATGTAAATTAGTTGCCTCGTGCCGTCATTTCCTCCCTCTTGGTCGCTTTCCAACGATGCGTCCTTCCATCACCTCTCTCAACAATCCATCTCCTCTCAAAATATGGCCAATCCGCGTCCTTTTTCTTTCCATAATCACGTTCATTATTGTCCTCTTCTCTTTCACCACTCCTAGTACTTGCTCATTCGACATCCTGTCTTTCCAACTTATTTTCTCCATCTTTCTCCATATCCACATCTCAAATGCCTGTATTCGTTCAGCTTCTCTCTTTCTTACTGTCCAAGTTTCACTTCCATATAAGGCCACACTCCACACAACTGATTTTATTATTTGTGTTTTCAACCTTCTATCCATACTCTGAGTTAGCAGCTCTCTTCTTTTGTTTGTTTTGCCATCGCCATTCTTGCCTTTATTTCTGCTTCGCATCTACCATCTTCCGTCACTAAAGCTCCCAAGTATCTGAATTTCTTCATTGCTCCACTGTATTTTCATAAATTTCAATATGCAGTTTCACATCTCCTCGCCTTGATATTGCCATCGTTTTCGTTTTCTTCACATTGATCTTCATATCGTATCAAGTTCTGCCAGTCACATCCAGTGAGTCCATCAGCTTCTGTAAACCATCCTCTTTGCATATCAAATAACCTGAAATATCTCAACAACGAAGCAAGGAAACGAAAAAGTGCAAAAATGTTACTCTGTCGATTTAAGTGTTCTTTGAAACAACACAAACTTAATTTTCGTTTCATAGGCAGCACTTTAGCTTAGTTTACACTTGAAATATTTGGTTTTCATTTCTTTATGTTGAAGTATAGATCGAGGCGCTTGTAATTAGAGGTTTGTTTTCCCATGTTGTTGGCCATTTTTGGAGAGATTGGGGCACTTGTTATGACGCTTGTCATAATTTTTTCCCCTTTGGGAGAGGACAAGGGTAGAAGGTAAATACAGACCGAGCGCTTATAGCGAAAGAAAGGTTAATACATCATTTGCAATATGTACAACTTCACATTTAACAATACTTCTTATTTAATACACAAAGGTGACAACGTATCAACTGACCTGGGACATACGATAAACGACGACAAGAACCGTGCGTGGAAACTGAAGCCTGGGAACAAACCTGAAACGACAAATATCGACAATCTTCTTAAACTCGTTGACACAACACTTGACGCGTATAACTCGAAACATTCGCTTTCCAAACAAAAGAACAAAATCAACCAGGTGACAACATTGCTTCACAACTTTAAAACTAACCCCACAAAACTGGACAACGGTGACGAAGTTAAAACGAACACTGACGATGACTTTACGACGCATCACGACCAGAATACAAAAAGACAAAATGTTACAAACATAACAAACGACGAAGACGTTACGAATAAACACGACGCAGACAAAAATTCAGATTTCTCGGAACTTGATGACGGCTTCGCAAAGTTGATTAACCCCGACGGCGGAGTGGTCGTCGACAATCCCCGACAATCTACGTCATATTCCGAACAAGCTGGGGGTAAAAATGACATTATTACAGGTGTACAAACAGACGATAAACTAAACAAATTACCAAAGACACAGAATGACACGAAACAGACAGACCTAGAGGACAGTATTATTGACGAAATACACGACGAAGAATCCTTTATTAAAAGCATTAACCCTGAGGGTGAAGTGGTAATAAATAACGGCACACAAGGTAAACAAGAACTTAACACATCCATAACCCACACCATCCTACACCTGTCCCCACCCCGTTTTGCAACACACCAACCACAACAAAACACTCACAGCACAGCACACCACACCACACCACACCACAGTAACTACAACACAACACCCACAGCACAGCACACCTTACTACCACACCACAGCACACTATCACATCACACCAAACAACACAGCACAGCACAGCACAGCACAGCACAGCACAGACCAGACAAGGCCAGAACAGAACGCAACGCTCAAACCACACGACACATCACATCACATCACACCAAACATCACACCACATTACTCCACATCACATCACATCACATCACAACACAACACAACACAACACAACACAACAAAACACAACACAACACAACACAACACAACACAACACAACACAACACAACACATCACATCACATCACATCACATCACATCAAATGACATCCCATCACATCACATCACATCACATCACATCACTTCACACCACACCACATCACATCACTTCACACCACATCACCCCAAACCACGTCAAATGACACCCCACCACATCATATCACATCAAATCGAATCAAATCAAACCACTTCACACCACATCATATCACATCACATCACATCACATCACTTCACTTCACTTCACTTCGCACCACATCACCAGGGCTGCAAATTACTGTCGGACATCGGACAATGTCCGACCAAATTTGGCAAATGTCAGAACAAAACCAAATTGTTATCGGACATAGTGTCCGTGCAAATAAAATATATTGTCTGATCAAGAAATTCGGCTTTATGTTGTTGAAAGAGAAACTTCTCTTTTTGAGAGAAAAATACCGATTTCCTTTCGTAATTCTATCGACTAGATTGAGCATGTTTGAATTTTAAATCTTCCGTAACTGAATCGGTCTTCCGAGAGAAACTGATAGTATTTAATTACTCTCACTGGTACACGCGCGCGACGCTAAACAGACGAGTCAGAAACTGGCTTTATATCATGAACTCAGAACTGTATTCTGAAGAATTAGATGTCCAACAAAATGTAGTGATAATGGTTTTATGTCCGAACAAATTTTTGTAATGACTGACCAAAATTGGAAATGGATCAGACACATGTCCTATCAAGAAAAAATATTTATTTGCAGCCCTGCATCACCCCAAACCACATCACATTACATAAAATAAGCATGTACAATATCATACAACACAAGAGCACATAGCGATTCACCGCACGACAACCTACAAATAAAACGGCAAACATAAGCATCCAACGAGATGCAAAAAAAAAAAAAAAACTACACATTGCGAGAGAACACGTATGAGACTAATCATCAACAGGCAAAAAACTATGAGATTTTAAAAGCTACCCACTGAAATCTATCTTTAACTATAGAAACCCACCCATCAGAACGAACCTTCAAAATCTAACAAAATTATATCAATATTTCTCTTCAGTTCCAAAAACCCGGCCATCCCAGTTATCTAATGTACCAAAATCACCACCTGCCATTTATTCTCCGCCTCCTGTGGTCAACAATCGAACACCGTACCCAACAGTTCAGCTAACTAAGAGCTTCCCACAGGACATGACACCTGAAGTGAAATCTGGAAAACCACCCAGCATCCCAATGTCAGGTAGGGACGACAAAGTCACTTATAACAAACGTTAGGTAGACGTTCGTCAAAAATTCTCAGTTTTTGCTGTATAAACTGTCGTAAGTTGTTAAATCTTTCTGCGCGGCATCCGACTCTCAACTCAAGGCTCATGTATTTTACTCTGGCTAACGCCAGACGATTTTACTCATCAGAAAGAGGGAGATGATAAAGTGAGGGAGGAGCAGGAGGAGGAGGATCTACTCTCGTCACAGATAAAATCCACGGGAAAGATTATGATAAATATAATTTTATCGGGCATTGTGGTGTATTTTGCGGGCTAAAATGGAGAATTCAGCGGGCTAAAAGCTAAAATATATTTTAGCCCGCTAATCTGAGCCTATCAGTTTTAACAATTCTAAATCACTACTGGTTTGTTGTTTACGGAATTGTATATACCTTTCTTGTGAATACTTTGAAGCAAAGATTATAGAGATCAGTGATCGGGACGATCTTATGGAAATAGATCGTTGATATATAGTGATTTTTCTCACTCCTCGTTGTTCTTTTCTTTTTTTATAGCAATTGCAAGTTGCTCGCCATTCCTTTGTCAAAATGGCGGAGTTTGTGTCCAAGAGGCGAGAAAGCCAATCCGATGTAAATGTACAAAGAGTTTCACAGGAGGCACTTGCGAAATCACTAAATGCCGCGAAAACCCATGCCAAGATCGTGGTACGTGTATCCCTGTTGAGAGAGATCCGGGATTCGTTTGCAAGTGCCGGGACGGCCTTACAGGACCACTATGTTCTCGTAAGTAATAGATGAGTTTACATCTATAAAATACCCCTCTCAAGTATAAGTTACTTCCGGTAAAATTGCGTGCTCTGTTTAGCTAAGGCCTTGTTTAGATGAAGTGGATTGACAGTCCAATCGGATCGAAAAACGATCTGCTTGGACTTTGTTTTCGGTTTTGGAACACTATTTTCTGTGCTTCCCTCAATGTCTGCCATTCAGCACGACACGCACTAACTTCACTCATGGGTATCAAGTCATTTTAAAGTCAAACCGTGTTTAGATGAATCAGATTGGGGACTTGCTTCAATTTCAAGTCAATCCACTCAACTTCGTGGATTGACTTCAGCCATCCGTTTCGATCAAGATCGAGAAATTTCAATCTTCTTCATGTAAACACAACAAGGAGAAACAACATGTGAGATCTGACTCGAACACTCAATCCGCTTCTGTAAACAGGGCCTAAAAAACGAGACGTGCTCTTCTATCATATTTTCCGGTGATGACATGCAGGCCCAGATTCGTCAGCCGTTTTGTTTACAAAAGAACAGCAAAAGAAGTACAAAGCAAACTTTAAAAATCCGAATAAATTTAACGAATCCAGTAAATCATCTATGAGTCAATGATGATGAGCAATTTGAAAGCCGAAAGCAATAACCAAAGAACAACACATTGAAAATGTCACGTCATGTCATGTCACGTCACGTAAGTCACGCTATATACATACTGTCAACACCTCGGTCTGATATTTCCTCTTAATTAGATTAATAAGAAATTAAAGTGCTTATAAACCCAAATACGATATTGCTGAATATGGATTCTATTGAATGTGTATAGTTGAATGCCAAAATATTATTTGATTTGAACTTTTATTTGTTGTTATAGTGATGTTTGTATTTCCAAAATGGTAAAGAGAATGACGTCTATGTAGGCATAATTTGCATACACAATGTTCTGTTACACGGGAAATATTACCCAATTCACATGTTAATGGCATACTTGAATAGTATATTCTGTATTTTATCATTTTTTTCATTAAAATCTTCAAGCGGTTTATGATAAAAAAAGAAAAAAACCAACACAAATGCCTACATTGACGTCATCCTCATTACCATTTTGGAAATACAAACCTCAATATAACAACAAATAGAAGTTCAAGTCAGAAAATATTTTGGCATTCAACTATTCACTTTATATAGAATCCATATCAGTAATATCGTATTTGAATTTATAGGCATTTTAACATTTGTTCTTGAAATTGTTGAGAAAAAACATCTCCGTGTTTTTGGCATTAATATATTCGACAACAGGTTGCATGCAGACTCGTTACAACTAGTGAGCTTTTACATGTGCAGAAAACACGTGTCCAAAACAAACAACATTTAGAACCGAACAGTTTCCGCTGAGGTTTCAAGACTGCATTAGCAGCTGACAAAAACGGTAGAGGGTAAAAAGGAAGAAGCTAACATTAGTTTTATCATTGCCTCAAGGTAAACCATGCGAGCCCAACCCTTGCAAAAATGGCGGTGATTGTGTCATATTCTACAGTGTCTATCTGTGCAAGTGTAAACCAGGATTTGAAGGGAAACATTGTGAAGGTACAGTACAGTATTAAATATACGTTAGTTAGGCCCGTAAGAGGAAAAGTTTGCCTGAGACCGTAGGTTGCAGTCTGTAAAGCAAAAACAAACAAAAAACTTTTCCAAGTATACGGACCACCCTTCTCTGTTTGTCTCTGTCTGTCGGTTGGTTGGTCTGTCTGTCTGTCTGTGTCTGTGTCTGTCTGTCTGTCTGTCCGTCTGTCTGTCTGTCTGTCTCTGTCTGTCCGTCTGTCTGTCTGTCTGTCTGTCTGTCTGTCTGTCTGTCTGTCTGTCTGTCTGTCTGTCTGTCTGTCTGTCTGTCTGTCTGTCTGTCTGTCTGTCTGTCTGTCTGTCTGTCTGTCTGTCTGTCTGTCTGTCTGTCTGTCTGTCTGTCTGTCTGTCTGTCTGTCTGTCAGTCGGTCTGTCTGTCTGATAAATCCTCATTCACTTTCATGATTTCTGATTGTTAAGTGAATTTTCATAGTTTCAAATCGCCGCCTAATAAAATTGCTAAGTTATTCAAAATCGGCCAATTTTGATATAATCTGATAACTCCGCAAGTGGATTATTGAGACCCTAGTTTAAGTTACAATATATACCGGATTGCTATACAATCTAGCATTTTTACCTCGCTCTGTCGGCCTGTCGGTCTGTTTGTCTGTCTCTCTGTCCAATAACCCAGAGGTTTAGTCTATGCAGTGCCCTCTAGTTTAGCTAAAATTCTGAGTTTGTTCATTTTTTGTTTCATTTTATCAATGTCCCTAAATACGATATTCAATTCAATTGTTTGTTTGTTTGTTTGGTTTAGAATACTTGGAAACCAAACAACTGAATGACGAACGTATCCAACAAACGAACAAAATAATACAGTACAGCGGCAACAGCAAACAAAATGACAATAACAACAATCCCGACAACTTTAACAAAAACCCTAGCAATAATAACAACGGCAAAAACAACAACCAAGAACAACAAGAAAGCAAGCACAAGCCTTCGTCAGTAAGCGTCGCTATGACTACACCAGAAAACGTTAATCAAGCTTACACTCTTGTCCCAGACGACGAAATATTCAAAAGTGAGCTGTTACTTACAAGTAGTAAGAGTGCTGGTACACGACATGACGTAGACTCGCCAGGTTTTGGCGCGAAAATATCTGAAGATCGCTTTAGAGGCTCAACTGACCAAAAGATACGAGAGACACTACCTTCGTTCGAAAGCACAACACTTGAGAATGATGATAATAATGGTGCTAGTCAGAAGGCTTTGTATGTTACTATGTCACCTACAAACGATAATCCAACCAGAACGGACAGCACAATGTCAAACGTAATAACGGCTACACGGAACGACGATAAAAAAACGGTACAACTGCTACAAGACACAACGAAACCAATGGACGAACAACACGGTTCTTTAAACCCTTCACAAAGCAATAATTTAGTGATACCAAACAACATGAAAGCACAGACTGGTTTCAAAAAAGATGTTTTGCCAATTTCAGGCTCAGATTTAACGAAAGCATTAGCAGGAATGGGAATAGAAACAGAAGATACGGGGAAGATAGAAACCAGCCCAAGTGTGAAAAACAACCAAGGTATGAGCCTAATCAATTAACACTCACGCACGCACTCACTCACTCACTCGCTCACTCACACATTCACTTACCCATACACCCTCCCACCCACCCACTCATCCGCACACCCACTCACTCACTCACTCACTCACTCACACCACCACTCACCAACTTACTCATTCGCCCATTTACTCACTCAATCAACTACCCACCCACTGCACTCACTCGCTCACTCACTCACTCACTCGCTCACTCACTCGCTCACTCGCTCACTCGCTCACTCGCTCACTCACTCACTCACTCACTCGCTCACTCACTCGGCCACCCACCCACCCACCTACCCACTCACCCACCCACTCACCCACGCACCCACTCACCCATACACACTCACCCAAAAAATATGTTTTGCCAATTTCAGGCTCAGATTTAACGAAAGCATTAGCAGGACTGGGAAAAGAAACAGAAGATATGAGAAAGATAGAAACCAGCCCAAGTATGAAAAATAACCAAGGTATGAGCCTAAACAATTATCACTCACGCACGCACTCACGTGCTCACTCACACATTCACTTACCCATACATACACCCTCCCACCCACCCACTCATCCGCACACCCACCCACTCATCCGCACACCCACTCACTCACTCACTCACTCACTCACTCACTGACTCACTGACTCACTCACTCACTCACTCACTCACTCACTCACTCACTCACTCACTCACTCACTCACTCACTCACTCACTCACTCACTCACTCACTCACTCACTCACTCACACCACCACTCACCAACTTACTCATTCGCTCATTTACTCACTCAATCAACTACCCACCCACTCATGCACTCACTCGCTCACTCACTCACTCGCTCACTCACTCACTCACTCGGCCACCCACCCACCCACCCACTCACTCAACCACCTATCCACTCACTCACCCACCCACCTACCCACTCAACCACTCACCCACCCACTCACCCACGCACCCACTCACCCATACTCACTCACCCAAAAAAGATGTTTTGCCAATTTCAGGCTCAGATTTAACGAAAGCATTAGCAGGACTGGGAAAAGAAACAGAAGATATGGGAAAGATAGAAACCAGCCCAAGTATGAAAAATAACCAAGGTATGAGCCTAAACAATTATCACTCACGCACGCACTCACTTGCTCACTCACACATTCACTTACCCATACACCCTCCCACCCACCCACTCATCCGCACACCCACTCACTCACTCACTCACTCATACCACCACTCACCAACTTACTCATTCGCCCATTTACTCACTCAATCAACTACCCACCCACCCACTCATGCACTCACTCACTCACTCGGCCACCCATGCACCCACCCCATCACTCACCCACCCACCGACACTCCGGCACACTCCCTCGTTCGTTCGTTCGTTTATTCACTCACTCGTTTGTTCGTACATTCATTCACTCATTCATTTTTGATAGGTTCGGCGTGTGATCTCAGTCCGTGTGAAAATAATGCTCAGTGTTTAGGAACATTAGATGGAGAATTCCAATGTATTTGCTCCGAAGACTTTTCAGGACCACGATGTGAAGGTAAAGTCAGAATAAAAAAGTGTAAAACAGAATCAAAATCCTTGTGATTTGATTTGTGGATACTTTAATTTGATGTGTTCAAATTCCTTTATTTCCCTGAGCTGACGACACGTTTTTTAGCTTTTAACGAAGGTAGCGAAGTAGAGCTGTTCGCGCTGGAGTTGGCTATCTTGGTGTTTGTCATTGTTAATCGTGGTTGTTATTGTTGTTGTTGTTTTCACTGTTGTTATTGGTGGTAGTAGTAGTGGTGTTGTTATCGCTGCTGTTGTTGTTGTCATCGTTGGTTGAGTTGCTACTGCTGTTAGAATTATTGCTGTTGTTATGGTTATTGTTGCTGCTACTGCTGTTGTTCTCGTTGTTGTCGTCGTCGTCTTGGTTTGTGGTCGTCGTAGTCTCCGTTGTTGATTCATCACGTGGCTAAACTTTCTTAACCCCTTGAAGCCTGAAGACGAGTCTTTAGTATTTTATCTGGCTAACGCCAGACGATTTTATTCAGCACAGGGAGAGGTCCAAACCTCAAAGGGTTAAAATATGTCCTCACTGATATATCGTCTCTTTTCCAGATAAAGGAAGATATAAATATTCTTCTGCTCCGAAGTTCTTTCCTGAAGAAAACGGTAAGTAATAGCCATCTCTCTCAATTACCTTAAATTTCCTCTTACGCATGCTGTGATTGGTAAATTATCGTTCAACCAAAATTTTTATCATTTTACCTCTTGTACGTGGAGAAATTTACAGACAAAACTTGGTCAAATTTTCATCGAAATTCAATTGGTTCTCGGTTTTTGACCAACCACTCCACAAATTTTCAGGAAAATCACCCCATATAATTTTCAGATATAACAGGAAAACTACTAAACAGACAGACAGACCGACCAGTCCAGACCAGACCAGGACAGACAGAGAGACAGACAGAGAGACAGACAGACAGACAGACAGACAGACAGACAGACAGACAGACAGACAGACAGACAGACAGACAGACAGACAGACAGAGTCTTCCAGAGAGTCTTCCAGCTAGTGAAAGTAGGTAAGGTAGAAATCAAAACTAATATTGACCTCGTAATATTTCCTTTTCTGCAGAGGAATGCAAGCACTGTGACAAGAACGCCCGTTGTGTTAATGGACATTGTATTTGCAGAAATAACTTTGTCGGAGATGGTCTGGAGTGTTGGAGTAAGTTTTCAAACTTCGTCGTTTTCATGACGTCACGACTTTTAGTCACCAGTCTATTTTAGTGTAATATTTTCTGTTGTAAGTTCATGTTCAAAATAACCCAAAAGAACTTTTGAAATTGCAATGGCCCTTTTACAACCTTTTATAAATTTTCTGTATCATATTTCGTTTTTGCGATATTTCAGTTTATTTGTATAGGTAATAGCATGGTTTCGAGTGGAATTTCGAAAAAAACATGTACGAGTGAGTTTTTCAAAGACTATCAAAACTGACTATTTGAGGTCTTTGAAAAACTCACGAGTGCGTGTTTTTTTTTCAAAATTGCACGAGAAATCATGCTATTTATTACTTATTAATAACATACATGAAAATGTTCTTCCAGATACAGATTTACATGCCACTCATTGCTCCACTTCGTTCACTAAAACGTCAATCGTTTTACTCATAGGATCTAACCTCTTCTAGTCTTCTTGCAAGAACTTTAATGACAATATTAAAACAAAATTCATTCTGTATTTCATCGAAATGTTCTTCGAAAACTCTATGTTTTGGTCGCCATATTGGATTTTCTCGTGAAGGAAAAATCATCCTTCAAAATCCGCATAAGCATTTATTGGCTTTCCGGTAGTTTATTAGCCAATCAGAATGCTTAATACTCATTGAATTTTGCACTGTATTTCATTTTCCCGCACTGTATTACATCTTTTCTGCACTGTATTACATTAAAATTGCACACCTCTCGACCAATCAGGATGCAGTAGTTTTGTCATGTATATTATTAGATATGTAAATGAAATGGTCTCTGACGTCATAAAAAGGGTAGAGCATTTGCATGCATTACAAAATCACTTATACCTCCATGATTGCTCAACATAAAATATTCAGTGTCACAAGGAGTTTTAATGTGCACAGTTTTCAAGTGAATTTCCTGAATAAACTTGGAGACTGACTTTGCTATGTGTGAAAATGCTGTACCTTGGTTATAACATCAGAACCTATTCATTTACATATCAAACAAATTGAAATATCTCAAAAACGAAGAAAAATACGGCTTAAAAAGTCTTCCTTTAATATTTCACAAGCTCTTTCAAAATATACAAACTTAATTTATATTTTCAATTTCGTTTAAATCTGCAATCCATCCCGAAATAAATTATCCGCTAAAATCAACGAACCTTAGCAACTGCGAATTCCAAGTAGTGTGCTGCGTAAGCAGTGTTGAAACACAAAGGAATGGCCTTCGCTCGAAACGTTAGACTTCTACGTCCCCTGTTTCGGCAGTATATCCTGAAACAACAATCGAAATATATATAGTAAGGTTTGATATACTGCCGAAACAGACAACGTAGGAGTCTAACGTTTCGAAGAAGGCCTTTCGTCAGAAAGAAATGTGAAGGCCTCTCTGACGGAGGGCCTTCGCTCGAAACGCGACTCCTACGTTGTCTGTTTCGGTAGTATATCAAATCTTACTATAAGTCGAACTATATTTCGCTTAGCAACTGCAGCCAAGGAACCGAATACGTCTGAAATGGTACCCTAAACTCTCTGTTAATCATTTAGTTATTCATGTCCTCATTCCAATTTGCGCTGCCTTCATTTTCAGAGCAAACTCAACAAGATAAAGAGTGGTCATGTAACAGTAGACCGTGTCGAAACGGAGGCACGTGCAAACCAGGAATTGCGCGTTGCGTTTGTCGTCTTGGTTACGTGGGAGATTATTGTCAAGGTTAGAGACCCATCTTTTGTGCTCGAGAAATAACATTGTTATTACAGTATTTTACGTTTCTGTAGGGTTGAAAGTGTTTCATGACGTTTCTGCAATCAGTCCTTATAGTTTATGTTTGAGTTGGGGCAACACATATCATACTGAGACTAGACAAAATAATATATAACTAAATAGAATAAATGCATTCGAAGTATCTTCTTTGCTTCTAGTCGTGAGAATGCAAGATCTTAGTTATTATGACTTATTAGGAATATTATACACTTGTTGACTGGCGCCGAGGGAAACATCGAGTTTTACGGACCCGAAGGTCTCAATGTCACCCAAGGGCTTTAGCCCGAGGGTGACATTGAAGCTTGAGGGACCGTACAACTCGATGTTTCTCGAGGCAAAAGTCAACAAGCGTTTTGTTATATACCAAAGACTTTTAAAATACAGAATACAAAACTGACTCGAAACTTGCAAACGGCGAAAAGACTTACCAAAACACTTTGACTTTGTCTTCGTAATTTCAATTCAAGTCATTCAACTAAAGAAATACACCAGACTCAACACTAAGAACAGCTTTAAATTTCTCCAAGTGTTTTTCAGACCTTCTTTGAAGATATGTATAGAAATTCTTCTTTCGGAAAATTGACTATTTCGTACCAAACACTGAAGCTCGAAACAAGCTCTTGTTTTCAAAATGCCCGAGGAGTCCAAAGTTCTTGATCTGATGCAATAATCATGTATTCACGTGAACAACGCATGACTAAAGCGACGTCCCTCGGCAGAAAGAAACATTGAGTTTGTTGAACAACACGTGACCATGATTTGACCAATAGGATTTCATTATTGGCAAACGAAAGTCTTTGGTATATAACAATGAAGTTTAATAACATACAAAAATTAAAAACTGCAATCTTAACACATAAAATTGTTTATGATAAGCAGAATGTTCCTTTGGTACTACAGAGCTCTCTAGTATACCAGTTTCTGAAATTCATAATTATAGCACTAGATATTCCTCAAGAGAAAATTTATATATGCCTTTAGTAAGAACAAATTATGGACTGTTTAGATTTCAATATTTTGCTACTCGAATTTGGGATGAAATTCCGACAGATATTAAACAAATGAGAAATTGGAGTTTTAAAAAAAAATTACAAAAAATACCAATTTGGAGAATCAAATGTAAACTCCAGATGTTATTATCATAAGCTATTGGTTACTTGTCTATATCTAAGCAATGGCTTGTTTTGCTACCTTGGTCTTTGTACACATAGCCTAATTTATTCTAACAATAATACTTTCACTTTTCTTGCTTCTAATTACTCTAAAATAACATACTAATGATTGTAAATATTCCATAAATAGTGTGAAATACATATATTGAATTGAATTGAATTGAATTGAATTGAGAATTCTGATGACGTCACGTGCCAGCAATCTACACAGAGACACGATTCTAAAATTGAATCTTTTTCTTTTTATAACCAGACTTCAGTCCACCTGTTGTCCACTTGACGTTCGAGAGACTCGACGACGGCAACAAAATTTTGGACATAAGCGGAAACGGAAATGACGCAATCGTCGGGAACGGCTTCAAGATTGCTTCCAAAGGAGGAAAATGCGCGAACGCAGGAAACATATTGGGTGCGTAATATTAATAACCACTCATTTAGTAAATTCTTCCGGTACCACATACGTATACAGTAAAGAGAAGATAATATATGGCCGCACGGATATGGAATTTCCCTCCGAGGTTTCAACTGCAATCTTTTTGGGGGAAGTTACAACAAGTTAAACAAGGAGAGAATTGCCGAGTCGTAGATTCCATTGCTATGAATTGGTGTCGGGGTTGCATTTAGACAATTCTTCACCAGATTTTTAATCACCGATAATGTTGTTTTTTGTTGGAGTTTTTTGGGTTTTGTTTGTTTGTTTGTTTGTTTGTTTGTTTGTTTGTTTGTTTGTTTGTTTGTTTGTTTGTTTGTTTGTTTGTTTGTTTGTTTGTTTATTTGTTCGTTCGTTCGTTTGTTTGTTCGTTTGCCTGTCTGTCTGCCTGTCTGCCTGCCTGCCTGTCTGTCTGTCTGTCTGTCTGTCTGTCTGTCTGTCTGTCTGTCTGTCTGTCAATCTGTCTGTCTGTCTGTCCGTCTGTCTGTCTGTCTGTTGGTTTGCTTAGCGCCAAGTCAAAATATCATGAGCACTAATCACCAATGCTGTTTTATTCCTTGTTTGTTTGTTTGTTTGTTTGTTTGTTTGTTTGTTTGTTTGTTTGTTTGTTTGTTTGTTTGTTTGTTTGTTTGGTTAATTAGTTGGGTTTTTTTGTCAATATATCATAAATAAAATCCAAATTTTGACATTTCACTCTCCAATTAATTACTTTAGGTGGTGATGTTCTATTTGATGGTCAAAACTTCAAAGGCATTCCACGCAAAGCGATCACCATATCTGCCTGGGTTAAACTAAACACCTCGCTTGGGATTCAGTCAATTTTTGACACAATTGGTAGCCACTCGTCGCACAAGGACGGGCAGTATCATTTTGAGATTGACAACGGTCGCGTGAGATGGTTTCATAGGAACGAACAACGCAGAACTGTGTTTAGCGTCGTCACTGATCAAATGGTTGTGAATCAAAGCAATTGGGCACTAATTACAGGAACGTACAGTTCCGAGAAAAACCGAGCAAGGGTAAGTGAACATGTCTTGAGTGTCCTGTATTTTGTCAGTCTTATGTATTTTACTATGGCCAACGCCACACGATTTTACTCGAAAATCAACACTCAAGCCGCTACATGTAAACAGGGCCTTAGGTGACCAAAAAAACGCATGTTTTATATTTCACACGTACCATGTCGCAATGTACTGTTTTGTTTCACAAAGTTCGTTAAGCAAGCCAGAAGGGAATAAATACAGTACGAGTGTTCAAATTTCATTGTCATAAATTATTTGTTGAATTTTTGAGGTCCGGATAGCAATAGACGTTTGGTAGACGTCCGTCAAGCTACTCAGAGAGATTTCTGAGCCCCAGACAGGGTTCGAATCTGCAACCTTCTAATGGCCGGTTGGGCGCTCTAACCATTGAGCCACTGAGATTCAGATGGGAAGCTAAGGTTGCAAATTCATGCATAGTCATATGTGCTCCTAATCAGTAGCGTTTGCAAATGATATGACTATGTGGTACGTTTGCGAGCTTAGTTTAATGTAGAGACGTTTGGTAGACGTTGGTCCAGCTCAATTACTCACAAAAGATTTCTATACATGGTTCGAACCAGCAACCTACTAATGACCAGTTAGACGCTCTAACCATTGAGCCACCGAGGCTCAGATGTAGAGCTAAGTTTGCAAATTCATAGTTACATGTGCCCCTAAGTTGTGGCGTTTGCATATGAGATGTAGTTAAACGTTGACGAACGTCCACCAAACGTCTGTTACATTACATCAAGCTCGCAAACGTACCACACGCACTACATGTATACGTACAACTTATCATATCCTACTAGCAATCTTGTCTATTCTAATCTTCCTTAGCAACGTGTAAACGCCCAAAACACCCTCCGATCAACTGTTCGAATCCTATATAGGAAATTAGTCAACGTTCTACAGATCGAGTTATTTTAAAAACTTTCCCACATTATCAATGACCTTGTTATTTCTTGCGAGCCTAACTAGAGCTCAACGTTCTTTTTTGTTTCAAGGTTTATGTAAATGGAGACTTGATAAAAGAAAAAAGTGCGCATGGGATGCAGCTCTCAGGAGACTGGGGAGGAAAAGCAGGAATAGGTAAGAACCGTTAATGCGTATTTAGACGATATGTAGCATTATCCAATCAAATCTTCACTAAACAGCTATATTTACTTAAGCTGTCGCCAGTATTGTGAATACTCTACTTTCCTTCATATTTCGCGATTGGTAGCGAAGGCATAATTGCCAAATAACATATAGTAGTGGGTGGCCGGACATTTTGCCAAAAGACATTTTTCCGAACGGATATTTTGCAATTTTGAGTCCAGCATGATCTTCCTCGGACAAACAACTCCATTGAAGGATGGCATCATTTGCTTCCTACGATCTAATCTACGATCTAATCTACGATCTAATCTACGATCTAATCTACGATTAGTGGCAAAGTTACTCAATGGGCAAGCACACAACGAGCTACTCCTTGAGCAATTATCTGCACGCATTCCTCTGCCAACGCAAAAGAAGAAATACCAGGTGTTAAACACAAGAATAAAGAAAATCGCGAGTGACTATGAAACGTACGAGAAAGTTTTATTATACTTGCGGGCCAGTTCGCATAATTTGTGAAACTATTTACTTTTTTAAGTAATGTCTAAAATGTTTATGCTATGTATAATGATATGTATTTGCTAACTATTTTTAATATTTGATGCTCACAATACTTGATAACAAGTATAAATAAACTTGTTTTTTTCCACTTCTCAATCTTGGTGAAATGCTCTGTCGGCATATTAATCCATTCGACAAATAGCCCGTTCGGCTAAAAGTCTGTCGGCGTAAAGTCTTTCGGCAAAATGTCTTTCGGCAAAATATCTGGGCACCTAGTAGCGTTTCCATATTAGCGTTTTCTTTAATTAATTCCAATTTGACCACCGTCTAAGATGGGATAGCCATCAGCAATGAGCATTACTTCACGAGGTGAGGGAACCATTAAAATTGCAAAACATTCTACAGCTATTTTCCAGGAGGGTCAGCCACTATATAAACAGTGATATCTGCTAGTCATTGACTGCGCAAAGTTTGAAGCCAAACATGGTGGACATGTATAGACCTGAAGTACGTATACATTCAGTCTCCTACGTGGTCACTTGACCAGATCAGATTTAATCAGACCGCATAGGGGACTAAAAAAACACGTATTTCAGGCCTAGAAGTCCGCCATATTTGACTTCAATCGACGAGTCAAAGCCAGTTCTATCATAGGTAATGGAAGGGGAACTGGATAGGAAACTTACGAAACCGGAAACGATGTTTGCGCGACTTGCTATGATAATTAATATACACTTATAAGAGGGCTGATATGCACTTAACGGGTGGTCCCACATGGCTAAAATCAGACACTGCTGAACTTAAATATATTACACTATTGTTTAATTTCAGCAATAGTTGATCCTGGCCATGTGGGACCACCCGTTAGCTGCCGTTATAAGTGTATAATTACCATAGCAAGTTGTGCAAACATCGTTTCCGGTTTCATAACATCGTTTTAAGTTTCCTATCCAGTTCCCCTTCCATTATCTATGGTTCTATATAGAGCTCACTGGGTTCAACACTCTTGATCTATTTGTTCCAATAGTTAATGATTTAGAACAAAAGTGATATGCGATCTTACGTGATCTAATTTAATCGGTCTCTTATAGTTTATATCACGTAAGCCAACAGCATACTGACATATTGCTCTAATAAAGGCTTGAGTCTTAGAATAGTATATACACTCACTGGCGAGGAAAAGTCTGTTAGACTCTCAAAACGCAGAAAAACCTGATTTTCAAAACCCTAGAATTCAAAATTCTTAGATGCCGACCATTCGTGTATAGTCTCCTTCGCTTCGCAGACGTTCTAATTAGGGTCGTACACAAACAGCTTCCGGCTTCCAAATTCTGGAAGCCTTTCTCTTATTGGTCAGACGCGAAAATGGAATGTATCGCTCAGATGAGCAGACGTTAGTGGGGGAGGAAGTTTAAACGTACGACCCTAAAGCCCCGCACAGACGATCAAGTTTTCCTTGACAAGTTTTTCCTTGGCAAGTTTTATTTGTTCGTGTGCACGACACAAATTGACAAGTTTTTCCTTGACAAGGAGCCTTGTTCAAAAGCTGGTCACGCCAGCTTTTAAACAAGGAAATTTGTTCATGTGTATAGTCGTCAAGGAAAACTTGACAAGATCATCTCCGAAGCTTATTACGCGATCATTACCGTCAAGGAAAACTTGTCCAACCGTACACACGAGCAATTATAACTTGTCAAGGAAAATTGTTTGAAAAAAACGTGTCCATCGTACACACGAGCAAGGAAAGTTACCAAGGAACTTTTCAAGAAAAACTTGGTCGTCTGTGCGGGGCTTAAGTACGTCTGCAAAGGAGGATAATTCGGGTACCACCTCCCCTATAATGTAAAATCCTAATCCGCCACTTAAATCCACCTAATACACCATATTATGTGTGTATACACAATAATAACACCTAATACACAATATGGGGTATCCACCTAATACACCAGAAGTCCAACTCGCGTGAAAACTTTTCGTCAATGAGCATGCGCGGAATATACGCTTCACTTTGTAAGTTGCCCCGGCACTTTTGATAGGCAGAGTCGCCGGTGAAACTTTCCAGAATTCTGTAGAATGGCGTAGGCAATGCCAACAATATAGATACCGGAAGGAACAGAACAGAACATACCAGTGGCGTGCTGGCTCCCAAGAGAAGCCCGGGAAACTCTAACCTGAATAGGGCCCCACAGCCCACTACAACGTACCGTCGTTCTTGTACACCAGAAACTTAGATCACCAAATTACACATGGAAGAAAAAGAGGGATTGAAAGCAAATTGTTAAGACTAAAGGTCTAAAACTCATGAAATCGAGAGAAGGGTCCACCATCAAGAAGGGCCCCCTCGGAAATCTGCCAGTGGGGAGCAGCACGCCAGTGGAACTTGCCAGGATGGCGTAAAATGGCGACAATTGAGATGCGCAGTGCAACAAAATCTTTAAAGCCGCCAACGAGAGTCAGACTTCTGGTGTATCTACTATTAACATATACCTCGCAAGCAAATAGTGTTTTTCACGCAATCTGATTGGCTCCTCTAGTTTCTTTACAATTTTTTTAGGCATTAAATATACTCAAAAGATGTAAAATCTGTTTTGTCGACAAATATCGGGTACGACAAGTTGTTTAGCAGCCGCGTCTTGTATGAAAATACCGAAAAATATAAGAATGTTAAACTTGTTATTTCGTTTACGAGGTATATGCTAAAACAATTATTCACCTAGTGTAGATATTTACCTCGCCGCTTCGCGGCTTGGTGAATATCCAGCACTGTTCACCTCTACTTCGGTGAAAAATTGTTAATAATTCGTCAACAGGCCGAATGCGCAGCGTATCGACAAACGTGATGCATCCACAAACCTATGTCTATACTATTATATAATTCGAATATACTGTAACCTCCCATATATTTTTTATAAGCTAAATATGAAAGTTCGACTTTTGATAGCTACTTTAACTGAACTTGACGTCCCAACTACAAACGAGGACGACGATAACGACACAAACGGAATGAATAATAAGAAAAACAACATCAACAACGACAAAGATGGACGACTGACATACGAAAACGACGAAAGCAACCGCTACGCAAATGAAATAAACAACAACGACGACGACACCAACAACAGCGAGAACGACAACAACAATATGAAACGACACATTACCCGAAGATATACCATCTACAGTAACAGTGAGTATTTATAGAAATGTTTCAAAATACCTTTGCGTACAAAAACGAGGAAACCGTTGGGATTTTCTCAATGAAAAACGGTCATTCTTCAACGTTACCTGCAAGTTGAAACGAAAAAATAATTAAAGGAAATCTAAAACTACACTGAACATGAAAAAGAACCCCAAAAAAGCTACACTGTCCGTACTTTCGCAATACTAGGGACTTTAAGCACGCTAGGACGACGACGACAATTGAGTTACTGCACTTTAAAAGGCAGCCATAGCTTCGAGAACAGGACATATAATAGATTAACGCCTAAGTAAACTAACAGCTTTTGCTGTTCCTTGCCACAACGTTGTCTTGAAAACATGAAAACGCTTCTGTTGACGTTGTATGTGGAACGAGGACGGTGTTGTGATTACTCTTGGGACTTCAAATTATTCAACACTTTGTTTTGGTTGAAAAATACTATTGTACTTGAGTCGTCGTCGTGACGTTCGCGTTGCGCTGGTTTAAGGTGCCTAATATCAAAGCTTTGTTTTGAGATTTTTAATCTTATTTTGAGATAAAATATCTCAAAAGCCCAATAAGAGTATTAAACTCAGTAAGATTAAAGGTCTATTTCGCAAGGCTTTAATTTAGCGATTTCACGAAATATAATTAAAATGGCGCATTAAATTTACGAATGTGGTCTTCGAATTCCTGTTGTAGGCACCATCAAACCCGATTTATTTATCCTACATATATCGCAAAATGCGGAAATATTGAAAAGAATCACCATCATCGTCACCACCATTACCATCATCACCACCACCACCACCACAACCACCACCACCACCATCACCATCACCACCTACAGTTTATTGTTTTTTTGTTCTTTTTTGACCACTCATTAAACTGATATTTTATATATATATATATATATCCTATGCATTCCTATCCTGTCCCATTTCATCCTATCCTATCCTATCCCATACAATCCTATTATACCATATCATAAAATAGCACAATTAAGATTACAGCCCATGTATATAAAAATAATATATTATATTAAATGAGGAAAATGCCCATATTTTTAGGAAAACATGAACATCGTTATGGAGCAAGAGTTTTACGAGGAATGGTTGATGAATTTTCTATCTTCCCTTCGGAGTTGTCAAGACTTCAGATTCTTGTTCTGATGAAGCATTGTAAAGTTTATTACAGTAAGTATAAATGTCTATATAAAATGTCTATATGAATTTACCCTGCGAGCAGAGCCTTCTTTTCCTAATTTCTTCGCTAAGACAGTGGAAGAAAACTCTCTGCCGTATTCGTGTTTGGTTTGGGAAGAACTAACCCGTTTAAGACCCGTTTAACCTGTTCTTGTTTTGTTTTCTTCCCGATTTGGACTGGGTTTGAAATGGTAACCAAGCAACTGACATGAATGCGCAATGGGAACCAGTCACGAATAAGGCAGAGCCTTCTTTTCTTCCTCTCTATCAGCGAAGAAACAAAGAAAAGATGGCTCTGCTCGCAGGGTAATATAAATTGAAAATCGCGTTGGCATTGTTTTAATGAACAGAAGAACATGATAGCAAATTTCACCAAACATTTAAAGAGAATCTTGTTCGAGTTATAAGTTCTCAAAGTTTGCCATGCCTACTTCGTTTTCTTGCGAGATGTGGACCATTAATACGATCATTCAGACGAGAGAAAATAAGTCGCAACTTAATTAAGACGCGTTCTATTTAAGTCGGGAACACATTCGTATAAACGGTCAATTTGTTCGATCGTGTCCAAAGTAAGTCGCGATTTAAATAAGAACAGGGATTGAAAGCTAGTCCATAATAAGTCACCACTTATTATATTTATAATTAAATATAATTGAACGTTTATACGAGTGTGTTCGCAACTCAGATAAGACGCATCTTAATATAAAAAAAAGCCGCGACTTATTTTCTCCCGTTTAATTAGCATGGTTCCGAGATTTGTAGATGCTCTTCTTGATCATGAATTCCAATGTTCATGAAAGACGTGCTCGTCAGCAAAGCTTTACTGTGGCTGCAAAACCAGTTGGCAGACCTGCATGCACGTTCATCGATCAACTGCGGGCAACTCGGGATGCTGCTCGAAAAAACTGCCAGTAGTAAAAACTGCCATGTTGGGCAGAGATGGGTGCTAGGAGAGACTCAGAACAGGCCGAGCTAGCTTGACATCAATGGCATGATAAGATAAGAAATGCCCTATTGTCTTATGATGTACGCAGATGGATCATTGTTGCTAAAATCCATTGTTCTTATGTATAGTTGTCCATTTGCGTACGCAATAAGGCATCGTTATCGAGAGCCTAAATTTCTCCAGAAAGAGAATAGCTATGGCAAACTTTGAGGGTTCATATAGGTCGAAGACTGTTGGCCGTTGGGCTCTTGCAGGTGACGTCATAGTTGCCATGATGGACCAAATAATGAATGGTAATCCTTTTGTTTTTATGGATTTGCCACCCAGCTTGGGAATACGTGCAAGAGCTCCATACGTCTATTAATACGACGGATTATCTTGAAATTTTTGATGAATGCTCCTATCCAATCTCGTTCCCAGAGCCCACGTTCCCCACCCGGGAAACGAGAGACTCTGGGATAATCCGTTTCACATCGATATTTCATTGGCTGATGAACATGATTACTCTTCTTCCAGATAACAAGAACCCTGTGATGGCGTGAACGGATTATCCCAGAGTCTCTCGTTTCCCGGGTGGGGAACGTGGGCTCTGGGAACCAGATTGGCTCCTAACATGCTGTCTTCTGTTTATCGACAAAACAAAGAAAACCGACCGGTTTATAGGTTCATAATTTACCCCTTGTTCAGACGTGGTGCCCGGGTACGGGCACTAATTAACGTGAACACGTTTTCATAGTGCCCAAAGTGATGCCCACACTTTTTACTCAATATTCCTTGTAATTCGAAGGCTTAAAGCCACAAAATAGCTAAAAAAAGCCATGAAAAGCTTTCTGTGTGAAGAATTATCAGATATAGAGCACCGTGAATGTCAACAAGTGACATGTGCCTGAGCAGAGGGTCAGATTTTAGAATTTTAATGATGTCCCATCAAAACGATCTAATAGTGGCAACCCTACAAATTGTTTGAAGCTGTAAATAAAAAGAATTCTAAAAGCCGTGACGTTTTTCTTTTTTAGACCAAGTAAAGACAACGTCTTCCAACCAATTCAAGGAAACATATTCCGGGATCAAACCTTATGCGCCCGCGACAGTAACCACATCGCAGTCAGCGGAGTCGTTCCTCCAAACACCCTACCAACAACAATACTCGACAACCGCGGGCCGTTATCCGCAATACGCGTCTACTAGACCCAAGCCGTCGCAACCCCACAACTATCCCTTGGTATACAACTACAAACCAGCATATTCAACAAGCAGTTACTATAGCAACCCGGGAAGTCCACCGGAGTACAAGCCAAAGACTGGATACCAGCAGGCAGCAACAGACAGAACAGTACAAGCGGGATACCAGAGAACACTGGCTTTCAAACAACCCGTTGCCCCACAAATCCCTAACAGTCCCGTTGTGTTCCCATATGACCCCTCAGGTACAAAAAAAGCTGAAAGCGGATATATCAAAACCAATACCCCGAAAAGTCCTGGCACAAACCAATACCCGTGGTCACGCACAAGGCCAGACCAAGCGGGATCTGTTAGGACCCAGACCCCTGTGACGCACACTGTCCAATATAGCGGTCCTGTAAGCAATCAGTACCAATCACAACAGAACCCATATCATGGCAACACAGCGGGCCAGGGCCAGCAGTGGAAACAGTACCACTCTCTACCCGAGTCTCCTGGAGCATCTCCTGGGGGATATCGTGACCTAACTGGTACAGGAAGTGCACCACCGGAAACAGGACATGCAAAGAGCGGTCAGCACTACCCACCGCCGAGCAATGTTGGAAAAACCTCATACCGGACGCCACAAACAAACATAGCGTCAGAAGGCAACAGATACCCTGGGAGTCCACAAACGGATACTATTGCACAGCACACGGCGTCCCAGAACGGTGGAAATATCTGGGGAGGGCAATACCAGCCCATATCACCCACAGGTAAGCAACAGGGTGGTCAATATGCGCCACTACGGTCGCTAAACGGTGATACCCGACCAGGAGCCAAAGGTTACATTTCGAGTAACAGTTACCAAACTAGGTCCCCGAAACCGTGGCAGCAAAACACTGCTCAAGTGACGTCACCACCTTATGCTAACGTCAGAATAACGTCACCAACTTATGCTAACGTCAAAACGACGCCATACACAACTAACTCGCCCAGTGGACCGAGTCAAATACAAAATGCGTATACAAGAACCGGTGTATACTCCAATCGCGTCACAAATAATGGTGCCAGTAATGGCTATATGGCAACCTATTATGCCAATACAAACTCTCCAAGGACGATGGCATCCACAGCAACAACAAGAGGCGGCCTCTACGATTCATCTTACGGCGCTTCAACTACGCCAGTGTATGATACCTCGACTAACTCATACACAGCGCCTTCAAGTATGGGGTATGGTGCCATGAGACAAAACATACCCAAGCCTTTAGCAAACCAAAAATCACAAACTGCTCACGTGAGCAGTCAGAACTTGGTAAACGGCCAAGCCTCGCCACCTGAAGCGAGAACCACACAAGGCTATATGAATGGACCTATATACAATAAAGATAAATACAGCCCGGTGTATTATAAGCAACTGGACAATAACGGGCAATATCCGTCGGTTGCGCAACAATACGGAAACAATAATCCGAAGTCCAGTGTACAAAAAACTCAAAGTAGTACAGGAGTACCGTATAGGCCGCTCACAAGTACATTTGCGGCAGCAGGTGCAAACGTAGCATCGCCCGGCTCGTCGAGACCGCTAGGGTCTGGATATAGACAAGTCGGGAACAGCCAAATGGGATCTCAGAAGGCGTACAGCTGGCCAACAGAAGCACAGACGCCAACTGCAGCTACGAACCAATGGAGTGCCAGTGTAGTTCCAAGTCCTAAGGTAGATGATGCGGTAATGTATAATAACGGTGTAAATACGTACACGTCACAGACGACACCCACTCCGACTGCAACGAATGCCGGGACGACAGGGATACCGCTGACCAAATATATC
The DNA here is from genome assembly GCA_035771165.1 of Paragorgia papillata. Classification (NCBI taxonomy): domain Eukaryota; kingdom Metazoa; phylum Cnidaria; class Anthozoa; order Scleralcyonacea; family Coralliidae; genus Paragorgia; species Paragorgia papillata. Next base: position 564,536 of record JAWNZC010000236.1, read on the forward strand.
GACATGGACAGTGTAGTTCAACGAGCATTTGCAGACTTTCTAACGACACACATTACACGAAAGAAAAAGAAAAGAAAGAAACGACAAGACGATAACGACCAACACAGGACTACTAAACTCTGGAGATAACGGTACAGCTGTCCATATTTGTCAGTGGTAGCATGTTTCCACGATATTTCTTCAGCCGACACCGCCCCTTAAGGTGGCTCCACACAGTTTCTTGAAAAATGGAAAAGACAAGTTTGAGAGTCCAAAATTGATTAAACAATTCGGGAAAAGAATAAAACTAAATGTTATGCATAGTTAAACAATCTGACAATCAAAAACTGTTACCAAATAAATAGCAACAGTTGTTGCTATGGCAACAATGACTTTTCAAAATGGCTGCCAATTACCCTTCAAACTAATTTAATTCGAAAAAAACTTTGGTGACCCCCAATTTTTTTTTCAGAGTTAAAACTTTTCTTGAAGTATGAGTAATCAATAGGCCAATTTAAAAAAAAATTCTGTAGAACGAAATTTTTTAAAAATTAACAAACATGATTTTTCCGGAAAAAAATTATTCGTTCTACAGAATTTTTTTTAAATCGGCCAATTGATTACTCATACTTCAAGAAAAGTTTTAATGAAAAAAAAATTGGGGGTCACCAAAGTTTTTTTCGAATTAAATTAGTTAATTGAAGGGTAATTGGCAGCCATTTTGAAACGTCATTGTTGCCATAGCAACAACTGTTGCTATTTATTTGGTAACAGTTTTTGATTGTCAGACTGTTTAACTATGCATAACATTTAGTTTTTTTTCTTTTCCCCAATTGTTTAATCATGTGTTTTGGACTCTCAAACTTGTATTTTCCATTTTTCAAGAAACTGTATGGAGCCACCTTAACAGTACGTAAAATATCTAAAAGAAAACTCCGAATTCACTCCTTACTTATTTATTTCCTTTCTTTCTTCCTTCCTTCCTTCTTTTCATGAATTCCGTCCTACCTTCCTTCTCTCTTTTCTTCCCTTTTTACTTTCTTTTCTTCCTTAATTATTTCTTTTTTTTTATTTTCTTATTTTCTTCCGTCCTCCCTTCCTTCCTTTCTTCGTTCGTTCGTTCGTTCCTTCTTTTCTTTTCTTTTCTTTCCTTTTCTTTCTTTCTTTCTTTCTTTCTTTCTTTCTTTCTTTCTTTCTTTCTTTCTTTCTTTCTTTCTTTCTTTCTTTTTTTCTTTCTTTCTTTCTTTCTTTCTTTCTTTCTTTCTTTCTTTCTTTCTTTCTTTCTTTCTTTCTTTCTTTCTTTCTCTCTTTCTTTCTTTCTTCCTTCCTGTCCTCCTACCTAGCTTCCTTCCATCCTTCTTTCCTTTCTTTCCCTCTTTTCCTTCCATCTCACCATCCATCCGTCTATGCATCTATCCATTCATCCCTTATCTCCTTTCTTTCTTCGTTCTTTCCTTCCTTCCTCCTTTCCCTCTCTCCCTCCTTCCTCCCACTCTTTCTCTCTTCCTTCCCTTCTTTCCTTCCTTCCTTCCTTCCTTTCCCCCAACGTGGAAACAATAGCTACCGCGTGACAGTTGGAACGGACACAATACAGAATGAACTGCAACGCATTCTCCATGTAAACAACTGCCACGACTACGACTATCCCAGAAATCAAGCTGCCTGATTGAAAACACTTCACAATTATACAGCTAGAACATTTTTTATAAAAAGAAACTAACATTGTCAAAAGGGGGGAACAATCTAGTCCCCCGTTGCATCTTTTATAGATAACTTTTTATATAAACTTTCTGTTTTAGAAACAAAACATTTTTGCCAAAATCGGGACAAAAATTAACACACAAACAACAAACGTTTTCACCAAAAAGAGTTTGTTGTTAAAATAGAAGACTAAGTGTAGAAAAATCAATGTTTTTTGTAACCAAAATTATATATAGAATAAATCGTTCAAAGTAAGATGAACTCACAGTTAAAGTGCATCTCTAATATGTTTGTTGAAGAAGTTCTGGAGTGATTGCAGAATACCTGTCCAATTTTCAAGTAGTATTTACAGGCAAAATAAGAGCAGAATATCTATAAAAAGATTGAACAAAGTATTAAGATGAAATTGCACAAATATGTTGTTCTCTCCGCCAGCAGGTTACGTTTTCCCTTTTGTTTGTCTGTCTGTCCGTTTGTCTGTCCCTCGCCCGGATATCTCAAAGTACTACACAGGTTTTCGTTTATAGTACCTATGAAACGAAAATTAAGTTTGTCTTATTAAGAACACTTAAAATTATAGAGTAAGATCTTTTTCAGTTTTTCGTTTCCTTGCTTTGTTCTTGAGATATTTTAGTTTGCTTGATGCAATTTAAACATTTTGACGTGGTAGGTGCATACTGAGCTATCGGAGAAGGTTGGATATCTTTTCTATCATCAAACCAAATTAATTTGAATGAAGCATGTGGATGTGTTTCGCTCACAACACTAAACAGTAAACATGTAGATCTTCAAGTAATTATGTAATATTTAAAACACGTGATGCGAGTGTTTTGAATGGCTTCAAAAACGATTCGTTATTTGATGTTATGTTCATTAGTATTCTTTATATAAAATTGTATGTTCATTAGTATTCTTTATATACAATTGTATGTTCATTAGTATTCTTTCTGACGTCAAGAAGTTTTATCAGGTATAAAACCACGGACATGGTACTGATTTCCTTTGTGTTTTCCTCATGAATAACGAGCAGGAGTGTTTATCAGATATAAAGACACGAGGCGAAGCCGAGTGTTTTTATATCTGATAAAACACAAACTGCGAAACCACTTGGTAAGTTCATTGGCGTAGTAAGTTTGAAAAATAACATTGTCTAAGCCGAGAAAATCAAAGCTAAAGTTTATGTAAATCAGGAGGTATCTTTATCACATATAAAGACACTGATTAAACTTTAATTTCTTTTGAATTTTCTACATGAATTATTAATGAGTTTTTGAAAGCAAAAATATATAACTTTCTCGATAACTCATTATGCACATGTGACGTCAAAATGTTTAATTTGCATATCAAACAAACTAAAGTATCTCAACAACGAAGCAAGGAAACGAAAAACTGCAAAAGATGTTACGCTATAATTTTAAGTGTTCTTTCAAATAAGACAGACTTAATTTTCGTTTCATAAGCACTTTAAGTTTGTGGAAAGATTGAACGAACGAACGAACGAGCGAACGGGCAGGCAGGCAGGCAGGCAGACACAGACACAGACACAGACACAGACACAGACACAGACACAGACACAGACACAGACACAGACAAAGACAGACAGACAGACAGACAGACAGACAGACAGACAGACAGACAGACAGACAGACAGACAGACAGACAGACAGACAGACAGACAGACAGACAGACAGACAGAGAAACATAACCTCCTGGTGGAGATACAAAATGCTTGATCGTATAGCAATCCGCTATATATTGTAACCTTAACTAGGGTCTCAATAACTCGCTGGCGGAGGTATCAATAACTAAGCAATTCTATTAGGCGGCAATTTGAAACTATGGAAGTTTGCTTAACAATCAGAAATCATAAAAGTGAACGATGATTTATACTGCAATATCGCTGACGTTTTTGTGACGAAGTATAGCCAAATTTTCAAGATCTGTAAAATGGACGTAGTGTACAAGCTACATACGAAACACAAGGTACGAACACCACAGCGACAGACTAACATTGATGCAAGACGGGACAAAGAAACTTATGAACCTAATTCATACCTCAAACAGACGAACGTACATCAATATCGAGAACAAGGTATGACAAATTACACTGTAAACGTGACAACTACAGGTAGAGTACATATTAAATAATTCAGTAAAAGTTAAGAACTTGGGTCAAATACTCCGGATCAAATACCCTGGATGAAATTACCTGGATTAAATACCACAAAGTAACCGATCTTTTATTCCGAGATGCACTGGCGGAGAGAGAGACTGAATCAGCGATAGATAAGCGGTTTCGCACAAAATAGTTGATCGAAATGTGAAAACACACACGCCAGAAGATCTGGATGGCTTCACTATTTTACGGAACGGAATGTCACATTATTTTATATGTTTACGATTCAGTGATGACCTAACCTACCCTACGAGTCAGAGCCCCTTTCCGACCTACGCAGGCTTCGGGGAAAAGTGGACTCTGCCAACAAACTCGATATTTCTTTTTGAGCATACGTGAACGGTTGCCAAGATAATATTTTGGGCCCAGGCTCTAACGCGTTACGTGTGTTCATAAACTGGAACTTGTTTGACCACTTTAAAACCTGACTGACCCGCCCCAAACTCGAGTTTGTTGACAGAGGCTCTGACGCGCAGGGTAGACCAAACCATGTTTACCACTGAACTAATACTCTAACAAAATACTATAATCGAAGTGTACTTTTCATTTCTGGAAGAATTACTGAGGAATTACCTTAAAATGTGATCTCGTGTAAAATCCCAACATATAAAAACATTCAAATGTCATACAACCATATGTGATCACACGTTCCAAACTGATCACATTTCATATTTTCACACTGAGATTCTATGTGGAATTTCTGCAAGGAATTATGTCCCGATTACTCTCAACAGAGTTCAAACACAACGTTACACAACATACAAAGAACTGCAACATCGCAAGATCTCCCTGTCTTGTTATTACAAAAAGTTATGTTAGTGTTGAGATCAGTGATACCACTAAATGTGCTTTGTAGCAGATATCCCAAGTAGGTTGGTCAAGAAAACAGCTGACAACAGACACTCGAGATAGATACAATATGCCACAGGCGACCACAGTAGCTCAGTGGACCACGTCAAACAATAGACAATCACTTGTACAAAATCTGGCTTTGAGAGCTCCAAATCCTGGAACATCACAAGACTACAGAATTGGCCTGGCAAAGAGTCTAGCCCTGGCTAAACCGAATGTTTACAAACGGACGAAGATCGCCACAAACAGAAGATTATCAGATAAGCAAAACTTGGCAAAGAATCTTGGTAAATATTAATATAAAATAACACGAATAAATAATGGTTAATTAATGGTCGCTTGTATGATGAAGAATTTGTCGTCGCTTGTCAAGCTTTAACGAAATGAAATACTTAATATACCGAGGAATAAACTTCACGAGTTAGAAATCAAAATACTCATTAGTATGCGATAAACGGTCTGATAAGTGGTTATCACATTCTTTTCCATTGAAAAGAGTGTGGTAATCATTTATCACACTGTAAGCATACTAATAGTTTAAACAATGAAATGTGGGTGTGTCATGTAATATATCATACACGAGGAGGAGTGTTTCATCAGGATATCCAAACACCGAGACGTTTGTTGAAAACCGAGGCGAAGCCGAGGTTTTTGAACAAACTTCGAGGTGTTTGGATATCCTGATGAAACACTCCTCCGAGTGTATTATATAGCATCTCAAACAAATCAGTATTTTAAGAGAAAATCAAAATGAAAGTTAATTTATGTAATTTCTTCCTCCGATATCCAAACCACCGACACGGTACTGATTTCCTTTGTGTTTTCTTCATGAATTATTAATGAGTTTGAGATGAGATAGGAATAAGTTATTAAACTTTATCCTCAAGAGCGGCCAATAACAAGTAAATCTTCTATAGATTTCTCAGTTCTTGCTGTACACGCTGTTGTAAGTTGCTAAAGTGCCTGTAACATGAAATTTCACTTCAGTTTTTTTATGATTGCATTTGGAAGAACACCTAAGATAATGCAAAATGTTTTTTACAAGCTTTTCGAATCTTATCTCATTCTTGAGTTACTGTATTGGCTATACAATTTGAGCAATGACGTCATACGTTGTATGGGGGAGAAAACGGAAAATCAGTCATATCTTTGGATTGGTTTAACTAAACTGAATCAAACGATGGAAATGTTCCTTGGGGTATACTCTAATTACATCTGTAATGTGTGGTTTGGTATGATATGACTGATTTTCCGTTTTCACCCACATACAACGTCTGACGTCTTTGATCAAATTGCATAGCTAATCACTCGAGAATGGGATAATATTTGAAAGGCATGTGAAAGCCATTCTTCATTATCTTAGGTGTTCTTCCAAACACAATTTTTAAAGAATAAAGTGAAATTTCTTACTTTAATATACAAAAATCTCGAACCAAGGTTCTAGAACCAATCCATTATATTTTGGTTGAATTTGATTTAGAATTGGATAAAAATTTCACAAAAATCTGACCGCAAGATTCTCCGTGTAGACGAAATATATGAAAAAATGCTTAATTGCGCTTACGATCATTAAAGTTATGCAAACACATTTTTCTTAATGGCAAGAGTGCAATCGAACACCAATAGCTCTCTTTATAAACATTTCTAATAACTAGTAAAATAGCTTTTGTGGGCAACCAGATAAATGATATCATAGTGTATAGTGCTACTGTGGTTTAAAGTGAAAACCAGTCAAGTTTCTTATTATAAACTAAGGTTACCACAACACTTGTGGATATCTCCTTGAAATTACAATTATAGAATGGGGTCATGCACCAAATGATGTGGATATATCCCCGAAATTAGAATTATGGAGATTAGGTAGTGTCCTCATTTTTCTATAACTAATTTCGGAGAGATACCCACTTTATATGTGGTAGCTCCATACATGCGTGTTAGGCGTTTCAGCATGGTGTCAGCATTTTTTGATATGTCGAGTTTTGCTGATTTTATTGACGACCAAAGTTGAAAGTGCTGTTTTTCGACCGACATTCGGACAAAATAAGTCATAAAATCGAAACCAGGCAATAAATAGAAAAACGCTGACACGGTTTTGCTGGAAATTTATCTCGGAATCGAAATGCGAAAAAATTATTTCAACAAAATGAAACGCTTTGTTCTTAAGTCGCCCCGAGTGAAGCCCTCTGGTTTTACTTTTATTGTGGTTCAACTATTATTGGCTTGTGTTTATCGCAAAATCAAATACAACATTGTATTCTACAAATTAATAGCTTTCTAACGAGATCTATTTCATTTTTGTGGCATAAATTCTGACGAATTGAGAGCGCTTTACCGAAATGACCCTGCAAACCTTAATGAAGACCTTAAGAGATTTTCACAAATGTTGTGGTAACCTAAGTTTATAATAGAAAACTTGACAGGTTTTCACTTTAAACTAGAGTAGCACTATACACCATGTCCTATTTCTAATAACTCTCTGGCGCAAGTATACAGTCTTCGAGTGTTTTTCTAGCTGTATTTACTGATATTAAAGATATCCTAAGTAAAAATTCATTTTACTCCGTAGCTCTGAGAGAATCAAACGGCTACAAACGGACAATGGCAGCCAGAAATTATAGACCATCACAAAACCAAAACTTGGCAAAATATTTAGCCCTTGAAGAACCCAGCGTCTACAAACGGACAAAGATAGCTACAAGAAGCTGAAAGATAGCCAAAACGAGTTGGAGGATGACATGGAAAAAAAGGGAACTTGGTGGAAACAATCGTTAACGAAAGAACAGAGAGCAAAATTGATTTCCACCAAATCACAAGTTATAAAATATGACTCGTCAGCAGTGTTATCGTAAGGAGTATAAACTTGAGTCTAAACCATCCAAAAATATCCCAAACCATCCTCAAATATCCAGAACAATCCACAAATATCCCAAGCCATCCAAAAATATCCTCGACATTGACTACGGAAATGTAAGATGAGCAGGAGGAGTAACACTAGATAAATAGGAAGCGTCGCAGCAAATGGGAAGCACCAGAGAACATGGCCCACCAAGTTGTTTTTTGAACCATCTCATGTTTGGGCTTTTTATATTTCTATAATATTTCGCACTTTCTGATAGGAATTGCTTAGGGAGAAAATAAAATGAAAATTAAGTTTCTTTCATCTTGGAGATCCTCTGAAAGTGATAAAGAATGACTTTTACAGTTTTTCTACATTTCACTTCGTTTTCGAGTTATTTAGAATTGTTTGATAATTATGTAAATGAGATTAAAGTATGACGGAAAGTTATGTACAGATCATTGTAATCTATCGGAAAACCATGTATATCTTCGGAATTATTAAACAAAATTACTTTTTAAAAAATACATGCACCTCAACACACTAAACGTTACAAGCCCACTTTAGCTCATTTACACATCAAACAAATCAAAATAACTTGAGAACGAAGTGAGTAAGTTGGGAAAACTGTAAAACCATCCTTTATATTTTTACGAAATCGTGAAGATGAAGCAAACTTATTTTTCATTTCATTTCCTCTTTAATATTAGCATCAACTAAAGTTTAACGGTGTTCGGATGTATTTAATTCAACGGACGGTCCAAGGTTAAGAATGGTTGAAATCAATATAAATATTATCATAGGACTTCAAATACATAAAACCAAGTACTAAAACCAACATATGCTAAATGTGGATAAAGTTCTATTGTTTGATAACGTATTATACTGACGTCATCATGGCGTCATCAAAAAAAAGAAAATCCTATAATTTTTATGGACTTCACACACACATTTACACACACACATTTTTATTAAATTTACAACATAGCATACATTTTCTTATCTGATAAGCCCGCAGGTAGCTTTTGCTAATCTAAGCGGGGCGTGTCGTTACATAATTGGATCACATTTGAGGATTAAGTGCTTTGATGACAATTCCTCCCTGAAAACTATACACATGCATAATTATAAACTATGGACTTCTGAGTTAGGTTGCCAACAAAAACTGTTGCCAACATATTTCACTGATGTACAGTGTACAATGTCATGTAATATTTTGATTATTTCCTAAATCTGTAATGCATTCCTAAAGTGCCTATGAAACGAAAATTAAGTCTGTCTTATTTAAAAGATCATTTAAAATGACAAAGTAACATATTTTGCAGTTTTTTGTTTCCTTGTTTCCTTGCTTTGTTTTTGAGTTTTTTAGTTTGTTTGATATGTACATTTAACTTATAAGATAACTTTACGTCACAGTTTGCATAATGACTTAATTATCGCAACAGATTATATATCTTTATATTGTCAAACAAAAACACTTAAAATTTACAGACTGTTGTAAGAGAAACACTCGCACACGGTTCCTAATTCGTCAAGTGTTTTTGTTCGATAATAACAAACATTGCGACACATTGCGATGAGTCATTATGCAAAGTGTGACGTACATGTAAAGTTATGTTATAAGTCAAATAAGGATATCAAGCAAACTGAAATATCTCAAAAACGAAGCAAGAAAAGGAAGATATGTGAAAGATGTTATATTGTCATTTTAAACGCTCTTTCAAATAAGCAAACTTAATTTTTGTTTCATAGGCACTTGAACGGATTATCCACTAAAATGAACCATCCTCAACAACTGTAGCCAGTAGCAACAAAATATGTCTGAACATCCTTAAGCAGAGATACGTAGACGATACACAGTGATTCAAGGGTGAAAATCAACGATGTGCTTCGTATTTGTTGCATTTTTATACAAAGTTTTCAGATTAAAGTCCAGAAAAAGAGTATTTTAGTGTTTGCCGAAACATGGTTACATTAAAAAAATTTGTCGTTAACTTGAAATTTATAATAACTTTAGTGTTCTTAAGAACATGATAATATTCAATTGGTGATTATCGCTGATGGTTCCCAATGCTGCGACCAATCTTCAATGTTGTAAATACTTCATAAAATGGAGGATTGTTTGGACAACTTTTTATAAAAGATTTTTAAAAAACCCAACTGTATACATATGTATATGAATAAAGTTAACATAACAAAAGTACAATAATTGTTGTGTATATTTTTACTCGGGCTACCTGTGATAGGCCGAGTCTAGGTTTCGGCTCGGTTTCTGTTTTGTTTTGTTTTTTTCGGTGTCACAAAATTGCATTTTTGCATAATTTACTTCCGGTAATGCATTGCGACCGTAAGGCCATATAATTACGTCATTGCGACCTCGATGTTGGACGAAGTGTGTTCTCGAAGTTTTTTTGCTGAATATAGCCTAGATTCAAGTGACTTACCAAATACTTTTGATCAGTGATGTGGCTAACAACTGTGCTGATCTTAAATATGCTTACAACTGTACATGCCGACTGCAGTAGACCTACGAAGATGACGAGCTCTCGAGCCATACAGAAAGTACTCAAGACCTCAAATCTGCGAATTATGAGAGTATTACGAGAGAAACACAAAGAAGATTTCTGCTGCTTGCTCCAGCTACAAAACGCAAGTAAATAAGCACCAAATAATGTCTAGTCGTCGAGATATCATGTACGTGTCTTATTACATTTGGAAATGTGTGTTTCGAAACATGTTTAAATATTGTCTCTTATAGTCGAGGAGGGGAAGCGAGAAAACGTCGACCACGTAGCACCCCCACTACACGATAGTTTTGACTCCAGATTATAATAGGCTGATACCCATAGAACATTGCTAGGTCAGTCGTACTCACAAATTGTGGGTGGTCCTTACATTGACAGACTTAAAGTGCACATGAAACGAAAATTAAGTTTGTCTTATTTGAAAGAACACTTAAAATGATAGAGTAACATCTTTTGCAGTTTTTCGTTTCCTTGCTTCGTTGTTGAGATATTTCAGTTTGTTTGAGATGTAAATTAAACAACTTGACGTCACATGTGCATAATGAGTTATCAGAGAAGGTTATAGATCTTTGCTATTATCAAAGATAATCACTTGAAAATTCTACATGTTTGGCGTTGTGAGAGAAACACACGCACATGCTTCCTTCGAATTAAGTTTGGTTTGATAATAGCAAAGATATATAACCTTCTCTGATAACTCATTATGCACATGTTACGTCAAGTTGTTTAATTTACATATCAAACAAACTGAAATATCTCAACAACGAAGCGAGGAAACGAGAAACTGCAAAAGATGTTACTCTATCATTTTAAGTGTTCTTTCAAATAAGACAAACTTAATTTTCATTTCATGTGCACTTTAAGTCTGTCAATGTAAGGACCTGCACTCACCCCCTCTATGTAGCAGGCCACTGACCCCACAATTTGTGAGTACGACTGACCTAGCAATGTTCTATGGGTATCAGCCTATAGAGCGTTTTCATCTGACGTCACGGCGGCCATATTGGTGTACCAAAACAATGAAATGGCGGCCATATTGGTGTACGGTATGGGAATTAGCTCTTTCTTATTCAAATATTTCGTACTGTTTCACCACCCCAATGGGGCCACCGATCACGTGAGTGAAAACGCTCTATTATAATCTGGAGTCAAAACTATTGTGTAGTGGGGGTGCTACGTGGTCGACGTTTTCTCGCTTCTCCTCCTCGACTATTAGTACGATTAAATGACCAAGTTTTCCAAAGCTCTTTATTTTAAAAGAGATTACACATTCATTTTCCTTCAACTAAGTTGAACCTTGGGTGCTACTTTAAAACTAATCAAATAAATCTTACAGTAGTTCAGGCTAAATTTGCTTTAAGATACAAATATGCATCTGCAGCCTCTGCAGGTTTAATTTCATCTGTGTCAGGAATAAGTACTTCACAGCGTGCTCGAAATGCTGGATCCAAAAAGTCATCAGTTCCTTCCAAAACACCTGATAATTCGGCAACGTCCTTCAATTTAAATGTTCTTCATTGATGACATGACCACACCTGTCACCTCCATACCGTTCAGGAAAGCTATAAATATGGTCTGGTATTCCAGTTGGAAGTTGTTTATTTGCTTGCTTTCGGCGACGATGACCATTCCACACCGTTTCTCTAAAAATGTCCAGTTCCCTTTGAACAACTGGAATGTACACAAATGCAAGTAAATCTCTGAAAAAAATAATTGTACAGTACCACAGTTTAGCGGAAAAAATAATCAATACTGAATTAATGCTTCTTGTATACTCATGTTGCAAGCCATTAGTCACTAACCAATGGTACAGTACTATTCAGAAGTAATGTTACGGAATGACTGAGGTTGAGTTAAACAATGGCTTAACTTGTACCGTGTAAACGTTTAGTAAGTATTATTATTATAATAGAATAATCTATAATTATAACAGGAAACTGTGGCAGAACAGAGTTGTAGACCATGATCAAACTGAGGTTCAACGTACAGTATGTGTACTAGGTTTGAACAATTGCACTTGGTAAAGCTAATAGTTGATCTTTACATTGGCTACTGTCAAAACAATAGAATGCTCCCTATCTGTACCAACAATAAGGCATCCCAAACATTTGCAGTAATACAATTTGAGGGGAAATTACTAGCTGAACAGTTGGTTGTTTTTTGTATCACTGTAGCAGTACCCTTTTTCAATCTTCAACAATTTATGACATAATTAAGGTTACTTATGGCTAGGATTTTAACCCACAATGTTCAGTTTACCAGTCTGATGCTTTACTAACTGAGCTACAAGGTCAAGTTAGGAGCAAGTTGTGGTATGATGGTAACCTTATTCTCCACATGCAACACATGATTCATTTAATGCATCACATGTATACATGCATGTACAAGTACCTGCGAAGGGGGTCATCTCTTTCATAATCACCATCTTCTAGCAGTTTCCTGAGTTGATCCTTAAAGAATCTTTCCAGTCTCTTCAACAACCATGCACTAATGACATTTTTCTGGGCGGATAATTTCGACATGAATCTGGAAACACTAACTGGTCATGGCACTATTAATTCTACACGCATGATTGCCTTTCAAGAAGAGTCCCAATTTTCGGTACAGTCCAGAGTAGCAATAGAACTAATTTGGAAAAAGTAGGAAAACGCTCATTGCAACAGCAAGCTGTAGAGCGCGATGAAATTCAAGTAAACCCAAAGAAGGAGCCTCCAAGTTTTAGTATCTTTTCAACTGACGAAAGTCACGTGGTAAAGAATCAATCGGTACCTCTTTTCCTTACTTAATTGGCTGATCCTACGAAAATTAAATTTCAGGGACCAGACGATTTCATCCTATTTTGCTTGGAAGATGAAACTTAGAAGCGTTGAGATAACTGGGTCAATAAAGAAGACATTGCTGACTTACTTGCCTCCCATCAATGCCAAAGTAACAGAGTTCAGCACAATTAACCAGTATTTGATGTACATGTAGAAGCTGGCAAATGAAGCAAACATGCCATACGTCCACGTCAGCTTAGATTTAGGAGCAGCAATGAATGCCTTTAAATTTGTTTGGAATTTTCCAATTAAGTTTAACAATGTCATCATTCATCTTGTTGACTTCCATTTTATTAAAGAGAACTTTGGCGTTATTGGCAAGCTCGTCACAGGATCGAGTTTCGAGGATGTCGTGTTCTCACAACAGAGCATAGATTGTACATACTGCATTTTCAGAGGCCCTCGAAAGGCTCTTATTTGAGCGGTTTGTACAAGAGAAGAATTTCGTTATTCGGAATATTTTCTACCATGCATCGGAGGATCCAACTTCCAGCTGCGACGCTGTTGTTGAGAGTGCTGCAGAGCTGTTCACCCAGTATCAGGCATTTAAGGATAAACTCGCAAGGATGCGTTTGGAAAAACTGCCCAATTCTAGATTCAATTATACATGGATCTCATGGAATGCCAGGGAAGAGCACACTTACATGTAGCTGTACAAGAGAATGATTTTGATTCCAGGTACGCCGCATGGAAACAGTTTATTCCGATGTACTTTGCATTGAATAAGCCCAACTATATATGCTCAATATGTTTCGTATTACGTTGGAGTCCTTGAAAACATCGAAGTTATCTACCCGGGGCTCAAGGAACTATTTGATGTACATGGACTTTCTGTGCAAGCTCAAGAAAGCTATCCTTTAAGAACGGCCATTGCATGACCAAAGGAGAGAGCAAACTTTCAATCGTGATGCTAAAACAGCTGGGGGAATAAAACGTTTTGTCAGTGACAGCAATTCCTCCCATTCTTTAGAAAGCTATTGGAATCTCTTGATATCAAAGCTTGTGAATATGTGGGCATCCAACATGGAGAAAGGCCTTTTGAATGGAGTCATATTTATTGATCTCCGTAAAGCTTTTGATATGGTGAATACTGATTTATTATTACAAAAACTTGCTATTTACAAATGTGATAATTTAGTATTATCTTGGTTTAAATCATATTTACAGGGTAGGGACCAATGTGTACAGCTAAAAGGAACTTTATCTTCCAAAAGATCTAGCTTACACGGTGTCCCCCAAGGAAGCATCTTGGGCCCTTTATTCTTTATAACTTTTATTAATGATCTACCATTATGTATTAATTCGGAAACTGATATGTATGCTGATGATTCCACTATTCATACCAGTGCAAAATCAATTGGGGAACTTAATGTTAAATTAACCAATGATATGAGTAATGTACATATCTGGTGCACTGACAACAATATGGCTGTAAATCAGGAGAAAACAAATGCTTATAACAACCTATCAGCGAGCAACAAGATTAAATTCAAACTTACAAGTGGAGTTCAATGGAGTCAACCTGAAAAACACTGACAGTGAAAAATTACTTGGAGTTGTAATAGATAAACACTTATTATGGAAACATCAGATTGATAAGTTGGCCAAGTCTTTAATTAAGGGAATATATTTATTAAAACGAATCAAAGAGTACCTACCTACTGACTCGAGATTAACTTACTACAAGTGTTTCTTACAACCCCACATTGATTATTGTTGCACAGTATGGGGCCAGTCAAGTCATATTACACGAATTCACAAGTTGCAGAAACTGGCTTTGAGAGTTATTTATGATAAATCTAAATTAACATCATCTAGACCACTTTTCAAAACTGCTGGAGTGCTCCCTGTTCAACAAAGAACCATGTTACGAAAGTCGATTATGGTGTACAAAGCTTTAAATAACATGGTACCTAAGTACATTAGTGACATGTTTATGCTAAAGTCGTCCGTGACTAACCGTGTTACAAGGAGTTCAGCAAATAACGATCTTTGGACACCTCCAGTCAAACTAGATATCAGTAGAAAAACTTTACCTTATAGTGGTGCTATTGTATACAATAGCTTACCACTCGAAATCAAACAGTCATCTTCTCTTAATTCTTTTAAAACTAGGGCTTATCGGTACTTTTTAGATATTCTTTAAATATTTTTTTGTAATAACTATTTTTCTTTTTAATTTTTTACTTATTTTTTTCTTGTAATTTATTTATTTCCTTTAGGTTAGAAGGCCCAGTGTAAGATTAGCTTCGCTAAACTGGTGTATATACCTTCTTTAAATAAAGTCTATTATTATTATTATTATTATTATCTTTGATTGCGCCGATCGAATTTTAATCTCTCTTGAACCGCATCTTTTGATAGAGTTGTCTCGGTAAGTGTCGGCAACTATATCCACCCTGGTGTATCTTGAAGGTAATGTTTTCAAAAATGTCCATGTCAATTCTTCATAAGTCTCGAGTATTTCTGTTATCGTGCGTATACTTGCCATAAGATCAATAATGAATCATGCTGCAACAGTATCCTTTCCTGGCTGACTTTCCCTTGGATGAGCCAATAAGGATCTGCAACTCTTTTTAATAACTTCCATTAATGTACTCTTAGCCGTCTTCCTTTGTGTTCCATCCGCATTTGCTAAACTAAGTGGAACGGAACAAAGTGGATATTCTAATGCACTTTCAAAATTGATTACTCTTCCTGTTTTGGCTGACAATGCAAGGAGAGTTCCTAAAATGTTTCTGTTCACTTCAACTGTTTTGACGGTGCTATTTCTTGTTAAAGGTCAACTAAACCTTTTGAAGTTATATTTTCTTCTGAAAGGGTTATCATCTAACTTAGCAAAAGTAAAGAAAAATATGAATTTCGGGGTAAAGAAAATAATTTATCAGCGAAGCCTTCTTAGGTCCTCTTGAAGCATGACCGCGTTTCTAGGAGAATGGGTACTCCATTGTCTTTGACGTCATACCGGTAAAACCCACCAATCACCTTGTTGTTTGTTACCGGTATGACATCACAAGGTACTAGTGCCAGTCTTTATTTCGACGCGGTCGTCGTTCACACGAGTTCAGCAAAAGGAGCAAAAACTCAAACTTAGACAGTCCATAAAAGTGGAACAGAGTGACTGGTTTCAATTATTTCTTCGGTTTTAGATTGAACTTTTCCGACTTTAAATGAAAATAGAATAACCTGGAAACGTATAGTTGCCCTTTAATGACATTTTTTTGAGGCCGCGTTGAATAACAGCAACTTCCTTCTTTGAATAGGATCATGAAATAGAACATCTTTCTTTACCAACCTTTCCTCGACAAACTTCTTGTACAAGGCAATTCGTGTGCTCAAAATTTCATGACATGCGTTTTTCATGACTGACCAACGCACCCGCGGACCCTCGTTTACCATCACGTTTCCAAACACCCAGGTATATACGTAGCTACTTGAAAATACCTGTCGCAATTTCTCCAGCCTCAGGTGGTACTTACCTCACTCACAGCCTGGTCCATTAGTATAACGATCGGAAATTGCATGAGAAAATAGGCCACTCTCATGGGGCAGTTCTCAAGCCACACGCGTCCTGGCTGCAAAACAATAACAAGTGAACTGTCCATATATAGCCAAAAACAAAAAAATCAAGACAAAGAAAAAATCAATCAAAGTTATCTGATAGTTGAGATCTTTATTCACCCTCCATGGTTGATTGGGTTTGTTTTATGTCAACTCGTCACTTCGTCAGCCATCAACTATACTTTCCACGACTGATTCGAACTCATGGCCAGAAATCGAGGACAACATGGCGGCAAAGCACGCGCACTGAATCCCTTTTTAATTAATTCAATATGGCGTCCTTCAATAGATTTCTTAAGGAAATATAAAAAACAATCATTTTCGGTTATTTACTATTGTAAATTCCGACATGCGAACGTCCAAAACTTCACCAAATTGAACAATCGTTGAGCCCTACAATTTCTATTAAGTTTGGAGCGTCCTAAATAGGTTCCCGAGCACCTCGTAAGCATACCTCTTATTCGCTGTTTAAAGTCTATTAATCTGCTATAGCACTTATTTTGGAGCTCCAATTTTGGCTGCTTCTGTGTTGTTTGTCCACGATGCGAACGTCTGAATTTGCTCGGGATGAACGTTACTTTGTTTTGCGGAGTTGTTCGTTCCACTTTTTCGTTGTTTAATAGGTTCCCAAACACCTTAAAATGTACGATTTATTGCAGCCGAGTCGTTGTAATTTAATCCATCAAGCGCCGAGATAAATACTGAACTCGGCGTGAAGAAGCAATGCATTCCTCGATAATTTCGGGTTCTTGTCCGCCATTTCTTATGGAGCTGTTGCTAGGTTGCTAGGGTCTTAACCGATGTTATTATTATTAAATGTGACTGTGGATTCAGAAATAATAACCGAAATTTATGCGGCAATTTTTGTGAGTATGAGTGTACAGGCCTGTCTAGACGATTAAACCTTTTGTAATTTGATATTTATGTAAGAAATGGGTCAATAAGACATTTTGGCGAATAACTCTACTTTAATTTATTGTTATAGACTTCTGTTTATAGCCGAAATTATCGATATTTAGCCATCAGAATTTTCAAATTTATATCCCATCTAAATATGAGCCCACAGGCCACTGCCGCTGAGTGTCCTGGATTTCTAGCCATGTTAAAATCCGTTATAAAGGCCAATTAATTGGGTACACACATCTGCAAAAAACATCCCGACTTCTTTTGGGGATAGTAGTAAACGGCAACAAACAACATATTTTAGTCATTTATCATGGAAGTTTACGATACTAGATCGCATCTTATTATTCGTCTAATTTTCCCGCCATGTTTGATTTCAAGTCATGATTGATAATGATTGATATCCTGCAAGCAGGGGCGGATTTAGCGTTAGTCAAATAAGTCAGATGACTAAGGTGAAAATTGTTAAGAAATAATTATAAATATCATCATACATTAACTTACTAATTGGTCTAAACAAGAAAAATTGCGAGGGCTGACTGGCTTAGACTTTTGCAGGATTTGGGCCGATTTAGATATTTTGATTGGTCCAAACCAGATAAATTGCGAGCGCTGACTGGTTTAGGTGTTTTGCAGGATTTAGGCCGATTTAGCCAATCCCGGTTTAGAATCTTGCAGGATTTAGGCCGATTTAGCCATTCTCATTGGTCCAAAACACCCAAATCGCGAGCGCTGACTGGTTTAGAATTTTGCAGGATTTAGGCCGATTTACCCATTGTGATTGGCCAAAACGAGGCAAATCGCTGAATGTGATTGGTTGATTGCTTTGCCGAAAGTATGCCGTACCGGAAGCCTGCAAAATGCGGTCTGCAAGGTCTTCGACTCTTCGATCAGTCTAATTCTGTTCGATCGATTCATGGCTTCTACAAGCTTGTTAGGTCGTGCGTTGTGTGCTTTAAAAAGCAGCGATGAAGTTCTTTTGCGGCAAATGTATGTTGATTTGTCTGCGAGAATCTGTGCTTGTCGAGTACTGACGGCCGGAGAGCATTTCCCCAAGATTGGGAAGACATCGGTGCTGAGACGGTCTATTTGCCACAACATATGAAGGCGGACAAGCTAGAGTAAGCCATATGTCGCTCTAAGGTAAGCTTATAGGTACAGTAGTTCATCAATATGGATTCAATATCGATGTTAGTCTGTTGTCATGTTAATACTTCCCTAACCTTTGTTGATATCCGTTCCATATTAGCATAATCTGCGTTGAGCACACTGGTATAAACCAATGCTATTAAATGCTTCATGTAGTACTATGAACACTACTTAGGTAGTGTTTCAATTCTAGATACTCACTAGTATGTCATAATCATGATGCAGAGTCAGATTGCTTTTCCACTGTAGTTTACATAATACGTTCGTCCTCAGTCACCATATTACAAGTCAGTTAATTGTCTATATATATAACATACAGTATTATAAGTAATAATATATAACTTTTAAACATATAGATAAGGTCTGGGCCTGGGGAAAC
Organism: Paragorgia papillata; assembly: GCA_035771165.1. Classification (NCBI taxonomy): domain Eukaryota; kingdom Metazoa; phylum Cnidaria; class Anthozoa; order Scleralcyonacea; family Coralliidae; genus Paragorgia; species Paragorgia papillata. The sequence continues at coordinate 583,416 of JAWNZC010000236.1, forward strand.
AGATCAAAAGCTAAGCAATAAATATCTACATGACATTTCTACAAATTTCCATGTATTATCGTTATACATCAAGTAAGCATTCTTCTCACATGTGGCTATTATGAAATTTTAATCTGATAATTGCACTGGACAGGAATTGAACTTGGGTTGCTGGTGCCTGAAAACCAGACAGCTCATAGTAACATGGGTTAGTAGGGGGATGGGTAGTGGCATATTAGATAGGGGTTAGAATGATCGGGATGATGTAGAGAGTTGAGTAGCTCCTCTATGTCTATGTCCATGTAATGTCCATTATGGTCATTAACAAAAGCTTCTCCTGACTCCTAACCAGACATTGTCTGCTTGGGTTGAGGTTTAAAAGGCAAGTATCAGGCATTTGAAAGCCAGACAGCTCTGGGTAGGTGGGGCTCAACAGCCATGGAAGGTAGCCCACCTTGCTCTGGGTTATGCAGAATGTTAAATTCAGCTAGACCTTCACTTGTGTGTTGGTCAGGCTGTCCATGTTGGATTCACTGACTGAAACAATGTAACTGGTGTTTCCTAGGCATGCTGATGAACTTTGACATAGAGCGAAACAGCCAACTTTTTTATATTAGAATGTGATGACATATCTCTCTACTGTTTATTGGATTTCCCCACCCTCATTCCTGGAAAAACTTAGCTTTACACACTTGCAAACTATCACAAGGTTCCTAAGACAACAAGAAAATATCAAAGTCCAATTTAGATAAAATGTATCTTGAAAATGATCATTAAAAACATGTTTTAAAACATTTAAAATTTTGCTCAAATGTGCTGTCAGAATGCAGGAAATGCCATTTCAGAGTTCCAAATTTCAAACATTTTCCGGGGGGCATGTCCCCGAACCCCCCTAGAAATATGGGCCCGCAGCAACTTTGACTAAGGTATCAAAATTCCTAGATCCGCCCCTGCCAAGGTCACTAGTATCCTCTTCAACGGATCCATTATTTTCCTTTATCTTCCTAATTTTATCGTATGAACCCACATGTACCACAACGCTCCTTCGCTCCTTATTCATCTCGCGCCAGCCTCGCTTGGTCTCGCGTGTATTGATGACGTTTACACGCAAGATATTCGTTCTACGCATGCTTAGCTAATCGCGGTCAGCCTGGATTAGGTCCCAGTCTACAGCCGCAATTTCCGATCTTGACTGCACTCTTTCCGTTAACCTGAGAGTGTCAGGCCCGCTTTTCTCTTCCTGCGGAAGGCGGAAAGAAGGGAATATTAGGCCTGATACAATTCTTTACCTGGCCGCATGTAAAAAGCCGGATTTTGATTCTGATTGGTCCATAAGACAAAAAAAACGAAAAGCTCTATTCTGATTGGTTTGTGTACATTTAACAACGAATTAATATGATTTACATAATTAACAGAATCTAGCGATTCAACGCGATGTCACAGACGATGTTTAGACGGAAGTTTAAAGTAAAATATCTAAAGAAAGAACGGCGCGAATGTATAGAAAAAGTCCTGTTTAATGAGGATGTGCTAGCTGTGCTCTCTACTAGTTATGGCAAGAGTTTAATGTACCAACTTCTCCTAAGCGTTTACGAAGAGAGAGCGAAGAGAGTTTATAAGAGACGTGCTCGTGAAGGAATTACTCCGAAACAATTCTGAATTGTAGTCGTGAGTCCGCTTGAATATCTAAGTAAACAGCAAATTTCAAACTTGGAACGGCTGGAATGTGCGATTAAAGCTTCGTCGACAGGAAATTGAGAAAATTCATTTGGGGGCGGTAAATAATTGTATCAGGCTTTATTTCTTGTCTTCTACGGAGATCAGCTAGTGACATTTGTGCATAAAAAAGTTGTGTGGATCTAAGGAAAAGACATCTAGATTGGCATGAGGCCTAAAAAGCCTAGCCCGATATGTAAAGCCTGTGGTTGTATGTTGCAAGATATTGAGGTATGATATATAAATGTAGTCATTTTCTAAAAATAGCTTGATTTTTGGATCATCCTACGCTGTTTATTTTAGAAAAAGCTCATGACTTATCTGTTTCAAATATAAGTCTACACGGCAAAGTACAGCAGTGTCAGTACACTAAAGTATATAAAATATAAACGAATACAGAGGAGCATAACCAATGAATAATAATTTCTGTGTGTTTAATCAGAGCTGGCGAAATCATGCCCCTTTATTATAATTTTTCTTCAATCTCAGATGATTCTACTCTTTCAAATACCAGAATTTGACTTGTCAAATAGAAATCTTTGGCAAGGTTCTCCAGCAATGGATTAAGTCATTGACCATTGCTGCCTAAGCCAGCTGAGAATGCATGACTCCTTTTATTGGCCTTTTATGAGTTCATCACAGATATAATACTATATGGACAGGGTAAAATAAAGCAAGAACATATGTAAAAAGTTAACCAATAAGTATATTTTGTACAAGAAGACAATGTATTTACAAATATTGAAAATGCACACCATAAATGCTGGACATGACTCTTTTTATCTATAGTTGTATGAAACATTTTTATCTGCAGTTGCTAGCAGTCAATGAACTCTCTTTGTTTTGTACAGCACACTATTCTTGGCGTTCCGTTCTTAACTCGTGTCCAGTCCTTTTGCCGAGTTATGTAAAGCTGACAAGGATCTCGATTTGCGAAAAATTTTGGATGTTAGCAGTACCCAGTCCCTTTTTTACGCGAAGTTTGGAGCACACAGTGGGAGCAGTTGCATTTCAATTTTAAAGGTGAGTAGTTATTTAAATTTGTTTGAATTTGGGGGTTTTGGTCATTAATTAAGCGCAACACTCTACTTTCAAGAGTTTTCTTCAACCATGAGCTCTGTGTTTTAGTCGGGATCGAGCACGTATATTTGGAAGTCGTGGGTAAATTAAAGTGGAATACTTTAATACTTTGACGAGCTTTAGTAGTTTATTTAAGCTAGAATTTTTTAAATGTTTGGTTAAATACCTTTCTGTAAGTCTGTGTTTTAGTCGAGGGTAGATATATAACTCATCAAACCGTTGAGATTGAATATTATCAGGGGATTTCAATTGTGTATTTCAGTTTATACATCAACAATTCAACATGTGCTGCCTATGTGTATGTTATGCAATGAAATGTGTTATTCATTTCAGGGTTAACTCATAATTAGATCTACATGTACTTTAATTTATAATTAGGTGTCTTTTGTATTATAAAATTACCAAGATGATTGGCAAGGTCAATGGTAAGTCTTTATCTCTTATACAATAAAAATTATTAATCACTTCTCAATTGTAACCCAACCCAGTTCCCTGTGTTCTTTGTGAACTGTACTTATGCATGCTAACAAACAATTTTGTTCTTTTATAGATTTCTATAATTCGTAATATACAATATAAGTAGTGCAATGTCTGCTGGCTACAAGTTACTACCAAACTGTTCATTTCTTCATGGGGAACTAAATCACTAACCACAATGTATCTGTTAACTATTGACTACCATGGATTGAAGTATATAAAATACCACCTCTTCGCGGCCCTTTGGGACTGCTGTACAGTATATCTACAAGATGCCATTGCATACAGTACTGTACATGTTCATTTCAGAATATAAACTACACATTTGGTTTCAATGATAGATTTCCGCACAAAGATTTACAATCTGGATACACTGCATCTGTATCTTTCTGTAATAAACTTCATCTCATTGATTCTTAGAAGAAATGGATTATCATTTCACTCAAAACCGAGCTCAGAACACTCTCAGAAAAGTGTGATTCACTTACAACAGAAGTATTAGTGTCCCATAATTTATTACATGTTTCTCTCAGAAAATAAACTACATGTTTCAATGAATATGGATTGCTACACAATAATTATGCGGAGACATCATGAAAGTAATGGATTGTCATCAATGACTATAGTAGTGCATTCTTACCAACAACTAATAAAACTCAGAGATTATAAACAATGGGCAACTCTAAAATGCTAGCCCACATTTTAGTTATACCAATTCTGCAAAATAATCTGATGGACTTGATGGTATATTGCTGTATAATTTTTCAGCTTTAGATTTGTTATAACATGAGACACTTGGAACTGCATTGATAGTTTTGTCACAGCAAGAGCCATGGTGATTTATTACTTGTATACTATAGTGTTTACCCTGTCAAAACCCTTGCCAATTATAATATCAAGAGATAAGTCACAGTAATGTTTAATTCTAAATCTTATAATTAAAAATAACTGTGTAAATACCCTCTCCTCTGTCTGTTGCAGTTAATATATACCCAGGGCTTATATTGGGAATTTCGTAAAACAGGAAACTAATCAGGATTTTCATCCAACTTGAGGCAGCAGTTCACTTGCGATAGTAATTTCTAGTATAAAGATATTTGTAGACTGTTGCTGTCAGGAGAGGCAAGTGGAACTTGCCACTATAATTCATAAATAGGTGAACAGGAATTGTCTTCGTCAATATTATAGTGACAGGGTCTCATCAATAATAGTACTGAAAACAGTGTGTTAAATAAAGTAACAGCAAACTTCCAATAAACATATTGTATAAAATCCCCAGATTTATTAATACAGTGGGTTAAATGCTATATTTTCCTGTTAAATAAAGTAACAACAAACTGCCAATAAACATATTGTATGAAATCCCCAGATCGTCTGATCTGTGATACGATGGAAAAGACGGATATAGAAACGATAATATTTTTGCTTTAGTCAAACTGCTTAAGTTAATACCAGAGAGTTAATACTAGATGTTACTTGTTATCTGTTCCTTACTTTAGTCCTTTATTATAATTCTTCAAATTGTAGCTTGTGGCTGATGCTGGTTTTCGCACAGTAAAAATCGTGAAATTTCGGCTGATTTTCCATGATCTTCATGCTGAATATATATGTGAATATTAAGTCGGTTAGTTGTTATATCGGCTCATATACAGCGAGAAGAGAAAAACAAAATGGCGGCGTAGTTTTCTTAAAGTTAAACTATTGCAGATGAAACTGGCTGGTTTTTTCAACGTATAGCTCAGAAAAACTTGAGCTAAGAAGGGGAAACTAACATTTAACACAAAATACAACCCAAATGCACAATTTACAAAGTTAAGATGTAAATCCACCTTAAAAATCGTCGTAATAGTTTAAAAAACCCGATTTGAATTGTCAGGTTGACAATAATGTTTTCAGTGTCAGACAAATAAAAATCCACAAAAATTGAACTAACAACACATATTTATGAGTACAACCATTATTATTACTCAGCAAAGTGGGTTTTTGAAGTAATAAATCATTATGGATAAAAACTGTGTTATTCTTTCAGGTTGGAAAATATTTAAGTCAATAGTCACAAGTTGTACAAATTATTACCGGCTTTCAATGTCAATTCTAAATACTCCTTAAACACAAACGACTTTTTATAGAACCTCGTTATCATGTACTCAGATAGATTTAGAAAGTTCTTTATTCCCGCTTCAGTACGCCTACTGTATGTAACCCATAGTATTTATATTACCGACCCCCGAAAGTAACGGCTACCCAGAAGTAACGCGTTACATTTAACCGATATAACTGTAATAATAGTGAAACAGATACCCACAAGCAGTTATGCACTGACATGAACTCTATAGCGTACATGTAACACGCGCACAAAAGGAAGTAACGACTCAATGGTTAACACTTATTACAAGCATGGTGCAACTTTCCAAGATACTATCTAAGTTCACGGAACAAGTATAAGAACTAAAAAGATAAAACTAAATTCTCAATCAAATGTTGTCTTTTGTCTACTGCCTTATACTAACACTTTTTTACCATCTGAAAATAACGGCCCCCCGAAAGTAGAGCTAGGCCCCTATTAAATGGGCGCTAATCCCGAAAGTAATGGGGGCCGCTACTTTGGGAAGTCTATTGTAGTTCATCCAATGTAATTCAGCATATTGCTGCAATATTGGTTCTCAATAAATAATAATATAATTATTATTATAATTATATAAATATGTTTCTTTATTCTAGTTCTTATTCACCTCCAAACCATGTTTGAGTTGTTGATGATGCAGTTGCTGAACAACGATGAGCAAAATTCTTGCAATGATAACGCCCAAAGTAGTTTGCACCTCCATTATTATTGCATAATTGTGTGCCCGGTGCGGGAAAAAAACAATTTCCTTTGTAATCAGAGTTAATATGCAATGGCTTCATACTGCCTTGGTCATCTCTTTGGATAAAACGAGCAGTGCAATCTGCACAGTTTATTTTTCGAATGTCAATGTATTCAACTTCTGTGCACAAGTTTGAGTTGAATTTGGCCAAAATATCACGTTTATTCTTGGTACCTCGTACGTAATCTGTATAAACCACACCATCGGTATCATACTGGCATGTTATGCGCCATTTACTAGAATCTTGTTGAATGGATTCCATTCTGGATTTCGAAAGACGGTAGGAATCCCAGCCAGGAAGACTGTCTTGGTTTACAGGATCATCAAGATAATACGGTTTTTGGAATTGATCTTTGTTTCGACGTTGGTAGGATTGGATGAGAGTCCAAGCCATCGTCGAAATAGAATCGAAATCACAGTAAACTTCAAAAGGTTTCATGTTATCATCCAATACTTTGTACTTTCCATTCAGACGATTGCCATTGAGATAAGCTCGACATGACTTGATTGGATGTTGGCAAAGGTTTCCAGTGTAATAGAGAGGACACTTGCATTTGCAGCGTGTTGTGGTTTCTGTTGGAGAGGCGGGTTCACAAATGCCATTATTCATACAAGGTTTGGATGTCATACAGCAATTAATTTCTGTCAAACAACTCTTTTGACATTGTTGACTTTTAACCTGAAATTACAAAAATTATTCGACTATTTTCATCGTCCATCTTTTCTTGCTTGCATTTGTACTTCTTTTGCTTTCTTTTTCTTTCTTGTTTCCTTCCCTTTTTTCCTTTTCTCTTTCTTTCTTTCTTTCTTTCTTTCTTTCTTTCTTTCTTTCTTTCTTTCTTTCTTTCTTTCTTTCTTTCTTTCTTTCTTTCTTTCTTTCTTTCTTTCTTTCTTTCTTTCTTTCTTTCTTTCTTTCTTTCTTTCTTTCTTTCTTTCTTTCTTTCTTTCTTTCTTTCTTTCTTTCTTTTTGACATATGTCTATTGTTTCTATCAAATGTCTCGGTTACAGGGAGGGGCAAAGCCAAACTCCTTTCCCTAATAATACATACCAATGGAATATACATGCAAAATTAAGCCTAAATATAACAATAATTAATAGGTGTTTCTACAAATAATATAATAAAAGTTTTTAAGAAACCACATGTCCGACAATTCTCACAGCATGCAATAGGACGGTTCTCTGCATGTTGACCAACACGCGCCTGGCAGCTGTTTTGCCCAGTCTCATTCATTCGTTCTTTTAAATCTCTGTTAAATCCGCCCAAGACATCAACAATAATGTTGGACTGTACAACTCTGAATCCTACATGACGTTCTGTCATTTCTCGCCTAACCGTTTTGTACTTCTCCGTTTTACGGCGGTCACTCTCTTCTCTATTTCGCCAACTAGGACACGCCATTTCCACGATGTTAATTACTTTCTTCTTCTTGTCCGTCATCACCATGTCAGGTCTATTACCTTCTCCTTCAGCTCGTGCGTCAGTCGTAATGCTGCAATCCCAAATAATTTCAACGTCATCGCTGCTGTAGAAACTAGCTGGCTCTTCCATAAACGCCAGCGGCTTCACTCCTATGCTATGAATCATTAGTAGTTCACTTAACACCCATTTCAATGCAGCATTGTGTCTCCAAAGATAATGCCTCTGAGCTAGCTCTGGGCATCCTGACAGGATATGTTCCACAGTTTCAGGATGCTGATGACATTTTCGACATGTCCTATCAATCATTTGTCCCATCATTTCCTCTCTCACTCTTGTTTTGGACAGTTGTTGGTATATTTCATTCACTGCACAAACGGTGTAAGTTGGTGCAGACTTCCAACTCGTACTCCAGCTAAAGCAGTCTGAAAGCTCGATTGATTCATCCTCCAGTCTATGTGACACAATGTTTCCTTGCCATTTGCATTCTTTGATTTCCAGTTTTGAACGGTCTGTTTGCGCTTTACCCATAACCAACGTGACTCCTGCTACATCTGTGGCAGTGTGGGTACGCTCTTCCGTTGATGTAAATGAAACAACCGGCTCATCACCCAATTCTAAATCGAGTTTCAATTCCCTGGCATGTCTCTTGGCGTCTTTGAATATCGATCTCCTTCCTTTCCTTTCCTTCACACGCTGGAATCTTGCTACAGCTTGTAGTTTTGGATCCTTGCTGCTCGCAATACGTAAAGCAGTTTTTATTTTCGTTTCTTTGTAAATCGTGCTCAGTTCTTTGAGACCTCGACCTCCCACCGACAGACGTGCATACAACAGGGTATTGAGATCCTGAGGATGACGTGCACCTCTTTCAGTTAAGAGACGTTTGATTTTCAAATCCACTTCCTTTAGATCGTCTTGAGAGAAGAAAAGTACTGGAATAAAATATGTGAGGAGGGCAAGGCAAATATGTTGATGGCCTGAATCTTGTTGTAGTCCGAGAGTGGTGTGTCGAGAGTGACACTGACACGCCTCACTACTTCTTTCTCTGCTTTCTTTAACACAGTTTTGTTTTCTTGCAGTTCAGCTTCTTCTACTCCTAGGAACTTGTATAGGTTGTCTCCTAGATCTTTGATTGTAACATCTTGAGAAAGTTGTAGGCCCCCTTCCTTTTCGACTCATTTTCCCCTTGCCATTGAAATTGTTTTAGTCTTCTTCGCTGACATCGAAAGGCCTGTATCTCCCATCATTTGATGTGTCAACGCTAGCTTAATTGCTTGTTGCCTCTCTGAGCTTGAATACATCTTAAGGTCGTCTATAAATGAGGAGTGGGAAATACTGATGTTTACAGCCTTGGTCATTGTGTACCCTTGTAGTGTTCGTAGTTTCCACGCCATGGGGTTAACACACATGATGAATAATAATGGGCAGAGGGTGTCGCCTTGGTAGATTCCTCTCTTAAACTGTATGGGTTCTATAAATTTCAGACCAGACTGCGTTTTCACTTTGAGCTTAGTTTTCCACTGACTGGATAACTTCATGATCGTATTTCTGATGGCTAGTGGAATTCTGTGCATTTCTAATACTTTCTTCAACCAGTTGTGACTAACACTGTCATAAGCTTTAGCAACGTCTACCCAGGTACAATTCAAATTCTTCTTTCTCATTCGGCATTCTTCTAGAACCATTGCATCGATCAGTAGGTTATCTACCACACCCCACGTACCCCTCCTGCCTCCCCTCTGGTCACATTGCAGCATACCAAACTTCTCCAGATGTTCTTCCATGTTCTCCTTTAACAAACCAGTCAGCCATTTATAACACGTATTCAATAATGTAATCGGTCTTTGGTTGGCAGCACTCCACTCTCCTTCCTTGGGGATTAGATCAGTTTCCCCCATTACCAACCACTCCAAGTTTATATCTCTATCCTCATTAATGGTTTCCTCAAATGCAACTGCGACGTACTCGTGGGTTACTGTGAGTTTTTTCCACCAGAAATTATTGATTTTGTCTGGTCCTGCTCCACTCCAATTTTTCTTTTTCGCTATTGCTCGCTTGACGTCACTGACGTTCACATTTACTCTTTTTTCGATTTCTTCTTCTCTGACTCCCTCCCCCATGCTCTCCTCCACTTCTTCAATCCAACTTGCCTCTAGATTATCTTCGGCTACTGTTTCCCACAACTTTCTCCAATATATCTCCACCTCTTCGGTACTGTCAAAATAATTCTGAATATTAGCTGTCCTTTCGAATTTCTTCTCATTAAACGAGAGGCGGGGTTTTTCATCATCTTTCTGTTTCTCAAGACTTTTGCCGAGGTGTTTATAAACTGAACCTTGATTATTTTGGAAAGCATTGTTCCACTTCCGTTCCAATTTCCTTGCTTTTTGGCGTTTGTTTTTCCTTGCCAAATTCTTCAACTTATGTTTAAGTTTATCGATAAATTCCGTAAGATCTTTAACGGATAGCACCTTACATTCAACACTTATCAGTTTCCTTCTTTTCACGCGCCTTTTAGTCATTTTAGCCTGACGCTTTATCGCTTCGCGCTCGGCTGCTACTTTAGACAGTAACTTCCGTGTCTGGATTATCTTCTTTTCTATGCTTGATACGCTATTGGTTTTCTTGTTTGTTCTTTCGGAGCTATTTGCATTCTCAGATTTAATTTCTTTCCAGCCCACAGCTACTGAATATGTAATACAATTCAGCTTCCACAACTTTTCCTCAGGTCCGCTTTCAGACTGACTCACAAGGGTGGATATTAGTTTACCGGTGACTTCATTTAAAGCTTTAAGATCTTTCCCTGTCGGGATATTTCTTGTCTGTGTTGACCATTACCTTTCTTTAAAATCCATTTCTTCATTATCAACAGCATTAAAAACTTTCAACGCCTCATTATAAAGATATGAATTAATTTCGTTTTCTTTGTCGTTTCCCCCCGATGTTGTCAGGTCTATTGTTCTCCGCGTCTGTCTGTCATGTTCCCGTGGGCTTTCAGGTTCTGCCTGACTTGCATTATTAGGCTGGTCTATATTTTCACCTTCTGGTTCGGTTTGTTGATCTTGATTGTTTCTTCGCATGTTACCTAACTGAACCCGCTGTTCTTCCATATAATCCTTTAATGTTTTCGAATTCCTTTCTGCCTTAACCGCTCGGTCGTATAAGTTTTGAGCAGATAACTGAAAATGTTCATAGCCCATCTCGTTCCATTTCAGAATAATTAGATTTCGCAATCCTCGTTGTTGTTTCTTTCGTTTCAGTTCATCTTGAGCTTCCTTCTTGCATTGTAGTAAGTCTATCAACATTTGTGGTGTCCACTTCACTCTTCCCCTGCCTGAACTTCCCTCCATGCTGATATAAAACGCCGTTTGTATATTTCTTCTTTCGCACAACAAAATCTCGTTGATAGGTTTACATGTAGTCAAATTTAAAATCACATATCGCAACAAAAACAGAAATAACACAAAATACATGTCCACTGGCATACAAGGTTGATCAACTCACGTCCACTTGAGAATGTCCAAGTATATCAATCTATTTGACTGTTAAGAATACATCCGGACGGAGTTGTTGGTCAGCTTACGGAGTTTAATTACGGAGCCATTTAACATGCATCCCACCGCCTCGCTTCTTTCTTTCTTTCTTTCTTTCTTTCTTTCTTTCTTTCTTTCTTTCTTTCTTTCTTTCTTCCTTCCTTCCTTCCTTCCTTCCTTTCTTTCTCTCTTTCTTTCTTTCTTTCTTTCTTTCTTTCTTTCTTTCTTTCTTTCTTTCTTTCTTTCTTTCTTTCTTTCTTTCTTTCTTTTTTTCTTTCTTTCTTTCTTTCTTTCTTTCTTTCTTTCTTTCTTTCTTTCTTTCTTTCTTTCTTTCTTTCTTTCTTTCTTTCTTTCTTTCTTTCTTTCTTTCTTTCTTTCTTTCTTTCTTTCTTCCTTCCTTCCTTCCTTCCTTCCTTCCTTCCTTCCTTCCTTCCTTCCTTCCTTCCTTCCTTCCTTCCTTCCTTCCTTCCTTCCTTCCTTCCTTCTGACAAAATTATTTAAGTAGAGTGACTTGTAATCAGATCATGTTTTTACCTCAGACAAATCTTTTTGAAAAGCGTAATAAGTACATCCTTTTCTTTCACGAAATGCTGATGGACTTTGCTTTTTGTCGGATGAACACAACTGACATTCTTCATGTTGACACATTTGAAATGACATACAAAAACAATTCTCCAGGCACTTTGCCAAACATCTTTCCATTCTTGTCTCTGTTATGTTCAAGAAAATGTAACCGTAAAGTGCTTTGTTTTTTTCTCCTTTGACGTTGAACCGCCCTTGAGCCAAGACAGAAATTTGATTGATGTTAAATAATAGAACGAGAAGTAAAGTTAATCTAGAGAAGAAGAAAAGGCTAATTAGACATATATACAGCTCGACATTCAGTGAGTGAGTGAGTGAGTGAGTGAGTGAGTGAGTGAGTGAGTGAGTGAGTGAGTGAGTGAGTGAGTGAGTGAGTGAGTGAGTGAGTGAGTGAGTGAGTGAGTGAGTGAGTGAGTGAGTGAGTGAGTGAGTGATTGAGTGAGTGAGTGAGTGAGTGAGTGAGTGAGTGAGTGAGTGAGTGAGTGAGTGAGTGAGTGAGTGAGTGAGTGAGTATGAGTGAGTGGGTAATTGAGTGAGTGACTGGGTGAGTGAGTATGGGTGAGTGAGTGAGTGAGTGAGTTAGTGAGTGAGTGAGTTAGTGAGTGAGTGAATGAGTTATTGAGTGGGTGAGTGAGGGAGGGAGGGAGGGAGGGAGGGAGGGAGGGAGGGAGGGAGGGAGGGAGTGACTGAGTGAGTGAGTAAGCAAGCAAGCAAGTGCGCGCTCAAGCGCGTGTGCATTTAGGCAGGTAAGTAAGTACGTAAGTTCCCGAAATGATGTCACACAGACTGTTAGTATACCATAAAACACGAATTTCAAATTAAGCTTATTTTTAACAGAAAGCATTATTGAAATAGTCATGGCTTGGGTTAGGGTGAGGGCTAGAATTAGGGCTAAAAGGAGAGGTTAGGTTATCTTCTTATATGAGACCTTAGCTGAAAAAAGTGTCTTAAATGGGGACTTAAAAATTTTGTTTTGAATTATTTCAAAAAAATTTAAATCAACTTTTAAAAACCGAATATAGTATAGTCTTTTCCGTATATATGAAGTGTTGTGTAAAAACGCATTGATAGATTGCTTGACTTAATTCTTATAGCTATATGCAATGTTTGGTAAATTTTATGAAGCTGCCATGAGCCTTGTCAAACTAACACTTTACGTTACAAAATTACCAGGCCCGTTCATATACGCAATGAACTGACAGCCCAGCTGAATATTTTATGTCACGAAAATCTCCTGATTACGACAATTCGAGAAATACAAAATGACATACTGCAAAACTTGGCTCACGCGATTGATTAGGATCTCACTGTGCCGGGTTTTGAAATTCGCATAAACTAAATAGAATTGGTTTAATTTAGACGTAAACGAATCGTAACGTTGATTAAAATCTCCTTTTGCGGCCGAGAAAAGAATTTCGTGACACGAGTCAGCCGTTAGCCGGGCTAGACCGGCTCTAGCCGCCCGGCTCATTTAATCAGCACCTATAACTCTATCTATTTCACTCGTTACGGCGGGAACTACTAGAAGGCAAAAGAGACATTCGTATAGACTCTTCGTACCTTATTACGTTTTTGTACATTGTCCAAACTGTAACTCAAGGTAAGTAACTTTTTGCTGTTAAACCACCAAAACCTTCTTCTGTAATCAAAACTAAACAATGAAAGCAGTCATAGCAACTATATATACACATATATAGCGTAACTGCGAGCTGGTGTCAACTCTCATCCCTGCACTTAATCAGTGAACGTAAGATGTGCACTTTGGAGTTAAGTGCTTCTGTCCATAATTGGTTAATAATTTACTTAATATTGAAAATATTCATGATTTACAAGTGGGATTATTTAAATAGGAACTTAAAACGATGTTACGAAACCCGAAACGACGTTTGCACAACTTGTTATGGTAATTAATACACTTGTACATGGCCAGGATCAGCTATAGAGCGTTTTCACTCACGTGATCGGTGGCCCCATTGGGGTGGTGAAACAATACGAAATATTTGAATAAGAAAGAGCTAATTCCCATACCGTACACCAATATGGCCGCCGTTTCATTGTTTTGGTACACCAATATGGCCGCCGTGACGTCAGATGAAAACGCTCTATTGCTGAAATTAAACAATAGTATAATATCACTTAAGTTTAGCAGTGTCTGATGTTAGCCATGTGGGACCACCCGTTAGGTGCATTAGCCCCTTATAAGTGTATAGTTATCATAGAAAGTTGTGCAAACATCGTTTCCGGTTTCGTAAGTTTCCTATCCTGTTCCCCTTCCATTATCTATGACTAGACAATGATTACATATCTCAATATTGTAGAACTAATATTAAACAGTTTACAATTGTCTACCAAGGTCCAAAATGTTGGAATACACTTCCCTCTTATTTGAAGTCAAAATTATTTATTCTTTTAAAAGTAGTTTAAAGAAATATCTTATTAATCATCAAAAACCTTCCTGTTAGTAATTTTGCTGACAGGAAAAGCCTAATTATTAATGGCAATCTATTCTTGATTTGATATTTAAACTAATTATGTGTAACAATAATGTATAACAAGGTAGTCTAAAAACTATAAGCCTTGTGGTTTCTTTTTAGACTCCCTTGCTATTTTATAACAAATTACCTTGTTAAAAAATGACTATCTTAGAATATTTTATAGTATCTTATATAGTTTATACTTATAGCATAGCCAGAACGTCTGCTCGCAGGCTAACTTTAGCATGGCGCCCCCCCACCCTCCTGCTATTCGCGAGAAGCAGGGAGCTGAGCTCCCCTAAAAATTCGACATCAAAGCACGAGTTTTCTGCTGCCAATGAGCACAGACTTATGGCGCGTTAATATTTTGTTCTAAAACTGACCTCAAAATGCAGGAAATCGCGTTTCAAAGAGCTAGGGAGAACATCCCGGCTTCGGAGCTCGACAAGCCCCTCTAACCTGAAACATATCATCTTCTTACGGCCCTGAACTTTAGCATGAAACATTGGGCATTTTTGACTGGTATGTTGGCGGGTGAGCTGAATATGTGAATATTAAATCAATTGGTTGTTTGATAGTCGTTTGTTAAGCTGGAATACTCATAGAAAATATTTCTAAGCCCTAAGCTGACAAGGATAAAAGTGCTTTTGACACGAAAATTAAATTTGCCTTATTTGAAAGAACACTTAAAATGATAGAAAAAGATGTCTTTTGCAGTTTTTTGTTTTCCTTGCTTCGTTTTTTGAGATATTTCAGATTGTTTGATATGTAAATGTTACATATTGTGGCATACATGTGCATAATGACTTATCGAAGACGTATATATATCTTTGCTATATTATCAAACGAAATCACTTGAAATTCTACATGTTTGGTGTTGTAGCAGATCAGAAACAAACGCACATGCTTCCTTCAAATTAAGTTTGGTTAAAAAGCGAACTCTTTTAAGGCACTTTAAAAGGTTGCAAGTTTATCGTGCATATAATGTGTTCTAATGAGTTGTAGTTAAAGTGGTATTAATAAACTGATACATAATCGGGCCAAACGAATCGTGCTTTGAAAGCAAGAACAAAAGAACACAAAAGAGCTATTTTTCTTGAAGATAATATTCGTATAATTGACCAATGTCAATGGTCTGGTCGCTTGTTTCTAGAAGCTTGGCACTCCATCCGTGACCAAAACTCAATAAAGAACATGTACACCTGCCAAAAATTTACAGCATTTTAGCATAATCTTCATAACCTATATATTTTTATCAGAAGGTTTTGGTAGTTAAACCGAAACGTTCCGTTTTTAATATATTTTTTAAGTCAGTGTCAACTTTTTTGTTGGTTATTTAACATGCCTGACTGCACATACAATACTTTTAAACTGATACATGTTCAAACTTAATTAATAATGCAACATCTTCATCGTGCACCGTCGCATAAATTGCACCAATATATACTTCCAAACAATAATGACGTCATTATAAAATGGTGTCACTGCAGTCAGCCGTTAAGCCGTGTTTTCACCACTGTACCGTCTGTACCGTCTGGTAGTTTGTCGTCCAGCTTTCTAGTTTTAACGACGGGAAAATAGACGGAGGATGGAAATCTCTTCGTTTACCGAAATATAAAACATCTAACGAGTATTAAACGACGAGGTTATTGTTTAAAATATACAATTTTAATTACATGTGTCAACAGTCCGGTCCTTAGCTATCGGTCAGCGACCATTACCATAAGCAGAAGGACCAACCTCGTCCCCAGGGCCATTTGTGGCGGCTGGGCCAAGATGGCGGCCAAAAACAAAATGGCGGGAACAAATGGCCCTGGCACAGGCTGCAAAAAATGAACCATTTTTGACTCAGACCCAGTCTTCACTAAGTTTATCGCGCCTAGTTAGGCTCAATTTTTTCTGAATATTTAGTTCAGCTTGACTGACCCAAACTGAAAACAATCAAAACATTCATTTCCAAATACATTGTCGAATTATTAAAATAAATACTCTTTTAATAAACATCTGTAAATGCTTATTATTTATCATTTGCTTCACCGTTGTACCCAATTCGCCGCAAGAAACTGGATTGCCGTTGTCTGGCCGGGCCGCCTTGTTTTCGTGAGTTTTCGGTGGATTCAATTCAGCGTTTTGAAAAACATTTAGGCTTCGTTTAGTCGAGAATTCTTGTTTGAAAAAAGCATGCTTCTCAATGGCCAAGCACGTAAATTCTGCCCTGTGGTGTATTTTCCTTTCGCAGCCAAAATACTTTTTGACTTTGTTCACCATGTCTTTCGTTCGCCCGATTTAGAAAACACTCTAAATTGCCGTCCCATGGACTTCGTTGTATGGCAGCCAGGGCACAGAGACGACACGACCCATCATTACATATTCTCAGGCGACGTTTTTACGGGTGTTTCGCAAGCTTTCCTCACATTTTCATTCATTTTGAAGTTGTTTTTAACAGCCGGCAATTCTGGTATCACTTATTCAATATAATTTGAGCCTATAAAGAAATGCCCGCGAGTTAGCCTGCCGCCCGCCTTGTTTCCACCAATCAGAATACCTAAAACATGCAATATTATCTTGACCAATTAGATGTGGTGATAGCTCAGCCTGTGCCAGGGCCATTTGTTCTTGGCCGCCATCTTGGCACAGGCCCCATGCACGAATGGCCCTGTGGACGAGGTTGAAGAAGGACCTATAAATGCCGCCATTTTGAAACTGAAAATCGTCACACCAGTGAACTCTATATATATCTGACAGGCTGAAAAGTGAGGCAGAAAATGGCGGACATGGGCAACTTTTGGATGTCAGTCTTAAGCCGGTTTTCCACTAGGCGACTTTTTTCGCGCGAAGCGACTTTTTCTTTTGTCCCATGAGCTTTGAGCTGGAACTAATCAGAAATCTATTGAATTCGAACAAAAGAAAGTCGCTTCGCGCGAAATAAACCGCCTAGTGGAAAACCGGCTCTAGTCTTCTTTCTCGCCTCTATAAAATGCATGAAATATATACCAAGACCCATAGAAATTCGAAATAAATGTTCTTAACTTTGTTTCTGCTTAATTTTTATTTCAGTTGATGCTTGCATCTTTCTAACTTCCGAGTCGAGTATTAAACTTACATTTCGACGAGTTCCACTCACGGTCAATTATAACCTCTTTATACTAATAAAAATAAGGAAAGGCTGATAACTTTCATAGAGACAATATTTCAGACGACCCTCGTTTAGATCTCCGTAAAATACACAAAAACCACTCGATCTCACCAAAATTGCCATCACTCATCAGTACAAATTCGTCAAGAACTTTGCTTTTGGTTCACTCACTGCTCTTTCATCTTCTTTGCAGCTCAACTAAAACGTTTATATACCGTATATGAACGTTTTGTTTTTGTCGCAAACCAGCTTTGGCTTCACAAAAGCTCTCACCGTGTGCTTATATACTA
Organism: Paragorgia papillata; assembly: GCA_035771165.1. Taxonomy (NCBI): domain Eukaryota; kingdom Metazoa; phylum Cnidaria; class Anthozoa; order Scleralcyonacea; family Coralliidae; genus Paragorgia; species Paragorgia papillata. The sequence continues at coordinate 600,968 of JAWNZC010000236.1, forward strand.
ACGAACGGCCGGTGTCACCTCAGTTTCTTTGTATGAACGTTTCTCCGTCGTGTTGCGAAATGCGAACTGATGAACGTTGTAGTCGAAAGAGCCGTGAACCTAAAGCCACTGTTCTTGACTAATGTACTGATGGCAACTTTGGCGAGATCGAGCGGTTTTGTTGATTTTACGGAGCTTCAGGTGGGGCCGTCTGGAATATTCTCTATACGAAAGTCATCAGCCTTTCCTTATGTTAAGTATAAAGCGGTTAATTGACCGTGAGCGGGAATCGCCGAAATATATAATAATATAATATAAGTATAGGTTAGTTACCGAGAAGGAGGTAACGATATTTGCCGTTATTTAACAAAAAAATAGTATTCTAGACGTACGTAGTTTTAAAGCGTTATAGTAGTCATTTAATATATGCAAGGTAACTAATTCCTATATATTAACCGCGGCACATCAAAGATAATTTATGTCAAACCCCTATTAAGCGGACACCTTTGGGACCTCGCTGAGGTGTCCGCTTATAATAATATAAGAGGGTGTACGTTTGGGCCGCCTGTAGTTCGGCCGCGAGAAAAAAGATTAAGACTGACATCCAAGATGACCGCGTATGGGCCTAGGACTGACGTCCAAAAATTCCCCATTGCCGCCATGTTTGGTTTTTTTTTGCCACACTTTTTTATTGGCAGTCAGCCTTCCAAGTATATATAGAGTTACTGGGTAACACTTTTCCCAACCCAGAAGTAATAGGAGCACGCAGTCCAGTTATGTACAAGTCCAAAGTGGCGACCGGAGAAGAAAGTAGCTGAATCAGCGATAGATCAGCGGCTTCACGCACAAGAGTTGATCAAAATAAAAACACATACTCCAGGAGGAGAGTATGCTTTGACCACAGTATCACTAAAACTCGTATAATAAAGAATTGTGTAAATCCTGTTGTGGGTCTTGTTAGAGTATATAAAGTTTAGTAGTAAACATGGCTACTGCTTAGGTTTAGGGGTTTGTTTTTAGTTGGTTTTTTTAGTTTTTTGGTTTTTTTTGTTTGTTTTTTTGGGTTGTTTTTTTTTTGGGGGGGGGGCGGGGAGGTTGGAGGGGGGTTAGGTGATCTACAGCAGGTGGCCCAATCTTACACTACGCCCACTTATTAGTGTTGTATTTGTTATATAAACTTGCGTATTTTAACGTGTAGTTCAGTAAATCAATAAAATAAACTTACCTTTTACAATTCATCTCCCATGTTGTCCACTTTCAGTGAGTTGAAACTTGTAGCGGCAATAGTTTCGAACTGCGAACGTCCTCGTTTAGACACGTTTGGAGATCGTTAGAGAGAGGGATAGTATTAGGCTCATGCGTATCTTATAATCACAAGTGTATATTACAAGCGCAGACTATTATGTGGACCTAAGTCACCTAACACAAAGTACTTGGCAAGTGGCAGTTACTTCATAGGAAGTGGGGGAAATTCTTACTTGGGAGACGGGGCGTAACAATGTAATGCAATGCAATGTTGTATTGGTGCGAGTACTATTTTCAACTTGAATAAATTTTTATTTAAGACAAACATTATTTGTTTAATTAACACAATGCATGTTCTACTTTAATTTTAATAATGCTTTAAAGAACGTTGACAGTTTAACCAAAGTAAAAGACTTCTACTTCAGATGGAGTGAAATGATAACTGCCAGCCAAGAGAGCTTTGGTGTTGTTGCTGCCATAGCTGTAGCCAGCTGGAGATTGGTATGTGAAACCAAAATTTGTTAATGATTTTGTTGACAAGTTAGCGTTGTTGGCGATGTGTAGATCAAAACCTCCTCCAAAAGTTGGTCCATTACCAGAATTATCGTAAATTGCACTATCTCTGCTTTTGTAAACTGGAGCTTTAAATGGTTCCAAATCGTCTTTATTTCGAAGGGAGAAAAGAAACGCATTTGAGCTTGATTTTATACCACCTGGTCCCCCTACAAACAAAGGAAAATAACAAATAGTTGCTAACTATTTTCAAATACTAAAATTACAGAGGCTATGTCACGCTATTTTTAGCTTCGATTGTCTTATGTTGAAATTCTGAGCTGCAAATTCCAAAACTAAAGCTGTACATTAATTCGATTATGAAATATGAGTTACCCAACAACAACATGGAAGATTTTTGAGTCCTTAAGACCAACGCTTTTAGACAAATTAGTCTAAACTTCGTTACTCCCGGTCGCAGAAATCAAGATGTCACATTTGCAATAACCCTTCCATCTCGCTTTAATTTCGATTACCTGTACTTCTGTGAAGGTTTCTAGTATTTCTTATATGTTTTTGCAAACAAACGATGGTCATACGATGCACTATAAACATGCTGAAAAACATGTTGCCTAGCACGTGACTCAAATCTACTGATTTTATTCTCATGTGCGACCTCTCGGTTTTCGATACAACTCTTACAAGTTTTAATTTAACAGTTTTTAAAAGTTCATTAAAGGTGAAGTAATACGAGCAACAAATTGCTGCAACATTGTTGTGTTGCAAGTTGAATAGCGTTGCATGTATTATACCACCCACCTCAAACATTGTCACGCAACAATGATTTTGTTGCAAATTGAAACAGCATGTTGCAGCAAGTAGAACTGGAGTCTACATTTTTCAACAAATTTTTTCAAATTTCAACAAAACGCAACAATGTTGCATTGCAAGTTGAAGAAAAATGTTGCCTGTATTACCTCGCCTTAAGTGCCGTGCATGTTGCGTTTCAGAAACTTTTAATTTTCAACTCGCTGAGCACTCTTTGTAATTCATAAAATTTGGTCAACAGCATGAGAGGAAGGGAAACAATTGTGTGATTACGTACATGAATAAAATTTCTACAAGACCACAATGTTTCTCGGCATTGAGAATGAAAAATTTCATATTATTTTTAGTGACTAACCGACAGTAAGGTAATTTATCCCATTTACACATAAACAAAGGTCTTTGAGTCTCACCTTCTTGATTATCAAAAATTTTTATCTTTTGAAAAAAATGGAAACTTTTTAAAAACCCTTTGCCCAAATTTCTCTTGTTGCCCAAAAAAATCTGAGATGCCCAAAATTCCCCCCGGCCCGTACGCCTATGGTCTCATGCCCAGACCTCTTTACCGAGCTATGTACAGTCAACGAAATCGAGATTTTGCGAGGGATGTTTATATGTTTGTATGTAGCCTGGTACCCTGGCCCAATCAAAGAATATAGGCCAGGTAACCACTAAAGATTTCTGCTTTCCTATTGGTTGAAACTTTCGCGGATTCAAGGCATGCGCAGACGTACAAGTGGATTTAGCCCTGAATGACGCGAGATTGTAATTAATGGTTACCTGGCACATATTTCTTTTGAAATTGGGCAAGGGTACCAGGCTAGTTTGTATGTTGACTGTTTTATGACGTTTTGTGACTTAGGAAGTTTCTTAACACACTTACATCACATACGCTCAGAAGGATTGAACCATAAATTGCATCATAGTCTGAAGTTGGTTAACACCAGCCTAGACCTAATTTGAGGCCGACCACGACGGCGATGGATTTCTGAACAGGCAATGCCATGATCATGAGCAGTTTACCTTCTTCCTCGAAGAAAATTTTACGGAAAGAACGATACATCATGTCTTTATTTGCTTTCGGCGCTATTAAACCCCACAAACCATTCCAGCATATTCAAGTGGAACTCGACAAGCTAGAGTTGACAGTGTCTTATTGCAAGTAGAAAATATGTACATAAATGCTTTTGAGAATGATATTATGCGTGAGGATTTTCTCCTGCTGAACCATTTATACCAACTGCTGTTCTAGGCCTTGACACTTTGTCGGCTAAGAACATATTTACTTCAATAAATTCTAAAAATATTCTTTGTAAGGACTCGAATAATTATGCATGGTACATTGCTGTATATTTTTACGCTCTTAAGTTAGTCATAAGATAAGACACTTAGAATTGTTTTGACAGTTTTGCCACAGCATTAGAGCAAGAGGCATGATTAGTTTACTATTTGAACAATAATTGTGTGTATATCCTGTCAAAACCCTTGTCAATCATGTCAATGGATAAGTTATAGTAATTTGTAGTTTTCAATCTTATAATTAAAAAAATACACGTGCAGATACTCTGTGTATATTGTAATTAATATTATCAAATTCATTAATAATTCATGACGAAAATTCAAAAGAAATGAATGTTCTTTAAATACGGATAAAACATTGATTAATAAAACATCAATGTTTTATCAAAGTTAATAGGCACTAGTGCCTCAAATTCAGCTTTTTCTGAGTTAAAATGATCTTATTTAACCTTTTCTACGACTCTTAAACAAAGTGTTCATCATTTACACTTACAATTTGATAAGTAAGTTCGCGTCCGATCTTTATGGGCATCTACAATGGCTCACCTTCAGCTCGCCATTGTAAATGCCCATAAAGATCGGCCGCTCATATTTTAACTATCACTTAAATATTTGCACTTTCCAGCTTCCTTCGCAGGCAACCTGTGGGCGCTTATTGGGTGGAGTAAGCAAACTTGTGTGGAATGGGCAAATTTGGGTGGAGTGGGCAAACTCGGATGGAGTGGCCGAGGGGACAACTTGGGTGGAGTGGGCAAACTCGGATGGAGTGGGTAAACTCGGATGGAGTGGGCAAACTTGTGTGGAGTGAGCTAACTTTGGTGGAGTAGGCAAACTTGGGTGGAGTGGGCAAATTTGGGTGGAGTGGGCAAGGGGTGTGTGGGGGGGGGGGGGGGCGTTGACCACAAAGGTAAGATAACTTTATTACTAGGTCTTTCAGGATAAAATAGAAATTACAAGAATATACAATGAACAATTAACTAAGATAATATATAAAAATAAAAATAGATAATACCTGCTTTACAAAGACGCTGTGCAATTTGAGAATTTGTCACTCTGAAAAGTGTGGGAACTTAATTATTTGGGTCTTAAAGTTTGCCAGTGAAGGAGCTTGTCTTAGGTTTGATGGTAAGCTATTCCACAGCACCGCTCCACTGTAACTGAAACGTCTTTTATAGTAGTCAGTACGCAGAAGAGGAACTGCTAGCTTGTTTTCTACATTTATCAAGTTATAAGACGTAATGATCGTTCGATTGATAAATCTAGAGCTCAAATAGTCTGGTGTTTGAACTTTACGCTAGTGATCTAATTTGTTCCATTTCAACGCATGGAAAAGTTCGTTTGTACTAGTATCATAACTTGAGAATGTAATTATACGCGCAGCACGATTTTGGAGTTTTTGAAGTTTTTGAGAGCCTTTGTTACAGTTTCCCCAAACCACATTACAATAGTTAAAATGAGGTTGTACTAAAGCATAGTAAACAGTTAGGAGTGTTTCACGAGAAACAAAATACCTAATGTGTTTTATTGCACTAATCCCAGATGCAATTTTCTTAGACATCATATTAACGTGGTTTTCCCAGGTCATTTTCTGGTCAATTTTTACACCAAGTGATTTTGATACTGAAACTTGTTTCACATAATTATTGTCAATAATGATGTTTGGGCTTTCTTGGAGATTAGACAATCTCTGTCTAGAGCCAATTAGTAAAAACTCAGTTTTCGTCATATTTAACGTGAGTTTATTGGCTGCAAGCCAAATATGAAGTTTTTCCAAATCAAAATTAACGCATTCATTTATTTCGTTTATGTCATTGCTAGCTTATGTTATGCTAGTATCGTCAGCATACATTCTTGGCTGTGAATAAGTCAGGAAATTAGGTAAATCATTTATGTATTGTTACGGATATGCCTATCCTAAGACAGTTAATTAACTGGACGTTATTTGATCACTGAAATTAACAAGTACTTGTAACCAATTAGTAAATACTTGTGACTTGGCATGAGTCAGCTATGATGTCATTTAGTAATTACGTAAATATATTATATGTAGAATGAAGTATGTTACTATAATTATATACTCTAGAAACTATATGAGCAGCCATCGAACATATATCAGGCATGCATATGTATGAGAGTGAGCTATATGTATCAAAGTGGTTACGAAGTCAGTCCTGGAGTTCCTGCCGTTGGTTTTATTATTCCTTCCATTTCAAGTCCATACGGATTGTTAACCTGTTACCGGAATCTCCTATTGACTGTTTCGTTGTGCGCAGACGACAGATAAGTTTCTGATCTGTTCTAAGTTTCTTGTTAAATAAATAATTGTAAAATTAGGCATGTCCAGACATGCATGTATCTACTGCGTTCAATCATGCCTATAGCTACTATGGTAAAAACAATGTTGTAATTACTGTATGTACTTGTAGTGACCTTGTATTCAGAGCTGAACAAGATTTTTGTCGATGCTGGCCATGCTGTGTTTTTACCTTAAGAAAGGAACTCAGAGTAAAGCCAGCAAAGCACAGGAGGTTGAGCACTAACAACTCAACTCATATCCGGCACAGAAGCATGAGTCCCAAGCCCATGCAGATATGTGCATGGTCACCCATTCAAATATTAACTCAATAAAATTGGGCTTCACTTAGGTCCTCGTTGTGAGAGGCAGTGTGATAATAGCTTGACTATTAAAGCTATGGTACTATTTAGAACCTATGGTAATAAAGTATGGTTATTGTTTAGTAGGCCAATCAAATGTTAATACAGTACACCAATAACTCACAAAATTTGACTAAAGTATTTAAAGAACTTTGTTGCAACAATTTGTCAAATAATAATGCAATCCAGTTGGTAGGTAAAGGAAAATCGTTTGAGATAACAAGCATCTGAAGTATGACTGCTGTAAAGTTTAGAAATAATGAAGTTGTGAACGAAGATCTCCAGCAATTGTCATCAAAATTATGAAAGCAACTTAGTAACTATACATTAATTGTTCTTCAAGAGGATACTGGATATGCATGCATGCAGTAAAAGGTAGAATAAATATTTGGCATTTATGTCATAAATTTTTGGCATTTTTTGCATGACATTGACAACTGCAGCATACAATTTAATTACCCTATTATAAATATAAAGACTTGCCGTTTCGGTTTCACACTCTATACATAGCCTGTCACTGACATTTGACCATTGTACAATATGTTATTTAATAGCATAATAATTTCTCTCGTGGACTACCACAGGTTTTGCACATCGTTGCTTGATCATGAAGCTAGTTTTGTTTTCTTAGAAGAAAATTTCATTTCTGTTCAGCAATTCACAGCCTTGTCAGTTTACAAAGCTCGATCAGACTGCTGAATACATATAAACATGTTGGCCATATAAATGGCCTCGTCTGAATATGAAATTGTCCAAAGACTATTAAGAGGCTTTCAAAAACTTATCATCATTCCAATAACGTCTATAGTACATCACATTTAAAAATTGACTACGATTCAGACTTAAAATACTTACCAAGCTTGTAAAAATTTCTGTTCTTGAAATAAATATTCTCGCTCCATGCTGCCATAGCATTGACTTACATGAAGTACTTGGTTTTCAATTTTGGCTTCGGCGGTTTGTCGTCTATCAATCGTTTAATTCTTTGTTTTGATTGGCTCCGAAGGCATTCTTTTGTTAACTTAACTTAACTTAACTTAACTTAACTTAACTTAACTTAACTTAACTTAACTTAACTTACATTACATTACATTACATTACATTACACGGACGACAGCAATGTATCTACTCGCGCATGCGCAGTATATGCAAAAACCAAACAGCTGAGGTTACACTTTTTGCTGCGTATAACGGTCACGTAACAGTATAGTAAAAACAATAGTGGGCCTAGGATAGTCCCCTGAGGCACTTCACTCCTAACCAAAGTCTTAGACGACTTACAACTATTTACAATGCATGTCTGTGTACGGTCTTTTAAATATGAGTTAAACCAGTTCAGGGTATGACCGGTTATTCCATAAAATTCAAGTTTTGAAAGCAATATGGCATGGTCTACCGTGTCAAAGGCCTTTTTCAGATCTAGGAATACAACTGCATTAATATTGCCAAGATAAATGTTTAACGACCAACTATCAGTCGCCTCCAGTAGCGCAGTTACGGTAGAATGAATTGAACGAAATCCAGATTGATGATTTGATAATAATTTGTTATCGATCAAAGGATACATTGTTATAAAATAAGGCGTCCTCTACGCACGCTCTGATTGGCGTAAATGACGTAAAATGGCGTCGAGTGGCGTAGGATGGCGTCACCTGGCGGAAAATGCTAGCAAACTTTCAAAACTATCCCACTTTTAGTTGGGGGTTTTTCCCTTCATATTTTATAAAACAAATAAAACATAAAGCTCCTGGCTATCGCCTCGTGCCTCTACTCAACTTATTTCGTGTTCAAATGACGTCAAACGTGCCTTTATAAGATAACATAAGCACGGAGCTTCATGTTTTAATTTTTAATTACAAAACTTTGTGCAATTTTAGGTTTCTATAAGGATTGCTAAAAATAGGGTGAGCCTCTTTAGATTATTGAAATATTTTTAAAAACCAAACGTTGAACAATAATATTATCAAACCAAATTAGGAACTACTTAACGGAGAGCGTGGTCATTACGTTAAAATATCAAACTGAGGTCTTGTTGTCTGGACTGAGCGATAGCGAGGTTAATATACGTTCAAGGCCGAGGTTTGATACTTTACAGTAAAGAACAAACGGTCGAGGTTATTAAGTAGTTTATTATATGGCACTGTTTATTCAAAAATTAATCATGTACTTAATCCTGGCCAACGCTTCCTTTAACTTCGTCAGAATGCAGAACTAGGGTTCTGCTGTTTATTTTTGTCTCAATATTAAAATATACCTAGAATGTTAGTAGTCATCTATTTCAGATATTTTTATTGTTTTAAGGTAATAAAGTTTGTTTTTTAAGATGTGCTTTTTTTAAGGATTTTGTTGTTCGTTTTCAATCGGAAGGCGTTACCAATTCACGTCAGTAACCAATCACAGCGCACGATTTTACCAAAAGTAACCGGAGCCATATAATAAAACTTTCTATCCTTCTTTAATATCCTTTTTTATCATTTTATCAAACAACAGTACCCATTACCCTAGTAAGGTTTTTAGATCATTGTAACCTTTGGAACACTAATTAAATAAACACTATTTACTACATATTGCCAGAGTGTGATGTCTGTACTACAGCAATATTGCACCGAGGATTTTACAGTACAGCCCGAGCAATTAAGCGAAGCGAGTGAATCTAGCATCTAGAGCACAAATTAAATTTGTCACTCAACATGGCGGTCAAAACTAGAATGCACTTAGATAAGATAACGGAAAACATTATAATTCCTGCTGAAATTTGACATTTGACCGTGTTTGCCTTTGTTGTAAATCAACAAGTGTTATTTTAATATTATGGTGTTACTCCGATTCTACTTGGCCCAGCTGGGATTCGAACCCGCGACCTTCGGTTTACTAGTCCGATACGCTACCACTGAGCTACAGGTCAAGTTGGTAGCTGAAGGTCGAATGATAGTATTTAGGCTATTTGATATTTCAAAACAGACTAGTTTCTTTAATATCTAGACAACAGTCTTCATACAGTACATGACGATTTCGAGTGATCATTGTGGGACAGTGAACTCAGCTCCGAACTCAACTCCCAACCTGACCTGTAGTTCAGTTGGTAGAGCATCGTACTCAGTGAACTCTATATATACCTTGGAAGGCTGACTCCAGTCAATCACTGGACGAGAAAGTGAGGGGAAAATGGCGGACATGGGGAATTTTTGGACATCAGTTTCAGTCCCCTACGCGGTCATCTTGGATGTCAGTCTTAGGGGGCTTTCCATTTACACGGTTAGACCGATCAGTCCGGTCATTCCGGTTAAATGGAACACGATTCGTTTGAGGCCTGGGATGGTCTGACTGGAAAATTTGGTCCTAATCAAAAGCAAGTCCATTTTGGCCGGACTGACCGGTCTAACCTTGTCAATTGGAAAGCGCCCTAAGTCTTTTTTATCGCGGCCGATCCACAGGCGGCCTAATAGACCATTTGCACGATGACGTAAAATGGCGTTGCGTGACTACAACCACCAGAATGCTTTGCTAGTATTCTATGGTATCGGCTAAGAGGGATGACAGGGTATCAAAAAGATTGCAAAAATTTGGCGACATATTTTGGAAAAGCGGCGAAAGAACTGGACCGGTCCTTTATTTTGAGTAATCCTTTTTAGCCAAAACCCTAGAATACTGGCAAAGCATTGTGATAGTTGTAGTCACCCAACGCCATTTCACGTCATCGTACAAATGATCTATTAAGGTATGCGTACTACGAACGGCCGGCGTCACCTCAGTTTGCATGAACGTTTCTTGAGCTGCGATGAACGTTGGGGTCGAAAGAGCAATGAACCGAAAGTAAAGTTCTTGACGAATGTACTGATGGCGATTTTGGCAAGATCGAGCGGTTTTTGTGAATATTACGGAGCTTCAAGTGAAGCCGTGAAGGCCGTCTGAAAGTCACCAACCTTGAATTGTCTTGTTTTTGGTATAAAGCGGTTAGACCGTGAGTGGGACTTGCAGAAATATATAGCTCAAACTCGACTCGGAAAGACACAAGCATCAATAAATACAAAACAGAAACAAAATAAGCATATTTATTTCGAATTTCTATGGGTCGTGGGTCAACATACGCAGCTTCTCCACCCCCCCCCCCTCCCCCTAGCAAATGAAATCGAAAGACGAAAGTAAACACAAAAGGAATACAACACTGCTCGCGTGCAAGAGGGTGTGCGTTTGGGCCGCCTATGGTTCGGCCGCGAGAAAAAAAGACTAAGACTACCATCCAAGATGACCACGCAGTGGCCTGGAACTTACGTCCAAAAATTCCCCATGTTCGCCATTTTTTGCCTCCCCTTTTTATTGGCAGTCAGCCTTCCAGATATATACAGAGTTCACTGATTGGACTAGCAAACCGAAGGTGGCACGGATTCGAATCCCAGCCGGGCCAATTAGAGTTTTGTCTACTTGTCCTGTATCGTTCGTAACTCGGAGTCGGAGCAACACCTTAATCATTATTCTCCACCCGAGTTCACTGTCCCACAATAATCATTCGAAAGTGTTATTTTAGAGAAGACTAACGTCACGTGACCTCTAAGTTTAAGTTGCCTATAATTCCGTTTGTTAAAAAGTCAATAGCTTTGGTAAGGTGGTCTCAGTCTCAGACATTAGCTTATTTGCATATCAAAATGAAAAATATCGAAAAAATGAAATCTTCTGATTTATAGACTGATTGCGAATCCCGCGATTTCTCTCATTTACCGTACTTTCTTGCAAACATTTCGAGAGCAGGTGGCACAAAACATTTTTCAAGGTTCGCGCGAGCATAAAGTGCGGTTAAAAAAGGTTCGCGGGATTGGGTGTATTTGCGATAGGTGTACTAAAGTTGTGTTGTTCGGGTATGACGTTTAGGGAACACCGCTGCCAAACGTTTGCGCATGCGTGAATTCGCTAGAGTAAACATTACAAGAGAAGTGGGAACTAGCCGTGGCAAGTGAAGACTAAGTAAGACTCGACTATTCATTTGTGTTTTAAATAAGGGTAAAGAAAATTTCGAAGGGGTAATTTCAGAATATGTTACAATATTGACAAAGAAGCACAAATTACCTACCTTATCTTTTTGGTAGTATGTTTATATTTTTAACTTTTGTGTCGGACTCTTGGACCTGTTCAAATATTTCAGTGTTTTTCCGCTCTTTTTTTGAGGACGAGCTCGGACGTCGCGCATGCGCAAAACGTTTGGCAGCGGTGTTGGTTTAGGGCACAGGAAAACATCAGACTAGTTCCCAGTCCCCTTTATTCTCGATAACTGATGTTTGACTACACAAAATAGAATAATCAGAGGGGCTAGCGGAAGAGACCCTTCGCTGTGGAGACGAGATTGCTCCTGCTCGTCTATAAAATTCTAACGTTAACAAAAAATCATGAAGGGTCAAAACAAGCTGCTTTTTAAGAGCAACAAAAGGGTAAGTTTCTTTATGTTCATACGTAAGTTTCATTACGTAAGTTTCTTCAGTTAAGTTGGTACAAACAATGGTACTGGTTTATCTTTGAGTAAAATGTATTTAACTTCACACAGTAAGGTTGTGGTAACTGACCGTCGAAGATACGATTGTACTATAACTTTAGCTGGCGCCAGGAGGGAGAGTTTGGGAGTTACGCTCAGAGAAGCTGGCTTGGGGTCAAATTTGGAGACATTTTTGTGCCAAAAACATTTTCGACCAGTCTTTAAAGAGTCAGGCAGGATAAACATTTCCGAAAAATGTTTCACAAATTTCAAAGACAAAGAAAACGAGGGGACACCGACAGATAAAGTTTTTTGGTTTTTTTTGTGAAATACACTTATATAAAATAGCTTATAGAGATATTACGCAAAAAAATCTCTTTCGCCATTTTTGTCACTATCACGTTAAGCAAGCAACCCGCCAACTATATGCTACCGCTGAGTGAGTGAGTGAGTGAGTGAGTGAGTGAGTGAGTGAGTGAGTGAGTGAGTGAGTGAGTGAGTGAGTGAGTGAGTGAGTGAGTGAGTGAGTGAGTGAGTGAGTGAGTGAGTGAGTGAGTGAGTGAGTGAGTGAGTGAGTGAGTGAGTGAGTGAGTGCTCGAGTGCTTGGATTGCACCGCATCTTACGTCATTCTCGGTAGCAATCGCAAGATAGACGACAAGATCGCCATGGCCAGATAATCGACAAGTGCTCGCGTTGTTCGTGGGGGTATATTATTTATGTTGCCTCGAGTACGTCTACTGTATAATTAAGAAATGTTTCATGGTTTAGCGTGCTCCATCGAGTTATGGATGCACGCGCGAAATTGGAAGTGCACGAAAAAATCGTAAGAGTTACGTTTGTCGAATTAAGAGATACACAGCTAGAAATCTCACAAGCTTGTTACAACCTGCAGGAATTGCGGGCTTCTTATAAGCTGTTAACAAGTTGCAACAAGCCTGTTGATTTCATCATGCTCTAACGGACTTGTTACAACAGATCTGTTACAACATGTTGCCCGCAGAGCCGTAACAAGTTGTTGATACAAGTTGTAACAGGCCTGTTGAGACATGGAATATCAGATCTGATAGAACAATTTGTAGCAAGTCTGATAAACTTGTTCCAACAGGCTTGTCGCAAGGTGATATATTATTGCCGAGCTTGAACCAAGTTGACAACAACTTGCGACGGATTTGTTATTAACAACCCGTATTTCGTTTGTCACAAAATTTACAATTTACAATTTACAATTTACAATTTTTAGCTTTTCTGTCGCCGACAAATTAATTTACGGTTGCTTTATCACGTTTGGTCGAACACAAATTCGTTGTGGTATTATTTTATTACATGTAATCTATCTTTGTGGGCCAAGTTCTGTTTGTCCGAAAAATCTTTGAGTTTCGAAGTGTTTCTTTCAAACGTTACCAGCTTGTAAATAAAGTTCGAAGCTTCGAGGCTAAAAACAGGAAGTAATGCATCATCTTATGCTCAGAGCCAATCATATGCGAGAAGATATAATCACCAGCCAATGAGAATGAGATTACGAAAGCAAAATTGCGTCACCATGGACGACCGTTGGCAAAATGTTATTTTTCACAGTTTTGAAAGTTGAAACAGACCGGCATCCACGATTCCACGGATAAACGGCCATCGGTTTTGATCGAGACATGATATGTGACTGAAATATGGCTCTGGTTCATGTTAAATCATCATACGTTCACCGTTTGGAGGAAGTTCTCAGTGGATTTGCATTCCAGTTTTGAGGAAAGATAACAGTCGTTGGCAACATTCAAGATCAGCGAGAACAAGTGTGTCGGGAGTGGCAGTTCATTTCTATTTTTTATTTACTTTCCAAGTATCCACGCAAGTGCGTACTGTTAAAAGGGACTGAACTGGTCCGCTGGTCCAGCACTCAACGTAAAGAACAATAAACTAAAAAGGTGTGATCAGACTGGAACTTTCAGAGTGCCAACCACGAATGAAGCTGAGGCTGAGGAGTACAAACGTTCAAAAAGAAGCGGTATATTTATCTTATTATCTGTTACTTATACCTTTAGGGCTGAGTTTATTCATGCAGTTAAATATATTGTGGTTATTAATTTTGCATGAACGTACTAAAGCATTCAAATAACATTAAGTGAGTGAACTCGCTTTCGTCGATGGACCGAATTTTTGCAAGATATTGAATTGTCTTCTGTTAAATAAAATTGCTTTGATAGATATTTGCAGTTGTGTAAATTATATTTGACTTGTCTATATTCTATATCTGAATTAGATTCTTTAAGTATATAGAAATAACGAAAGTATCATAGGGTGTGACAATTTCGTTATTTCTATACTTAAGAAATCTAATAATTCAGATAGAATCAGTGCACGAACAACGCGAGAATTACGCGTGTTTTATCAACCTTGTTACAACTTGTCAAATGCAGACTTATAGTTACAGGTCTGATGACGACAATATTGTTACGATATGTTCACAACAAGCTTGCAGCAAATTGTTGGAACAAGTTGTTATAGGTCTGATGATGACAGTATTGTTCCGGCTTGTCAGAACAACTTGCAACAAGCCTGCAAACACCCTGTTGCAGATTTGTCACGACAAACCGGAACAAGGCATGCGAACGCATCCGGATATCGGCTTGTTCATGACAAGTTGTAACAGACAGGCTGCAGACCTGCTACAACGTCTGCGTTTCTGGCTGCATTGTAGCCGAGACAAACTCTAAACTTTTTATTGCTCTCTCAATTTCCCAAGTGCATCCAACTCGGTGGAGCACGCTAAACCATGAGCCATTTCTTTTATAACATAGCATTTCGTTTCACAAGCCGGTGAATCGTTTTGGTTGTTGGGTTTTGCCATTTTCGTTGCCAAGTCTTTATTGTTCACTAAAATCCAACCAATAGGACAGTTTATACTCGGTTACCCAGACCCATAGTTCATGTTTTTTGGATCGTTGTTCTTTGTTACTCCATAAATTTAATGACTAGGCATTTTTATAATATAAAAAGCCATAAAGAATACATTTAAAACTCAGTTTTGTTTTGAAATTTTTCCCCGCGCTGTTTCCGTGGTTATTGAGCACGCACGACAGCCAATCAGAAACGTTGTTATATCAAACCATGTTATAATGCTCTTTAGCCTGTTTTAAAATCGTATCTAAACCTTTCCTATTAAAAGGAAAGGTTTCTGGCATTCATATACAACGTAAGAAGTAATTTAAAAACGTGACGTTTGTCTTATGAATGGTCGGCTTCCTGTGTATTATAAAATCTCATCGATTTCAATCTCGCAGCTACAACTGTGTCCTGTTTCAAAGCCCTTCTTATTTTATTGAAGAAACTGTCAGTATATACCAAAGTCTTGAATAGAAATGATTTACAATGATAAAATCGCTTTATGAGCTTAAGTTTAATTTTGGTTGAATTGTGTGTTGTCCCATGGTTGTGCTAACTGGTCAGTGACCCATGCCTCATATATACTGTATCAAAAAAAAAAACTATGGCAAAGCCGAATTTTTTAACCAACTTTGAGCTACTGTGTTTTGATTTTAGATCAAACACGACATTGGTTTATGAATCTATTAATGAGTTTGAGAAGTGCTCTGTATATTTACACTATATGCTTATAAGGTTATATATGCTGACAAAATATGCATGCATGCTGCTTTGTTTATTTGTTTTAGGTGTTGTTGAGTGTCTTGTATAACGAAAGAAACACACTACAGCTGATCCAGCAGTCTGACCTCAGAATACTAGATACACCAGTCACTCAACTGTTGATAAAGTGTTGAGAAACAATTGTTTAAAGCCTGTCATATTTAAAATACTAGCAGAATCACAAAACAGTGATGGGCATTACACTCGGTTCCCACAGCATATTTATGACAGGTAAAAGGTTGTTTAGGAACACAATGTTGATGATCCAGGCCGGTTGTACAAAGCACGGATAGCTTATCTGGTGAATAAGTCCTAGCTAAAGAACAGCACTAATTGTGCTTTGAACAACCTAATTTCAATTTTATCTACGGCTCAATACCGACTTATGTATCTGATAGTGCTGTTCAGTGAATAAAAGTTAAATTGGGTTGTTCAAAGCACCATTAGGGTGGTTCTCTAGCTAAGATTTATCCGCTAGATTATAGTTCTCCGGGCCTAATACAACCAGCCACAGATGTTTTATTTACATGTGCAAAAATCTGAATTTTACAAGTAATAGATAAAGCATGAACAGCCGATCTGTATCTGATTTACAGGGCGAGCTGCAAGCGAGCCGTAGTAAATCAGATACACATCGGCTGCGAATGCTTTATCGTACTTATCAAATGGACGCATCTAAATAGCCATGTTTTCAAACTATTTTCAAGTTGGAGTGATTTTAGCTAAGTAAATGGAGGAAAAAGTTTACGTAAATCAAGAGGAATCTGTAGGCGATTTACAGATATTGATTAAACATTCATTTATTTTGAATTTTCTTCATGAATTATTAATGAATTTGATAAGTTCAGTTCAATTGAAACTTTGCATGTTTATGAAGCTATGTTTTAAAAGCAGCCAGTAAAAATGTATGTATATAGTATGTGCCATGTTCAAATTAGCAATACATGTATTAGATGATTTAAAATAACTATCAATTTCTTTCTGTGTTTGTGCTTTTCACACATTTTCATGTGTTGCTTCTTAAGTCTCTCTATATCTCTTTCTGTGCTTAACAGCGGTAGTCACATGTACGTATTGCGTACCTATTTTTATTAATTGCTAAAATGTCTGTTCCAACAAACTAAATATTAGGTTTGTTGTGTTACGAATTTTCCGAAGCTAGATGTTGAGAAAGCTTTCTTTTTTCACTTCAGTAACCGTTTTTATCAGTTATTAAGAACTTTCGTTTTAATTAATGAACGTGAACTCTTTTCATTCAAAAAGACATAACCAAAACAGTGTTACTCTTACCTGTCCATGAGAGATCATTATAACCTCCAAATATGTATTCTCCCACACGAACAATGGTAATGGTGGCTCCTTTATTATCACATTTATAATGAAATGTAGCTGCTAGCCATCCATTTTCTGAAGCACGGTAACAAAGATACCAAGCAGTCTTGACCGGAAGCCACTGTTTAATTTGTTCAACAAATTTGGGGTTTTCTTTTAAGATACCTGACCAATCTGAATAGCAAGTAAGGCAAGACGTAGTTAGCCATAGAAAAGCAATCACTGTATATGGACAAATGTCTTAAAACTTACAGCTTTTTTCATTCTTGATGAATATGTTTTTAAAAATGTTTTCATTTGGACTAAACCCTATTGATATGTTATATTGAATATGCGATTTTTCTGCATGTATTCGTACCTGTACAGTTCAAACCATCGCCAATAAATCCAGAATTACAAGCACAGGAGAAAGATCCCATGGTGTTGTTACAAGTGGCATTTGCATGACAAATGTTGGTAGCGCACTCATTCACGTCTAAATTTTTTAAAATTTACATTAAAAGACATTACTAGCCGCTTTAGACTTAATATAATATAATATTTTTTTTAATTTACATTAAAAGACATTACTAGCCGCTTTAGACTTCGGGCTTCTTCAGTGTAAAAACAGTTTAAAATACTTGGTTCAAAATCACGCAGCTTAAAAAAAGGATATTTGAATAAATTACCAAAAACATATATAACTAGAGTCCTATGGGAGTATTAAAATGTTTCTATGGAATATGATTAAAATTTAATTTAATTGCATATTGCATATTGCATTGCATATTGCGTTGCATATTGCGTTGCATATTGCATTGCATATTGCATAGCATATTGCATAGCATATTGCATAGCATATTGCATGGCATATTGCATTGCATATTGCATTGCATATTGCATTGCATATTGCATTGCATATTGCATAGCATATTGCATAGCATATTGCATTGCATATTGCATTGCATATTGCATTGCATATTGCATTGCATATTGCATTGCATATTGCATTGCATATTGCATTGCATATTGCATTGCATATTGCATTGCATATTGCATTGCATATTACATTGCATATTGCATTGCATATTGCATTGCATATTGCATTGCATATTGCATTGCATGTTGCATTGCATATTGCATTGCATATTGCATTGCATATTGCATTGCATATTGCATTGCATATTGCATTGCATACTGCATTGCATATTGCATAGCATATTGCATTGCATATTGCACTGCATATTGCACTGCATATTGCATAGCATATTGCATTGCATATTGCATTGCATATTGCATTGCATATTGCATTGCATATTGCATTGCATATTGCATTGCATATTGCATTGCATATTGCATTGCATATTGCAATGGGTTCGTTCATTCGTTCGTAAATAATAGAACAAGGTTAAAGTGTCGCTGAGACGAAATTTTTACCCCTACTTTTTTCTCTATGAGCCTAAAGTGCATGTATCGAAGACTTACCAAACGCCAAACGAAGTTTCATGCTGATATTCGGAAAAGTAAAGCAGATATTGACGAAAGAAATACGCAAATTCGCGGCCGCCATTAAAATTGACGTGTTTATTTAACACTGGGTCTAGGATGTCTGTGACGTCAACCCAACAAAACACCTTGTGTGATAGTAAACAAGCGTAGCTTGGAAGAATCGCTCATTAAAATTAAATTATTCCATCATGCCATCATCACGCTTTGTTGTACAAGATTGCAGCAATCAATCTGATATTAAGGCAGGAAAATCCTTGCATAAGAGTCCAATTGACCAAATTGCGAAGAGAGTTTGGATTAAATTTGTCCAAACGAACCAATTTTAAAGTGTCACTGAGACGAAATTTTTACCTCTCATTTTTATTTCATCATTGCGAAGTATACCCACCTACAACCTACCGTACGAAGTTTTAACTCGAAATGCAAAAACGAGGCGCTGTTATTGCGAGTATAGAAATCTTAAATTTGACGTGATAGCCTTAATGCTGTATACAAGACGTTGTCAGTGAATGAAAAATAAAATATTCTATCAACGCAGACACTTATACAGGATTCTAGTAATGAATGAGGTTATTCTGCAGGCCCGGATTGGGCAGCATATAAGCCCAATTGACAAATCATACGAGCAAACTGGGTTTAATACACGCAATTTAAACCAGATGATTCATAGTTTGTTTCAATCAATTTTCCATGAAGATTTTTAGAGCGACTTAATTACTACAAACAAGAGTTTTTCAGCCTATTATTTGAAAGACTAACAAAACTTTGCAGGCAGAGCAAGCCTCGAATTCCAAGGAAGTGAACCGCTGGAAAATAAGCAAATATTTCTCGTCCCCTGTTCTTATATACCATACCATGGTAATCATAGTTCCACTATACTTTTATTTAAGATTATAAAATATATCATGTAAGTTTAAAGCAAACGACAACGAAGGTTGCATTTGATGTATTGTATTTGTATATATAAAATACATGTATATACTAGCAATTCATTTAGTATTTTAAAACTTAAAGAAAATGCTATTAGATGTTACAAAATAAATAGCATAACTAACTCAATAATATACAGTCTGGTTTGCAAAGCAACAAAGCAACAATCGTAAATACTAATCTAAATATTTTAGGGTATCAAATGTATCAGGCATCAAATACAAGCTAGAGCCACATTACATATACATACATATTTTCATACACATTTATACCAACATAAAGATAGTGTCTCTAGCCGACTAATACTGTCTTTCCCAAGAAGAAACCACAACGTCAGAATTGAAATGTTGCTATATTGGAAATATATTGTACTTTTCTTCGGCAATATCTTGTTCGTATTGCGCGATTATCGATCTCGTCAGCCGAAGCAATACAATCATCGTCCTGGCAAATTCCGAAACCAGATTCGTCAACATGGGCTACCATATACTCCAAACATATAACGGATGATTCCGTTTCGATCCATAGCCAGAAGAACAAATAAATGATGATGAATTCGACATTTTTGTTGTCAAATTATATGCGCTCTCGTTGTTTCTTCCTTAGTCACGCAAGTTTGGGTTAAGACTATGACGTCACAACACTTCTCAGGTATCAATATTCACAGTGAAGAAAATTTTAATGGCGGACACAATTTTCAGCATTTCAAACGTTTATAACTTTAAACCTATTTGTTTATATCGGTTTAAATTTTGTACACGGGGTATTTATATCTCAATAAAGTTCGTCGAAGTTAAATTTTCCCAAAACGTTGTGGTCGATTTTTCGTCTAAGTGACACTTTAAAAAAGTGTTTACTAAACATTATTGGTGCAGAAGAAACAAAATCACCATAGTTTAAGAATTTAGTAGCATAGGTTTAAATTTAATATTTTATCACTTATGACTTATGATCTGCAAAAAACACAACTAAAAATTGCAACAATTTTAATTAAACAAAATGTTAAACTCATGCTTAAAACAATTTTGCGTATATCAAAAATAAGAATATTTGTTGAACTAGAAGAACTAATCACCTGTGCAGCCGGTTCCATTTCCAGTAAATCCTTGATTACATGTGCAATTATAAGAACCAACAGTATTATTGCAAGTGGAATGTTTGTGGCAGGAATTGGAGTTCAAACTGCATTCGTCAATGTCTGAAAAATTATAGAACAAGGTTAAAACATTGTTCACGAATAAAAAAGTCAATTTAGTTTAAGTATATAATAATATTAATTTTAGTTCAACATCCTATTATCTGTGAAAGATACAACCGGAAATTCTAACAATTTTAACTAACCAAAATGTTAAATATTTTAAAGTAATTCTGCGTATGCCAAAATAATAAATATTTGTAGAACTAGAAAAACTAATCACCTGTGCAATTGGTTCCATTTCCAGTAAATCCTTGATTACATGTGCAAGTATAAGAACCAACAGTATTATTGCAAGTGGAATTTTGGTGGCAACCCATGGAGCTCGAACGGCATTCGTCGACGTCTTTAAAATAATAGAATACGGTTATATAAAACATTGTTTACTAGTAAAAAAATCAATTTAGTTTAAGTATATAATGGTATAAATTTGAGTTCAATATCATATTATATCATCTGTAAAAAATACAACTGGAAATCCTAACAGTTTTAACGAACCAAAATGTTAAACTGCTTAAGATAATTCTTAATATATGCCAAAATATAGAATATTTGTTGAACTAGAAGAACTAATCACCTGTGCAGTTGGTTCCATTTCCAGTAAATCCATGATTACACGTGCAAGTATAAGAACCAACAGTATAAGAACCAACAGTATTAGTGCAAGTGGAATGTTGGTGGCAGCGATTGGAGCTCAAACTGCATTCGTCAATGTCTAAATGTCAAAAAATAATAGAACAACAATATTTTGTTTACTGAAATTTAATAATAACTAAATATAAAATATTAAATTTGAATTAAACATCTCAGTTCATTATTACCTTTCTCACACTTCTTTCCAGTAAAACCAGAATCACATGAACATGGCTTCTTGGGTGTTTCACATCTTCCTTTATTTTCACACGAAGAGCAGTCACAGTCAAATGACTATAAAGAGAAAGAGATAAATAAAACTGACAATAAAGAAGAAGTATCCACACTAAGGTTTAAGTACTATTTAAAGCATGAGCAGCAGTGTTTTGTCAGATTTAAAACACGATACCCGAGTGTTTTAGATCTGATAAAACACGTACTGCGAATGTTTTAAGTGGCTTCAAAAACTATCCATATAATAAGCTCATATAGAAATCAATTTTGAAAATTGAAGTTGTCTGAGCCACAAAATCGGAGGAAAAGTTCATCGAAATTAAATAGCGAGCGTGTCTCTATCGCATATAGAGACACGTCACGGTCATGATTTCCCTTTGTGTTTTCCTCATGAATTATGCCATTAATAATTCATGAGGAAAACACAAAGGAAAATCATGACCGTGACGTGTCTCTATATGCGATAGAGACACGCTCGCTATTTAATTTCGATGAACTTTTTTTGAAATGTTATTATCAAATTCATTAATAATTCATAAGGAAAATTCAAAAGAAATGAATGTTTAAGTTTGTAAATACTGTTAAAACATTGATTAATAAAACATCAATGTTTTATCAAAGTTATTAGACACTAGCGGCTCAAAGTTAAAATTATCTTATCTAACGTTTCTTACAACTCTTAAACAAAGTATTCATCATACACTTAGAATTTGATAAGTATTAGTTTGGCTCGCCATTGTAAATGCCCATAAAGATCGGCCGCTCATATTTTAACTACTACATAAAGACTAAAAAGTCTAAACTAAATTAAAAGAGGTACGGTCTACCGTCAATCGACTGGTAAGAGACAGCCGAACTAGTTTTTTCGACTCGTTGGACTCAGACATTAGGTTGAACTCGATTTTGGTCCATATCAAAGCTAAAAAATAAATCGTGCAGCGTTCCTGAGCAAGTATCTCAGGGTACCGGAAAAACAGACACAGATCACTACTCCTAGCCGGATTTCAGCTTCCAGTCCAGTCGAGATGCTGAACTCTTCAACCAACATTTTACTTCCATATTCTCTAATGATTCAACCAATCCTTGTCCACATGCAGTTGTCGACGTTCCAGCTCTCTCGGATATTTCTCTTACAAATGACGAGGTACTAGCTGCGCTTCGGTCATTTGATGTTAACAAAGCGACTGAACCTGATATGATTCCCACTCGCCTTTTAAAGGAAACGGCTGAACAGATTGCTCCGTCGTTAACCATATTGTACAATAAGTCACTTCAGCTGGCCGTCTTACCAGACGAATGGAAGCTTGCAAACGTCGTTCCAGTCTTCAAGAAAGGGGACAAAGAGCATGTAGAGAACTATCGTCCTATTTCACTGCTTTCAATTGTTTCAAAAGTTCTGGAACGCTGTGTTCTGAATAGGATGCGCGACCACCTGCTGCTACTGGTCAACGGCGCACAACATGGATTCATACCGGATAAATCCTGTGTCACTCAACTAGTTGAAGTTCTTGACTACATTGGCGCCTTTGATAAAGTGAATCATTCTCTTCTGCTCAATAAGCTACAACAATACAACATTCGTGGAAATCTGCTGAGTTGGTTTACATCATACCTTCAGGGTCGCAGACAACGAGTGTCAGTACTTGGAGCAACATCTCAAGAACACGATGTCGCATCTGGGGTTCCTCAAGGCTCGATCCTCGGACCAGTGCTATTCCTGATGTATATGAGTGACTTCTCTGGTGCTGTGAAGACATCTAAGGTTGCATGCTTTGCTGACGATACCAAAGTATTCAAGCGGATCGACTCCATCCCAGATGCCACGAGTCTACTGTACAAAGCGATATCAACAACCTCGACTCTTGGGCGTCAGGCTCCAGCCTTAAATTCAACCAATTGAAATGTAGGTATCGACGTATAACTTGGAAGAAGCACCCTGTGGAGTTTGACCTGGACATAGCAAGTACTCGATCGGTGTTCCGAAGCCAACAAACTGCTGGGTTTTCTCAAAAGATCTGCGAAGGAAATCCAGAACCAGATAGGGCTAGACGTTGCTTGTTCCTGGCTGTTGCAAGACAACACCTTGGCTATGCTACACAGGTCTGGGCTCCTCAATTGACTGAGCTTAGTAGACGGACAGAGAGAGTGCAACGTCGCAGAACTAAGTTCATATTAAACTTGCCGTTTCACTGCGATAAGTCAGGATTATGGCTACTCAGTTACTCCCGCTTAGTTTCTGGCATGAATATATGGATATGATATTCTTTTTCAAAGTAATTAATGATTTAGTGACTGTAAGTAGTAATATTATACTGGTACCTGACATTCCAAAGAGACTAACAAGATCTACAAACAACTCTAACCTAACTCTATTCCGCCTTCGAAAATGTAAAACAATGACATTCCAAACTTCCTTTCTTAATAGATCCACTAGAATCTGGAACATACTTCTTGGAGAATTAAGATATAACTCCATAACCATTAAGCAATCTAAGATTTTGCTTTCAATTATTATCTGCCTTGGATATAAACTACGATGTAGATGACCCCAGATCTTGGAAATCCATGTGTTTAAAGTGTGATACTGCTTCAGTCTAGCTAGCCCTATCTCTTGCTGTTTTTAATAATTGTAACTTAACTTTAGTTATTTGATCTTTAATTAATTAATTAATTAATTTTGTATGTCTTTGTTAACGGGCCCGCAGTAATAGGTGTATACTGTTGCGGTGACCCTGCCATTTATTATTTTATACATGGCGAAGTTAAATAAATAAATAAATAAGAATAAATAGATAACGTCGTCCCACAGGAGAATATTTTGGTAAAATTGAGTAAAATCAAATTAAGCCTATTTGCAGCTGTTTGTTAAGAATTTTTTCTTTTCCTTAAAAAAAATATAGCTTAAAATTTTATAATCGAGGGTTTCTTTTCAAGACTATAAACTGATGGGTTTAATCAATGTCTTAATTTAGTAACTGAGTATATATATATATATTATACATGGTTATAATTATTACAAGATGAATATAACCTCTATATTATAGTTACATTATAGTTATATTATATTATATTGCAGTGATATACTCTTCAAATTTGAAGACTGTGGAGTGTTAAACCGTTAGTAAAAACGGCACCCAAAAGAACCGACTAAAAAGAGAGTAATCTGTTAATGTTGTAAAAAGCATTAAGTGTCGACTATAGTTCTTACAAATGTAGTGGGAATCTGAACAAGTTGAAATAACTAAAATAACATGTTTGAGAAAGTTCTCGTCTAGGTTAGAGTATAGTCTTGAGAAAGACTGCATGTTATAGTGGTGGTGCATGGTGACTGACGTTTCGTACTTACTCTTCCTGGTCCAAGCAGTATGCTATAAACGTAATCGTCGTCTCTTTTCAAATCCCCTTTTGGTTGTTCTGATGCCAGGGCGTGAAGTAACTCGCAATTTTCTTTCCCGTTAAAAGAGTCACGTTTTCTGTAGTTTGTTGATCTGCAACATGGCTCGCGAACACACTGCACCACACAATCCATTCGTGATAAAGCATAACCTTTGCTACGCGCCGTGCTGTTTAAACGATGACCTTTATAAGGAAGAGCAACAAGAAAATGTTTCAAGTAAACGTTTTATATTCAATTTTCATTAAAACTAAAGGATGTTATTGGCATAGCGATTAGTGCTTATCACCTCTATGCGAACTGTATTCACGATTCTTCATGCTCGATGCAGTTATCAGTTTAAAACTTTTCCTTGTGCAATTACGAGAAAAGTTTATAGCCAACCTATATATAAAGTGTTCCAAATGATACAATACCCTGGTTGCTATGTGTGTTTTCATTGGTTATTGTCCATGATCTATTAGACGACAGACACATGGACACGTCAGATCACTTGCTTTTTTCCTTCTTCATGCCCCAAAATTCGGCAAGAGTTTAGATAATTTAAAAGTCAATTTTTGTATTGTATAAAACAAATAGACTCCATTTTTTGTTGTCTGTTGAGTTATAGATGCACAGAAGACGTTACAACGTGGTAAGAACATCAGTGACCACTCGACTGCGTCTCATGGGCCAATTTTTAGTTCTTACCACGTTGTAGATTATTGTTATAGAAACCTATAGGATATTATAGGTTGGCATAAATATAGACTGTACTCTATATAGAATAGACATTTTTTGTAAGGGTGAGAAGAGTACTCCAACTTGATTCTATACCAAACACTACAGTTTTCTTTGGGTACTCCGGATCGGTTTCCTGCATCAGTAAGACTCGAGAAATCAATTAAAAAAATAGCTCCTAATACTGGACCTCTGGGAGAAACCGTTTAAATATGACTGATGTACACAGGTGAAACTACGTAGAATGCATATATACAAGTTGTTTGGCGCGACCCACAGTCGGGCGTATATGCAATGCATATTATGCATGTGTTCCTTTTAACCCTTTCATGCATGGCTTTCCGAGACGTCTCCCCTTGATGAGTAAAATCGTCTGGCGTCAGACAGAGTAAAAAGATAAAGTTGTTCCACAACAACAATGCGATTAAAAGAGTTAAAAAATTAAAGCGCCTCCAACAGTTTGCCAAATTTAAAGTTTGTTTTTAATTATTCTCTTTTGGGTTTTAGAAGTACCAGGTCCGTATTATCGTTCTTCAGATTATTAGTATAGTTATAAGTGTTTTGAAAACAGTCGTTTCAATGAAAATACGCTTAACTCTTAAACTAAACTAAACTAAACTAAATTAAAGTTGAGTTTGTCTCAGTATAAATAAAGTTTAATGTGCTTTTCATTTAGTTTTCATTCTGAATTAATAATTATAAAAATTTCAAAATACATGCTTCATTAGAAGTACATGGATTATGTTTGTTTAGTCATATACAGACGTTTTAGTTTATGTGTATATTGACAAAAATAATGATAATTAATTATTAATAGTTATGAGATATGCTTATATTAAACAACTAGGCCTATAAAGGTAGTCGTAATGCCAAAACGAAACCCACACTCGCCCAAGATCGAAAACTAGAATTAGAAATTTTAAATTGTGGTTCATCAGAATATTTGGGATAATTCGTTCCATGTATGAGGTGCAGTAACTCAAGTGATGCTCAGATGTGAATGGCTCACTCGCTATCGAGTTACAATGGGAATACATGTACATTTGCATGTTTGCACGAAAAGTGTGAGACGGCAGGTGAGGAGTAGTGTGAATGAAAGCATATGGATCTGGGAAATAGAGAACATTTGGAAAATGTCGGGAAACGTTGTTATCTGGGAGATATCCTGGATGAGAGTGGAGGAGTGTGTTCGAAATCTGTCGTGAGGATGCGATATGTGTGTGGGAAAGGTTTAAAGTACAGTATATGTGCGTGATACGTGTGAGTGCTGAGGAGTGCCATGGTGTATAGAAGTAAGACGTGGGGAACGAATGTGGAACAGAGTGTATAAGTTTGGAGCGGATATGATTCAACGATGAATGCATGCATGTAGCGTATATCTCTGAAAGATAGAGCATCGAGTACGAAACCAAGGAAAGGAATGGGAATTGAGTCAGTTCTTACGTTGTAAAGCGGGACAAATTTAGACAGTTGGGAAAGTTTAAAGGGTGTATGTGACATTTGCATATGAGGAGTGAGATGATGTATGGAAGTAAGACATAAGCCATGAATGTGGAGCAAAGTGGAACATTAGAGTGGACAAAGGTGAGGATAAAACGATTAATGTGTTGTGTACTATTGATGAATATAGTGTCCGATGCGGAGTTAAGGAAAGGAATAGCAATTGAGTTGAGTCGGTTTCTAACGTTGTAAAGTGGGACAAATTTACACAGCTGGAAAAGTTTAAAGTATGTGTGACACTTGCATGTGAGGAGTGCGATGGTATCTATAAAGTAAGGCCTATGCCATGAATGTGGAGCAAGGTAGAATATTGCAGCCGACAGAGATGATTATAGAAAAACGAATGTATGGTGTATATCTTTGATTCTTTGGGAGATAGAGTGTCAAATGCTGAGCTAAAGAAAAGAATAAGGGTTGAGTCGGTTTCTGACGTTGTGAGGTGGGACGAATTGAGAGAGAGAGGTTAATTTCAATTTGGAATCTCATCAATACAAATTGCTTTTCAAGAGAACCGAATATTATTGTTCAGAAATTATTACAGAAATATATGGTTATATTTACAAGAAGTGTATAACAGTATATATTTGTGGATTATCATAGAAAAACTACATAGAATGCATATATAAGTTGTTTCGCGCGACCCAGTTTTGTATCATAGCCAGAAATCGTCACCATGCTCAGAAATTATAGTCGCACCAGTCCCTTCGAGTGCGCGCGTTATCCAAAAAATCTTACTATGAAAACCTATACAAGTCGCTCCTTATTTTGAATTAAAAATATTCCAATATAGTATGAACAAAAGTTGAACCTCATATGTGAACATCGGGCATACATTCTAACATATAATCCAAAAATTAGTTACCAAAGTGTGAATTTCGCATTTCCTTTCTCGATGTAAACTCTGCTCGCCAAATCCGCAGACGCGCGCTATATACATGTAATACTTTATAATTCCCCGCTTGTCCTCGTAATATGCCAGATGCAGTCGTTTATTTTACAAAACTAAAGGTACTAGTGAAAAGGTTGAACCCCGTGCGGTAAATTTTAGTCTATCAACTACACATTTTAAGTCTATTTACCTCTTTGGGAAATAAATCGACATTTGCTTTTTCAAATTCAAAAGCATGCCTGCGACGTGTTCTCGGCAAAAGCGGGAATCGTACTCCATATTACTAGTATTCGGGAGGCATTAGTTTGAAAAATATTCGGTGTATACTGCCGAATAACACATGAAGCTTGTAAACAGTAGATTTCAGATATAGAAGGCCTGGAAACAAATTCTAAATGTCTCGACCATATTTTAGTGTTGAACAACGCTGTCCAGCGCAAACCGTAGGAAGTTTCGCTTGAGCCCTAACTAGTTCGGAACAGCCGAAAACCTTAACCCCAAACGTGGCTAAATCATAGCCAAACTACTATGTAGAAATAACATGAAGTAGTCATGAGGTATTACTGCTGACTGGCCGGCGCCACGGTTATGATTTCTGGCTATGGCACAGTCGGGCGTATATGCAATGCATATTAGGCATGTCATTCATGCATGGCTTTCCGAGACGTCTCCCCTTGATGAGTAAAATCGTCTGGCATCAGACAGAGATGTAAAAAAACTGGTACATAGGACGAGATTATACCAAGGTATAGAAAATGTATTCACACCGACGTTATTTCTCCCTTATAGTGAAGATGCGAGGTCGAAGCCCAATGGAAAACATGCAATCAGGACTCTAATATACAACAGTACTTTCGGTACTGAATAGTTTATTCTGTATGATTGTATAAAAAAAGATTAATAATAGTAATAAATAAAGCCGCACTTAATTGTTTTTGGCCCATGCAGTTTATAAACGTCGCTCTTGTGTCGAGTCAAATCCAACTTGTTTATTCTATCTATTTTATTTATCAAATATTAGGTTTGATAGATAATATTTATAAGAAATAGCATAACATATATAGGTTGATTAGTGATTAAATGTACCCGAAAGCCGAGGGCTTTGGGGACATTTAATCACTAATCAACCAATATGTTATGCTATCACTTTGTAATATTACGGTTACCGAGGAAGAAGGAGAGTAAAAGTCCCGAGGGCGAAGCCCGAGGGAATGTATCTGGCATAAAACTGATGCATAAAGATTAGGTATGATTAGTTACTTGCATCTGAGGAGTGCGATGGTATCTATAAAGTAAAGCCTATGCCATGAATGTGGAGCAAGGTAGAGTATTGCAGCCGACAGAGATGAGTATAGAAAAACGAATGTATATGGTGTATATCTTTGATTCTTTGGGAGATAGAGTGTCAAATGCTGAGCTAATTAAGGAAAAGAATAAGGGTTGAGTCGGTTTCTGACGTTGTGAGGTGGGACGAATTGAGAGAGAGAGGTTAATTTCAATTTGTAATCTCCTCAATACAAATTGCTTTTCAAGAGAACCGAATATTATTGTTCAGAAATTATTACAGAAATATATGGTTATATTTACAAGAAGTGTATAACAGTATTTAGTATAAATTTACAAGTTTATAATGCAAATCCTCGAATTTCATTG
The DNA here is from genome assembly GCA_035771165.1 of Paragorgia papillata. Classification (NCBI taxonomy): domain Eukaryota; kingdom Metazoa; phylum Cnidaria; class Anthozoa; order Scleralcyonacea; family Coralliidae; genus Paragorgia; species Paragorgia papillata. Next base: position 630,529 of record JAWNZC010000236.1, read on the forward strand.
GCTATTGCAGGAGTTTATAATTGGTGATATAAACCTCTGGGATAAACCAATGAAACTCATTCTTTTAAAATAATTGACCAATGACAAAATGCGTAGTATAGCACGAACAGTGATCATTAGAGCCAGCGGTTGTTCTGTTAAACAACAATGGCGCCGAAATTTTAACGAAGTGGGCAAATGAAAGAAGAAATTTGACATTTAGGCGAAGCAAACGTTCTACAAATAACAAAAACGGCTACAAAATGGTTAGAATGGAAATTATTAATGGTAAGATCGTTAAATTGTTTATCTGTGTTCGTTTAAAACGAAATAACTGCAAACAAAACACATTTCAAAATTACGCTAGCTGTTGACAAGATTTCGTGATGTAAACTATATGCTAAATTGGATGTTTCTTTCAACTTTTTGTCACTTTTACAAAATAAATGAGTGGATATATATTGTTTCAATATTGTACATGAAAATCCATGCTAAATTATGCAAGAAAACATTTCTTTTCCATCAATTACTGTACGGGCCAAGCAGATGTCCGAAATGACTGTTGAACGTTTGTTATTGTCTGTTAAAAAATGTATTAAACGAGCCTCAAAGAATATGTTATGGTCGAGAATTTATTTAACTTTTGTTGGTAAATTTATACTAAAACAATTAGACAACTCGCCCTCGTTTTCTATGAGCGATAGTCAACTCGGCTTCGCCTCGTTGACTATTCGCTCATAGAAAACTCGGGCTCGTTGTCTAATTGTTAAATATTTGTGGATTATCATGGAGAAACTACATATAATGCATATATAAGTTGTTTCGCGCGACCCAGTTTTGTATCAGCACAGTCGGGCGTATATGCAATGCATATTATGCATGTGTTCCTTTTAACCCTTTCATGCATGGCTTTCCGAGACGTCTCCCCTTGATGAGTAAAATCGTCTGGCATCAGACAGAGTAAAAAGATAAAGTTGTTCCACAATAACAATGCGATTGAAAGAATTCAAAAATTAAAGCGCCTCCAACAGTTTGCCAAATTTAAAGTTTGTTTTTAATAATTCTCTTTTGGCTTTTATTAGTACCAAGGTCCGCATTATTGTTCTTCAGATTATAAGTATAGTTATAAGTGTTTTGAAAGCACTCGTTTCAAAATAGGCTTAACTCTTAAACTACGAGTTTGTCTCATAGAGTTATCCAGTATAAATAAAGTTTAATGTATTTTTCATTTAGTTTTCATTCTGAATAAATAATTATTATAAAAATGTCAAAATACATACTTCATTAGAAGTACATGGATTATGTTTGGTTAGTCATATACAGACGTTTTAGTTCATGTGTATATTGACAAAAATAATGATAATTAATTATTAATAGTTATGAGATATGCTTATATTAAACAACTAGGCCTATAAGGTACTGTAGTCGTAATGCCAAAACGAAAGCCACACTCGCCCAAGATCGAAAACTAGAATTAGACATTTTAAATTGTGGTTCATCAGAATATTGGGAATAATTTGTTCCATCTATGAAGTGCAGTAATTCACAAGTGATGCTCAGATGTGAATGGCTCACTCGCTATCGAGTTACAATGGGAATACATGTACATTTGCATGTTTGCATGTAAGTTGTGAGACGGCAGGTGAGGAGAAGTGTGGATGAAAGTATATGGATCTGGGAAATAGAGTGCATTTGGAATATGTCGGGAAACTTTGTTATCTGGGAGATATGCTGGGTGAGAGTGGAGGAGCATGTTCGAAATCTGTCGTGAGGAGGCGTTATGTGTGTGGGAAAGGTTTAAAGTACAGTATATGTGCGCGATAAGTGTTAGTGTCGAGGTGTATAGAAGTAAGACGTGAGATACGAATGTGGAACAGAGTGTATGAGATTGGAGCCGATATGAGGATTCAACGATGAATGCATGCATCTAGCGTATATCTCTGAAAGATAGAGTATCGAGTACGAAACTAAGGAAAGGAATGAGAGTTGAGTCAGTTAGTTCTGAAGTTGTAAAGCGGGACAAATTTAGACAGCTGGGAATGTTTAAAGTGTTTATGTGACATTTGCATATGAGATGATGCATGGAAGTAAGACATAAGCCATGAATGTGGAGCAAAGTGGAACATTAGAGTGGACAAAGGTGAGGATAAAACGATTATTGTGTTGTGTACTATTGAAGAATATAGTGTCCGATGCGGAGTTAAGGAAAGGAATGGGAGTTGAGTTGAATCGATTCCTGACGTTGTAAAGCGGGACAAATTGAGACAGCTGGAAAAGTTTAAAGTATGTGTGACACTTGCATGTGAGGAGTGCGATGGTATCTATAAAGTAAGGCCTATGCCATGAATGTGGAGCAAGGTAGAATATTGCAGCCGACAGAGATGAGTATAGAAAAATGAATGTATATGGTGTATATCTTTGATTCTTTGGGAGATAGAGTGTCAAATGCTGAGCTAATTAAGGAAAAGAATAAGGGTTGAGTCGGTTTCTGACGTTGTGAGGTGGGACGAATTGAGAGAAGAAGAGAGAGAGAGAGAGCTTTATTTCAATTTGGAATCTCATCAATACCAATTGCTTTTCAAGACATCCGAATATTATAGTTCAGAAATTATTACAGAAATACATGGTGTATAACAGTATATTTGTGGATTATCATAGAGGAACTAAAAATAGCAGAGGTCGCTTAAAAAACAATGTGTTTTAAAGCTTCGTTTCTAAAGGTATCAGTTCCATAATTTAGACCCCGAAAACATAAAGCCTTTCTTCGTTTACTCCGTTTTTGCTTTCGACAGAATAAGATAAATTTTTCTATCACCGAATTGACGGGGGGAAATTAATAAGTATTGCATGCAATGTAAAGGTTGCTCAAACAACTTTTATCGATAATTAAATGCTTGCTAAGAAAGAATAGTACACGATTATAGGATTCTAAATATGACTAATCAAATAATCAGTATTTTAGCTTTAACGTACCTTCGTTGCCTACGTCCGAGCAGAACTTTATTCGTCCTCGAACGGGATTATCTTCGGATTGAACAAGGTGAAAATTCAACGCCCAATATACCATAAAAAGAAAGGTCAAGCGAAAGAATAGTCGTAGACCCGAAGACTTGATGAAAAAGTTCCTGTCTTGGTACATCCTCAAACTGGACTCAACTCAAGGAAAAGTTTGCCTGACAATTTGATCACCTTTCTAGATACAACAGAAGTAATTCACAGCTGTGAACAAAAATCCGTTGGTCGAAAGCGCAAATCGTAGCTTGGTCAATGCTGCACTTAAAATGAACTTGGATCCGTTTTTCAGATAATTCAATCGAAGCTCATTAATTATTTATTCGACAGTTGTCTTTGTTCTTTTTTGAAACTTAAGAAATTAAATTAAAAACTTATGTACCTGTCATATACTTTCGAAGTTCTCTCGAGTTACCTAGAAAGCTTGAAGTTGAAACTTCTTTATAGAACGTAGAGATTGTATGTAGAAATCATCGCGTTTGAATAAGTGAATATTCTGCCTAATTGAAAGACACAACATTGCTGTGTGTTCTATATACTGATTCTGTCAATTTAACAGTTCAATTTAATTAATTTAAAATAGACGTTTTGACTTTGTTATCAGACTGTACCGGCTGTGTTTATATAGGGACACTTCGACGCTCTGTTCCAACTCAAAAACTTTTTATTAATGAACAGTAAATTTTTTCGCGTAACAAAATAGAAAGTTGAAAATGGTTAATGTTGTCTTTGTATATTTCGCCGTTTAAAGTTTATAACTGTGCAAAGAGATTTTTTTTGTGAAAATGGGCGTTACGCAGTAATTTATTAATAAAGTAAAGTTGTAGAATAAGATAACTTACTTAACTTAAAAACACAGCTGTATCCTTAACAAAGTTCTTGTTAAGAAGCCGTTAGAATGTTCCGCACAATACATAATTCATTTGTTATAAAATTTTGCAAAATTCAAAAGCTATTTGTAGTCATTTTTTTTAATCATTTACTTTTTAATCCTAGTGAAACATAAAGCATGAGTTTTTGACATAGCTTCTCAAGCGATCCCGGTTCTTACTGTCGCGACAATAGAAATGTTCCTAAAATATTATTGCAACTGAGTTTCAGATGTTATCCAATTCATTTGTTGAAAATTTGTTGTTAATTTTCTGTTTTGAATTTTATTGATTTCTGGTTTTTGAACAATCAAGCAGAAAGTTGTTCAAACGAATTTCATCAAATAAATTGGTCAGATCGAAGAACCAAATTGCAACAAAATTTTGAACACTTCTATTACAACAACAGTAATTGCTTTAGTTAACTCACTCTTTAAAAAAACTGGTACATAGGACGAGATTATACCAAGGTGTGGAAAATGTATTCACACCGACGTTATTTGTCTCTTATAGTGAAGATGCGAGGTCGAAGCCCAATGGAAAACATGCAATCAGGACTCTAATATATAACAGTACTTTCGGTACTGAATAGTTTATTCTGTATGATTGTATAAAAAAAGATTAATAATAGTAATAAATAAAGCCGCACTTAAACTGTTTTTGGCCCATGCAGTTTAAACGTCGCTCTTGTGTCGGGTCAAATCCAACTTGTTTATTCTATCTATTTTATTTATCAAATATTAGATTTAATAGATAATATTTATAAGTAATAGCATACCATATAGGTTGATTAGTGATTAAATGCACCCGAAAGCCGAGGGCTTTGGGGACATTTAATCACTAATCAACCAATATGTTATGCTATCACTTTGTAATATTACGGTTACCGAGGAAGAAGGAGAGTAAAAGTCCCGAGGGCGAAGCCCGAGGGAATGTATCTGGCATAAAACTGATGCGTAAAGATTAGGTATGATTAGTTACTTGCATCTGAGGAGTGCGATGGTATCTATAAAGTAAAGCCTATGCCATGAATGTGGAGCAAGGTAGAGTATTGCAGCCGACAGAGATGAGTATAGAAAAACGAATGTATATGGTGTATATCTTTGATTCTTTGGGAGATAGAGTGTCAAATGCTGAGCTAATTAAGGAAAAGAATAAGGGTTGAGTCGGTTTCTGACGTTGTGAGGTGGGACGAATTGAGAGAGAGAGGTTAATTTCAATTTGTAATCTCCTCAATACAAATTGCTTTTCAAGAGAACCGAATATTATTGTTCAGAAATTATTACAGAAATATATGGTTATATTTACAAGAAGTGTATAACAGTATTTAGTATAAATTTACAAGTTTATAATGCAAATCCTCGAATTTCATTGGCTATTGCAGGAGTTTATAATTGGTGATATAAACCTCTGGGATAAACCAATGAAACTCATTCTTTTAAAATAATTGACCAATGACAAAATGCGTAGTATAGCACGAACAGTGATCATTAGAGCCAGCGGTTGTTCTGTTAAACAACAATGGCGCCGAAATTTTAACGAAGTGGGCAAATGAAAGAAGAAATTTGACATTTAGGCGAAGCAAACGTTCTACAAATAACAAAAACGGCTACAAAATGGTTAGAATGGAAATTATTAATGGTAAGATCGTTAAATTGTTTATCTGTGTTCGTTTAAAACGAAATAACTGCAAACAAAACACATTTCAAAATTACGCTAGCTGTTGACAAGATTTCGTGATGTAAACTATATGCTAAATTGGATGTTTCTTTCAACTTTTTGTCACTTTTACAAAATAAATGAGTGGATATATATTGTTTCAATATTGTACATGAAAATCCATGCTAAATTATGCAAGAAAACATTTCTTTTCCATCAATTACTGTACGGGCCAAGCAGATGTCCGAAATGACTGTTGAACGTTTGTTATTGTCTGTTAAAAAATGTATTAAACGAGCCTCAAAGAATATGTTATGGTCGAGAATTTATTTAACTTTTGTTGGTAAATTTATACTAAAACAATTAGACAACTCGCCCTCGTTTTCTATGAGCGATAGTCAACTCGGCTTCGCCTCGTTGACTATTCGCTCATAGAAAACTCGGGCTCGTTGTCTAATTGTTAAATATTTGTGGATTATCATGGAGAAACTACATATAATGCATATATAAGTTGTTTCGCGCGACCCAGTTTTGTATCAGCACAGTCGGGCGTATATGCAATGCATATTATGCATGTGTTCCTTTTAACCCTTTCATGCATGGCTTTCCGAGACGTCTCCCCTTGATGAGTAAAATCGTCTGGCATCAGACAGAGTAAAAAGATAAAGTTGTTCCACAATAACAATGCGATTGAAAGAATTCAAAAATTAAAGCGCCTCCAACAGTTTGCCAAATTTAAAGTTTGTTTTTAATAATTCTCTTTTGGCTTTTATTAGTACCAAGGTCCGCATTATTGTTCTTCAGATTATAAGTATAGTTATAAGTGTTTTGAAAGCACTCGTTTCAAAATAGGCTTAACTCTTAAACTAAAGTTGAGTTTGTCTCATAGAGTTATCCAGTATAAATAAAGTTTAATGTATTTTTCATTTAGTTTTCATTCTGAATAAATAATTATTATAAAAATGTCAAAATACATACTTCATTAGAAGTACATGGATTATGTTTGGTTAGTCATATACAGACGTTTTAGTTCATGTGTATATTGACAAAAATAATGATAATTAATTATTAATAGTTATGAGATATGCTTATATTAAACAACTAGGCCTATAAGGTACTGTAGTCGTAATGCCAAAACGAAAGCCACACTCGCCCAAGATCGAAAACTAGAATTAGACATTTTAAATTGTGGTTCATCAGAATATTGGGAATAATTTGTTCCATCTATGAAGTGCAGTAATTCACAAGTGATGCTCAGATGTGAATGGCTCACTCGCTATCGAGTTACAATGGGAATACATGTACATTTGCATGTTTGCATGTAAGTTGTGAGACGGCAGGTGAGGAGAAGTGTGGATGAAAGTATATGGATCTGGGAAATAGAGTGCATTTGGAATATGTCGGGAAACTTTGTTATCTGGGAGATATGCTGGGTGAGAGTGGAGGAGCATGTTCGAAATCTGTCGTGAGGAGGCGTTATGTGTGTGGGAAAGGTTTAAAGTACAGTATATGTGCGCGATAAGTGTTAGTGTCGAGGTGTATAGAAGTAAGACGTGAGATACGAATGTGGAACAGAGTGTATGAGATTGGAGCCGATATGAGGATTCAACGATGAATGCATGCATCTAGCGTATATCTCTGAAAGATAGAGTATCGAGTACGAAACTAAGGAAAGGAATGAGAGTTGAGTCAGTTAGTTCTGAAGTTGTAAAGCGGGACAAATTTAGACAGCTGGGAATGTTTAAAGTGTTTATGTGACATTTGCATATGAGATGATGCATGGAAGTAAGACATAAGCCATGAATGTGGAGCAAAGTGGAATATTAGAGTGGACAAAGGTGAGGATAAAACGATTATTGTGTTGTGTACTATTGAAGAATATAGTGTCCGATGCGGAGTTAAGGAAAGGAATGGGAGTTGAGTTGAATCGATTCCTGACGTTGTAAAGCGGGACAAATTGAGACAGCTGGAAAAGTTTAAAGTATGTGTGACACTTGCATGTGAGGAGTGCGATGGTATCTATAAAGTAAGGCCTATGCCATGAATGTGGAGCAAGGTAGAATATTGCAGCCGACAGAGATGAGTATAGAAAAATGAATGTATATGGTGTATATCTTTGATTCTTTGGGAGATAGAGTGTCAAATGCTGAGCTAATTAAGGAAAAGAATAAGGGTTGAGTCGGTTTCTGACGTTGTGAGGTGGGACGAATTGAGAGAAGAAGAGAGAGAGAGAGCTTTATTTCAATTTGGAATCTCATCAATACCAATTGCTTTTCAAGACATCCGAATATTATAGTTCAGAAATTATTACAGAAATACATGGTGTATAACAGTATATTTGTGGATTATCATAGAGGAACTAAAAATAGCAGAGGTCGCTTAAAAAACAATGTGTTTTAAAGCTTCGTTTCTAAAGGTATCAGTTCCATAATTTAGACCCCGAAAACATAAAGCCTTTCTTCGTTTACTCCGTTTTTGCTTTCGACAGAATAAGATAAATTTTTCTATCACCGAATTGACGGGGGGAAATTAATAAGTATTGCATGCAATGTAAAGGTTGCTCAAACAACTTTTATCGATAATTAAATGCTTGCTAAGAAAGAATAGTACACGATTATAGGATTCTAAATATGACTAATCAAATAATCAGTATTTTAGCTTTAACGTACCTTCGTTGCCTACGTCCGAGCAGAACTTTATTCGTCCTCGAACGGGATTATCTTCGGATTGAACAAGGTGAAAATTCAACGCCCAATATACCATAAAAAGAAAGGTCAAGCGAAAGAATAGTCGTAGACCCGAAGACTTGATGAAAAAGTTCCTGTCTTGGTACATCCTCAAACTGGACTCAACTCAAGGAAAAGTTTGCCTGACAATTTGATCACCTTTCTAGATACAACAGAAGTAATTCACAGCTGTGAACAAAAATCCGTTGGTCGAAAGCGCAAATCGTAGCTTGGTCAATGCTGCACTTAAAATGAACTTGGATCCGTTTTTCAGATAATTCAATCGAAGCTCATTAATTATTTATTCGACAGTTGTCTTTGTTCTTTTTTGAAACTTAAGAAATTAAATTAAAAACTTATGTACCTGTCATATACTTTCGAAGTTCTCTCGAGTTACCTAGAAAGCTTGAAGTTGAAACTTCTTTATAGAACGTAGAGATTGTATGTAGAAATCATCGCGTTTGAATAAGTGAATATTCTGCCTAATTGAAAGACACAACATTGCTGTGTGTTCTATATACTGATTCTGTCAATTTAACAGTTCAATTTAATTAATTTAAAATAGAAGTTTTGACTTTGTTATCAGACTGTACCGGCTGTGTTTAGGGACACTTCGACGCTCTGTTCCAACTCAAAAACTTTTTATCAATGAACAGCAAATTTTTTTCGCGTAACAAAATAGAAAGTTGAAAATGGTTAATGTTGTCTTTGTATATTTCGCCGTTTAAAGTTTATAACTGTGCAAAGAGATTTTTTTTGTGAAAATGGGCGTTACGCAGTAATTTATTAATAAAGTAAAGTTGTAGAATAAGATAACTTACTTAACTTAAAAACACAGCTGTATCCTTAACAAAGTTCTTGTTAAGAAGCCGTTAGAATGTTCCGCACAATACATAATTCATTTGTTATAAAATTTTGCAAAATTCAAAAGCTATTTGTAGTCATTTTTTTTAATCATTTACTTTTTAATCCTAGTGAAACATAAAGCATGAGTTTTTGACATAGCTTCTCAAGCGATCCCGGTTCTTACTGTCGCGACAATAGAAATGTTCCTAAAATATTATTGCAACTGAGTTTCAGATGTTATCCAATTCATTTGTTGAAAATTTGTTGTTAATTTTCTGTTTTGAATTTTATTGATTTCTGGTTTTTGAACAATCAAGCAGAAAGTTGTTCAACGAATTTCATCAAATAAATTGGTCAGATCGAAGAACCAAATTGCAACAAAATTTTGAACACTTCTATTACAACAACAGTAATTGCTTTAGTTAACTCACTCTTTAAAAAAACTGGTACATAGGACGAGATTATACCAAGGTGTGGAAAATGTATTCACACCGACGTTATTTGTCTCTTATAGTGAAGATGCGAGGTCGAAGCCCAATGGAAAACATGCAATCAGGACTCTAATATATAACAGTACTTTCGGTACTGAATAGTTTATTCTGTATGATTGTATAAAAAAAGATTAATAATAGTAATAAATAAAGCCGCACTTAACTGTTTTTGGCCCATGCAGTTTAAACGTCGCTCTTGTGTCGGGTCAAATCCAACTTGTTTATTCTATCTATTTTATTTATCAAATATTAGATTTAATAGATAATATTTATAAGTAATAGCATACCATATAGGTTGATTAGTGATTAAATGCACCCGAAAGCCGAGGGCTTTGGGGACATTTAATCACTAATCAACCAATATGTTATGCTATCACTTTGTAATATTACGGTTACCGAGGAAGAAGGAGAGTAAAAGTCCCGAGGGCGAAGCCCGAGGGAATGTATCTGGCATAAAACTGATGCATAAAGATTAGGTATGATTAGTTACTTGCATCTGAGGAGTGCGATGGTATCTATAAAGTAAAGCCTATGCCATGAATGTGGAGCAAGGTAGAGTATTGCAGCCGACAGAGATGAGTATAGAAAAACGAATGTATATGGTGTATATCTTTGATTCTTTGGGAGATAGAGTGTCAAATGCTGAGCTAATTAAGGAAAAGAATAAGGGTTGAGTCGGTTTCTGACGTTGTGAGGTGGGACGAATTGAGAGAGAGAGGTTAATTTCAATTTGTAATCTCCTCAATACAAATTGCTTTTCAAGAGAACCGAATATTATTGTTCAGAAATTATTACAGAAATATATGGTTATATTTACAAGAAGTGTATAACAGTATTTAGTATAAATTTACAAGTTTATAATGCAAATCCTCGAATTTCATTGGCTATTTGCAGGAGTTTATAATTGGTGATATAAACCTCTGGGATAAACCAATGAAACTCATTCTTTTAAAATAATTGACCAATGACAAAATGCGTAGTATAGCACGAACAGTGATCATTAGAGCCAGCGGTTGTTCTGTTAAACAACAATGGCGCCGAAATTTTAACGAAGTGGGCAAATGAAAGAAGAAATTTGACATTTAGGCGAAGCAAACGTTCTACAAATAACAAAAACGGCTACAAAATGGTTAGAATGGAAATTATTAATGGTAAGATCGTTAAATTGTTTATCTGTGTTCGTTTAAAACGAAATAACTGCAAACAAAACACATTTCAAAATTACGCTAGCTGTTGACAAGATTTCGTGATGTAAACTATATGCTAAATTGGATGTTTCTTTCAACTTTTTGTCACTTTTACAAAATAAATGAGTGGATATATATTGTTTCAATATTGTACATGAAAATCCATGCTAAATTATGCAAGAAAACATTTCTTTTCCATCAATTACTGTACGGGCCAAGCAGATGTCCGAAATGACTGTTGAACGTTTGTTATTGTCTGTTAAAAAATGTATTAAACGAGCCTCAAAGAATATGTTATGGTCGAGAATTTATTTAACTTTTGTTGGTAAATTTATACTAAAACAATTAGACAACTCGCCCTCGTTTTCTATGAGCGATAGTCAACTCGGCTTCGCCTCGTTGACTATTCGCTCATAGAAAACTCGGGCTCGTTGTCTAATTGTTAAATATTTGTGGATTATCATGGAGAAACTACATATAATGCATATATAAGTTGTTTCGCGCGACCCAGTTTTGTATCAGCACAGTCGGGCGTATATGCAATGCATATTATGCATGTGTTCCTTTTAACCCTTTCATGCATGGCTTTCCGAGACGTCTCCCCTTGATGAGTAAAATCGTCTGGCATCAGACAGAGTAAAAAGATAAAGTTGTTCCACAATAACAATGCGATTGAAAGAATTCAAAAATTAAAGCGCCTCCAACAGTTTGCCAAATTTAAAGTTTGTTTTTAATAATTCTCTTTTGGCTTTTATTAGTACCAAGGTCCGCATTATTGTTCTTCAGATTATAAGTATAGTTATAAGTGTTTTGAAAGCACTCGTTTCAAAATAGGCTTAACTCTTAAACTAAAGTTGAGTTTGTCTCATAGAGTTATCCAGTATAAATAAAGTTTAATGTATTTTTCATTTAGTTTTCATTCTGAATAAATAATTATTATAAAAATGTCAAAATACATACTTCATTAGAAGTACATGGATTATGTTTGGTTAGTCATATACAGACGTTTTAGTTCATGTGTATATTGACAAAAATAATGATAATTAATTATTAATAGTTATGAGATATGCTTATATTAAACAACTAGGCCTATAAGGTACTGTAGTCGTAATGCCAAAACGAAAGCCACACTCGCCCAAGATCGAAAACTAGAATTAGACATTTTAAATTGTGGTTCATCAGAATATTGGGAATAATTTGTTCCATCTATGAAGTGCAGTAATTCACAAGTGATGCTCAGATGTGAATGGCTCACTCGCTATCGAGTTACAATGGGAATACATGTACATTTGCATGTTTGCATGTAAGTTGTGAGACGGCAGGTGAGGAGAAGTGTGGATGAAAGTATATGGATCTGGGAAATAGAGTGCATTTGGAATATGTCGGGAAACTTTGTTATCTGGGAGATATGCTGGGTGAGAGTGGAGGAGCATGTTCGAAATCTGTCGTGAGGAGGCGTTATGTGTGTGGGAAAGGTTTAAAGTACAGTATATGTGCGCGATAAGTGTTAGTGTCGAGGTGTATAGAAGTAAGACGTGAGATACGAATGTGGAACAGAGTGTATGAGATTGGAGCCGATATGAGGATTCAACGATGAATGCATGCATCTAGCGTATATCTCTGAAAGATAGAGTATCGAGTACGAAACTAAGGAAAGGAATGAGAGTTGAGTCAGTTAGTTCTGAAGTTGTAAAGCGGGACAAATTTAGACAGCTGGGAATGTTTAAAGTGTTTATGTGACATTTGCATATGAGATGATGCATGGAAGTAAGACATAAGCCATGAATGTGGAGCAAAGTGGAATATTAGAGTGGACAAAGGTGAGGATAAAACGATTATTGTGTTGTGTACTATTGAAGAATATAGTGTCCGATGCGGAGTTAAGGAAAGGAATGGGAGTTGAGTTGAATCGATTCCTGACGTTGTAAAGCGGGACAAATTGAGACAGCTGGAAAAGTTTAAAGTATGTGTGACACTTGCATGTGAGGAGTGCGATGGTATCTATAAAGTAAGGCCTATGCCATGAATGTGGAGCAAGGTAGAATATTGCAGCCGACAGAGATGAGTATAGAAAAATGAATGTATATGGTGTATATCTTTGATTCTTTGGGAGATAGAGTGTCAAATGCTGAGCTAATTAAGGAAAAGAATAAGGGTTGAGTCGGTTTCTGACGTTGTGAGGTGGGACGAATTGAGAGAAGAAGAGAGAGAGAGAGCTTTATTTCAATTTGGAATCTCATCAATACCAATTGCTTTTCAAGACATCCGAATATTATAGTTCAGAAATTATTACAGAAATACATGGTGTATAACAGTATATTTGTGGATTATCATAGAGGAACTAAAAATAGCAGAGGTCGCTTAAAAAACAATGTGTTTTAAAGCTTCGTTTCTAAAGGTATCAGTTCCATAATTTAGACCCCGAAAACATAAAGCCTTTCTTCGTTTACTCCGTTTTTGCTTTCGACAGAATAAGATAAATTTTTCTATCACCGAATTGACGGGGGGAAATTAATAAGTATTGCATGCAATGTAAAGGTTGCTCAAACAACTTTTATCGATAATTAAATGCTTGCTAAGAAAGAATAGTACACGATTATAGGATTCTAAATATGACTAATCAAATAATCAGTATTTTAGCTTTAACGTACCTTCGTTGCCTACGTCCGAGCAGAACTTTATTCGTCCTCGAACGGGATTATCTTCGGATTGAACAAGGTGAAAATTCAACGCCCAATATACCATAAAAAGAAAGGTCAAGCGAAAGAATAGTCGTAGACCCGAAGACTTGATGAAAAAGTTCCTGTCTTGGTACATCCTCAAACTGGACTCAACTCAAGGAAAAGTTTGCCTGACAATTTGATCACCTTTCTAGATACAACAGAAGTAATTCACAGCTGTGAACAAAAATCCGTTGGTCGAAAGCGCAAATCGTAGCTTGGTCAATGCTGCACTTAAAATGAACTTGGATCCGTTTTTCAGATAATTCAATCGAAGCTCATTAATTATTTATTCGACAGTTGTCTTTGTTCTTTTTTGAAACTTAAGAAATTAAATTAAAAACTTATGTACCTGTCATATACTTTCGAAGTTCTCTCGAGTTACCTAGAAAGCTTGAAGTTGAAACTTCTTTATAGAACGTAGAGATTGTATGTAGAAATCATCGCGTTTGAATAAGTGAATATTCTGCCTAATTGAAAGACACAACATTGCTGTGTGTTCTATATACTGATTCTGTCAATTTAACAGTTCAATTTAATTAATTTAAAATAGAAGTTTTGACTTTGTTATCAGACTGTACCGGCTGTGTTTAGGGACACTTCGACGCTCTGTTCCAACTCAAAAACTTTTTATCAATGAACAGCAAATTTTTTTCGCGTAACAAAATAGAAAGTTGAAAATGGTTAATGTTGTCTTTGTATATTTCGCCGTTTAAAGTTTATAACTGTGCAAAGAGATTTTTTTTGTGAAAATGGGCGTTACGCAGTAATTTATTAATAAAGTAAAGTTGTAGAATAAGATAACTTACTTAACTTAAAAACACAGCTGTATCCTTAACAAAGTTCTTGTTAAGAAGCCGTTAGAATGTTCCGCACAATACATAATTCATTTGTTATAAAATTTTGCAAAATTCAAAAGCTATTTGTAGTCATTTTTTTTAATCATTTACTTTTTAATCCTAGTGAAACATAAAGCATGAGTTTTTGACATAGCTTCTCAAGCGATCCCGGTTCTTACTGTCGCGACAATAGAAATGTTCCTAAAATATTATTGCAACTGAGTTTCAGATGTTATCCAATTCATTTGTTGAAAATTTGTTGTTAATTTTCTGTTTTGAATTTTATTGATTTCTGGTTTTTGAACAATCAAGCAGAAAGTTGTTCAACGAATTTCATCAAATAAATTGGTCAGATCGAAGAACCAAATTGCAACAAAATTTTGAACACTTCTATTACAACAACAGTAATTGCTTTAGTTAACTCACTCTTTAAAAAAACTGGTACATAGGACGAGATTATACCAAGGTGTGGAAAATGTATTCACACCGACGTTATTTGTCTCTTATAGTGAAGATGCGAGGTCGAAGCCCAATGGAAAACATGCAATCAGGACTCTAATATATAACAGTACTTTCGGTACTGAATAGTTTATTCTGTATGATTGTATAAAAAAAGATTAATAATAGTAATAAATAAAGCCGCACTTAACTGTTTTTGGCCCATGCAGTTTAAACGTCGCTCTTGTGTCGGGTCAAATCCAACTTGTTTATTCTATCTATTTTATTTATCAAATATTAGATTTAATAGATAATATTTATAAGTAATAGCATACCATATAGGTTGATTAGTGATTAAATGCACCCGAAAGCCGAGGGCTTTGGGGACATTTAATCACTAATCAACCAATATGTTATGCTATCACTTTGTAATATTACGGTTACCGAGGAAGAAGGAGAGTAAAAGTCCCGAGGGCGAAGCCCGAGGGAATGTATCTGGCATAAAACTGATGCATAAAGATTAGGTATGATTAGTTACTAATTGTACCTCATCTTTATGCATCGGGTTATTTCGATATTAAATGTGCGTGTGGAAACAATGAAAACCGAGGTGGCCGTGATATTAGTACTATTTAAAACATGAGCAGCAGTGCTTTATCAGATTTAAAACACGAGGCGATAGCCGAGTGTTTTAGATCTGATAAAACACGTACTGCGAATGTTTTAAATGGCTTCAAAAACTATGCATATAAATGTATAATAAGCTCATATAGGAATCAATTTTGAAAATTGAAGTTGTCTGAGCCGCAAAATCGAAGAAAAAGTTCATGGAAAATAGCGAGCGTGTCTCATTACATATATAGAGACACGTCACGGTCATGATTTTCCTTTGTGTTTTCCTTCTGAATTATTGAGTTTTTGAAGTATGTGTACAGATAAGCAACGTACAAAAGTTAGTTAAAACAAACTAAATGCTAATAACGATAGCAGGGGGGGATTCGCAACAGCGATTTGGCAATTTTTATAGTTGACTAAGGCTGAATTTAGACGTCGAAGTTCTGTTGCATTTAATTCGTCGAATTTGATGCGACCTTTGCTGTCGAATTATGCGACGAGCTGTGTCGCATAATTCGACGGAAATGCGATGTTGATTTAGACGTCGCATGAAATACAGTGGAATAAAACGCATTAATTTAATTTGTATAATTACTTTTTCTATCCTACAATATCCCTCAATATCCAACAATTTTACGGTTCGTGGGCCCAACGAAGATCATTTTCACCATGATGTACTTGGTTGTAATCTTCCAGAATGTTTTGTGGCGGACGAAAACAACTAGTATGAAGTTTGATGGAAAATAAGCGATATACTTCTAAAGGTATTGGAACGGTTCGATCGAGGAAAACTGTCGAACTGTTCAAAAGCAACGTTAACGCACTAATCAAGTTTTAAGAATAAAAGAGCTTACATTTACTAACAACAACCATAGAACAACGCCAAGGTTTAACAACACGTCTTGTAACGCAGAGAGCCTCCGAAGTTTTTGGCTTTGTGTTTTATAATACTTTTTGATACTCACTCTTGCAGTCGCAGATGAAAACATGGCGCTTCTCTTAACACATAGGTGCCATGCAAATTACAACGCGCATTAATTTGAATCTCGAAACACCAAACTAAATGGAAATGGTGCCAGTCAATAGAACTCGCCACCTTTTCCAAGTGTCGTTATAACTCGATAAAGTTATCATTTTAGAAGACGAATAGAAGACGAAAGGCTTCTGACTGCATGACGGATTTTGACGGTCTTTCTCGTCCGGCTTTCTTGTTTTAAAGGCACAGCGTCAGTTATTAAATTACCGCTTAATTAATAGTTTTGCGCGAGACAAAAATTATATTTGTGTGCTAAGAAAAGGAGAAATATTTTAAAACGTTAAAAAAGTAACTCATTAGTGCATTTTCTTACGGACTATTTAGTTCAAGTTTTGACGTGTGTGATATTCATCATAATTTTAATCATGTGAACTTGAATTTGTCCACGAAGTTTTTCGAGTTTGCGTCATGGTCACACTGGGGACCTTAAAGTGCCTATACCAACGAAAATTAAGTTTGTCTTATTTAAGAGAACAATTAAAATGACAAAGTAACATCTTGCAGTTTTTTGTTTCCTTCCTTCGTTGTTGATATATTTCAGTTTGTTTGATATGTAAATTTAACTTATAATTAAGATAACTTATACGACACACTTTGCATAATGACTTATCGCAAAAGATTATATATCTTTGTTATTGTCAAACAAAAACACTTAAAATTTACAGACTCTGTTGTAGGAAAAACACTCGCATATGGTTCCTAATTCGCCAAGTGCTTTTGTTCGATAATAAGTCAAATATGAGTCTTATAAGTCAAATTTGCATATCAAACAAACTGAAATATCTCAAAAGGAAAACGAAAAACTGAAAAAGATGTTACTCTATCATTTTAAGCGTTCTTTCAAATAAGACAAACTTAATTTTCGTTTCATAGGCACTTTAAGGCCCCGTTCACACTATACCGGATAGGTTTTCGTGCCGGCACGAAAACCTATCCGGTATGGTGTGAACAGACGGCATGATTATGTGCCGTTTCGTGCCGAATACCATATAACCCCGTGATCCAACCAATCACGACGCTCTATTCTATTAATATACTTCCGAAACGATTTCGATCTCCGTTCACACTAGAGCTCATGAAACGCACAAAAAGCTATCCGATACAAGATGTACCTCTTTCGAGAGCGGAGCGGCGCAACGGCGTGTTGGCAAAGAAATTGTGCCGGAACAGGCGTTTTGTGTGTGAACAGAAGGCCTATCCGGTATGGTTTTCGTGCTGGCACAAAAGCTATCCGGTATAGTGTGAACGGGGCCTAAGATGCTACGCGGCAAATTCAACGACGGCGTGCTCCAAATAAAAGAATTCTATTTGTGAAACAAAGAGAATGAATAATTTGTAATCCAAATAGTAATCCCAACACCGTCCTCGTTCTTTGTACAACGTCACTTAGAGCATTTTCACGTCTTCCGGACGACGTCAACTCACCAAAAAATGAGAACTGTCCCTTGACATTGACCCCAAACAAACACTACAATCATTTTAGCAATACTAGGATATCAAATATAATGGTCACTTAACCGTGACTTTTTTCAGTTACAGAGTTTATGTTGTTTTTTTAAGCGCCGTCGTTGTCGTAGCATCTTAAGGTCACTAATTTGCCTTTAACGACGAGAAAATAAACGAACGATGGAAATAAATCTCTTCGTTTACCCGACTATAAATGCCGCCATTTTGAAACTGAAAATGCTTACTTTTCCCAACTCAAAAGTAACAGGAGCACGCAGTCCAGTTATATACAGGTCAGTGGGCTGACCAAATAACAGTAATACAACATATTTGAGTTCAAAAAGATTTAACAATCATTCACCGAAGTGGAGCCGGTGAATAGTTATCAATTATTGGACGAGTCTGAACAAAATATTATGAATTGTCAGTGGCGAGCTACTAGTTATTTGCCGATGCCGAAGGCAAAGGCAACTAACTGGGAGCGAGGCACTGACAAATCTTGACTGTTTTGCGATAGACGAGTTCGACAATTGTTTTATCATTCATAAAATAGTCAAAAAATTTGAAATGCCTGAAATTTATTATATAAGACTTTATATAAGAGATCGCTATTCTTCTCTCTGTCTTCGCCCTTCGGCATACTAAAATTTTCGTGACTTACTTTTTGTTGGTACGAGTCTTGCTTTTATCTCACTAAATCTTCATTTTAAATAGTTCTTTTGTGAAGTATATTGGCGCTTGTCCTTGCTTCCAAATACTCTCGATTACTTCCTCGCACAGCTGAGAAAAACTAGCCGCCATGTTAGAAAACAAGTCACGAAAATTATTCGCAGCAGCTATCGCTAGTGCGCATGCTCCGCAAATTATTTGTAGTGGAGGTGAATAGTGGCGGTGGATATTTGCCGAGGCGCGAAGCGGCGAGGTGAATATCTACACTATTCACCGACACTGAGGTGAATAATTGTTGTAGCATATACCTCATACATGAAATAAAAAGTTTAACATTGTTAATTTTTTCGGTATTTTCATACAAGCTGTGTCTTAGACACGGCCTTTAGCAACTTGGCATCAGCGGCGAGGCCAGCATACTCTGAGTGGGGGGGGGGGGGGTTCACGAAGCGCGGAAGGCGAGAGACAACCATGAGGTAGCCCCCCCCCAACAGTTTTTCATCGGATTTGGAAGAATTACAAAATTGGTCTTAAAAAAAAGTGGGGGGTTCCGGACCTCCCCATTCCCCCCCGTGGCCTCGCCACTGCTTGGCATACTGGATATTTGTCGACAAAAACAGTTTTTACAACTTTTGAATATATTAATGACTAGAAAATTGTAAAGAAACATACCCCGACCAAGTGTCTTCATCAGGGGTGATTGTTGGGAAGGAGGTAAATAAAAATTCCATATTTATACTCTCAAATAACAATAATCTTTATTGTTAACAGACAGTTTGAAATACTGAAATCTGCTAGGCGTACTGGAGCGCTTGAGTAGTGACGTCAGACACAGTGAGCTATATATATAGCTGGAGTGATATCTGCTGTTCATTGACCGGACAAAAAGTGAAGCCAAACATGGCGGCCCTGTATGCCTAAAATACGTATAGTTCCAGTCTCCTACGCGGTCTTTTGACCGGATCATACTTGACCAGACCGCGCACGCAGAAGACTGGAATATATGTACTTCAGGGTCAAAAGGATCGCGGGCTCTGGGAACAAGATTGCCACAAAGATATCACTCCAGTTATATATAGAGCTCACTGGTCAGACATAGGTACCAGTCTCATCGTATACGCGCGTGTTTCAGAACGACGGGACTAGGCTAGCGTGGGCACTATTAATGTGCCAAGCCTTCAAACAACGTCTTTGCTGATACCGCTGATATATGATTGGTTGCTTGCGTTGGGAATAAGCCATTTGCACGATGACATGAAATAGCGTTGGGTGACTACAACTACCAGTTCTGCTTTGCTAGAATCCTAGTGCTGATAAATGGAGGATACTGCCAAAGCATTCTGGTAGTTGTAATCACCCAACGCTATTTTACGTCAACGTGCAAATTACTTATTTATTTGCTAATTGAGTATTACAAATTGACCTTGGATTTGGGCTGCTGGGTTTAGACACAGGAAATGTTTATTGCTAGGTTTTAAGTGTCAAATGGAGGGGAAATTTGCTTACTATTTTTTAACAAATTTCATGGGGGGAGGCTTATTGGTCGTTACGGTGCAAATATATTAACCATGTTATTACAAAGACCACATTTATTCTCTTCAGATATCTTCGTTCTCTGCTGCTTGAGCAATTGGCGGCAAATTTCTGGGCCGACCTTGCTGTGAAGATGCAACCGATGAGCTCAACTCTACTGCTGAGTCAGCATCGGATGTTTTCGACCGACCGCTCCCTACGTTCTCACTATCCCTCTGGTACCCAGCATTCACCTGACAGTCTCCCATATCCTCGTCCCCACTCTCCGCAATGACTTCATTGTTTTGGTTGACGTCATACTCCTCATTTGGTATCCCATCATGCTCGCGTTCGCCCGACAAACGTGTCTTGCGTCTGCGCCCTTTTCTCTTCGATTTTTCGCGCATGTGCAAATCCGATTTCTGATTCTCGTCGTCAAACACACCGTCGCTTTCGTCTGTTGTAACTTTCTTGGGTAACCTGTTTGATTGTTTTCTAACCTTCTTTCGTCTCCTGTTAATCGTGCTCCTGTTACGGTTTACCGCCTGAACTTCAGGACTACCCACGTCAGGCAATACGGGTTTACTGCCTTCTTCAGTCTGGCTCAACTGTGTCAGCGGTATGTCTGCAGTGTTCATGCTACCTTCGGGCTTGTTTTGGTCTGTGAAATTGCAGTTGTCAACTTTTTGAGCATTTTTAAGATTCATGTACCTTTTATGTAATTCTCGCTCCTCTCGGGCTTTTCTCTTTTTACTAACAAAATAGAAGAAAATTAGATGTAAATATCTATTTCATATATTGTATTAATAAAATAATGAAAACGCAAGCGGTGATTGGTTAAAAACAATGTTCTATTTAACAAATAGCCATTTTGCCGTTGTCTGTTCAATTATAAATGCACAGATGACGTCACAACGCAGTCAAGTAGGTCACTGATGTTCTTAGCACATTGTCACGTCTTCTGTTCATCTATAACTGAACAGCCAACAACAAAAATGGAATCTACTTGTTAAAAGGTTTTTATCGAAACGCTTGCAGGATTTTGGGGGCATGACAAGGAAAAAACAAAGTCAGCTGATGTGACCTGACGTGATCTGACGTTATATGACGTGTCTATGTGTCTGTCCTCTATTAGATCATGGGCAACAACCAATGAAAATACGCATAGCAACCAGGGTATTCCATAGAACTCTATGGAAAACATGGATAGATTACGCCATCCAATACGTCATCGTTCTAATTAAAATTTGTACAGAAACACCATTAAAAGTCGCCATGCACTACGCCATCAAAAGCCATCCAATGCGCCATCCATGGAGGGCAATGAGAATTTACGCTTCTTATTTGGATCAATTTTAACGTTCAATCTATTTTTGATGGGTTATTTTATAAAGGAAATAGAAAACATTTTTTCTGTGTTCCTACAGAGTTATAGAAACACTTGTGGAAGTTTAGAAAAAATCGAAATAGTGCGGAAACACTTGCGCTGCGGACTTGTGTTCCTACTGTAATTTCGCGTTCTTCCATTCGCCTCGTTGACTATTCGCTCAGAGAAAACGAGGGCGAGTTGTCTAATTGTTTTAGTATAAATTTACCAACAAAAGTTAAATAAATTCTCGACCATAACGTATTATTTGAGGCTCTTTAATACATTTTTTAACTGCCAACAACAAATGTTCAACATTATCATTTCGGACATTTCCTTGTCCCATGCGGTAACTGATCGAAAAGTAAAGTTTTCTTGCATAATTTAGCATGGGTTTTCACGTACAATATTGAAACAATATATTTTCATTCATTTGATATGTAAAAATGACAAAAAGTTGAAAGAAACGTTCATTTTAAAATGTAGTTTATCCCAAAATCTTATCAATAGCAAACGTAATTTTGAAATGTATTTTGTTTGCAGATATAAACAATTAGACGATCTTACCATTAATAATTTCCATTCTAACCATTTTGTAGCCACTTTTGTTTTCTGTAGAACTTATTGCTTCGCGTAAATGTTCAATTTATTCTGTCATTTACCCACTCCATTTATAATTTCGGCGCCATTGTTGCTTAACAGTGAGAACAACCGCGGCTCTACTGATCACTGATCGTGACATACTACGCATTTTGTGATTGGTCAATTTAGTTAAAAGAAGGCTTGTCATCGCCAGAGGTTTCTATCAGCGATTAGTATAATTTGGCAAAGTGGCAAAGTAGGATGTTGTTTACTCTTTTTTTTTTAAGTTATCAGTTACTGACAAAGACTGTGGCTTGCTAACATCGTCTGTGAATAAACAGAATCACCACTGTTGAAATGAAAGCAGTTGTTTAAAAGTTTTTGTTTCAACGTTATTGGTTTTTTATCAACTTCTAAATTATCAACCTCTAAATTATATTCACCGATAGTCACCTCGACGTCGGTGACTAATTGTTAAATAGAAACCTCTGGCGATAAGCCAATGAAAAGCCTTCTTTTAACGAAATTAACTAATGACAAAATGCATAGTATATCACGAGCAATGAACATTAGAGCCAGCGGTTGTTCCGTTAAGCAACAATGGCGCCGAAATTATAATGGGAGGGCAAATGACAGAAAGAAATTGAACATTTATGCGAAGCAATAAGTTCTACAGAAAACAAAAATGGCTACAAAATGGTTAGAATGGAAATTATTAATGGTAAGATCGTTAAATTGTTGTTTCTCTGTTCGTTTAAAACGAAGTAATTGGAAACAAAACACATTTCAAAATTTAACGCTTGCTATTGACAAGATTTCGTGATGTAAACCTACAACCTAAAATGAATGTTTCTTTCAACTTTTGTCACTTTTACATATCAAATGAATGGAAATATATTGTTTCAATATTGTACATGAAAACTCATGCTAAATTATGCAAGAAAACTTTACCGTTTAAAACACGGAAAATGTTTTCTATTCCTTAAGTGCGATATAGAGTTTTCGGCCACTTAAAAAAAGTCGTATTTGAACACATGTTAAAATGTGATATTTTTACACGTAAAGATATCGGTTAACAATTCAGTAAAATACCTCGTTATAGACTTCCCGTTTGACCAATCGGAAGCAATGTCAGTTATGTAAAATTCATGCCTCAGTCCATTTTCCGCCTTATATCGGCCGGAACTAGTTTGTTAACTTTGGTTTTCCAGTTTTAATTAAACTATTGGTGGTTTGCAATCAATCCCTTGAGATTTAGATGCCGCGGCCATGTTGGAGGAAAACATACTCCAAATACAATAGCTCATTAGCATTTCCACCAAGAACCATAATGTTAGATCCTTACTAGTGATTATGAAATAAACAGAACATTATACAAGACCGCTTCGACATACGGTTCAGTATCTTCTCGTGTTGGTAATATCTCTCACTCGTCTGCTTTGCTCATGCACTCGTTTGCTTCGTTCACTCGTGAAAAATATTATCAACACTCGAAAATAGAATTCGTATCTCCGCACGGTCATGTTATATTCTATAGTATTTATATGTATTTTAGTTTGCAAACGAGAAGTGCCTTAACCCTTTCCGTCGGGGGACTTTCTCTGTGACATTAATAGTAAAACGACACACAGTGCTAAAAAGCTGTGCCCTGTGGCGTCAAAAATGCGGCTCTCCATTGATTCCTTACGAACTCACACACAGAATATAAAGCGGTATGAAACTTAGCTGCGCGCGCAAGCTAACTTCCAGGGCACCACAATTATCTGGTATTTGCCAAAGTAAAGTAGAAGGGCGATAAAGGCCGTTTTCATCACGTCCGCGTTTTGCTCGCGCCGGCAAAGCGGGCTTTGAATTTTGGAAATTTTCAACTTCAAAAACAAACTGAACAATGTACGCTCCTGAGCGCCAAGGCAAAGCGGACGTACACGTAATGGAAAATTGCCTTAAGGTTTACATGTAAGGGCTGGCTCTTTTAGGCGGGCTGGGGGGGAAATTATTGTACGCATGACTGCATGAGCATGAATTAGGCTAGCCCTTCTCAAAAGGCTAGAAGATTCGCATCTAAATGCCATATAAATCCAGCTCTCTATAGTCTTGCTGTGGCTAGCCCTCCTAGGAAAGCTGTTCCTCTCCATAAACACCCCTTCAGTATCCCAACACAACATGTACTTTCCCCTAAATTATTTGTATTATAGTATACGTAAAGATAACTCAAATTCTTTCGTAATTTTTCAAACCCAAACCTAAAGGTGAAGTAATACGAGCAACAAATTGCTGCAACATTGTAAGTTGCGTTGCAAGTTGAATAGCGTTGTTGCACGTATTACCACCGCGCGACCTTAAAAATTGTTGCATCAAGTAGAACTGGATGGAGTCCAGCAACAAAATCCTTGTTGCGTGACAATGTTTAAGGTGGGTAGTGATACGTACAACAACGCTTTTCAACTCGCAACAAAGTTGTGTTGCAAGTTGAATAAAAATGTTGCCCGTGTTACTTCACCTTAACTCTTTTCACTTACTGTAAACGGTGTAAAATCCAGGCGGCCAACACCACAACAAGCAACAACAGAAAAGATATCGGAATCATAATCTTGTTGAGTTTCTTGTTTCCTTGTATTTTATCCGCAGAAGATTGCGTCGCACCAGTAACCACGGAGACCATTTTAAGTCCAACATCGGAGACCAGTTGAGTTTTACCGTTAGTTATTATAACAAGTATAGTATCTCCAGGAATTTTTATCGAATTGTCATTGTTTTGAGGAAGTTCGATGTAAAGAACGACTTTTAAATCATTGTTATCGATATTCACGGGATAATTGTCAAGAAGTTTAACGTTCTCTGGCTGAAATGTTACACTAAATAAATGCGGGGGGAAAATGCTATTAATTGGTACAAAAACTTAGAATAAAAAAGAGAAAGGAATAAACTGAGAATAAACGTACTTGAATTCTAAATAAACTGAGAATTTTCCATGCAGTTGACGTTTGATGACGTCACACTGACGTTTTCAAAAACCTTAACTCCTTTAATATAAACAAGTTTTGTGGAAACAACACGTAAAATATTAATTTGCTAAGCTTTCGGCCTGTTGCCACAGGCCTTCATTAGAGCAACTTATTTATAATACATTATCGCCACGAAAACTTTCAT
Organism: Paragorgia papillata; assembly: GCA_035771165.1. Lineage (NCBI taxonomy): Eukaryota > Metazoa > Cnidaria > Anthozoa > Scleralcyonacea > Coralliidae > Paragorgia > Paragorgia papillata. The sequence goes on from JAWNZC010000236.1 coordinate 655,671, forward strand.
AGAATTAATCTTAGCTCCTTTACTACCAAAAGCTCTCGCTCTCCCCTTGACAAGTAAAATCGTCTGGCGTTAGTCAGAGTAAAATACTAAAGTCTGCTTCGTTCCAAAACAAGCAATACCGTAGGCATTAAAGAGGCTAGAAATTCTTACAGAAACAAAATTGTCCTAAAATTGCAAAACAATCTCACATTAACGGTTTTATACTAGACCGGGGTAAAATTACTTTTTTAGCAATGTCAGAAAAATTAAAAGTCATGTTTATTAATAATAAAATTTGTGGGTTATGAAACAGTTTTTGAAAGAGTACTAGACACTTCAACAGGCTTCAGCAATGCTGAATCAGCATGCAACCCTAGGAAGTTAATCTAACAAGCCATTTGCACGATGACGTGAGTCGTGAAATGGCGTTGGGTGGCTACAGCTACCAGAATGCTTTGCCAGTATACTAGGGCTTCGCCTAAAAGGGATGACTCAAAAGGACCTGTCCAGTCCTTTCGCGGCTTTTCCAAAATATGTCGTCAAATTTGTTTTTTCCAAATTTGTCGCCGAGTTTAATTTCAGTGATCATGAGTCTCAAGATTTTAGCAATCTTTTCGATACCCTAACCACAACATAAACATTAACCCTAATCAGAAGTGTGGTTTACCTCTAGCTTTTTGGGAAAACACATTTGTCGACATATTTTGGAAAAGCCGCGAAAGGACTGCGCGGCTCCCTTTGGGTCATCCGTTTAAGCCGAAACCCTAGGATACTGGCAAAGCATTCTGGTAGTTGTAGTCACCCAACGCCATCTCTCGTCATCGTGTAAATGACCTATTGAATGAAAAAATATTTACAAAACAATTTTTGAATAGACTAGACTAGATATCAAAATCTTTGCTGTTTTCATACACTTTGCAATATTTAACAATTATTCGCCGAAGGCGAGGTGAATATCGGTGAATAATAACCGAGACGAAGTCTCGGTTATTATTCACCGATATTCACTGAGCCTGAGGCGAATAATTGTTTTAGTATAAATACACATTTTCGTACTTTTAGGAACAACATTTTGTTTAAAATTGTTAATTTCCTCGTCTGTCGCATTGACAACTTGGCTGGCGGCCATTTTGGATAAACGCTGTAGGTGATTATCGAGAATTAATCCGAAGTAACTCGACCAATCAGCGCGCGCGATTTTCTATAATCACCTGTGTATTTATACTAATTAACAATTATTCGCCGAAGGTGAAGTGAATTTCGGTGAATAATAACCGAGATGAAGTCGAGGTTATTATTCATTGATATTCACTTAGCCTGAGGCGAATAATTGCTTTAGTATAAATACACGTTTTTGTAGTTTTATTAATAGCATTTTCTTTAAAATTGTTAATTTCCTCTTCAGCCACATTGACAAATCGGCTGGCGGCCATTTTGAATAAACACTGTAGGTGATTATCGGGAATTAATCCGAAGTAGCCTCGGCCAATCAGCGCGCACGATTTTCTATAATCACCTGTGTATTTATATACAAAAGGAATTTAAATAAAAAATAGCACTTTTATAATAGAACTCTGTTTGATTCTAAAAACATATTACCGGAAAGATGAAAAAAATTGCGGAAATATATGGGTGACTCGTTAATTTTGGCCACAGATGTATATAAAAACATACTAGAAATACTAAAAAGTAGTAGTATAAATACTACTATACTAGAAAGAAATACTAGAAGCCTGCACACAAGTACAGATCTAATGGTCAAATTTAATTAGTGAGACTGAGAGGGGTTGCAAATGTGACAAGTGAAAACTTGATTTGTGTTTGCGCGGCAAACCAGCAGCAGTATAGAACGTTCATTGATTATAGCTCCTTCAAAAACTCATTAATAATTCATGAGGAAAACACAAAGGAAAATCATGACGGTGACGTGTCTCTATATGTAATAGAGACACGCTCGGTATTTTCGATGATCTTTTTCTTCGATTTTGCGGCTCAGACAACTTTAATTTTCAAGATTGATTTCTATATGAGTTTATTATATGCATAGTTTTTGAAGCCATTTAAACAAACTCGGCTATCGCCTCTTGTTTTAAGTCTGATAAAACACTGCTGCTCATGTTTTAAATAGTACATTAACGTCTGTATGAACTTTTATAAGCGTTGCAACAGGTGTATAGTTAAAAGCCCATTGATTATTATATTCATATAGCTTTACAAATTTAATTATATAACATAAGTATTAATAGTATGTGTAACTAATATATTATATGAGGGAATTGCCCAGAAGAAGAAAAAGGGGAAGACCAAGGAAAAGATGGTTGGATGGAGTAAAAAAGGTGATGGAAGAATCAGGACTTAAAGATCAAGCCAATGGATAAAAGGAGATGGAGACAGGGAGCGGCGGACCTTGCACGAACAGAAACAAGGTCTAGTAGATGCTGCTGCTGATCATGATGATGACGATGATGATATTAGCCAATGGTCTAATATATTAGCCAATATTTACCTCCAAGTGCCAGAAGGTATCTCACATTTGAGAAGATTATTATTGCAGTAAGTTGTTGCCAAATTTGCTAACGTTGACTTCAGTGTTGAAGTTTTATTTTCTCTATTCCACTGGTTAATGGAGCCATTGGAAAATGTTAGAACGACGCTGTCTGACGACTGGAAATCTAAGAAAAATCAAGCAAGCAGAAATGCCATGTGGAGTTTCCAAATTATTTGCTCAGCTAGGTTAATGCGCTAGAACTAAGATATCCAACGGGAGCGAGTTTGGTGAATGACGAGTACCTATTGGTCTATGAAAACATGCAGTCAATCTAAAGAGGTCTATTGCACTGTCTGTGTGTCTATCTGTCTGTCTGTCTGTCAGTCTGTCTGTCTGTCTGTCTGTCTGTCTGCCTGCCTGCCTGCCTGCCTGCCTGCCTGTCTGACTGACTGACTGACTGACTGACTGACTGACTGACTGACTGACTGACTGACTGACTGACTGACTGACTGACTGACTGACTGACTGACTGACTGACTGTCTGTCTGTCTGTCTGTCTGTCTGTCTGTCTGTCTGTCTGTCTGTCTGTGCTCTTTCATCCCTAACATTGTAGTTGCTAATTAATATTAACATAATTTACTTATTTCTATTTCGCATAATGTATTATAATATTCTTGTTCTCTCTCTCACTCTCTCTGTAAATATTTCATATTTTTTTTATAATAGTCTCGGCTTTCGTGTAAAGCAGTCTTGTAAATACTGACAAAATTCCGAGTTTAAATAAAGTTCTCTCTCTTTGTCTGTTTGTTTGTCTGTCGTGTCTGTCAAGAGCGTGTGTTGTGAAGTAAGAGGTATGGCCTGGGTCGATCCTCACTTCCGGCAATCGTTGCACGCTGTTCGTCCTTCGAGTACATATATACGGACTTCTGAATTGCTATAACTCAGTCATATATGAAGATTGCATGCGTGGAGTATATACGATGCATGAAAGACTTTGTAATGACAAGCTGTATATGACATGGCAGAGTAAAAATGTAGTAAAATGTATAGATTAGTTTTGATCACGAAATATATAATGACGTTTCGAGCGGAGCCCTTGACATTTTACTCTGATAAAAGGCACCGCACATGACAAAACGTCAGTATTTCGTTATCAATAATCTTGACAGTTCACCACCTTTTCACTTTGCCCTATCTAAAACACTGTCTACGCTCACTCTACTTTATAGCAGATGAAATAAAAACAAAAAAGAACTGTTTAATAAAGTCTATTATTCATGAGTTACTTAGTTATACAAATGTTTGAAGAAACCGAGTGAGAGAGAGGTAAAGTGAAAAGGTGCATGGTAAATTGCCGAGATTTTTAGAACTGAAAAACTGACGTTTCGAGAAAAGCCCTTCACATTTTACTTTGACGAATGACTCATTAAACTGACTAATCTTGCAGTTTACCACCTGTTCACGCGTTGCTCTAATGAACTATGTAAAACACCGCCTATACGCATGCAGCTAGCAGCATTCCACTCTCACTTTATCTATATTTGTCAGATATAAATTAGATACATGCATGCATACAGCATACACACAAAATATATATATACGTATAATTGGTAGTCCACTTTTTTAACACTGCACCCGAAAGCGTTTGGCAGTTAGGAACATACATATTATGATTTACATATATGTAAAATACTGATGTGATTTTCTTGTTCTTTAAAATGGGCTTATGACTAAGTTGTGAATCATATAATATGAAAAATGTACTTTCGTATATACACTGTACCACAGCTCGACAAAGCCTGGCTGGCTATAATAAAATCATAAAATAATTATATGTATACCGAAATCTCAGTCGTGCACTAGAAGTCAATAAAGCTAGCGGCATTCGTTCAAAACTCCATTCAATAAGGCAGCAGTTGGTTGCTATGTTCAACGGCGAGATCACAATTGGTAATATAAGTTTGTGGCTTTTTCGCTAATCTCCTCCCTTATAACAATATTAATACTAAGAATACTTTATTTCCAACCCAAGGCACCACAATAAAATTAACACAAACGCGTTGGACATACAGATTAACAAGTAGTGTACGTCTTCTCACTAACCTGACACAGGAGCACAAGTTAAGACCTGTAAGCTGGCCAACATAAACGTTATAACTCCAACGGCAAACATCATTGAGCAAATTAATATTGATACGCCTATTTCATCGGATTAAGTTTCCAACTAAAATACGACATGTATATATTTATCCAGTCTTATAAAATGCGTCTGTAATTCCACATGCATGTCTGGATATTTGTCTTATATTCGTTGCTATAGGAAACTAAAAACAAGTAGAATTTGCATAAACGATGTGACATGAATTTTTAATGCACGAATTTCCTATAAGTATTTTACTCTCATTATAACGCCAGACGACTTTACTCGTCATTGGAAGGCCGCTAAAGTTGGACGAGTTCAATTAACCCCCGATCTTAACCTAAAATTTCAATTCTTTTTAGTATTTTTTTACTCTGGCAGTGGTTATAACGCCAGACGATCTATTCTTGACCCTAAATTTACTCTGGCTAACGCCAGACGATTTTACTCGTCATATAGGGTTGAAAGTGTTAACTTTACTGACTATAGGTTTGAATGACATTTGAAATCATGGTCAATAGAGATATGGTCTGAAAACTTGGAAAACTTCAAAGCGCGCCAATATGCTATAATGAGCTGTGATTTTATGTTGAACCGTACCTTACACCGTGCTTATCCTTTTTTTTTAGCTAGGTTTATTGACTATATGTTGAAATACAAATGGCGATCAAAAGTGATTAAAATATTTTTAGCAAAGCAAAAGGATAAATTTGCATAGCTTTTCAGCAAAATAATACTGCTGTTTCGAGTAGAGCCCTTCTGCTTGAACAATCAACTGAATTTAACCGAATTACATGTATTTTTAATCACTGCATGAAATCCTAATTTGGCTGATCGATCTTTAGTTAATAGCTTCTTCGACTTAATTTCATTATAAAGAAGTATTATTTGCCATTTCTCTCGATGAAAGTACGTATTGCATGTGAGGATTTTGATGATGAAACAATTGATTTTGAATTCCGAACTAAAGAAAGGGCCTGTTTATATGGCATCTCCATATAAACAGGCCAGCATAGTTTTACCCGGCCAGCCGAGTTCCCGGTCGGTAGAACAAACACTGTTTTTCTCACCGCAGTGTTTATATGAGACAGACGAGTCAACTCGCCCTGGCGACAACTCGGCGCTGGCAGCCGGGATCTCGGCAAGGCGGGATAAACATTTCCCCATATTTAGAAACACTTTTCCCCGGGTAACTCGGCGTAGCGGGATTAATTTTCTATATTCGTTGTTTATATGTCACTTTCGTTGATGAGAATCGTCTCAAATATTACAACTTGCCAGGTAACTCGCTTTCATGTAAACAGAACGTAAAGTTTATCCCGGCAAACCGGGTAACTCGGCTGACCCAGTAAAAACCCGCTAACAATTAGAACCTATATACATTTTACCAAATCAGCCTGGGATAGGTTCTTTCTTACATTCTTATATAAATAAATTCTTAATTTCAGCCTGAGGTACTTAACAGTGGTAGGTTCTTGTTATAAACAGGCCCTAGGAATATGTACATTTTAAGCAATTTACATATGCATGTAATGTCACATGTTGTGACGAACATTGCTATATATCTTTCAAAATGGAAATACCTTCCCACTTCCGCTTCTGTAGTTGGTTGTGTATTACTGTATTTCTGTAGCCGCTACTGAAGCGCGAGGAAAGTCTAGTGAGTAAAAGTCGCCAATTCTTGATGTATATTCGTCTGTTGGCATCGATTTGGGATAAAAATTCATTGTATTATGATTATTTAAAGTACTATTTAAAACATGAGGAGCAGTGTTTTATCAGATTTAAAACACGAGGCGATAGCCGAGTGTTTTAGATCTGATACTAAACACGTACTGCGCATGTTTTAAATGTTTTCAAAAACTATCCAGCGGCGGAAGATAGGTTTGGTAGGGGGGCTGTACTTCGAGCGCCAAAGGCGCGAGAAACCTCTTGGGGGTTCCGGGGGCATGTCCCCCCGGAAAATTTTAAAATCTAGAGTCTCTGAAATGGCGTTTCCTGCGTTTTGGGGGAAGATTTTACAGAATCCTAAGCGTTATAAAACCTTTACCGCCCACAACAATTTTTTCATTATTCTTCATTTTTTTCGGCCTTTCTTTATTCTTGCCATTTCGATATGGCTCATTCATAATACTACTGGTCAGCAGTCATGAATGCTAATACGTGGAGTGGAGTACTTCACGAAATGAGTTTTGAGCTATCATCACACGGCACGATTTTTCTTTCGATTTCACCAGGATTGTCACCCTGCAGTGATATGGAATTTTCAAAATGCTGTATATCGAAGATGTATAAATATTCAACGTATAATCACCCTTACCTTCGGCGCAAAGGCAGGGGGGCTCAGCCCCCCCCCCCCTTTTTTCACTTTTACAAAGTTGTGGGGCCCCCCTGTTCCGCCGCCTATGCCATATAATAAGCTCATATAGAAATCAGTTTTGAAAATTGAAGTTGTCTGAACCGCAAAATCGAAGAAAAAGTTAATCGAAAATAGCGAGCGTGTCTCTATCACATATAGAGACACGTCACGATCATGATTTTCCTTTGTGTTTTCGTCATGAATTATTAATGAGTTTTTGAATGTGATACAATGTATATTACATATTGTATAGACGTACGAGCCGCGGGGCAGGGGGCAGCTCCCCCTCCCCCCCAGTTGGTAGGATGATTAGTCAAGTCGGGCAACAGCGATCCCAGACTTGGGCAACTTGGCAAAAAATATTACGCGTTTTTATCAAAAAGTATCAAATTTTCACACGCATATTACTATAGAAACACACAGATAATATATTTATAACATGCCATATTGACTTTTGTACAAATAATGTTATATAAACTTGTGCGCGCTGATTATAGATTGTATTTGATATATGATATAAAAGTCGTGCACTTTTTGTTTCAGTCGGTCAAATTTTTGGCTGCCCCACCCTAATTAATTTGTGCCCGTACGCCTATGACATATTGTGACTCTTTTTCTCTTTATCAGAAGTTAGAATCCATGCCTAAGCCTAGCTAACGTGTCACCAGGACACATACTCATACAAAAAATTGTAGACATTCAAGTCAACATGATTAATATATATATATATCATCAGAGAGGAACAGTTTACAAAAATCTTCTTTATTGACGTTTCTGGGGTGCAGCCCCTTCTGAAGGGCTGCACCCCCGAAACGTCAATAAAGAAGATTTTTGTAAACTTTTCCTCTCTGATGATCTATATATAAAATCCGTGGAACTTTGAAGAAAGTTGGCTTTCTGTTTATTTTATATATATATATATATATATATATATATATATTTAGAAATTGACGACAAAAATTCCCTATTGGCAAAACACACACGAGAAACGGATCACAGTTTTGATTTCGAACATGTTGACATCCTAAGCAGATGCCCACAATGGAGCAAAAGAATATTTTTAGAAGCATGGTATTCTATTTGTGACGAGAACTCTCTAAACGAACATATACAAGTCCCCAATGTATACAATATTTTAACTAGATGTTAATACCCAGTTTTTACACACATTTTTAAACTTTTTGAATAGTTTAACATATATCATTCATAGCACTATTGTTTAAAACTCTCTAATTGTTTTCTCTACACCTATATAAGGACGCTATTCTGTAATTTACCAGTATTCATCAGCTGAAGAAGGTTATAGTAATTTTAACCGAAACGTCCTTGTGAATTATTTTTAAGCCAGAGTCAACAAATAAATATATATTTTTATATTTTTATTCTTATTCTTGTATATATATATATAATGATATTAGGTGTTACTCCGAGTGACGAACCATACCGGACAAGTAGAGACAGGGGCGGACTGGCCAGTCGGGCTTACCGGGCAAACGCCCGGTGGGCCCCTTGCCTGTTGGGCCCCCTTTGGGCCCTTAAATTTTTTTGACTTTGCAAAAGTAAAGTATCAATCAGGCAATACATGCCTAGGATAAAATAATTATCTAGCGTTTATAGTGGAAGCTATAGTTTCTTCCGACGTTTCGAGTTCCGGAATTATGAAGAAAGCAATTAAACGTACGTGGTGCAGAGAAGGCGTAAGAAAAAGGTGGACGACTTGCAAGAAGCAGCTCCTCCGAAAAGAGAACAATGTTTAGGGTCCGTGGAGTTGGAGGGAAGTGCATGGACCAATCTTCGAGTCGTTCTTTACAATTTGTTGAGGTTACTCAAAAAGAAAATGTGGATCTAAAAAGTTTGAAACACTTCAAACATCTGATCTACAATCATATTAAAATGTATGTTGTATAGATAGTCGATAAGTGGTTAGCGCATGGGAAAGAATGCGTACGGAAATGAGTCGTCCTTTGTTTTTATTGGCAACCCTCAGGCCTTAACAGGCTTTGACATTACAGTCCTCCATGCATATCTTTACATTTAATATACTATTTAAAGCCTAATTTGGACAAAATCATTGTTAAAAATGACGAAATGTGCCATTACAAACATGTTTTAAAACTAGTAAAAGTTTGCTCAAAACTGCTGTCAGAATGCGGGTAATGCCATTCCAGAGACCCAAATTTCAAAAATTTTCCGGCGGATGATCCCCCCGGATCCCCCTACACATGCGGACCCACAACAACTTGATTTGGAAACCGGGCCCCATTTTACAGTAAATCGCCCAGGCCCCTCTGACGTAGCCAGTCCGCCCCTGAGTAGAGATGTTACTCCGAGTGACGAACCATACAGAACAAGGTGAGAAAACTCTACTTGTCCGGTATGGTTCGTCACTCGGAGTAACACCTAATATCATTATTCTCCACCCGAGTTCATTGTCCCATAATAATTGTTCTAAATCTATATGTATAAAGACTAATGTCTACATATTGAAGAAACTAGTATGTGATTCGAAATATCAAATAACCCAAGTACCATCATTCGACCACCAGCTCCCAACTTCAGTGACCTGTCGCTCAGTCGGTAGAGCGTCGGACTAGTAAACAGAAGGTCGGGTTCGACGAATCTACATGTTTGGTGTTGTGGGAGTAACACACACACCTGTCCATTTGGAACCACTTTTGTTTACAAAATACCCTCCCACTTCTTCTTCTGTGGTTCGTTGCGTATATACTACTATACATGTATTTCTGTAGCCGCTACAGAAGCCAGAGAAACTTTTTTGTTGACATTGTTGTACATTAGCTTTAAATGGCGAATGTTTATCAACAATCCTTAAGACATTACAAAGTCGTGAAAAGGTGGTAAACTACCGAGAATTGTTTTGATAACGAAATACTGACGTTTCGAGCGGAGTCTTTCGTCCTACATGCACAGTAAAATATGTCAGTGATGACAATAATTGACCTCGGTTTATAAATTTTCCTTAGCTTGTAAATAGGTTGTTTAAAAAGGTGTCCAAAGATGACTGCTATGATACAATAATCCAAAATATATTTTTTCTGGAAAATTTCTACCTACCTACCCCCTTCTTCCGCTTACCTTCCTACCCTCTTTCTTCCCTCCTTCCTTCCATATACCGTCCTACCTTCTTTCCTACCTACTTCTCTACCTTCCTTTCTTCCTCCTTTCCTTCCTCCCCTCCTTCGAAGGTAAAGACCGAAAACGATGGCGACCGAAATGTAACTGAAAGAAGAAGTGATATTGGGCATTTCATTCGTTTACATAGCATGTTCTAAGGATTTTGGGTGAAGGAAAATTCGAGTGTAGAATATATACATTTTAAGACCAAACCGGGACCAGTTGCGAAAAATGCAACTACACAGGCCTTCCGGCAGGAATTGAACCCACGACCTTGCGATGCTAGTGCAATGCTCTGACCACTGAGCCATGGAGGGCGTTGCCGAGAGCTTGATCGGGAGTTCTGTATATATAATAAGGTGGTAATGCCAGGAGAGAATTGGGTATATTATAAGTGATATTGGGCATTTCACTCGATTACATAGCATGTTCTAAGGATTTTGGGTGAAGGAAAATTCGAGTGTAGAATATATACATTTTAAGACCAAACCGGGACCAGTTGCGAAAAATGCAACTACACAGGCCTTCCGGCAGGAATTGAACCCACGACCTTGCGATTCTAGTGCAATGCTCTGACCACTGAGCCACGGAGGGCGTTGCCGAGAACTTGATCGGGAGTTCTGTATATATAATAAGGTGGTAATGCCAGGAGAGAATTGGGTATATTATAAATGATATTGGGCATTTCACTCGATTACATAGCATGTTCTAAGGATTTTGGGTGAAGGAAAATTCGAGTGTAGAATATATACATTTTAAGACCAAACCGGGACCAGTTGCGAAAAATGCAACTACACAGGCCTTCCGGCAGGAATTGAACCCACGACCTTGTGATTCTAGTGCAATGCTCTGACCACTGAGCCACGGAGGGCGTTGCCGAGAGCTTGATCGGGAGTTCTGTATATATAATAAGGTGGTAATGCCAGGAGAGAATTGGGTATATTATAAGTGATATTGGGCATTTCACTCGATTACATAGCATGTTCTAAGGATTTTGGGTGAAGGAAAATTCGAGTGTAGAATGTATACATTTTAAGACCAAACCGGGACCAGTTGCGAAAAATGCAACTACACAGGCCTTCCGGCAGGAATTGAACCCACGACCTTGCGATTCTAGTGCAATGCTCTGACCACTGAGCCACGGAGGGCGTTGCCGAGAGCTTGATCGGGAGTTCTGTATATATAATAAGGTGGTAATGCCAGGAGAGAATTGGGTATATTATAAGTGATATTGGGCATTTCACTCGATTACATAGCATGTTCTAAGGATTTTGGGTGAAGGAAAATTCGAGTGTAGAATGTATACATTTTAAGACCAAACCGGGACCAGTTGCGAAAAATGCAACTACACAGGCCTTCCGGCAGGAATTGAACCCACGACCTTGCGATTCTAGTGCAATGCTCTGACCACTGAGCCACGGAGGGCGTTGCCGAGAGCTGAAAGAAGAAGGATGTGTCCTGAAACTGTTCAAAGCCGCCTGTGAAGAATTCTGCAATGCATGGTACATTCTACTTAACTCGAGAGAGAACAATGACGAAATTTTGACACATACGACTCTTTACGGATTTTAAAGAGAACTAAATGATGATTGTTATTTTTTATCAACAACGAAAAAAAGTAAGAAACCGAACGAGAAAACCAGGAGAAACTAAACGCCTTGAGTAAATACAAATTGGCAGTGCATATTAAGCAGCCGAGGAAAGTTTAACGGTAGGAGATTCGTATTCACCGGTTTATCGGATTGAAGTCGGTATATTTTCAAAATCTATTTAATTACTCCGAGTTAAAACGATAGAAATCTTGAAAATATAAATCAATATAAATAATATTTCGTCTTGAGTTGTCTTTGGACGCTAGGAGATGGCATTGTGTCTTCTCTTGGCCACTATTATCTATTTTTCAGAAAATTTCTTAATTTGTCATTTGATTCATCTCGTTTTCTTATTATATTGACTTCGTATGCTTTTTCGGTATGTAAATATATATAACTACAGTCAGATGAACTTTGTTAATTTTCTCAAGTGTTTTTTATATAATTCTCAAGTGTCTGCTATAAGATTTTGACATGGTAATAAAGTTATCATCATCATGATCATCAAGTGGATTAAATTTACAGTAATTAAGGTTCAACTTTGGAATTTATATATTAAAGCAGTTAGATTTATATAACTACGCACATGTCAAGAACGAACTAACGCACATGGCCCAAAGCTACATCTCTTCGTACCGTCCAACTCCATCCGACTTGAAGAAATATCACATCCTGAAGAATATAAGAAATAACGACAACATCAAATAAATATTCTTGCCATAAAGATTCTTGCCATAAAATATTGAATAATCAGTCTAATTTTAAACTCTCAACTAAGGATCCTTACGCTATATAGGGAAGCTAAGCTTCAACGCTTGCTATAAGAAAACTAAAAAATCAAGGTTCTCTAGACGAAACAACGTATTGCAACACTGCTCCAACGGGTTCACAGCCAGCTAGATTTTATGGTTTACCTAAGCGACACAAACACCGAGAACCTGATGAAGCTCCTCTTCTTAGGCCTATAGTATCTTCTATAAATGCTTATAATTACAAATTAGCTAAATACTTATGCTCCATTCTTAGTCCTCTCATACCTAGTGATTACACCACCACAGACTCTTTCTCTTTTGTTGAAGATTTCTTAAACTTTGATTCTAGCAAACAAATTTTTCATATCTTTTAATGTTGAAAGTCTTTTTACCAACATTCCTCTAACCGAAACTATAGATATTGCCATAAATATGATTTTCGATAACAATCCTACGTTTCCTATTGACAAAAAGAATCTCAAAGAATTATTTTCTATTGCCACATCACACACACACACTTCTTATACGATGGTTCTTTCTACGACCAAATCGATGGAGTGGCTAGCTATGGGCTCTCCTTTAGCACCAGTACTCGCTAATGGGTTTTCATGAACGCTCTTGGCTAAACAATTACAACGTTTTTACAAGTTACAATGGCCCCAACGTTTTATTCTACCGCAGATATGTTGATGATACTTTCTGCATTTTTCATACTGGAAATGAGGCCATGTTATTTTTCAACTACCTCAACTCGCAGCATGTTAACATTAGATTTACGTTTGAAAAAGAGGAGAATGGCAAACTACCTTTCCTAGACGTTTTAATTACCAAATCATCCGACACGTGCAACACATCAATTTTCCATAAGAAAACTAACACAGGCCTACTCACGAGTTTCCTCAGTTTTTCTCCTCTTACTTATAAAACCGGTTTAATAAGAACTCTCATTGACAGGGCTCGAAAAATTAACATTACCGATAGTGGTTTTCAGAATGATTTAAATAAACTCGCTTTTACATGACACCAACTCGAACGCACCAATTTCTACTACAGATTCAGATCCGCCAGCAGATAAACAAAATACTCGCTACTTCAAACTTCCCTATATTGATTTCTATTCAAAAATTACGGAACAAAAATTAAAAGGTCTTATTAAACGGTTCTGCACAGACATACAAATCAAACTTGTCTTCTCATCTGATACAAAATAAAAAATCGTTTCTTTGATCTCAAGTCCTTTGTAGTTTACCAATTTACTTGTGCGGGATGTAACTCCCATTATATTGGCGAAACTACTCGTCACCTTACTACAAGGATAAAAGAACACACTTCTACAAATAAAAACTCACACATCTTTAAGCACCTACAGAAATCATCCTCCTGTAAGAACAAATACTCTCAATCATGTTTCAAAATTTTAGACTCCGCTAAATCTTTGTTTTCACTTAGACATAAAGAAGCCGTCTAGCGTAAAAAACAAGTATAGAAATTCTAATTATAGTGGTGGAGATGTAAAGAGAGAGAGAGAGGAGGGAAAAAAAAATTATAAACTAAATATAGTGTTAAAATGAGAGACTTGAACGTTTAGGTCAGGTTTGGTTTTCTTAATGTAAAGAGCTTCCTTTAGTTTCAGTGTGATGGAAGACTTTGCCGTGTCTAGAATGTTAAAGCATGATGAGTTGTATTGGTTTTTACATGAAGGGGATTGTTGAAGATGTTTGTATATGTGCGAAACCACTTGTTTGTACATAGGCGAAACCACTCGTCACCTCACCACATGGATTAAAGAACACTCTCAGACCGACAAAAACTCGCACATATACAAACATCTTCAACAATCCCCTTCATGTAAAAACCAATACAACTCATCATGCTTTAACATTCTAGACACGGCAAAGTCTTCCATCACACTGAAACTAAAGGAAGCTCTTTAATTAAGAAAACCAAACCTGACCTAAACGTTCAAGTCTCTCATTTTAACACTATATTTAGTTTATAATTTTTTATATTTTTTTTTCCCTCCTCTCTCTCTCTCTCTCTCTCTCTCTCTCTTTACATCTCCACCACTATAATTAGAATTTCTATACTTGTTTTTTACGCTAGACGCCTTCATTAGAATGACATGTCACCTTGTCAATATTCTCCTCAGTTTGTCACATCGTGTTAGAATTTAATTTTTAGATTAGTATCACCATTGTAATACAAATTAGGTTAAGTTATATAAATACTGCTTGTAAATATTTTAATCCATTACTGCTTAGTACTGAAGATGGCATAAGTGTTGCCGAAACATGTTTACTTTTAAAAAAATTGTCGTTTATTTGAAGTGTATTTTAAGTCTTGTGCTTTTGAGATCATATGGAAACATAAAGAAGCCTTATACATTAATAAATATAAGCCTGATCTTAATATCCAAGTTCATCATGTCAACACCATTTTTAGCTTATAACCATTTTTAGCAATTTTCTGTCAGTAATTAATCATTAGCTCGATATCTCAGCCTAAGACTATTCACACTGTAATATAATTCTATTAGATGCGTCATAGCCTTGTTATTTTAATTAGCATATCGTATATATATACCGCCTGTAAAAATAATTATTCTTTCATATCTTGTACTGAAGATGGCATAAGTTTGCCGAAACATGTTTACATTAAAAAAATTAAGTGAAAGTTTATAGTAACTTTAGTGCTATTAAGAATATATATATATATATATATATATATATATATATTGAACTATGTATGCTCCTCCACTTCGGTGTTGTTGAGCATTTTGTGAAGTTGCCGTGGGTACCTATTAGCGATAATGCAACGCTCACTACCCTTGTGGAAGTTTGAGCACTCTGGGCCCACATGCGCACTTCACGCTATCTGAATGTAGTTCACCGATGCTGTCCCACATGCGGTTGTTACCGACGATCGAATGTGTATAAGTAATTGATGAAATTCATTCAGATTGTTCCAAGCTACACTGATGAGCTGTAGTACAGCGAAACACCGTGTCTGAGTCGTGTGTATATATATATATATATATATATACTATAAGTGGGCTTACCTCACGCCGGGCGATGAAACTGACAGTAGCGACCATCAACATTTGAGGTAAGCCCACTTTATAGAGCGTTTTCACTCACGTGATCGGTGGCCCCATTGGGGTGGTGAAACAATACGAAATATTTGAATAAAAAAGAGCTAATTCCCATACCGTACATCAATATGGCCGCCATTTCATTGTTTTGGTACACCAATATGGCCGCCGTGACGTCAGATGAAAACGCTCTATAGTATATTCGCTCTATCTTTACGGTATTGAGCACTTTTCGACATTTCGCGAACAACACTTTGTTTGTTTGAATATATATATATATATATATAAAGCGGGCGAGGGGTTATTGCGTTCATGTATTTCTAGTAAATTGAAATAAGTTTTATCCCGACACAGAACGCGTCATTTTGATGCACAGTCAAGATTACAAACTGGCTTATTCGAGATAACCCGAATGTTAGATGCTTGGGCGACCTATGTATTAATTTCTCGTTCCCAGGGCTTTCTTAGGAAAGCTAGCCACGGCCAAGTCAGCCATATATATTTTAATATAAATGATATGGAGTTGGAACTTGGAACGTTTATAATATGTCTCTAAGACGATCGAAGGAACGTTTAATTTATTTTTTTATTTATATCTTACCAACATTGTGTTTTCTAGTTACTTTATTGATGTATACTAAACAGCAGAGATATTACAATCAAAGACTACAATCAATAGGTAAGGTCAGGATTTTATATACAGTATATAAATTATTAAATGATTTTAAATCATAGTATTTTGTTGGTATTTGCTGATTAGTTTATTCAATTGATTTAATATATTAATTTTACAAATTTTTTTTCTTCATAAATGACATTGGTATTCGTAGTTTTGTGTCCTATAAACATTATATTTGAATACTAAATACAATTCCCATGCTTGTTTTGCTATATTTTTAATATGGCACTATTATCCAACAGTATGCCTATTAACCCCTCAAATAACCCTGCCCTGAAAAACCCTTATTAATTCAAGTATAAGTCCCAACTATGATTATTAAACCCAACAAAAGTACTGTTCATAAATGTAGCCTATAACCCTATATACAGTATATATATATAACACATACATAGATGTAATATGGTGTTTCTGATTGGCTACCGTGCGTGCTCCATAACTCGATGGAGCACACCAAGGGGAAGCCAAAATGAAGAAGTAAGTAATCATTTCCTTGAGGTACCTCAAAATATTACTGGCTTATATTCCACATAAGTGAGCTCTGTACAGGAAAATATCAGACCAAGGTTTTGACAGTACAGATTGAGCTGCAGGTGAGATTTGTACAAAAAAGCCCAAGGTCTGATATTTTCCAGACAATTTTACTCGTCATGGGAATACCCCTGGTAGTCAAGGGGTTAAACAAGATTTTGTCAAGATTCTCAACCTGGGAAATTATTAATTATATGGCTATTTTAAATTAAGGTTTTCAATGTGTATATCATTATCAAATCTTGGTGGGTAATGTGCACTTTTGATGCAATGTGATGCAATAAAAATATTCTGTTCAATTTTCACTCCAGCTACAATATTCAAGGTGGATTTGTCTGATGTTAATATGAGAGAACTAGAAAAAAATCTCACATTTGTTCAGAATGGTGGTTGGTACAAACCTACAAATTGCACATGTCACAGCGATAAAAAGGTACCAGTCAGAGTACATGTATATAATTTATATAATGGTATGTCATGGTTCAATGGTGTTTTGACCAGTATGATGATCTGTCTACACTGTACATAGTGGATTTTTATTTAAGGTAGAGGATGATAGGGATAGTTAACCTTGTGGGTACTAAAGACCCTAACTTGATGAAGTAAAATCATCTGGCATTTATATAGACAGATAAAAATAATAAAGGGTTGATTTTGGCTGGTCACACAGTGAAAGGGTTAAAGTGCTTATGAAACGGAAATTAAGTTTGTCTTATTTGAAAAATCACTTAAAATTATAGAGTAACATCTTTTGCAGTTTTTCATTTCCTTGCTTTGTTCTTCAGATATGTTAGTTTATTAAGTATTTTGAGCTATTGGAGGTGGTTACATGTAAATATATTTTCTATTATCAAACCAAATTAATTTGAATGAAGCATGTTCACAACACTAAACATGTAGATCTTCAAGTGATTATTATATTTGATAATAGCAAAGATATATAACTTTCTTGATAACTCATTGTGCATGTGCGATGTCAAAATGTTTAATTTGCATATCAAACAAACTAAAATATCTCAACAACGAAGCAAGGAAACGAAAAATTGCAAAAGATGTTACTCTACCATTTTAAGTGTTCTTTCAAATAAGGCAAACTTAATTTTCATTTCATAGGCACTTGACCCAGTTAACCCTTTGACTACCATGTAAATACAAATTGTACATGTAAATATATAAATACATGTAAAATAAATACATATATACATACCAGTACATACATGTACATACAACATACTTAATTCATTCATTCATTCATTCATTAAGTAATTAATAAAATAATAAATATTTAAGGGGGGTCTGGGGGCATGCTTCCCCGGGAAATTATGAAATCTAGAGTCTCTGAAATGCCATTTCCTGCATTTTAGGACAAGGATTTACAGAATTCTAAAGGTCCAAAAACGTCATAAAATACTCAAGAGACAACACTGGCCTTGTTAAAAAGTGTGTGTGGGGGGGGGGCAAACATATTGTGCCTCCCCCCCACCAAAAAAGTCCCCCCCCCCCCACACTTCTGATGCCCCTGCTTTTCACAAATACTTACACATGGTTGTTGCCCTTGGAATGTTGAATTCAACGATGTATTATCTGTTTATCACAAAGTTCACTTTGTTGTGAGAGAGGAGACTCATCAATCACCATATCATTCAGTCACTCTGTATTATTAGTCAACTCTTTCTGATCAGAATTGGTTTTTAGTATTTTATTCTGGCTAATTAATTAATTAAATAAATAAATAGATAAATAAATAAATAAATAAATAAATAAATAAATAAATAAATAAATAAATAAATATTAATAAATAAATAAAAACCGCTACAGTACCAGTAAATGAATCGATTTGGTCTAGTCTTGAGCTTGGTTTCCTTTGTTAATTTTCTTAGGTGGCCATAATTATTCCTTACCGAGACCGTTACAAGCATTTAGGTGTCTTTTTACGATATATGCATCCATTTCTAAAAAATCAAGAAATACACTATCGTATCTTTATTATTGAACAGGTATTGTTTTCAGAAACTGAATTTACATGACATGTACCTTGCCAATACGTACATATTTTGTATTTTTATCACATATCGGCTAGACTTCTCAACATCGCGTGTATGATTTGATATGTCCACGCGATGTGGATTACACTACTGTACGTTGTAAGACATTACGCTTTATTGTAAGAGTCAGTTCGCGATGATGAAAGACATCAATATGCCGTATGTTTTAAGACTTTACACTATGTTGTGATATGTTACACTACGTTTTAAGACATTACGCTACATTGTAAGGCAATTACACTACGTTGTAAGACATTACACTACATTGTAAGACATTACACTACGTTCTAAGACATTACGCTACGTTCTAAGACATTACGCTACATTGTAAGACATTGCACTACATTGTAAGACATTACACTACGTTCTAAGATATTACGCTACGTTCTAAGACATTACACTACATTGTAAGACATTACACTACGTTGTAAGACATTACGTTACATTGTAAGACATTACACTACGTTGTTAGACATTACACTACGTTGTAAGACATTATGCTACGTTGTAAGACATTATGCTACGTTGTAAGGCATTACACTACGTTGTAAGACATTACACTACATTGTAAGACATTACGCTACATTGTAAGACATTACACTACGTTGTTAGACATTACACTATGTTGTAAGACATTACACTGCGTTGTAAGACATTACGCTACATTGTAAGACATTACACTTCGTTGTAAGACATTACACTACGTTGTTAGACATTACACTACTTTGATAGACATTACGCTACATTGTAAGACATTACGCTACATTGTAAGACATTACACTAAGATCCTTAAGATCCATGTTACGCTACGTTGTAACGAGTTACGTTATGTTTTAAGACGTTATGCTACATCGTGAGATGTTACGATACCTTTTGACACTTTATTGAAAATTTGACACCTATAATGAAAATGAATTTAGTACTCACTACTCAAATAACTAATTATATATATTAATCATACTAAATAATTTTAATTTGTCTTAGCTCCTATAATTGTTATGTTCTTTTTAGGCTAATAAAAAACTTTTTAATCGTGCCAAACTAATGAATATTGGCTTCATTGAAGCTGGGAAGATTGACAATTTCAACTGTTATGTTTTCCACGACATTGACTTACTGCCATTATGTGGAGGAAATGATTATTCATGTCCAACATCACCCAGGCATATGTCTGTTGCAGTTGATACTATGGATTTTAGGTACTGTATGTTATATTGCGCCTATAAATGCAGAGATTAGGAAGGTGAAGGCCAATATTATCAAAGTTTAAACAAAGTTTAAAAAGGACGTGTATATACGGAGTTATTCAATAACGATGATAAATAATATACGTTTTTGGACATTCGTCAAGCTCAAAAGATTTCTGAGCCCCAGACCGTGCCCCACAGCGTGCATAATGACTTACTGGGAAAGGTTATATATCTTTGCTATTATCAAACGGAATCAGTTGAAAATGTATATTTTTGTTGTTGTAAGGGAAAAACACACGCACATAATTGCTTCGAAGTGATTCCGTTTGATAATAGCAAAGATATATGTATATAACCTTTCCCGGTAAGTCATTATACATGTTGTGACGTCACTGGTTAGTTTCGCTGTGATGTCGTAAAAACAAAGCAAGAAAACAAAAAAACTGCAAAAGATGTTACTTTGTCATTTCAAAGGTACTTTCAAATAAGACAAACTTAATTTTCGTTTCATAAGCACTTTAACACTAATAGGCATGCAATAGAAATTATGATTCTTCTCGTTTCTTAGTGCCCCATATGAAGATATATTTGGTGGTGTTTCGGCAATCCGTCCTGAACATTTCAAAGCAGTGAATGGTTATCCAAACAGATATTGGGGGTGGGGAGGGGAGGATGACGACATATCTGAAAGGTTAGTGGCAATGGCATGTGTAAATATATGTAGTGTTAACCTGCCTATTCAATAGTAAAAATTTCACTATAAACAGTATAGGCTTAGCCTCAGTGGCGTGACGTAACTTGGGGTGCTTAGTCGATTTGCCCAGTTTTATGAAATCGAATAAAACAAAAATTTCATATTTTGGCGAATTTCAGGGTATTGCGCGCACATCATTTTGCAAATTAATTGGCAGGCTCTTGGCGGGCTCCCCACAAAGTAAGCGCATGGCAAACAGACTTGCTAAACATCCAGAAATTGTATCTATACTTTGTTGATTTTAACACTTTGAAGCCTGACGACGAGTCTTGAGTATTTTACACTGGCTAACACCAGACGGTTTTATTCAGCACAGGGAGAGGTCAGGTCTCAAAGTGTTAAACAGTACCTGTATGTTTACTTTGAGTTGAGCTTGCCATTTTTTTGAAGAATGATGCGCGCAAAAAAGTTCGCAGCTCGTTTTGAACTACGCATTTTATTGGCGGCTTGGAACCAATCAACCAATCAAATGCGTAGTTCAAAAGGAGCCTGCGATACTACGTAACAAACCTGCAAACGTCCGAACGAACTTCCAAACATTTAGCCCGGTTGGCTGATTTTATGTCACGAAGATCTTTCTTTGCATGGCTGCAAAAAGAATTGAAATACTCTGTGTGCTATACTTACAGAAAAACAAAGAAAATTCTGTTGTGTTATATCATTCTGCATTTCTCAAATAGTCGTAATAAGATTTTCGTGACTTAAAACCAGGCCGGTAACCGGGCTAGCCCGCATCATATGAGCAGCCCCTTATACTAGCATTTATTATACTTAAATCATTCTGTAGATTACGTGCTGCTGGTTATAGAATAACAAGTCCTTCGTCATTTAGTGGCATTTATACAATGATGTATCATACTCATTCAGTAGCAGAGGAATTTCCAGAAAGGTACACCATTTTCGATCATATACGCTCCTGTGAGCAACGTTCAGAAATCGTAGATCTAACTTATCTATGTTATACCTAGAACATTTTGACGTACCCCTCAAAACCCCCTTACCTTAGGATTATTGTGTAGCTTAGGGGTTGGGAAACAATGGTTGAATCCACCATGTTTACAGAAACCAGTGTAAAATTGGCTCGTGTTAAAACAACATTTGCTTTTTGGCGAACCACTCAAAATCTCTTTATTTTAGCATTATTGCACGTGTAGTTCATACCGTCAACAAACTTTTTAAGTACATATGGGAGATGAGAAAAATTTCAAAATATAAAAAGAATTCTATAATTACGACGTCTCCCGGGCCCCGGTATACTTACCTTCCCCGAAAAGACGCCTGGACGCGTGAACCACAGAACGTGACTGTGAAAAAAACCCATAGAAACTGACTGAAATATAAGTGACTTCCCCAATCCTGTTTCTTGAATGACGAAATATCTTGGCCATTAAAGGCACAGTGTCACCGTGACGCAAACTTGAAAAACTTCGCGGACAAATTCAAGTTGACATGATTAAAATTATTGTGAATATCACACACGTCAAAACTTGGACTAAATAGTCCGTAAGAAAACGCACTAATAACTTATTCTTTTAACGTTTAATTAACAGTTATACCATGAGCTCGAGTCGTATATGAGCTCATAGCCAACGAGGCGCTTCGCCGAGTTGGCTATTAGTCCGTATACGACGAGAGCGAATGGTATAACTGTTTTATTATATAGCCAAGCACTGTACAAGAGACAAAATTACAGCGAAATGTTTGAAACAACAAACTTCCGGCATAGGCAACTAATACTTCCGCCATGCGTAATGATGCATTCACATAGAGTTTCTCGCTGAGCTGTTCGGCAAACAGCTTTGAAATGTTGCATAAACGTTGCTCGAGAGGCAAAAACTGTGTTAAGCAGATCAACAAAAAAGATCAAAAGGTACCTTTATGAAGTCAAAAGGTGGGTCAGTTGTTTATATTAGCGTTGCTGTCGTAAAAAAGGTTTTGATTTGCAAAAATGAAACTGAAACACCTTCGGCAGTGAAACAAAATTACTTAGTTGGTTGTTTTTGAAAAAGAACATGCTTTTTACTACTCCAAATGCTTATCTAAATAAAAAAGTCTCTTTACTGCTGAGCTCAATCTTAAACGTTTCTAAAATGCGATCGCATGCCTCACTCATCAGCACTCTATTGATCGCCATTTTGAACTCACTGAGTAATTCATGCAATAATCCCAATCATCCCAATAATATATGCCTGAAAATGTGCAGGCACGTTTGTGATTGGTGCAAATCGGCAATGCACAAGCTCACGAGTCCTGCCGTGATTTCGGGCGAGGTAAGTACCGGGGCCCGAGACACGGCTGGAAATCGAGCCTAGACAACTACGTACACATATTGGACAACAATCTTTGGACATGTCGCACAATGTATATTTACTTGTCAATCGCACGATTATTTGTTCGGGGGTAATAAAACACCTATTGGATTCATCTTCGCCCAATATAGAAAATATTTAAGTCTTGAATTTTAATATTAGGTACTGTAGATCAGTAGAAATCAGTTTTAAGCGCATGTTAATACGCAACATAGAAAAAATTCTCCTCTTGATTCTTGGGCAATGTAAAAAATACTTGATTTCTCAAAACTTTGCATTTGTTTTTAGATACAAAACTTTGAAAAAGTGGCAAGAACACAAAGACACTGATGGATTAAATACAATAAAATATGAAGTTTTGCAAAGAAAAGACTTCCAACTTTACACAATGATTTCATGCAATGTATAATTTTAAGACGACTGAGAAACTATTTCGTAAACTACTACGTGTATCGTGTTTTACCACAGGTTATAAACACTCGAGAACAACAAAAATCACTTGCCTGGCCTATTACCTCGTAATTTCCCATGTTCTCTCGTGTTTGTAAAACATTCGAAAACAATAAAAATCACTCGGCCTACAGCCTCGTGATTTTCATTATTCTCTCATGTTTTACAAACACTCGAGAACACTGAAAATTACTCGGTTAACGGCCTCTTGATTTTCATTGTCCTCTCTTGTTTGTAACCCCTGGTAAAACACTCCAACTCGTTTATGAAATATTACTTAAAATACCATTAATAATTTATGAAGAAATTTAAAAAGAAATTAGCCGTACTGAAAAAGATGGCGTCTTGTCCATTTAACCACAATCCGACAATGCGACATGAAATATTGTTTCTTGCAGTATAATCGGAAGATAGCGTTTTGAAAGGTAAACTTTGGTAGGAATGAAGTTCTTGCTTATTCAATGATAAACATTGTTTAGTTGTTATTTGAGCTGATTTGAGAGCGCAAAGCATTATTACTCGGGATGCTATGGTGGGCCGAGTCTAGGTTTCGGCTCGGGGTTTTTTCTTTGTTTTTGGGCGTCACGTTTTTACATTTTTGCACAATTTACTTCCGCTACTATTCATGCTTCCGGTGAGTTGTTTGCCGTATGAATGAATGAGGCCGTAAGACATGTTGTAAATTAGTTGCTCCTTTCGCTTTTGGACAAAAGTTGAACAGCTTTGCCTTTTGAATGAATGAATGAATGAATGAATGAATAAATAAATAAATAAAAGGTATTCTTGCACGTTGTTGGTAGATTTTGAAAGTGACTGGCTGACTTTGTAGTTTAACAGCGATTAGATGTGGCTGACAACTGTCTTGATCGTAAATAGGTTCACCAGTGTGAAGTATGCACCACATTTTCAACCTTCGATTCAGGCTCCGCGTACTTGCCAGTTGCCAGTAGCCCGAGTGAACGCCTGACCCAGGCGTCTTGTTCTTAAATGTACCGCCGCCATCTTTTTCGGTACCATCAATTAATGTTTAATCAGTGCGTGTAAATGTGATACCAACCTCTAGTGCTTGTATCACTTGATACATAATACTAATAGAGTTAGAGACCTATATATAGCGGCTGTATCCAACGCATATATATATATCGGGGCTATCTCAACTCTCAAACAGTGAAATTGACCCTATTTTTTTCTAACACGGTCACTCACTCATATTGTAAATAGTCCATATGTAGTCTACAGTACTGTAAATTAATCATTGCGAGTAAATTAATCAACCGGGACGAGCACTTTGTTTGCTCCATATAAACCCGGGATGAAATTCATCCTGGGCAACCGGGATATCCCGGTACACCAGGATCATATAAACAGGCCCTTAAAATGATAAAATCGCTTTATGAGTTTAAGTTTAATTTTGGTTGAATTGTGTGTTGTGCTCACTGGTCAGTGACTGATGTTTAATACTGCATGTACAGTACAGTACAGTACATGTATATATCATACACCAGTGCATAAAGCCCTGTTTACATGGAGGTAGGGTAACCCTTCTAAAAGGGTTACCCTATTGTATTTCCCTATTTAGGATTTATACACCAGATAAGCTATCCAGGCGTCATACAAAAATCTGAATTTTACAAGTTCACTTCATGTAAAACTTGGGGGCAATGTATATGCTATGTTTTGGAAACAGCCAGTAAAGATGTTAGTATGTGCCATGTTCAAATTAGCAGTACATGTATAAAATATTTTAAAATAACTATCATTTTTTGTGTGTGTCTGTGTGCTTTTCACACATTTTCATGCATTGCTTCTTAATTAGTCTATATCTCGTTCTGTGCTTAACAGCGGTAGTCACATGTACGCATTGCGTACCTATTTTTTTACAAAATGCACTCGAAACCATGCTATTACCTATACAAACAAAATGCAAAACCCGTAATCGACCACGGAAAATAATCGACCGGGACATGTCGCGTCTCAGGCAATGAGAACACACGATTTGAACGGAAGTAACTTGCGCCTTATAATGATACCTGATAAATATGAATTTCATCCCAGGTCAAAAAGCGCGGGAATTTAAGGAAATGGACAAAAAATCAAAAACTCGCCCTAATTCTACTATGTTAGAAGTTATTTCACTTTTATTCAGTGTTTTGTCTCTAGACCTGACCGTTTGGACGAAATTCTGACCGTAATATTCAAAGCTACAAGCATTGTAGTTCCGTAAACTTCATCCCGGTGTACCGGGATGTCGCGTTTATATGGGAAAAAATCTGTCCCGGTGTACCGAGATCTCGGTTGCTTCAACCGGGATCCCGGTACACCGGGACGTCCCGGTCTCCATATAAACGCAACCGCGAAAATAACAGTAAATTATCTACAAGCCGAGATCCCGGTCATTTCTATCAAAGACTTTGGCGTATATTGACAATTTCTTCGATAAAAGAAGGTTGAAGGCTCAACTTCTAGCGAATTTATAAGCCAAATACTGTATTTCTGGCTTTGAGATATTAAATTTGTTTCCGATCAAGTATTTATAGATTTTGTATATAGTATATAAGATAAACAACGTCACAGTTTTGAAACTATTTCTTACCTTGTATAAACTGATCAATGCGGGCAGAAACCGTTCCAAGAAGAAAAGATTTGCAAAGTAATAGTTTAAAATACTTTTCAAAAATCAAAACAGTCATCGAGAGAGCAACCATTATGCAAAGACGAGCTTCATTTTAGTTTATTCCCCACGAAAACAACTTGAGTACTTCTCGAATACCTGGCGATCAATGGCGATCTTCCCGACTATATGGCAATCGTACCGAATATTTGGCGAAAGCTGTCGAGTATGACGTAAGCGATATATGAGGTCCAAGACAATCAAGCTAGCGCGCAAGTAGCCTGGTACCCTGGCCCAATCAAAGAATATGGGCCAGGTAACCACGAAAGACTTCTGCTTTCCTATTGGTTAAAATTTCGCGCGTTTTTATTGGCTATGAGTAAAACTGCAATCGTCATAAGTGGATTTAGCCTTGATGACGCGAGAATGAAATTAGTGGTTACCTGGCCCATATTAAATATTCCTTTTGAAATTGGGCCAGGGTACCAGGTTAGCGCGCAAGCAACACGCTGACAGTATGGCTACCGCTGACAGCGGTAGTCACAAAAACATGCACATTACAGTTCCCTTTCGGCAGTGTCCACTCCTCGTATATTTGGTTGTTTAAAAATTCTTTGCTTCTTCTACCACTACTCGAAAGTTTACTAAAGGCACTAAGAATTCCTTGCAGGTCCTTGACGACAATAAGGAATAATTAGCTTCAAATTTTAACGAATTGTTCTTTTGTGTAGAAAGAGCCTGGGAACGAGGTTGGAAAATGCCATCCGTCAAAATCCGTTGCAGAACGTGATTGGCTCTTTTCAGTTTTTGTTCGCTTCAAAAATTTGCATTGTATTTCCTTTTTTCTGCACTGTATTTCCTTAAAACTGCACTGCTCTTAGCCAACAAAATTGAGAAAATTTTTCATGCATATTATTAACACAAAAACAACAAAATAAAACCGGAAAAATTTTGTGAATTCAATAACCTGGGGACTAAATGATGTACGAGTCGGACGATGAGCATCTGGAAGTGAGTTTTAGGATTCCGAAAGCGATGACAACAAGAGCAACATTGAAAACGATGAGTCTGTGTCACACGCGCGAGGTCAAACTCAGATCCCCCCTGTCCAGTCAGAACTTCCCATGGCCGTGGTGGCGTTGGATATTTTCGAAGATCTAATTTGGATTGAAAAAGGAATACAGTGAAACCTCGTTAATACGACCCCCGTGTGACGAAGAAGAAGAAGAAGAAAATTAAAACTTTATTTAACGAGGGTGGAGTACATTCATTATCGGTCACCCGGTAGTTTTCATAATGGCCCTCCTGACACACTCAAACGTCGTCAACGTGGGCGTTGCTATTTCTTTTAAATATGCTTTTTATTTACTACACTTTAAAAATCTAACTAACTTATGGCTATATAGATATACTTATCGAGAGTCACAAAGTCTAGTTCGTCAATGTTTTTTAAGGCGGCTTCTTCACTCTAGAGTTTTCCACGTTATCGGTTACCAACAGGCTTGGGTGTTGCCTCACTCGCATCTATCTCCACTGAGGTCGTTCGGCGAAGGAATCTCGGCCACTTTGATACGAGACTTCTTCCCAACTAATTTCCCTTGCGTTGATTCTGGCTTGCCGATAATTCTGACTTGCCCAACACTTCACAGGTTTCTTTATATCCTTTACTCGACCACGCTCGCTTTCAATAGACAACGTTGATACTGGCTTGCCGATGAGTTCGACTGTTTCTTGCCCAACGCACGTCTTCACGTGACTCGTGGTTTGCTCGCTGGGTAGCTCTCCTGACTTATCTTCTCTTCGCCTTACAACGAGGACCTCCCACTGATCTCAATAAAACTGGATAGGGCATGAGGCCAGATTTTGCATTGCGTGCCAGTTGTATGATGACGTGACCACTACCCAAGATGGCTGCCACTAAAGTTCATAAGCTTTCGTAGATTGAAAACAGACAAAAAGAGTTATTTTAAGAAATTTTAAACGAATGTAAGGACACAAGAAGTACTTAATAAGGTTTAAGACGCTAATTTCTTGCATTTGTTTCTGTTACTGAGCTACAAAACCTTTAAATTTCGTTGTTTTTCTTCAGTGTCGACAACGAAGAAATTTCACGATAATATAAACTGAAAAACAGACTATGAAATATACGAAGAATTCAATTCCAAGTCTTAAATTGTACCTTTTATAGTAATCTTAATGCCTTAATAATATTTCGTGTTGTGTACTTGCCATATTTTGACTATATTTGTTGTTAAACAGTGAAAACTAAACGAACCGGCATCTGTTGTTGGCTTTACGGCTTTTCAGACTCCCCCGGCACAGAGTACTTAATTTTCCTACCCCCTGATAATCTGACCGTGCTGACGTCAAGATTGCTTATGGCAGCTGTCAACTTTAGGATTGGGAACAAGTTCTAAGGTCACGATGCGTCATATGTTCCACTACGTAAGATGGCGGCGACTGCCACGAAATGTTTGACTGTTGGCCATAGGGAATGGCTCCTCTATTCCGACAGCTGCGCCTTCTTTTAGTGCCAACTCGTGCTCTCATTTGCATATACAGTATCTGTATACTATAATAGTCCCGAGAGATTACACCTCCCACTAAATATCGTATTACGAATTCGCAATGGGATCCTTTTACAATTAATATTTCCACTAACTATTTGGTATAGATCGTTTTCACTCACGTGATCGGTGGCCCCATATTGGGGTGGTGAAACAATAGAGTTAAATTCCCATAGGATAAAGATGGTACACCAATATGGCCGCCATTTCATTGTTTTGGTACACCAATATGGCCGCCGTGACGTCAGATGAAACTAATACTTTACAAATTTGTTGGGTTTATTTTTAAATTAATTTATTAATTTTATTATTATTGTTTATTAAGTTTTAGCAAGTTAATTAAAAAAAAATTACATAACATTTTCCTCAAGAATCAAGAGAACCACGAAGACCGCAAAGCCGAACAGACACAAATCTGGGCGAAACCCATCTAACAATCGTTCCATTACAATCTTCTCTAAGATCTTCAATCTTCAAAAAATGAGATATTGTGAACCTATTGCTCTATTCCTTGATGATGTCCCTATTAAAAGAGTTGAGGCTTACGTACAAATACCTAGGAGTCATTATTGATCCTAACTTGTCCTGGTCACCACACATCGATAAACTATGCAAGAAGGCCTCGTCAAGGATTGGCATACTCAAACGCAAAATGCCTTTCCTCTCAAAATCAACAGCTAATCTTGTCTACAACACAACCATAAGTCCTGTATTTGATTATTGTGGAGTTGTCTGGGATAGCTGTGGTACCACGTCAGCAACAAAACTACAGGGTTTACAGAACCGGGCCGCAAGATTAATCCTCGGAGTAAATTCCTCTACACCTTCCGATATAGCCCTACACCAATTGAGGTGGATTCCTCTGAGTGATAGAAGACAAAATCATAAAGTTATCTTTATAATGTACACATATTTACATTGTGACATTGAAGGAATAAATATGGATCTCACGAAGTACGTGGAAAGACACAGATATAACACCAGAAATAAAGAAGATTTTATTCTTCCTAAGCCTAGAACAAATCAATTAAAGAGATCATTTAAATATTCAACAATTTCTATCTGTAACTCCCTATCAATGAGTACCAGAAATGCTGATAACTTGAGGTCTTTTAAAAGTTTGTTGATGAGTAAAACTTAGTTTATAATCCAAATTCTGTTTTATATATACATTTTTAGGTAGATCTTTTAGTAAATAGATATAATAACTTATTTTGTATTTTATCTTATCCTTTTAACAATTGTAATACACTATGTAATTTATAATATATAAATGTATGTAAATATTTTATAGCTGATTAGTTTCAGGGCGACTAGGGAGAACAGTTTTTAACTGATAGTGTTGCCCTGTTGAAATAAAGCTTATTATTATTATTATTATTATTATTATTATTATTATTATTATTATTATTATTATTATTATTATTATCCGCATCGCCCTCGCCCTTGCTACCGACATCCACCTATCTAAGGGGGCATTTACCCGAGCCCAGGTTGAGTGTCAGCCCGGATCAGCTCGCCACCCCTGGTTATTCTTTTTTCGTGCTTACATGAACCCGGGTTGCCTGCTTTTGTTTTCCAACCTGGGTCAGCTTTTCTCAACACAAATTATCATATTGCCAACACTTTACACGAGCACGGGTCACATCAACCCGTGTTTACATGAAGGAATTGACCAAAGTTCCGCACCGTCGATCGCACCTCTCCAACCCGGGTCGACCTGGGTCTTGAACGCCGACCCGGGTCGACCCCGGTTTCCGAATGCCGAAACCCGGATACCTATAATGATCAACATTAAGTTGGTATGCCTTCAATATTGTTTCTTTACTTTTAGTGTGATCCTGAGCATCCGCACCAATAATTTCTAAGTAAATTGACTTAGCTTTGTCGCTAAGACCATGGATTGATAGGAAACTAACATAGTCATGTGGGGAGTTTTGATGATCTATCAATTTATCGATTTTTTCTTCCTCTTCAAACTTTCCCAACTCGATATTCGGTTCCTCAGTCTCACCTACTTCGCTTGGTTCTCGTCCGGTTCCTTCTGCTTGATTAAAAATTTTATCGTAAGTTCTTAATCTCGCAGCAAGTGCCTAAACACCGTCCTTAGTATTAATAATAGGGACCTTAAGATGCTACGACGACGACGGAATTCTGCGATGTGGCATGGTAGCCGTTTTGGATTCACTGTACGGTCGATGCGTAGCTTAAGGAACCGGTCATTATTTATGGCCGGGGTGGAGGCCGAAGAGAAAATAGTGAGGTAACTAAACAATGAACATATCTGAGGTGGGTGGGGTAAAAAATATTTAACATAATCTTTTTAATTTAGCGTATATAAAGGGGATATTACACGGTGGCGAGAAGATATGGATTTTATGTTCGAGTGGCAAGGACAATATCTCACGAGTGAGCGTAGCGAACGAGTGAGATATTGCTCTTGCCACGAGAACATAAAATCCATATCTTTGAGCAACCGTGTAATGTTCTATTTATTATATGGGCAATGAAATTATACGTGGAAGTGATGTTGATAAACTGGGTTTAATGCAAAAACTACATTGACCTAAAACTTTTAGAAAATGCAAATGAAAAATACAACAGCTTATTCGAACACGTCATTGCTCAAATTTACTTGATTCGAAACTTACGGAAAAAGGCGTAAATTTTGACTTGTCGATATGTCACTCGCGAGGGTTACATATAAGAAATACGCCACTCGGTTCCCGGATGTAGTGAAATATGGATTCTACGAGTGTTTTAGTTGCTAGTAAAATACTCTTCTCCATATAATAAAAAGGGGATATTACACGGTAGCGAGAAGATATGGATTTTATGATCGAGTGGCAAGGACAATATCTCACGAGTGAGTGCAGCGAACGAGTGAGATATTGCTCTTGCCACGAGAACAAAAAATCCATATCTTTGAGCAACCGTGCAATGTTCTATTTATTATATAGACAATGAAATTATGCGTGGAAGTGATGTTGATGAAGTGATGTTGATAAACTGGGTTTAATGCAAAAACTACAACCGCTTGACCTAAAACTTTTCGAAAATACAAATGAAAAATACAATAGCTTATTCGAATTACTTCATTTTACGTGAAAAACTAAATTAAGAGAAGTTACTGGCTCAAATTTACTTGATCCGAAACTTACGGCAAAATGCGAAAATTTTGGCTTGTCGATATGCCACTCGCGAGCGTTACATACGAGAAATACGCCACTCGGTTCCCGGATATAGTAAAATACTTTTCTCTATATAAAATACTGAATAAGTGTATAGCATATAATCAACCCAAAGTTTCTCTAGTTAATGCATGGCATGCTGAATATCCAGTGCTATTGACTAAGTTTTTTTTTATTATATCTTCCACCTTTGGGGAAAGCCGAGAAGGTTTCTACAACTAAGATCTCGGCTGCTTACCTATGCAGAGTCTTGGTTTCAAGTCGTATGATTCCATTTTTCTGTTGAGAAGCTTTTCATTGACTTTCTTCATCTTTAATGGAGACATTAAAGGTGAATAACAGTTCGTGCTGCGCATGACCGCCATCTTTGTTTTGGTGGGTCTCACAAACATGACATTCGTAGATAATTACATGGAGTAGTCAGCTTAATGTAAACCGTTCGGAACAACATGGCGGAAAACCAAGTGATTCGGTGAGGATATCTCTTCGGATTTCTTCTACTTCCGCTAAAAATGTTTCGTTTCAAGTACAAGTGATGAAGAGGAAGCAAGAAAAGCTTACAATCTTGAATAAGGTAATCAGTATATTTTTTGTAAATAGAGATGTAAACATTAGTTTCGTACATGCGCTGTACGGACTGTTATTCACCTTTAATGTGTGCTAATGCTCTTTGACACTTTAAAACATTCTCTACTTTTGGCAATAAAAGATTTAACTTGGGATCTTGTAAAAAAGGGATCTTGTGTAACAAAAAAGGTGTAGGGGTGGGGTAAATATTTTTCTGTTTTACAGTGGTGGGGTTAAAAATGTTTTTTTGTTTTAAAAATGGGGCGGGTTAAAAAATTTTTGTGATCCAAGGTATTTTCTCTTCAGCCCCACCCTTCGCAATAAACAATGACCGGTCCCTAATCATTCGCCCTTTCACTTTTCCAGTTCCTCCAAATAAGTACTCGAATTTACGTTGTGGAAATGT
This sequence comes from Paragorgia papillata, assembly GCA_035771165.1. Classification (NCBI taxonomy): domain Eukaryota; kingdom Metazoa; phylum Cnidaria; class Anthozoa; order Scleralcyonacea; family Coralliidae; genus Paragorgia; species Paragorgia papillata. The sequence goes on from JAWNZC010000236.1 coordinate 688,507, forward strand.
GAAGTTTTTGTGTTCGTCAACTGCGTTCAAAAAACTGTGAGGAGGTTTAAATGCCGTGGCGGTGGCATAGCTCAGTAGATTTCCAGTATTTCCAGGTTCACTGATGCACTAGTGTCGACCATCATGCTGATTTGTTTTCCTTCTATTTCTACTAAGGCATGCGCAGGTAGGTGGTCGTTGCTCGACTGTTTGTTGACGGTGTAGACATACTCATTTTCATCGTCAGTATATCTTGCGATTGGGTCACAGTATTCATGTACAGGCTTCGATTGTGGTGGATTCGTACGGGCAGACGCGGGCAAGATGACCAGTTTTTCCACATGCTTTGCAAGCTTAAGTTTTGCCTTTCGCTGGACAGACCGGTTTATGGAGATATTGTCCACCACAGTTTCGGCATGTGTTTTGTAACTAATTTGTTCTCCGCTCCAATGTTGAATATTTTTTTCTGTTTGAGCGAGCAAGCAGCTGTCGTTGAAAATTTGATTTGTCCTTTATACGCGATGAATGATTTTGTCTCGGTTGGTGGCGTCCTTTAATTGTTGTTCGTTTTGTTGTTCTTGTGGATTGAGTTGATTGTTGATTCACTTCTTGCGACATGTCTTGCTTGGCTTTTGTTTATCTCTAACGATCTTCCGACTTTCAAAAGGCCGGTTGGCTAGGTCATAATTTTCCCATAGAGGTCGTCGTCGCAGAGCTCGAAGAACAGCTCAGGATTTAGTGTGCTCTTTTACCTCTTTGTCGGTATCTGTGAAGTCGCACGTCTTTGCGAGTTGTCGGAGTCGAGTATGATTGTTTGGCTAAATCCGCTTGTCTGAAATTGCAGACCTCGTACGTTATATTTGTTAGCGGAGCAAAATTAATATGCCATCAGTTTCTCCACACCAGTCTTGTAACTTGTAGCCTGCGAGCCGGCTCTTGGGTAGGAGCGGGAAGTGAGATAGAGCCTGCACGCATAGCTATCAAATTTGAATGCCGCCCCTTCTAACGGGTTGTCAAAAGCGACCAATCACAAACCAGACACGCAATGTAAACAAAGAAAACGGTTTTACTTCCTCGCCAGACTAAACGCTAACTAAATATTATTTGGAATCGTCGTTCGCACATTTTGGAATGAGGAGAGCTCTTTGAAATTTTGCTTCTGCTCGATTGTTGCCCGCCATTGTCAAAATTTGGTCTCGAGCTTCGTCTCCGCTTATAATGTGTTGGTCCACTGGATTATATTGTCATTTCTTCCCTGGGACAGAATTAATAAAGTCCATACATGTACAGTATCTTGATTTTCTGTATAAACAATCAGATATGTTTTCCTGACCCACTTGTTTTTAAAGGTAAGAAACTGTATGCACGAACATACCAACAGTTGTTTCTTGAAACAGTTCTTAAGTAGATAGACTTATTAACTTGACGTAAAGCTAGTAGTCGTCAATGACAACATAATGAACTCATTTCAAAATAAATACAAAAGTATTGAACAAAAATATCAAATATACCCTGTGATTCAGATCAAGTCAAAATCTAAGATCAAGACGGTTATTACTCGAGTGCATAAACAAAGCGATAAAAAAGTATTGAAGTGTCAAATTAGAAATGCATTACTATTCAGAGACATGATGAAACAGCAATGTTGAATGTTGATAATATCTGATCCTCGAGCGACGAGCAGTCACCTTGATCAGAAAATCAGATGTAAATTCGTGAATAGCGGCAAATCAGGAGAAATAATGTTAGTCCCAAACCAAAGTGTTCTAAGCACCACAAACGTCGAAACACTATTTTTCAAATCACGTTCACTCCTCGAAAGTTCACAATGAAGTGAAGCATTTCCGGTGCGAAATTGATAATATGGTTCAAGCGCAATGCATTGTGGGAAGAGCTTCGCACCTCCTCTGGATATGCCGTATAGCCGCCGTGCCACTTCGGTACGTCCTGTCTGACTTTTTCCTATCTCTATATATTTTCACATATCGAGTGGAAGAACTGAAAAGAAGGAGCCGGAGTCTTTCAGACTTAATTAACTTTGCCTGGCCATAGGAACTTCAGTCATATAAATAATAATTAAGTTGGAATACAAAAAAATATTCTGTGGTATCCCGCGAGCTTTATAACAACAAATCATTTGATAGGCATGCAAGATTTAATAATGCTATCGGTTTGCTATTCACAACAGTTGCATGTGGTTGCATCAATTTGGTAAATCCGTAAATGCCATCAGTCCTGGCCGGTACAAAAAGCTGTGTGTATTGCAGGCGAATGGTGTTTGGAACCGTATCGTTTGTTTTATAGAAATAATATTTTCTCAATCGTAGGAAGTTGTCCTTTGATACCATGAGAGGACGATTTGCTTTCACACTAAAGTGTTTAACAAACGTGGCAAAGCGAAAAGGTGGTGAAGTTTTTGGAACCAATCTGAAATGCTGACATTTCGAGCAAAGCTCTTCACCAGGTTATTTACTTTGATGAAGGACTCCCCTCGAAACGTCAGTATTTCGATTCAAAACGATTCGGGTCTATCGATCTGGGTCCATCCTAATAATATGATTTTAATACGGTTCGTACAACCCTTCATAAATGATCAAAGATATTAAAAATATTTACCTGATGGAAATATCTTTCAGACACAAATGCACTTCATATTTTACAAATTACCAGCAGTCTATTAATATATGGTTGTACGTCAACAATCAGCATCTCGTCCAATCAGTGAGCTGCGTCCCAATTTGGAACGCTACTACTAAAAAAACAATACTACGCGTGCAGGCTCTCCTTCTCCTCCTTTCCCCAATCCCCCAAAAGAGAGCCGGTTCGCAGGCTATGTAAGTTGTAATTTTTGCTTTCGTCTCCAGTATCGACGGGGTGTCGAAAATCTCGTGGACTGATGAACCTGCAATATATTATTGCTCTTTTTCGCTTGGTGTCGGTGATAAAGTGGAACCTCGCGATACGAGCATACGACCACCCCATTAAAGGGCATGTGACTCGAAAATTAAGTTTGTCTTAGTAAAAAGAACATTTAAAATGATAAAATAACATCTTTTCCAGTTTTTGGTTTCCTTGCTTCGTTTTTGAAATATTCCAGTTTGTTTTATATGCAAATGACACAACTTTCTACGTCACACGTGCATAATGAGTATTATGTGTTACCGAGGGAAGGTTACATATCTTTGCTATTGTGAAACGAAATCACTTGGAATTCTACATGTTTGGTGTTGTGGGTAGAAACACGCACAAGCTTCCTTTGAGTTAAGCCCATGTTTTCATAGTAGCAAAGATATGTAACCTTTTCTGATAACTCATTATGCACATGTGACGTAAAAAGTTGTGTCATTTGCATATCAAACAAGCTGGAATATCTCAAAAACGAAGCAAGGAAACCAAAAACTGCAAAATATGTTATTTTATCATTTTACTGTTCTTTTCAATAAGACAAACTTAATTTTCGAGTCATATGCCCTTTAATACGACCATCTCGTTATTACAACCACTTGTTTCTGACTTGAATACATTCTAAGTATAGTGTAATACTAACTTGTATTCAATATTCATTTTTCATATATAATATATTTTGCATATTGAGGATGGGCACATTTTACTAACTATAACGGGTGAGTATTATTCATACCAGAAGAAAGTGATCGTAATACCGAGGTGGTTGTATAACGGGGGAGTATTATATATACACTGGGCCAAAAAAGGTGGTCGTAATAACGGAGGAGTACTGATTCACACGATCGAATCCGTCATATTAAATTTAACGACGCTTTGAAGGTGTTCACACGACTCCGGAAGCTTCTGGTGTACATCCAGTATTTCAATGCTGTGCACCGTTTAATTAGCCATATCTCGTCAAAAGTAAATGGAAACGAGGAGCAATTCAAAGAATATTATCCCACCAAAGTGTATAGTGCATTCTAGGTTTACAATTTTAGTCTTTCTATTAGGAACTCTTTTTATTGACTATTAATCTTCTCCTATTTGGCGCTAGTCATTGTTGTAATAATGTTATAATTGTTCAAATAGCAGCACAAGCTCTTAGCAGAAGCTTTCCGAAGTCGAGAAGATAAATAAAGTTTTCCATCGCTGAAAAATACGTCACCCTTTGGTCAGGAGCTGAAAATTTATGAACTGGGCACTAAAGTGGAGCGAAAAAGTGCCGGATCTTACGTTCACGCGACACCGCCAAGGGTTCCGTTTTCATTTCGCTCCGTCTATACGGTCGTTTTCAAAACGCTCCGGTTGGTTAGAGCACCGTTTTCACACAATTTCGATCCGGTGCCCTGTGAACGCAATGGCATTTTGTGACTTTTTAGCGCCATTTTCAACTCGCTCCGGATTCGTGTGAACGGGGGTCTTAGATGTAACGTCAAACGCTGTCATAATAAAAAACTAAAGAACTATATGAAATACAAGTAATATATGGCATTTCACTCGATTAAACTGGACGTACTAGGTAATTTTGGTGAAGGAAAATTTCGAGTGTAGAATATAATATACACTTTCGGTATTCAGGGACGTTGCGAAGGAATCACGATTGGGTGGGTGTCATATGACAATGACCAACTTTTTGCAATGATAAATGAAAATTTTCATATCAGAGACATAGTGTAAAAAAGGGGAGAATTGATCGAAAAACTTGTAATGTATAAACGGGTGTTTAGGAGCTGGGCAAAACAAGACAAGACAGAAACATTTTATTTTAATGGCAACAATCAAAAGTCACTGAAACTCTGAAAGTGTTCTGAATATTAATCTAAAAGTAACCAATAAAGCGGAAAACATGTTTAACAATTACAGTGGTAATCAGCAGCAATACCTCGTTTGACCAACTATTTGATATTTAACAATTATTCACCGAAGTGGATTCTATTCACCGACACTGAGGTGAATAATTGTTTTAGCATATACCTCATAAATGAAATGAAAGTTTAACATTCTTATATTTTTCGGTATTTTTATACAAGACACGGCCGCTAGCAACTTGGGCACTTGGTGTACTCGATATTTGTCGACAAAACAGTTTTTACAACTTTCGAATATATTAATAGCTAGAAAATTGTAAAGAAACATGCCTGTGGACACTCTTCTACTTAATTTTGTTGACTTTTCTCGTTATTCTACTACATCGTATCAGTCTTGTTTATCAACAAAATCTCCAGTGCTTCGGTAAACACAAAGCAAAACTGGCCGCCATTTTGTTTTGCCCGCATGTGAATAGTGCAGGATATCCCGAGCTAGAGGAACCAATCAGATTGCGTGAAAAGCACTGTTCACCTGCGAGGTATATGCTAATTAGAATTATTGGGAGGGGGGTGTAGCACCACCACACACCCCCAGTCGCCACGCCCCTCGCGGTATTCCTTCACTCACGTGACGAGTAGTAATTATTTTTGGGCCCGACGAGCACTCTACTGATTTTGGTAGTACTAATAGTACAGCTTTAACAACTTCTGTAACTATATATGTATTTCATAACACGAATATTCCATAATTGCTGCCTCTTTTCTTCATTTTGCTTCGCATTTCTTACTCTATAAACCAGGCAAAAGAAACTTGGTACTCTCCTTATACAGTCGTACATTGATTCTTATTGGTGTTATGATGAATAAAGCCAATGATATGGTCCAGATGCGTACTTGTAGTTTGTTTCAAACATGTCAACTCTATTTCTACGGAGTTTGCAAGGATCTCGCAACGCTAATCACCCTCATTTCTTCGAGAGCAGCGACAGCACAGTTTGATTGTGTCGATTCTCAATGAAACCCGGTAAATTCGGTAGACCCATAACGTTTTTATCATCCGTGGTTATTCTTGGATCTGAACTGTAGGCTAGATATTTCATCATAAACTGAATTGTCTCACACAATTTTTCATCACTACAAATAAGCCTCCCATCCTTTGAAAGTGTCCTTTTTTGTAGACGCGCGGGTCGTCCATATCCATCTCTCTTATTGTATAGTCCTTCTTGGTACGGGACTTCAAACGTCAAAATATTCGATCTTGTTTGGTTGGTCTCGTACGGAAGTTTAATTTTCGCACCATCAAGCATTTCCCGAGCAATTTTACAGAATTCTGGACATTTTGCTTCGTCTTCTCTTGTGTCAACACGAAGCCACGAACTGGCAAAATGTTTAGCTGTCTTGGAGTATGTCGAATACGTTGTCTCGGCAGAATTTTCTGAATTGGTCATATTCATGTTATTAGTATTTCCTGAACTGTTCATCTTTACGTTATTGATAGTAGTCTCTGTCCGAGTGTTCCAAAGTACAGGCAAGTAAACAGTTGTTACGGAATTGTGAAATATCTTGAGAACAATGGCAAAGAAACTCAAAGCAACAACACTTATGAAATACACAGCTCCTTTTCGTCCTAACCCCATTCTTGGCTACGGCTATATTGTTAATACATGTACATTTAGTGTCTTTGCAGCGGCCGATTTGTCTCTGTTCTCTTCATTCAAATGGTTTTAATCACTTAAGATCTTTTATTTTTTTGCGGTCCGGTATCCATCTGATTCGCGCGCTCTGATTGGCTTAGCGAGCGGTCCGTATCCGGACCCCGCTGCGGATTTCAAAACAAAAACAAAAAAGTTTTACACTCTGTCATTTAAAATTGATCGATTTTTATAACTATTTCGCTTGCCACAGAACAAATATATTCAGCAGAGAGCTACGGGGATGCAAATGAGTTTTATTATCCAAATGGGTTTTGACAACTGCAAGTGAAAACAGCGAATTTTAAAAGAAACGCTGGGAAAACTATGACAAAGCAAAATTTACGAGCGACATTTATAAGTCGTTTTTATAGTTTAAAATATATATTTTAAAGTATTATTACTCAACGACGTATGAAAACAGTTTAAAACGGTAGGCAAAACATATATAAACTTGTGAACACAGTATTTTGTATCATTAAATGAAACTATATAGAAGTATATATATATAAAAAACATACCACGAGAAGACAGAAAAGCTGAAACCTTTTAGTAAACTGTCATTCTTCTATTGTCCAACTATACTCAACAAAACCGCTACAAGTCTTTACCCTTTAGTCAAATATTTTCCACATGCCAACCTCATCGTATCATGTCTTTGAAAAAAGTTACAAATGGCTTACTACAAGCATTTTCGTCTTCAAACTCGAACGACCCACTTTCAATTTCCATGCAGTCAGCCGAGTATTGAAAGCGATTCCCCAAGCGAACAGCCAAAAACGAGCAAGCGACGAAGAAGAACGACGAAGAATCTTTATCAACTAAACTTTAAAAACACTAGGACTGCATTCTGACTTTCTTCGTAACTAGATCTTCAGGTTTTGACTGTTTTTTTTATCACAAGAGGTTCCAAGCTTCCCTGTCAGACTGCATGTCGGCAGTTTACTGTCGAACGATAAACTTTGGACTTTTGAATATCACGTGAACGTCATCTCGATTACGCAATTCAAATATGTTAATTTACCTAATTATGTAAATTATAAATCGTACGATTAATAAAAAAATAAATATGTTATTTACCATTTTGGTCGGTCCGTATAGAGAAATATTTCCCTCGGTCTCAAAAACTGCCCAAAAACCGGCCTTCGTTATTTACGAAGAATATTGTTTTGACTATGCTCTTACAGAATTTTAGATTTCTTTTGAGATATACTTAACGCACAACATTGAGATATATATCATACAGAAGCTTTTGAAAAATTCTATTCGGGGTAAAAATTTCAAGCTTATAGTTAAACGGGAAATATTTAAAAAATGGAAAATCGTCTGTCGTTTTGGTTCATTGCGTCGATTTCCTGTTTATTTGCAATAATATTATTTAGGACAGTGGTTCGCACATTTTTGACATTTTAACAAGTTTCATAAAACGCAAAATCTTGAACTATACATCAAATGAAAGCCCCATTCAACATCTGACAGCATACGTACACAGTATATTTCAATTATAAACAAAAAATGCATTATCGTGATTACCATAAAAAATGCGCTGTGAAACATGATTCCCAGCATCATTGGAAACTTTATCAGGCTGCCAGAAATAAAGTTAACATTGCGATGCGGAAAGCAAAGTCAAATTATTATCGCCAAAAAATTGAAGATTGTAAGAAAACTGATCCTAAAACGACTTGGAAACTGATTCACTCATTGGCAGGGTTAACAAAACTAGTCATGTACATGAAATCCACATTGGTGATAAAATTATCTCAGATGACAAGGGCATATCTGAGGCCTTTAACAATTTTTTTATTAATATCGGACCAAAACTAGCTGCTGAATCAACGAAACAGTCTAATAACCAGGTTAATACGTATATGAAATGTAGCTCGGATATTCCACCGTTTCGCTTTTCTAACATACCAGTGGAAAGTGTTTTGTTAACCCTTAAACAGCTGAAAGTGTCAAAAAGCACAGGCCTTGACAAAATCCCAGCCAAGATACTAAAAATTGCATCGGATATTGTAGCTCCACCATTGACTTTCATTTTTAATTTGTCACTTTCAACTGGGATATTTGTGGACGAATGGAAAAACGCACGAGTAAACCCAATTTACAAAAATGAGGACCGTTATGATATGGGAAATTATAGACCAATTTCTATCCTCCCAATAATAAGTAAAGTTTTTGAAAAAGAGATTTTTCAACAATTTTACCTTCATTTAAATGATAACTTTATTTTATCAAAATTTCAATCTGGTTTCCGCCCGTATCATTCCACCGTTTCCGCCTTAATTCAAATGTGTGATGTTTGGTCTGATAACATGGATAAGGGAAAATTGTCAGGTGTAGTTTTTCTTGACATACGAAAAGCGTTTGATTCTATTAACCATGAAATTTTACTTGAGAAATTGGAATTTTATGGAGTATCTGAAATAGAACTCACGTGGTTCCAATCCTATCTTACTGCTCGACACCAACAATGTTTTGTAAATGGCTCTCTTTCGACACGAAGTGAAATAATATGCGGGATTCCACAGGGGTCTATACTTGCATGGACCACTGCTTTTCCTTGTTTATATAAATGATCTACCAAACTGTCTCAACTCTACTACTCCCTGTTTATATGCTGATGATACTCAAATTTTTACCTCCTCTCATGATCCTGTCGAGCTTAGCAATAATCTAAATTTAGATTTAGAAAATATAAGTGACTGGTTAACTGTAAATAAGCTTCAGTCGCACCCCTCAAAAACAAAGTTCATGGTTATAGGATCTGCGCATAATTTGAAAACTAAAGCTGGCAACATGGCAGGCACTATAACTATGGATAATAATGACGTCTTGCACGTTAACTCCCAAAAATGTCTGGGCGTTGATATTGACGAAAAACTGACTTTTGCTGTCCATATTGAAAACTTATGTAAAAAGGTGTGTTCTGGAATAGGTGCACTGAGGAGAATTAAACCTTTCGTCCCGATCCATGTATTCCCTTGTGGCACTTTATAAATCATTAATTCAGCCATATTTCGATTACTGTTCACCCTTATGGGATACATGTGGCAAATTGCTAAAAGATAAATTACAAAGACTCCAAAATCGTGCTGCAAGGGTCATAACAGGAGCTAATTACGATATACGCTCGGCAGATATATTGGACAGTATGCAATGGGATACCCTTCGGATTAGACGTGCTGGACTGAAGGGTGCCCTGTTGTATAAAATCCTTAATGGGCAATCCTCATCTTACCTGATAGACAGCTTTACAAAGCTCAAGGACATCAATATAGATTATGATCTCCGAAATCTTGAAACCGATTTAGCACTTCCAAAGCCAAACACAAATTTTCTTAAGCGTAGTTTTAAATATAGTGGTGCAATGCTCTGGAATAATTTTCCAACAGAGGCAAAAAAGGCAACAACCCTAAATCAATTTAAACATATAGTTGCCAGTTTACCTACTGACGTGGAGACATGCTGACTGACTAAAATATTATGTACGTGGATTTTAGATTTTCTTACATTAATTTAAATTAGTCGTCGTGTTTTTTATTTAATTAGGTTAATTTAGTTAAGTTTTAAATTATTAGTTAGCTTTGTATTTATGTATTTAGGATAACTGACTTATTTTGTAAATATACGCCCCTCCTGGAAATCAACAGTAGAATCGTTGTAGAGGTTAGCGTATTTAAATAAAGTGTATGTATGTATGTATGTATGTATGTATGTATGTATGTATGTATGTATGTATGTATGTATGTATGTATTTCAACGATGCGTAGTTCTGAAATTACTAGTCATCTTGTTCCACAACTGACAAGATGCCCCGTGCAAATGATATGCCGTATTGCGGCCGTGCCACTTCGGCTACGACAAGTTTGCTACTCACCGCTTTCTCTCTTGGAAGCATTCAAAAGCCGTCACTTGCTGTTTAAAAATTCTGTTTAGTTCTTGACAAGTTTATCCGTGAGATAAAATTTAAAACCCCTCGAACTTCCTTCCACTTGCGAAGATTTCGAATTTTCGATCTCTGGCGGCGCATGCTCTTTTCAATCGGCAACCTGTTTTTCGGTTTCCGGCGATGGATTATATCCCAGAGCCTTCGTTTGCGCGGCCCGCGTGAGAAGGCTCTGGGAACGAGATTGCCGCTCAAGGTGCTCTAGAACGCCTAGCAGATTTCAGTATTTTCAAGATGGCAACATTTTTATACACTTGACAACGTTCAAGTCCTTCAATATCCTCTGTACTTCGTAAATATATTCGTTGTAATAACTTACCAATGTTAACGATTAAATTTTAAATACACACGACATTACAAAATGCGACAAAATCACAACATTCTGCAAACACGAATTATCGATTTAAGACGCGACACAGCGTCATTAATACCCAAATACAGGTCAAGTGGTATAAATATCAATTTAATCACATACCGAGGTCAAGCAGGTTCTTCTTGGGTTAGAACAAATAATAAAACAAATCAAAATTACTCACCTGGTTTTGTAGCCGTTGTGAAAATAATATATTCTATTCTTTTACGAGCGGGATGGGGCCTGGTGACAAGGGCACACTTTTTGAAAATCAGGGACCATTTGCTAGGCTCTCTGTCGCAGCGCTCGGGCATAGGGCGCCCATGCTAGCATGCAAATATTAAAACAGCGAAGATACAGAGCCTGGGACTAGGCTGATGCGTGCGAATGTCGCGGGATGTTATGATTATATTATTGATCGTCATGGTCGTTACATACACATGTTTTATAACTAATAGAAAATAATCTGTCGGAGCTTTCTGTAGCCCACTCAACATAAATTGTTTAATTATTCAAAAGATTTCGCAGTGAACGCTATTAACTGTAAACCAGCCAACATATAGCAACAGCAGAATAATATAATGTTGTCAGACGTTCACACAGCACACATATACCACACAAATTCCTGAATCAAGAATGCACTTTGATACACATTAGAGGTGTGCAAATCCGATCCGAATCCGATCCGAATCCGATCCGATGCACACCTCTAATACACATACTCATTCTCATTCATAACTGTACTATTTTAGTTAATTCTAGATACGTGTTTTTTAAACGGAGTAAATATTCGATCAACTTCCAAATTAATTAGCTATTTAGCTCAGGTTTTTGAAATTGACAACTTCCAAAAATACACTGTTTTAATTAGGGGGCGGCGCGAAAAATAATAGGCGCCTGCAGGCGCTCCCATTCCCCGATCACCCACACGCGATTGATTAGAATCTTTCCTCGGCCGAAAAAGGAGATTTGAATTAATGTTAAGATTTGTTTACATCTAAACTAAACCAATTCTTCTTTGTAAATTTAGTTTACGCAAGTTTTAAAACCACAGTGAGATCCCTCTCGCTCTCCTCCGCAGAGGCTCGGACTCCTCGGAGGGGGAGAAGACGCGCGAGGAGTGATGGGAAGAGGGAAAGAAAAGTCGCCTCTGCCAGATAATGTTGTCAATATGGCGCCCAAATTCAGTGATGGACTAGGCACCAGACTCGGAATTTCAATATATCATCAACTTTAACTTACGGAAAAGTTGGAAATCCATAAATTGTGAACAAAAGACACATTTAAATTGCTGGCAGACAATTCTCAACTCGAGAATGTTAATATTGTTACACAAGGACAGGATTTTCCAGTTTTGAATTATGTAAAGTAAACAAACGCTACCCGAGAAGTTTAAATCAAAAGACACTGAATTGTTGTAAACATAGATCTTACCTATGATAAGTTTCACGTATACACGTAGTGCATGTGGTACGTTTGCGAGCTTGGTGTAATGTAGAAAGTTAGCGCTGAGAATATTCCAGCGCATGCAGTTCGTCGGCTTTGTTTATCAACGATTCAACGTTCGATATTAAAACATTTGTCAGTCTGGCAGCGTTTCGAATTTTTTTTTATTCGTTCCGGGTGATTTCCATAGAAGAATTCAGAACTAATAACGTCCAGAACAACATTCTAGACTTAGATCTTGAAGAAAACATTGTACTTCGTGCAAATTGTCGTCGCTATCTCCCATGACCAGAGAACCGCAGATTTGTTACTTGACTGAAATCTCTTCGTATTCTGTTCGTTTGCCGACTTCGAATTCGGTGTTAAAAAATCCTTCTCCGGCGTACTTGCACTTATTGCAAAGCATTCTTTATCTTCTTCTGCATTATGGTTATCGTAAAGAGAATAAAGAAGTCTAAATTAATTGAAATATAGTTTACATCTAAATTGATTTAAAATGGCACACACATAAATAACGGCAAGAATCAAATAAATTCATGTAATCGCACTATTTCTTCACGAAAATCGTCATGCTAACATTTGATACTTAGATCTTGAAGGGAGTGCTGAATTTCTCCCAAATCGTCGGTTTTTTATGCCATTTACCAGAGAACCGGAAATCGTGACGGAGAACCGCACATTATCTGGCAGAGGCTTCTCGCCTCTTTTTCCACCTTCCCGACGTTCTCCCCTGCGTATAGAAGCCTCTGCGGAGGAGAGAGGTGAGATCCTAATCAATCGCGTGACTAGCCCGCTGGCTCATGTAAACTATAAATAACAATAACATGCCAAGCAGACTAGCTCAGCAGTTAAATCAGTTATATAAGTATGCTGCAATTATATGCATGGACAAGAGTTCCCGAAGGTAAAGTCGTATATCATAGCTCGATTTGGGAGATATTTCATCAGTCATTTATAGTTGCATGTTAAAACTGGGGAGTATACGTGCAGTTATATAGATCGAGTTAAATTTAATTTAAAATCTAAATTTTGTCTTTATGCCAAATGCTTTTCGGGATCAACTACATGAGTAATCTGGAATACTTGCATGGAGACATTAATTAAAGGTTAATCATGCATGTATATCTTAATTTGACATTTTGACACCAATTTAACCAATTATCAAAGTGCGTGTTTCTGGGCACTTCCCTGATAACTTATTAACATGAAATTTATATATACACAAACTAGAACAAAAATTACTCTATAAATCAGGCAAAAGAAACCCGGTACTCTCGTTATACAGTCGTACATTGATTCTTATTGGATAAATGAATAAAGCCAATGATATGGTCCAGATGCGTACTTGTAGTTTGTCTCAAACATGTCAACTCCATTTATACGGAGTTTGCAAGGATCTCGCAACGCTAAACGCCCCCATTTTTTCGAGAGCAGCGACAGCACAGTTTGATCGTGTCGATTCTCAATGAAACCCGGTAAATTCGGTAGACCCATAACGTTTTTATCATCCGTGTTTATTCTTGGATCTAAACTGTAGGCTAGAAATTCCATCATAAACTGAATCGTCTCACAATTTTTCATCACTACAAATAAGCCTGACATCCTTTGAAATTGTCCTTTTTTGTAGACGCGCGGGTCGTGCATATCCATTAGAACATACGCGTCTCTCTTATTGTATGGTGCTTCTTGCCACGGGATTTCAAATGTCAAAATATTCGGTCTAGTTGACGCCATGCATAACTTCAGCAAAGGACCAGCATCCTTTAAAAAATACATATCTGCGTCGTGGTAAAGAAGCAAGTCTCCATCGTTTAGCTTTGTCAGCAACGTCTTGAGAACGATGTAAGGTTTCCAAATCCAATACCCAGCTCCTCTCCGATGACGTAGGATTTCCTTGTGCGAGATTTGAAACGGTTTTGATAAAGCAGATCGGTCTAAAGCCTCTGCATAGTCCATCTTCGCTTTGTCAATAGCATTATGAACAGCTCTTTTCTTCCCATCTTGACAACACCCCTCGGCAAACGTCAGCATATATTTTCGCCGATCTGTAATGGTGTCTGCCGTCACATTGTAGCGCTGCAACCTTTGTCGTGTTGCTGTCGAGTCACCCTGATTCCAGGGACTGTTCCAACGAAGACTTGTCTTCTCAAGAGTGTTCAAGTCGATTCTCTTTTTAAACTTCCATCTTGTTTGGTTGGTCTCGTACGGAAGTTTAATTTTCGCACCATCAAGCATTTCCCGAGCAATTTTATAGAATTCTGGACATTTTGCTTCGTCTTGTCTTGTGTCAACACGAAGCCACGAACTGGCAAAATGTTTAGCTGTCTTGGAGTATGTGGAAGACGTTGTCTCGGCAGAATTTCCTGAATTGGTCATATTCATGTTATTAGTATTTCCTGAACTGTTCATCTTTACGTTATTGATAGTAGTTTCTGTCCGAATGTTCCAAAGTACAGGCAAGTAATCAGTTGTTACGGAATTCTGATATATCATGAGAACAATGGCAAAGAAACTCAAAGCAACAACACTTTTGAAATACAGAGCTCCTTTTCGACCTAACCCCATTCTTGGCTACGGCTATATTGTTAATACATGTACATTTACTGTCTTTGCAGCGGCCGATTTGTCCCTGTTCTCTTCATTCAAATGGTGTTAATCACTTAAGATCTTATACGAATTGGCAGTATGATCAAAAGGAAACTATATATAGTTTTGACACTCTTGCATTCAATTAGGCGCGGACCATTAGAAAAGAAATGGGAGGGGGGGGGGGGGGAGTGTGAGACTTTCTCAGCGTGCACAAATTTTTTTCAGGATTTTCACTGTTCAATTAAATTAAAAATTTTCTTTATGGACGAATTATTTTTTCACGGTCAAATTCCCTTGCACGATTTCCCCCGTTTCATCGCCAAACCCCAATACCCCCCCCCCCCCGTCCCCCATCACTTTTCTAATGGTCCGACCCACCCTTAACTAGAACAACACGTAGATGAACAAATTCTTAGCCTGCGTAGTTGGCGGTATTAGGGGGTTCGGGCGCGGGCGGTAGGCGGGCAACGGGAAATACCGCCGCCGCTGGGTGACGGAGAATTCTGATTGGTCAGATTATTAATTTTGATGGCCGGAAAATTAGTGTTGATTTCAGGAGGCCTGGCCAAACGCTTTCAATATTTCATTCAACATCGTTCAACATTGTTGAATCACTGACCTATATATATAACTGGACTGCGCGTGCTGGCCAAAAATGTGTCCCCATTTTCACTTTCAAAATGGCGGCATTAATTTATGGTGGGCTCGGTTTTCAGCCTTATTTCGGGCTGCGACCCGCCCGCGAAATCACGGCTGGGCTCGTGAGCTTGTCATTGTCAATTTCCACCAATCACAAACGCGCCTGCACATTTTCAGCAGGCATATATTATTGAACATTTGTATAAATTATCGTGACAGCCCAAAGTGGCTGTCAATGGAAAGCTAGTAAGTGAATGAGGTGTACACCGAATTTTCGAAACTTTTGAAGATTATTTTTTTAAAAGATTTGCAACGTGACCATTAGTGCAGTGGCTTAGCCAAGAGGGGGCGGGGCGATGGGGGGCGGTCGCCACCCCAATGGTCTCCAAGACCGTTCTCATAAGGAGTTTAAATTCGTGGAGAAACTTGTAGGGGGGGGGGTACAGTTGTTTTAAGTCCAAGTGAGTAGATAGTGATGTGTTATATAAATTACAGGCATGCATATGCTATAAATTACAATACTAAGGGTCAATACGAAATGCCTCCAACTCGTTTTTACATTTACGACTTGTTTATAAATAAATCTAAAGATATTCTGACGTGTTTCATTCTATGTTCTGGTTTGATTTTAACAAAATTATGTAATTTAAGGCTTTCAGATCACTCTTAAATACTTGCCTCAAAATGCAGGAAATAGTGTTTCAGAGACCCTAGAAATCCAAAATTTTCCGGGGGGGGCATGCCCCGGACCCCCTAGGAGACCAAGGTTCTGCCCCCCCCAAAACCCAAGACCCTGGCTACGCCACTGTAATGGGTTAAGTTCCCTATATTTGAAGAATTGGAGAAGGTCCATGTCGAATTTTCAAAAAGTGTATCCATAATGCCATTCGAGAGTAGTTTTCAGGGTGGTGATGTGCTCTATATATGTTATTGGTGTTCCTATCTGTGGAATAAAACTCATGTAGCGTAATGTTTTTATTTAGTCCATTGATTTTCTTCCTTCCTAACCTTGATGAAACTAACCTTGATGAAATATTGCTGCTAAGTTAAATAAACGACTGAGTCTCTACAGGGCTGGTTTTGATACGATTAACAGTTTAACTGAACATTAACACAGTTTACTGCTCCCCCTGATTAATATATTGATCTTGGTTGTCAATTTCATAACAGTTCATCTCATTGCGGTGTAAACAATTCTCGTTCTCTGAATATCTCGTTGTCTGAAGAAGTACTCGACCCAAATCTTATATCAAACTAAACCGCGAAATGTGGAGAATATTCTTGTTATGAGATGATATCGCACTGAAAGTTTCGTTGCCAGAAAATCATCAAAAAATGTAACCTGTTTAACTGCCACATTGCTTCTTGTTAAAACGAGACAAGAGCATGAGAAATATTAATGATTACCAGTTTATAACATGTATTTTGTGTTTCTGAGAAAGCGAGTTCACAGATTTTCATGTGGTTATGGAATTTCTAACTAAGAATTGTCAATTTAGTGACCTTCATATCTCAGCAGTGCCTTAGTTGTAAACCTGACAAGCGAACAAGCGAATAAGCGCTAGCACATTCACGTCACAGATAAATGTCGACTTCATGCTGATAAAGTCAACGAAATATGCACGTTTTTAGTATTCTGTTTTATAAATTAAGACCCAAACCACCTTGAAATGAAAATTTCGTCGAAAAGTGTTTTTTTTGAGAATTTGACACTTTGCGGTGTAAACTGCGAAAAATCAAAATTTGCAATATAAAAAGAAACATATAGAGTATTGATTTAGCAGATATTTGAAAAAGTGGAAAAACCTAATTTTTTTGTATAAGATTGGGGATTGGGACGGACAGTGAAAGGAGCGCCTACACTAGTCTCCTTCGCAGACGTTCTTATGGCTCGCTATAAACACTCCCCAACTAACGTCTGCTGAAACGAGCCACACATTCCATTCCCTTTGCATGTGTGCATGGACCAATGAAATTACACCGTTGTCGTGCTAAATAAAGCCGTCCTGGGCTGTGTTGTTTATATGTGTTGTATTTATTAACTTGTTTAGTCGAAAGCTAATATTTTGAAAAGTTTAGCCTAGAACTTCACGAAATTTACGAAGAATATTGTATTGACTATGCTCTTGCTTCCTATGCAAACAAATAAGCGTGAAAGTCAGTGCAGAGCGTAAGAGAAATTTAAGAATGTAAACAAAGTCTCAAAGCTAAGGTGTTTGGTGTCTGAAGCGACTGCCCAAATTAGTTTAAATGAAAGCTAACATTTCGCTTACTACTCAGAGCTTTACAAAGTTTGCGAAGAATATTGTTCTGACTATGTTCTTGCTTCCTATGCAAACAAATAAGCGTGAAAGTCAGTGTAGAGCGTATAAACAGCGTATTAAAGAGACATTTAAGATTGTAAATAAAAGCTCAAAGCTAAAAGGTGTTTAGTGTCTGAAGCGACTGCCCGAATTAGTTTACTTGAAAGCTAATATTTTGCTTGCTATAGCTCAGAGCTTTACAAAATTTACGAAGAATGGTATTATGAATATGTTCTTGCTGGTCGTGTAAATAAATCTGTGCGAAAAGCTTTAAAAAAGCTACAAGTGTCGGCGAAAAGTATCTAGCGGATAATAGTTTTTTTACTGGGATGTCTGGCCATCTCGATGATATTACTCAGCTTCATAATATATATTCTAGGCAGTGACGCTTTTAACTTTATTTCATGTACATGTATTCATATCACGATTCACAGCTACAACATCATCTTATTGATTCTATTTAGTCGGAGGTCAGCTTTCCAGAATCTAGAAAGCTCGCTGTGATTGGTCGGGTTAAGGGAATGGAATGTGTGGCTCGTTTCAGCGGACCTTGGTTGGGGAATAAACGTGAGCCATAAGAAGGTCTGCGAAGGAGACTACGCCTGCAGTCGCCCATTGTTATTTTTCGTGTATAGCGTTCGCCGGCGAACGGTCGCAATCTATTGGTTGACACACTAATGACCTATCAATCAAAGAGAGTTTGAAGTTCCGCTGCAGACGTTGGCGAAGAGTTCGAAGAGCGTTGCGAAAATGTGCCTTGCATAGTAGAAGGAAACGAGTTCAAAATAAACTGAGATTGAGAAGAGAGTGGCCATACGGCAGCTGCATGTGCATCCGAAGGAAAATGTTTATTCGCTGGTTTCCCAACAGTTAATTACGGTAAGATTTTCACGCAAGACGTGGCCCCTTCGGCTTAACGGCGAGTAACTGAATTGTCTGACACGCATTGGCTTGAGCAAAACATCATTTAGAATTTCTGCTTACAATCTCTTTGATTCGAATCAGTAGGATCTACACAGGCGTACTTATCCGGCTGCATTGGCCATCAGCGCCAGTTGTCAGTGAAAAATAATTATGAGTCCCGTCGTTCTAAAGCACGCGCGTATTTGATGAGACTGGTACCTAGGTATGACGTCACCGCTCAAGCAATCTCGTTCCCAGAGCCTTCTCACGCGGGCCGCGCAAACGAAGGCTCTGGGATAATCCGTTTCAAATCGACATTTCATTGGTTGAATAATTGACAGTGGTTTATATCAAGGGACATTTGAAAATCTGTATTCCTTCATTCCTTGTTCTTTCGAAAGCCTTGAGGGGTTTTAAATTTTATCTGGCGACTGAAACTTGTCAAGAACCAAACCTCAGGAACCAAACAGCAGTTGAACAGCAAGTATTCGGTGGATTATGAATGGTTTCGAAAGGGAAAGCGGTGAGTACTGAAGTGGCGTGTTGCCCGCGGTGCGGTATCTTGTCAGATGTGTGGAACAAGATTGCTAGTAATTTCAGAACTACATATCGTTGAAGTATATTGTGTACATATGTTGTTAGATGTTGAATGAGCTTTCATTTGATGTATAGTTCAATATTCTGCGTTTTATTAAACTTGTTAAAATGTCCAAAATGTGCGAACCGCTGTTTGAAATAATATTACAAATAAACAGGAAATTTACTTCTCACAAGTGTTACAGAATTTTGAGATATATATCATACAGAAGCTCTTGAAAAATTCAATTCGGGGTAAAAATTTCAAGCTTCTAGTTAAACGGGAAATATTTAAAAAATGGAAAATCGTGTGTCGTTTTAGTTCATTGCGTCGATTTCCTGTTTATTTGTAATAATATTATTTGGGACAGTGGTTCGCACATTTTTGACATTTTAACAAGGTTCATAAAACGCAAAATCTTGAACTATACATCAAATGAAAGCTCATTCAACATCTGACAGCATCCGTACATAATATATTTCAACGATGCGTAGTTCTGAAATTACTATATGCCGTATTGCCGCCGTGCCACTTCGGCTACGACAAGTTTGCTACTCACCGCTTTCTCTCTTGGAAGCATTCAAAAGCCGTCACTTGCTGTTTAAAAATGCTGTTTAGTTCTTGACAAGTTTATCCGTCAGAAAAAATTTAAAACCCCTCGAACTTCCTTCCACTTGCGAAGATTTCGAATTTTCGATCTCTGGCACCGGATGCTCTTTTCAATCGGCAACCTGTTTTTTGGTTTCCTGCGATGGATTAGGGACTTTAAGAACTACGACGTCAACCTCAACGACCACGTCCTTGAGACAAAAGAATTCTTTTTGTAAAACAAAGAGAATGAATAATTTTAGACTCAAGAGTAATCTCAACACCGTCCTCGTTCTTTATACAACCCCACTTAGAGCATTTTCACGTCTTCACGACGACGTCAATGGCCAAAAGATGAGAACTGTTGCTTGAGATTGACTTCAATACAGACACTACAATCATTTTAGCTATACTGGTGGCGTTTTGGAAGTCATTAAACTAGCTTCAAATAGCAAATATAATAGTCAGTTAACCGTGACTTCTTTAAATTGTAAAACGTATCTTGCGTTTTAACCGCCGTCGTCGTCCTAGCATCCGAAAGTCCCTATTA
The DNA here is from genome assembly GCA_035771165.1 of Paragorgia papillata. Classification (NCBI taxonomy): domain Eukaryota; kingdom Metazoa; phylum Cnidaria; class Anthozoa; order Scleralcyonacea; family Coralliidae; genus Paragorgia; species Paragorgia papillata. Next base: position 708,833 of record JAWNZC010000236.1, read on the forward strand.
TCCCAGAGCCTTGCTCTAGAACGCCTAGCAGATTTCAGTATTTTCAAGATGGCAGCATTTTTATACACTTGACAAGGTTGTTCAATACCTTCAATATCTTCTGTACTTCGTAAATATATTCGTTGTAATAACTTACCAATCTTAACGATTAAATTTTAAATACACACGACATTACAAAATGCGACAAAATCACAACATTCTGCAAACACGAATTATCGATTTAAGACACAGCGTCATTAATACCAAAATACAGGTCAAGTGGTATAAATATCAATTTAATCACATATCGAGGTCAAGCAGGTTCTTCTTGGGTTGGAACAAGTAATAAAACAAATCAAAATTACTCACCTGGTTTTGTAGCCGTTGTGAAAATAATATATTCTATTATTTTACGAGCGGGATGGGGCCTGGTGACAAGGGCCCACTTTTTGAAAATCAGGGACCATTTGCTCATTCTCGTCCCCAGAGCCTCTCCCGTGCTGGCGCGCGTAAAAGGCTCTGGGGGAATCCAAACCGGAACACCAAGATATATTGGTGTTCTTTCTAAAGCGCATGCGTTTAAGTTCGCGGTTTGGGAGTTGGACACGAGATCATCGACAGTTGAATAGTTGATATCACTTGATAATTTTCCTCTCGTTTTCGATTCTGGCGTTTTGGCTGTCTCGTATTAACTCGTTTGACTTTGGAACAATTCTGATTGTGGTAGATTCCATTCGAAGAATGTCCTTGTCGAGTGTGGCTCATCGCCGCGTTTACTCGCCGGGGCAAAAGACATTAAAATTTACGAGTTCGCTTCAGAGCTTGGCCATAGAGTCGCGTCGGAATTTCTTCGTATTTAATACGGCCTCTTTTAGTGAAGGTAGTTCTCTTTAATTTGTTGCACCGTTCGTTTATATTTGACTTGTATATTTCAATGAGATTTTTATTAAATAATTATGTACCATACACCGAGCAATACACGAACAGCCTGCAGTGTGTTGTCTATCGTCTATCGGTTTCCAATTTGCTGTCTGTCTTCTGTCTTTGAGTTTATTATTAAAGAGAAACGGGTTGACGTTCGATTAAATTGTTCCGATGAGAACTATGATTAGAATTCTGCTTCGTTGTCAGTTTTCGTGTTTCAAATACTGTTTATTTATAAACATTCACTAAACTCCGTTAATTAGGCCTTTGAATTTGAACAACCAATCAGATCGCGATGTATATGGATCCCCCCAGAGCCTTTTCACGAAAGGGCTCTGGGGACGAGAATGCCATTTGCTAGGCTATGTCGCAGCGCTCGGGCATAGGCGCCCATGCTAGCGTGCAAATATTAAAACAGCGAAGATAGAGAGCCTGGGACTAGGCTGATGCGTGCGAATGTCGCGGGATGTTATGATTATATTATTGATCGTCATTGTTGTACATACACATATTTTATAACTAATAGAAAATAATCTGTCGGAGCTTTCTGTAGCCCACTCAACATAAATTGTTTAATTATTCAAAAGATTTCGCAGTGAACGCTATTAACTGTAAACCAGCCAACATATAGCAACAGCAGAATAATATAATGTTGTCAGACGTTCCAAATTAATTAGCTATTTGTTTAGCTCAGGTTTTTGAAGTTGACAACTTCCAAAAATACACTGTTTTAATTAGGGGGCGGCACGAAAAATAATAATAGGCGCCTGCAGGCGCTCCCCTTCCCCGATCACCCACACGCGATTGATTAGAATCTTTCTTCGGCCGAAAAAGGAGATTTGAATTAATGTTAAGATTTGTTTACATCTAAATTAAACCAATTCTTCTTTGTAAATTTAGTTTATGCAAGTTTTAAAACCACAGTGAGATCCTAATCAATCGCGTGACTAGCCCGGCTCATGTAAACGGCTATAAATAAACAATAACATGCCAAGCAGAGTGCTAGCTCAGCAGTTAAATCAGTTATATAAGTATGCTACAATTATATGCATGGACAAGAGTTCCCAAAGGTAAAGCCGTATATCATAGCTCAATTTGGGAGATATTTCATCAGTTATTTATAGTTGCATGTTAAAACTGGTTAGGGTATACGTGCAGTTATATAGATCGAGTTAAATTTAATTTAAAATCTAAATTTTGTCTTTATGCCAAATGCTTTTCGGGATCAATTATATGAGCAATCTGGAATACTTGGAGACATTAATTAAAGGTTAATCATGCATGTATATTTTAATTTGACATTTTGGCACCAATTTAAGCAATCATCAAAGTATTAACATGAAATTTATATATACACAAACTAGAACAAAAATTACTCTATAAACCAGGCAAAAGAAACCCGGTACTCTCGTTATACGGTCGTACATTGATTCTTATTGGGTAAATGAATAAAGCCAATGATATGGTCCAGATGTGTACTTGTAGTTTGTCTCAAACATGTCAACTCTATTTCTACGGAGTTTGCAAGGATCTCGCAACGCTAAACGCCCCCATTTTTTCGAGAGCAGCGACAGCACAGTTTGATCGTGTCGATTCTCAATGAAACCCGGTAAATTCGGTAGACCCATAACGTTTTTATCATTCGTGTTTATTCTTGAATCTGAACTGTAGGCTAGAAATTCCATCATAAACTGAATCGTCTCACAATTTTTCATCACTACAAATAAGCCCCCCATCCTTTGAAATTGTCCTTTTTTGTAGACGCGCGGGTCGTCCATATCCATTAGAACATACGCGTCTCTCTTATTGTATGGTGCTTCTTGCCACGGGACTTCAAACGTCAAAATATTCGGTCTAGTTGACGCCATGCATAACTTCAACAAAGGACCAGCATCCTTTAAAAAATACATATCTGCGTCGTGGTAAAGAAGCAGGTCTCCATCGTTTAGCTTTGTCAGCAACGTCCTGAGAACGATGTAAGGTTTCCAAATCCAATACCCAGCTCCTCTCCGTTGACGTAGGATTTCCTTGTGCGAGATTTGAAACGCTCTTGATAAAGCAGATCGGTCTAAAGCCTCTGCATAGTCCATCTTCGCTTTCTCAATAGCATTATGAACAGCTCTTTTCTTTCCATCTTGACAACACCCGTCGGCAAACGTCAGCATATATTTTCGCCGATCTGTAATGGTGTCTGCCGTCACATTGTAGCGCTGCAACCTTTGTCGTGTTGCTGTCGAGTCACCCTGATTCCAGGGACTGTTCCAACGAAGACCTGTCTTCTCAAGAGTGTTCAAGTCGATTCTCTTTTTAAACTTCCATCTTGTTTGGTTGGTCTCGTACGGAAGTTTAATTTTCGCACCATCAAGCATTTCCCGAGCAATTTTATAGAATTCTGGACATTTTGCTTCGTCTTGTCTTGTGTCAACACGAAGCCACGAACTGGCAAAATGTTTTGCTGTCTTGGAGTATGTCGAAGACGTTGTCTCGGCAGAATTTCCTGAATTGGTCATATTCATGTTATTGATGGTGGTCTCTGTCCGAGTGTTCCAAAGTACAGGCAAGTAAACAGTTGTTACGGAATTGTGAAATATCACGAAAACTGCAATGGCAATGAAACTCAAAGCAACAACACTTATGAAATACACAGCTCCTTTTCGTCCTAACCCCATTCTTGGCTACGGCTATATTGTTAATACATATACAACAAGACACTAAATAGTGTCTTTGTGTAAAATAAAGTGTATCCATAATGCCATTCGAGAGTAGTTTTCAGGGTGGTGATGTGCTCTATGTTATTGGTGTTCCTATATCTGTGGAATATATAAAACTCATGTAGCGTAATGTTTTTATTTAGTCCATTGATTTTCTTCCTTCCTAACCTTGATGAAATATTGCTGCTAAGTTAAATAAACGACTGAGTCTCTACAGGGCTGGTTTTGATACGATTAACAGTTTAACTTAACACAGTTTACTGCTCCCCCTCATTAATATATTGATCTACAGTTAGTATCAAAAAAATTCGAACCCTTAGAAAATGAATTAGCATTCTTTTCAAACAACCTATTGTAGTAGTTTGAAAGCCCTAAAAGCGCTGCGTTATAAATTAATCAGCACATAAGTTAAACGAAGCGAAAAAGCTTTTAAATACTTCACCATGCATACACTTCAAGTTATCTTAATTTCCCAGGTGTATAAGACCATGTGTTTTACGCATCTGTGGGTTCAGCGAAGTGCTTAGGGCTTTCAAACTACTACAATAGGTTGTTTGAAAAGAATGCTAATTCATTTTCTAAGGGTTCGAATTTTTTTGATACACACTGTATATATCAATATATATATATATATATATATATATATATATATATATATATTTCATTGTATGCGCCTTAGTCGACGGCTGCATTTTTAATAGCTGTGTCCTATTTTTGCTTTTTTACCTTTTTGATTCTCACGGTATGACCAACTTACGTCCTTACCAACTTTGTAATGGTTCTCTCAAGAAAGTGTGGCCGTTATACCAAGGAAAGCGAGCGGGAAGACTAGAGAAATTGAGGGAAGCACTTCGCTGCTATAATTAATATTACTACAACTCAACCGAGGGTAATCAACCGTGCCAAAAAAAATTTCATCAATATCAAGCCTGTTAAGGTCTCACAACCTTGCAGATTGTGTTCAAATTACTCCATCGTGTCCTGTTAACACAAAGAAAGGATCAGAAACGGCATTTGTATCCGGATTTCTGCTTTCCAACGTTATGTCTTTAACTCCAAAGATCGATGAAGTTAGGCATTTTGTTGATTATGCAAATATTGACCTCGTTTGTTTAACCGAGACATGGCTTCAAAGACACATTCATGATAATGTGGTCTCAATCAGTGGTTTCAACCTGGTTCGATTGGTAGACAAACAAGTGTACATGGTGGTGCCGGTGTGCACATACATTAAAAACTCGATTCAGTATACCATATTAGATGACTTAGCTGATTCCTCATTTGAAGTATTGTGGATCAAGATACGACCAAACCGTCTCCCAAGGGGTTTTAGCAATGTTATTGTAGGAAATGTTTACCATCCGCCGAGTTCAAATAATTCAGCTATGCTCAATTATTTGATGAACTGTCTCTCGTCCATAGAATCCAAATACCAGAATAGTGGAATTCTTCTGCTTGGTGATTTCAATAAACTTAACGTTGCGAAATTAAAATCTAGTTTTCATTTAAAGCAAATAGTTAAATTTGCTACGAGAGGTCGGAACACCCTAGACTTAGTTCTTACTAACCTTCAAGATTTCTACGACATCCCAGACAGGCGTCCATCTTTTGGGTTATCCGATCATATGTCTATCCATAGACAATCCAGAAGACAGGGACTAGAAACGCCACTGATTTCGCGCGTTATGCATGAATTTTGCGGGCTCGTTTAATACCAAAATAATAAAATATGGCGGATGCGGTCAACTGGGATGAGATATTGGAGATAGATTTTGTAGAAGACAGTGAGAGCGAGGGCGAAGATTCAAGTAGCGAAATTGAAAATTGAAGGTAATTAATTATTCCCTTGTGGTAAACGTTTTCATATGCTCATTTTTTGTCTTGAATTAAAAATCTAATAAATTATGTTTTGATGTATCCCTTTTATTTCTCAATTTTAGATGGAAAACACAAACGTACATTATATTCAAGTAAAAAGAGAGCAAAGCCTCTGGGTAAAACTTCAAAATTATGGTTTAATTCTTGCTACAAATTGTCATAGGCAGTAATTTAAGAGATAATACCTCTTCACTCCTATTAACTGACTTGTGTAACAGATCTTTATACAGTCCAGAAGACAAATGTTGTCTTCTGGATTGTCTGTGAACATATAAACTACAGTAAGCTTATGTTTAAAAAGAAAGTGAGTCTGTTTCATTTGTATAAATGCAGTACAGTATATGTATAAATGATTTTGTATTAACTACAGATATATGGAATAAACTATGAATTGTAGTATGTGGTGTTAATATTTTTGTACGATTTTAGTACTGTTAAGACTGTTAAATATCTTGTAGTATATTAAGTTGTTCAAACATGCACAGATCAAACAATACATAAAATTTATGGAATAATGAGTTTGGGGAAATACAGTAATATCCACAAAATTCAGATGGAATTAATTCAGTGTACAATGGGTATAAGTTTTTTGTAAAAAATTCTGTATGGATTTTCACCCTTCCTAGCTTTTGTTTTTTTGTAGTTGTTTTTTAATACAGAGATTCCTCATACCAGTGATACAAAATACTCGATCACCAACTTATATAATGATGGTGAACGGTTATTGGTGGAAACACTTATTGAAATAATATCTGATCCCTTTAACAAAATTAAAGGATCCTAACATGGCCCTAAAATAATTTCTTCTGTTGAATGCATGCTACAAAATATAGAAGACTATGTGATGTGAAGATGCTTCACATTAACTTTGCAGCAACAGCAGGGGATTTAAAGTAGTTACCTACCAATCAGCATGAAACATGTGGGAAGCTTTTCATGTCCTCTGTTCAGATCCTGATTTTGTCAGAAAATTTGAGGTTTACCTTTAATCCGGCACTATTTCAGCAACCAAGCTTTTCATTCAATCTGTGATTCACAAATTGTTTTCAAACACAAATTGTTTTGAACCACTCGAGAAATGGTGCCAACAATGCTGAGCTTGGGCCCAGGAAACCCTGACTAGTAGTTCCAGATATTGCATCAGCCTTCTAAGCATGCATGTATCACGTGCCTCTGTTCAACAGTGCCTGATTCTTTAATCGCTGGAGTGTGATACTTCACGTGTGCCATGCGTGACCAGATAGCCACAATGAACCGGGGGGTTGGAGCCACATAAACAACACACAGCTAGTTTCAATATTATATATTACATAAATCCCATTAATAACAGCACTGTGTAGTAGCAAGATATAAGGATGCATAGATAAAGTCAGTAAATAGATGTACACAGTACTAAATTTGGAGGGTCGCAATCCCCAGTGGGGTATCTCGGGCTGGCAATCATTACACCACCAAGCTAGCAAGTTGCCAAGGCTTGGCAGACCAGTCTGGTGCTGGCACAAATTATTTAAATTGAGAATGTTGCAGTTCTCATTTCGATTCCATTCTAGTATAAACTCAGATATCATACACACAATCAATGGAAATTTCTGGTAAATTGAAAACTATACAGATATTAAAGAGGCAACAGTTTCGTTGATAATTATTTTCTTATTCTAAATATAAAAATACAAAGTCCTGAAATTCTTTCAAATTTTAGTTACAGGCTTCCTATTGAGAGCATCCTTCGACAACAAAAATGGCGACTTTGTTGTAGTCGTGAACACTACACGCACAATCAATGGGAGTTTCTGGTTAATAGAAAACGAAACAGATAATAAAGAAGCGACAGTTCCGTTGATAATTCTTTTCTTATTCTAAATATAAAAATACAAAGTCCTGAAATTCTTTCAAATTTTAGTTACAGGGTTCCTTTTGAGAGCATACTTCGACAACAACAATGGCGACTTTCTTGTACTCGTGTACGTAGTGGCGAAAGTAAAGCACTTTTTACACTAGATTAACAATTTGAAACTGCTTTAATTCCATAAATATCCCATCAGAGATTCAAAATATCCAAAGGAGAGGGCTATTGAGAGTCTGAGTTTAAAGTTACAGGGTTCCAAAGAGCTCTACCTAACTAGCGTGATTGTTACGTGCGCCATTTTGACACAAAGAGCAAAACAAGACGAGAATTATAATCGCTATTTACTGTAAAAATAAACATTTAAAAACGTACATACCTTGAAAATATATCTCGGTTGACAGGTAAACTTCAAAAATCTCTATAGAAAGTATCGTCTTCGAATAAATTTGCATAAACCGCGTATGTTTACGATCGTTTTTGTTCTGGTTTAAAGCCGGTTGCCTTGACAACCGATAATTCTTACCTCTTGGAGATATGTCCGTATTGCCAGGCGTTTACTCGGCCGTAAATCTCTCGATTTGACTGTAAAACGCGGCTTTGGAAGCTCATTACGCGACTTTGGTTTAACTTGGATAGACCATAGACAATCCAGAAGACAGGGACTAGAAACGCCACTGATTTCGCGCGACTCCTTTCGTGACATCCGTGATATGATTTTCAGCACGTAAACATTCTAGCCTTCACTATAATTCCGTTGCTACATGTGCTGAGAAAGTGTCTCTCCTAGAAACGATCATCAAGACTGGTTTGGATATGGTACTCCCGCTACGGTCGAAAACTGTCCATTCCAATGAGCCGCCATGGATTAATCCAACTTTGAAAGATCTTATTAGAAAACGGCAGAAAGCCCTTGCACAAGGAAATTTACTGTGCTTTCGTCTACTAAGAAATAAAGTAAACCGAGAGAGGAAAATCTGCCGGGCAAAGTACTACGAAGCAAAGGTCAACCATCTTAAAGAGTGTAAACCATCTGTGTGGTGGAAGGAAGTGAAGAAACTAAGTGGCATGTCGTCAGCTTCCAGAGAACAAGATGATGTTATTAAACTACTCCAGCATATAGATGGGTCCTCTAACATATCCAATTTAGCCAACACTATAAACGAAGCTTTCCTCTTTCCAATGAGTAACTTCTCGCCACTGCCAGCCGACTTCTCCCTTGTTCAAAATGTGCCCCCACCTCCTCCGTTTGTTGTCTCCACCTACTCCGTCTACAGGAAGCTCTCGTCACTGAAATCCACAAAGGCACAAGGCCCTGATGGCGTCCCTGCATGGTTGCTCAAAGAAAACACCGATCTGCTAATGGAACCTGTTACTAATATTCTCAACTGTTCCTACCTTGAGACCTGTTTACTGCCTTCTTGGAAAGAAGCTGACATAGTTCCCATCCCAAAGCAAAAGCCGATCAAAGATGTCAACAAACACTTGCGCCCTATTTCTCTCACACCGATCTTATCAAAGGTCGCAGAAGAGTTTGTAGTAGAAGAGCATGTCAAGCCTGCTCGGAGAAAAATTGGTGACAACCAATTTGGGTCACTTCCCAAGTCTTCAACAACGCATGCGCTAATCAGTATGTTACATGCCTGGACAAAATATACAGACGGAAATGGCTCCACCGTTAGAGTCGTTCTATTTGATTACAGGAAGGCCTTTGACTTAATCGACCATTCCATCCTAGCTGGGAAACTAGCGACTTTGGACTTGCCACGCGGAATTGTGTGTTGGATTATCGATTTTCTTAAGTGTGTGTCGTAAGCAAAGGGTCAAGCTTGCACATAACTGTAAGTCAGGCCGCAGGGGCGGATCTAGAAATTTTCGTACGTTAGTCAAAAATTCTGAAATGGTATTTTGGGTGTGGTCCTTTTTTATCATAAAAAGACACACCCGCCGTGACACGATCGTTCACGGTATTTAATTTCGCGATGGACAATATTTCGAAGAAATTTAGATTTTAGAAAGAGCTGTTTCGCCCCATATCAGGGCTCATCAGCATGCCTAGGAAACACAAATTGCAATATATTTTCAGCATATAGAGCAAAGTGGTAATTCCGACATGGACAACCCTTATAAGGCTGAACAAAGAGCAGACTGGTTTTAAGGCGCCAGAGACTCGCCTTTAGAAGGAGTTTGGTTAGAAAAGGTTGACTATATGGGACATTTCTTGGACATGAAATTGCTCAATTTTCATATCATCCCAGTCAATATACGCACATATACACACACGCATACAGGGATTAAAGGAGGTGATTAAAGCTAAAAAAATAATCAATTGACCACCCAATTGTCAAAATTAAAACATTTAAGAAATGGCAACTAGTCTCAGTCAATCAATTTGCCTTATTTGCCACAAATTCAAAATTGCACAGATCATGTTACATGTAACAAAATGGTCTATATGATGCCAGACCATGTGGTCCAGTGTTCAGGTGTTATGAACAGCATTGGCTTAGCCGATATTAAAAATAACATCAACCAGAGCTTGCAAATAGCCAAATACACAGCAATATACAGCAGTCGAATATATAAGACTAATATATACAAGACTAATATATACAAGACTAATAAGTGGCTCATACGTTTAAATGTAAATAACCTTTTGACCGGCCGCAGAATATACGCATAATGCAAATTTCTGAATTTCATACGCAACTCTTGCTGGCCTTTATATATAATATATGTAATAAAACGATATTCGATAACAAAAACTATGACTTATGAACTAACGTAAATATAATCTCCTTACCTTATCGCTGTACACTTCTTAGTCTTATTTCGCTGACGAGCAACACTTGGCACATAGGACTCCGATGCAAAATTTCTAGCGAGGCTGAATTTGCCATCTTGAATCGTAGCCAAAAGGTCTTCAACAGACCTTGTATTTGAAGCTTCTAATCGCTTCAACAGATCTACGTTTACCTTTGCTAAAGTGCTAGATCGTTAGCTTTAAACGCGGTCTGAACAATTTCAAAAATAGACATTTCTCGAGTCGTATAAATTTGACAATTTTCGAACAGAAAGACTGTAATACAGTAATACTCAATGGTATTACTGAATAATGCGAAATACCCCACGCAGCGAATGAGTCAGATCAAGCAATCGATGAGGCAACGCATAAGGCAAAAAATATGCGCCAATGAGAGCGGAGATTTTTTCTCAATCAGAAAGCTCATATATTGCGTAAATAAGGCAGACCCCCGCGAAGATGATGCAAAATGCATCCCGACCAATCAAATGGCTAGGATTTGTTCCAAATAACGCGAAATTCACGCTGATGACCGCTGTTTTGACTTTTTTACATAAGGCTCGGGCACTGCACGAATTTTCATAACTGGACTATTTTTCAATGTGATTTAGATGTATTACGTAAATTACGTAATTGCTCCGAGTTGTCGCTGTATGCAACATTATAACTGGACTATTTCTCGATGTTAATTAATTAATTAATTAAATTGTTAATTAATTAATTAGTTATCTGTGGAAATTTTACGTTAGTCGCGTGACTCATTTGACTACCCCTAGATCCGCCCCTGAGTCAGGGAAATACCAGCAGGTGTCCCTCAGGGGACAAAGCTGGGTCCGTGGCTGTTTCTTCTCATGATTGATGACATAGACGTCGCCAACTGCGATCTATAGGAATATGTGGATGATACTACCATGGCCGAGTGTGTGCCCAAGAAACATACAAGCAAGATCCAGGACGCCGTGATTGATCTGACCACTCAATCTCATGCAAACAAGTTCCAACTGAATGAGTCAAAATGTAAAGAGCTCCGAATATCTTTTGCCAAATGTGCTCCCAATTTCGCTCCTATTATCGTCAACGGAAAACCAATTGAAGTAGTATCAAGCGCCAAATTACTGAGTGTAAATATCTCCAGCAACCTCAAATGGAACAATCATACATCTGAAATAGTTAAAAAAGTATCGGCTCGTCTATACTTCTTGAGGCAACTAAAAAGGGCAAACATCGCAACAAAGGAACTCATCACATTCTACACTACTTGTGTCCGTCCAATCATCGAGTATGCCTGCCCAATTTTTCACAATGGTCTGCCGAAGTATTTATCGGAAGACCTTGAACGGTTGCAGAAGCGGGCTTTACGAATAATTTTTACTTCCACCAATTATTCCGATGCGCTTGAAGCAAGTAATTTAATACATCTCAATGATCGTAGGGAAGCACTGACAACTAGTCTTTTTAAAGACATTTGTAATAATAGCAGTCATAAACTGTATCACCTAATTCCTGAACTCAACAAATGTTCCTCAAACTTGAGGAACAAACGCACGTTTAAAGTCCCTATTTACAAAACAAACAGGCTTAAGAACAGTTTTATATATAGTAATTGTTTTTAGTCCCAAAATCGAGCACGATAATGTTTTCTTCTGATACATGTATATATTCTATAATGAACCTATTTTTAATATTTTATTACTTGTGACGTTTATTTTTATATTTATTGTTTTATAGTATTTGATGTAAAGTTCAACACAATTCAGCCGCTTTGGGCTGTAATGATTTTAACTGAAATAAATATCTACCTACCTACCTACCTACCTACCTACCTACCTACCTACCTACCTACCTACCTACCTACCTACCTACCTACCTACCTACCTACCTACCTACCTACCCACCCACCTACCTACCTACCTACCTACCTACCTACCTACCTACCTACCTACCTACCTACCTACCTACCTATCTATCTATCTATCTATCTATCTATCTATCTATCTATCTATCTATCTATCTATCTATCTATCTATCTATCTATCTATCTATCTATCTATCTATCTATCTATCTATCTATCTATCTATCTATCTATCTATCTATCTATCTATCCATCTATATATCTATATATATATCTATATATCTATCTATTGGTTGTCAATTTCATAACAGTTCATCTCATTGCGGTGTAAACAATTCTCGTTTCTCTGAATATCTCGTTGTCTGAAGAAGTACCTGACCCAAATCTTATATCAAACTAAACCGCGAAATGTGGAGAATATTCTTGTTATGAGATGATATCGCACTGAACGTTTCGTTGCCAGAAAATCATCAAAAAATGTAACCTGTTTAACTGCCACATTGCTTCTTGTTAAAACGAGACAAGAGCGTGAGAAATATTAATGATTAGCAGTTTACAACACGTATTTTGTGTTTCTGAGAAAGCGAGTTCACAGATTTTCATGTGGTTATGGAATTTCTAACTAAGAATTGTCAATTTAGCGACCTTCATATCTCAGCCACTGCCTTAGCGGGTAGGCTCTGGCGGGTAGGGATAAAACGCGGATGTGGATTTGTGGATAAAACGCAGATTTTTGGATATGGGGATAAAACGCGGCTATGGGGATAAAACGCGGTTATGGGGATAAAACGTGGATTTGGGGATAAAACGCGGATATGGGGATAAAACGCGGATTTGGGGATAAGACGCGGATATGGGGATAAAACATGGACTTGCGTTGGGTTTTTTGTTTGTTTTTGCGGATACTGGTTGCTAAACCATATCCGCTATGTCATGAGCGCGGTTGTGTGTTTGTGTGTGTGTAAGAATGTTTTCGTCAATCACGTGATCAACGGAAACAACCAATAGCGGATCCGAATCAGCATACTTCAGAAGTCTTATTTGTATGTTCGAAGAGTTTACGAACGTGTACCAGAACAACGAATGGAAGATAGAAAGTTGAGTTCTGCTTCAGGTAGACATTTATGTATGTATGTACTGTCGTTTTATACTATAAATACAAGCGTGCAGTGACTGCATATATACATGCAATACTTTCTCGTGTTCATCTCAGCGTCACATAATCATGAAACCATACAAGGTGTTTATACTATAATAATTCCGTAACGCGTTTCGACTTTGTCGCCTAAACGACAAGCTTTCCAAGGACGAAGAAACAGTGTGAGCGCTTGTTTGGCTTCGGATTAAAGATCTTTCTGAAATCTGAATGCCCTTTTAACTATTAAATGTTTCAAGTGTTTACGTGTTTATAGGCGCTCGGCCAAGATGTTTTAGCTATAAGTTTACACGCAGAAATCCACTGTGCTTGGGACTTTTTATGTTACCTGTAGACGTATTCAATACTTACTCAAAAAACGCGTCGAACATTGATATATTGAATTGAGACGTATCAATGCATGTGTTACTAGAGTCTAAAACATAGACATATAAAACATAAAAATATCATATTGTTTAAAAATGCGATTTGCGGCCGCGTTTCCTGTTTTTGCCGATTGACCTAAACGTGAGTTCAAATATTTTAGTATTAGGCGTTAGAGATTCGTAAAACAATGCTATACGTGCAGGCTCTCCTTCTCCTCCTCTCCCCAACCCCTAAAAATGAGAGCCGGCTCGCAGGCTAAGTTATATATAGATTAGTGTTCCTAACTCAAAGGTAATAGGAGCATGCAGTCCAGTTATATATAGGTCAGTGGCTGTCACCCGTGTAAGTTAAGTCATAGCCACTGGAAAGGGAGAGGGCTGTGAAACTCCGCTCTGAAACAATAGAACTTCCGGTTTGATGTTGAAAATTGCACGCCTGAGCGTCACGTGATCGTGAACCGGCATGGCCAGTGTGTTCTTTCATATGGCTTACCAATCTCGTTCCCAGAGCCCACGTTCCCCACCCGGGGAACGAGAGACTCTGGGATAATCCGTTTCACATCGATATTTCATTGGCTGATGAACATGATTATTCTTCTTCAGGATCACAAGAATCCTGTGATGGCGTGAACGGATTATCCCAGAGTCTCTCGTTTCCCGGGTGGGGAACGTGGGCTCTGGGAACGAGATTGATGGCTTACATTAGATTATACTTTGTTCTTCGTTAAAGTGCCTATCTCACCTGTGGGGATTTTACACATTCGTAATATTTGGGTTCTCCTGAGCAAAATTGCAATATATCTTGTCAGCCGAAAATGTCATCTTCATGGAGTTTTTCGCTGTCGAATTTACTGTATGTGATGTCACAAGAGGCATTTTGGTTTGGAATGCCTCTTGTGACATCACATCCGGTAACTTTGACAGCGAAAAAGTCCAGTTTCGGCTGACAAGATATATTGCAATTTTGCTCAGGAGAACCCAAAGATTACAAATTAAAATCTCCACAGGTGAGATAGGCACTTTAAACGGCACGATATCGGTTATGGTGACTTCTAAAAATCCACAAGAAACATGATATCTACAAGTGCAAAGGAGTACCCTTGTATTTCGTTAACAAAATTTGGCAGGAATTCGGTTTTTGACGACCTACGAACTTAAGACAGCAATTTGTCATAAAAATGACTGACTACAGTATACATGTAGTCAGTCATTTTTATGACAAATTTTATATTTTACATTGATTCTGCGTTAATTTTAGATATTAGTTTATTCAATAATATGATTGTGTCAGACTCGTCCCCAGTCACTTCTTTAGATACAAGTCATATAGATTCCTTGGTCATATTTCGGCCATCTCTGGATCTTATTTGCCAGCTGAAATCAATATAATGGCAGACTGGACGATGAAGATTTGAATGCTCACTGCAACACGAGCTTAGATGGTGAGTTTGAATAATAGGCCCTCTTCGGAATGACAGGATAAATGGTTTAAACGTAGGATTAGTTCATGTTGTTTGAGAAAGACTGTTGTTGTTTTTATAGTATAAGTGAGGTTTCGCCGGCCTCAGCGGCGGTCATCTTCGGAATGAAGTTCAGGTTCGCCTTACATTTTCTTGAGGACAAGAGAGATTGTTAGCCAAAAATGCACAATAAAGTTCGATGAAATGGTCTTTCTTCAGTATCTAGAATTTTTGCATTGCTATTTCGAATGTATAATCTGCTAGTCGTTATTTTTTCTCTCCCCTTCCCAGATCCTCTTGCGAGTGGGGAGGAGTCTGTGATTGTGTGCACAAAGAAATCACCTCAAAAAGGTGGGATTGGTTTTAACGCTAGACTCGTGGAGGGCGGGAGCGTCTTACTGTTCCCGTACTAGGCTACAGTCCAAGCTGGTCCTACCCCACTGCATGCCCTGGTCTTACATCACTGCAAAATGTAATGTAATGTGTAACGTGCAATGTAATGTGTAAGGTAAGGTAAGGTAATGCAATGCAATGTAAAGTGTATTGTTATATGTCAAGTGTCAAAGTCCGTTTTTCTAGCTCTCTGATTGGGCGAGCGGTCCTCGCGTGGCGGTCCTAAAATCGTGATGTTTCCCGCGTAGCCCATGGCAGCGTTTTCCCTAGGGAAAAATATCAAAACCGGAAGTAGATGGTCAGGTTCAGTTTCTCTTTGTTTTCTCCAGTTTTCCTTCATTTAAAACAATGTCTGCAGGTTTTGCTCAACATTTTTGTTGTCATTTGATACTTGATATATAACAAAACACTTATTTACTGGTACCTCGGGAAAACAGTGTGTTTTGTTTATTACGAGAATATTACCGTTGAAAATACTAATTATTTAATACTAAATCTTCGTTTGCCCAAAGATAATAATATGAAGCGAAAGGGAAGGAAAGTGGTGAGCACCTACTGTGCATATTAAACACTTTGACTTAAAAATTCAGTCATGGCGAGAAATTATGGACATCGGTAGGAGGAGCCTATTTTTGATACTAATAATAAATCATTCTGTGATTGGCTAATTCGGCGGCGCGGATGCTGGGACGAGTTTACTCCGAAACACTCTCCTCTGCAGCGCGGGGAATCGTGAAGCGCGCGGAGAACGTCGGGAAGGTGGAAAAGAGGCGAGAAGCCTCTGCCAGATAATGTGCGGTTCTCTGTCACGATTTCCGGTTCTCTGGTAAATGGCATAAAAACCCGACGATTTGGGAGAAATTCAGCACTCCCTTCAAGATCTAAGTATCAAAGGTTAGCATGACGATTTTCGTGAAGAAATAGTGCGATTACATGAATTTATTTGATTCTTGCTGTTATTTACGTGTCTGCCATTTTAAATCAATTTAATAGATGTAAACTATATTTCAATTAATTTAGACTTCTTTATTCTCTTTACGATAACCATAATGCGGAAGAAGATATAGAATGCTTTGCAATAAGTGCAAGTACGCCGGAGAAGGATTTTTTAACACCGAATTCGAAGTCGGCAAACGAACCGAATACGAAGAGATTTCAGTCAAGTAACAAATCTGCGGTTCTCTGGTCATGGGAGATAGCGACGATAGTTTGTACGAAGTACAATGTTTTCTTCAAGATCTAATTCTAGAATCTTGTTCTGGACGTTATTAGTTCTAAATTCTTCTATGGAAATCACCCGGAACCAATCAAAAAATTCGAAACGCTGCCAGACTGACAAACGTTTTAATATCGAACGTTGAATCGTTGATAAACAAAGCCGACGAACATGTAGCGCTGGAATATTCTCAGCGCTAACTTTCTACATTACACCAAGCTCGCAAATGTACCACATGCACTACGTGTATACGTGAAACTTATCATAGGTAAGATCTATGTTTACAACAGTTCAGTGTCCGGCGTTGATATAAACTTTCTCGGGTAGCGTTTGTTTACATGTTTAAATTACATAATTCAAAACTGAAAAATCCTGTCGTTGTGTAATTATAAGTAATAACAGGACTTGAGGGAAATTAGCGAATAAATTTCCCCGCCGCCGAGGGAAGGTTTGTGAAAGTCCGAGGGCCACAGGCCCGAGGAGTTTTACAAATCTTCCCGAGGCAAAGGGGAAATTTAATCGCTATAATTTCCCGAAAAGTCATGTTATTAGTTTGTAATATTATGATCGCCGAGGAAAACTTTGAGAATCTTACCGATAGGAAATTTACACGGTTGATCAGAGAAGTTGCATCTAATTTTCCCGTGCATGTTGATGAGGGAAAATATATGCAAGCGGGAAATTTAGAAGAAGACAAAGGATTTCTTTGTCTTCTAATTTTCCCTCATCAACATGCACGAGAAAATTAGAAGACAAAGGATTTATTTGTCTTCTAATTTTCCCTCATCAACATGCACGGGAAAATTAGAAGACAAAGGATAAATTTCCCTCTTGCATGAGCGATGAGGGAAATACGAGGTTTACATTCCCTCGGAGAACGAAAGAATCCGAGGCGATCATGGTATTACAATATTAACATTCTCGAGTTGAGAATTGTCTGCCAGCAATTTAAATTGTCTTTTGTTCACAATTTATATGGACTTCCAACTTTTCCGTAAGTTAAATTTGGTTATATATTGAAATTCATATTAACATTCTCGAGTTGAGAATTGTCTGCCAGCAATTTAAATGTGTCTTTTGTTCACAATTTATATGGATTTCCAACTTTTCCGTAAGTTAAATTTGGTTATGTATTGAAATTCCGAGTCTGGTGCCTAGTTCATCACGGAATTTGGGCGCCATATTGACATTATCTGGCAGACGCCTCCGAGCCTCTGCGGAGGAGAGAAACGAGGGAGAATTTGAATGAAGAGCGCAATTAGCCTCCAGCTATGTACACTGAACACGCTGGACAAAAGCAAGCGGGAAAATAATAAAACGCGTTTGTGACAACATTGTTGAAACAGCTTGTTACGGCTCAAAATCAACAAGCTTTGTTTCAACCTTGTTGACACAGACTTGTTACGTACGCGATGTTCACACAGGCTTGTTACGGCTTGATTCAACAAGCTTGTACCAAATTGTTGGCTTGCCGTTACAAGCTTGTTGTCAACAACGTTGTTACGACTTTGTGCCAACAAGCTTGTTACAAGACTGCCAACAACTTGTTATCGGCTTGTCACAACAACTGGGAACAAGCAGTGCGAACACAACTTGATATCGGCTTGTCCGAACAGTCTTGTAACAAGTCTGCAGCAGACTTTGTTACAACTTTTTACGCGTGTACCCCTTCTTCTGCGAGGTTGATTTTAATTTTAAAATTAAATTTGCAAATTGCAATAGATTTGCTTCGTTGCAAATTCAGTGCAAAATTAGTTATAAATTTGCTACTGTGCAAATTTAGTACCAAATTTGTGCAAATTTATAACAATTTTGCCAAGCGTGCAAACCATTGCAAATTCAATATGCGCAAAACTTGTCATGCGCAAACTTGTTGCA
The DNA here is from genome assembly GCA_035771165.1 of Paragorgia papillata. Taxonomy (NCBI): domain Eukaryota; kingdom Metazoa; phylum Cnidaria; class Anthozoa; order Scleralcyonacea; family Coralliidae; genus Paragorgia; species Paragorgia papillata. Next base: position 727,292 of record JAWNZC010000236.1, read on the forward strand.
AACTTGTAGTTAGGAAAATTTGAAACTGCAGCCATTGCAAATCTGTGCAAATTTAGTATACCAAATTTGGCGTAGCAAATGAAGTGCAAATCCATCTTTTCGTCTTGGGCAACACAATTAATACTAGAAATACATCAATGCAACAACCCCTCGCCCGCTTTAACATGCTTTTTTGAAATAACCCCCCTGATATACAGCAAAAACAAATGATTACGATCGATGACTAAACTGATTTAATGAAAGTTGAACATATCAAAGCAAAAGTCAAATTTCATATTAAACTTTAGCGGTTTGAACATAGTTAATAGAACTTATACATGGTTTGGAAACCCGTCCAAATCATTGTTCTCTGTTTTTGTTCAAGTGTATGGAAATTTGTGCAACTTCACGGTATTGTATTTTCTGTATAATGAAGCATTAATCCAATAGCAACGATAGGGTTTAATTAGTGGTCCTTCATCGTCACGTGTCCATAGAATTTACTTCCATATATGGAACTCTATTGTCTTTCAACATGACTATCACTTCATGTTGAAAGACAATGGAGCTTCCAAACCATGTATACGTTATATTAACTATAGTTTGAAAAATATATTGTTTTTAGCCATTTAGGAGGTTTCCAAAGGAATTACTACAGCAAGCCTTTAAATGGCTCCCCTATGCATGCATGCATGCTTTGCAAAGACAGAGCTCAAAAACTACATGCATTTATAATAGGAGTCTGAGATAAAAACAATTCAGTAGAATCGGATTCCAGAAAGAAGTATTAAACAGACCTTTCAGTCGAAAATTTGAAAATACCGCCAAGAAAATGGCCAAAGCCTAAGTATTAATAAGCCTGAGTATTAATAAAAACGTCCACGAAAACGTGAAGCTGTATATTGTAGGTAAAGCGAAAAGTTGAAAACTACACAAGGACAAGGTATAGTTGCTAGATTGAGTTTAACCGACGAGTGTCTAAAACGGTAAAAGGGTTTCGCATACATTCACAAATCCAACTTCAATATCTGCCATGTTTACACATATCCTAAAGCCCTAATCAAACGAGAACGCAAGTCATCGCAAGTTCAGTTTAGCTTGTGCTTGCTTGTCTCGTTTGATCGCCAGTTGCGATGACTTGCGTTAGCTTGTGACCAATTTGATCTTGTTCAAATTTCATCGCAAGTTTTCTTCAACTTGCGAGAGCTTGCGAAACGTGCTCCGTCGTCATAGAAACTACCACGAGAACTAGCAAAAAGGCGTGGGAACTAGCGGAAGTGCAGCATTTGCGACGACCTGTGCCGACTCACAAGTCATCGTAAGCAAACTTGCGATGACTTGCGTTCTCGTTTGATTAGGTCTTAAAGGTTAGCCTCCCAAAATATGGGAAGTTATAGCTGTGATTGGTCGGTTTTCAGGAAAGGAATTTCATGCTCCGAAGAGCAGACGTTGGTGGGCGGGAATAAAAACCCACAAGATGTCTGCGAAGGAGGCTAAACGGTTATAGATCAGCACCATCAAACCAGTAATACTTTCAAATATATTCTTCTGTTATATTACATTTCATGTTTACTTTAAAATAAAATTGTATCATGGTCCCGCCACTAGCCAGTTGATATATGGATTTCTAATAATTTTCACATTCAAATCTCGCCAGCAAATTGTTTTAAAAAATTAAAACGGCTCATTTATCGAACCCCCGGAACTTAATCCCCGGGGTGTCATGATACCTTCGGAGTTTTCCCTTGGGCATTGACCCCCCGAACATTATCCTCTCGGGTGTTGTTTCCTGGGATGTCTTGGCCAGCTTTAAGACGTGTTATTTTTTTGCTAAAGAATTGAAAAAGGTCGTACGAGGGTTCAACAATGTGACGTTGGAAATGAATGACTAGATAATGGTCTGGGTTGTGCCACCACAGCGCAACGAAGGCCACCAAGATGGCGGTGATTACGAGACGCACCCTGTCAAAAAAAAAAGATTTCAAGTCAGAATCCAATCTCGTGACTTCGATAGAAAACGGAGCTCTAGATACTAATGAAAAATGAATCGAAATATACTAAGGTTTAAGTACTACCGAAAATATAGAACGTAGTTTCCAACGTTTCGAGGGAAGGCCCTTCGTCAGAGAGAAACGTAGAGTGTATACACACAACGAACTTATATAAGAAAGAGAATCATGTGACCAAAAATTAGCCAATCAGATAAAAATAACAATAAGAGATTAATGAGAAGCGAAAAAATTAGCCGATCAGGGCAAAATAACAATAACAAATCAATGATGAGATGCGAAAGACATTTGCTATTCCCACCGTCGATAAGCAATAAAGGAGGGGGGTGTAAAAAGAATGAGTGAGAGTAAAAAATAGATAAATTAATTAAGGGAAAACACTGCTTATGTCCGCCCTTGCTAAACAAAAACAGCATCTTCAGAAGTGTTAAATAAAAGAAAAACGTTCGTTCCAAACGTTCGTGAGGATGAATGGTTCCAATTTTTAAAATGAGACGATTTTCTTGTCTTTTGCGGCTGTCATTACCACCAGAAATGGGTGAGATGGCACAAACTTTCATGTCCGAAATATGATGATTGACATTATTAAAATGTTAAATCAAGTGCTTCATGTTTCACGTTTCTCTCTGACGAAAGGCCTTCTTCGCTCGAAACGTTAGAAATCTACGTTCAATAATTTCGGCAGTACTCCAACCTTACCATATTTCGATTTGTACTTCATGTAAGCCTGATCCCCAACACAAACACTAATCCCTACATCTCCAAAGATTAGATCGACTAACTCATTGATGACCAAAGTCAGGAAATAAAGCAGGGACAATGTCGATTTGACCGCCGTCATTACAATTTAATGGAGTGTGGGCGCTAGTAATATGCCATGCCTCTAGACAAAGTCTTTGAGGGCACCACAGGAATGCATAGGAGTGGCGCTCACGCCTGCCTTACGGTAGTAGCCAAAGAAAGAGGAGCCTTCTGTCTGACTCCGACTGCGGTCGACCAACTCTTGATGGCCCGCCAGTTATTACTCGGGCTACCTGTGGTAGACGAGTCTATGTTTCGAAATGGCAATCATTACGTCATCCCATCAGGCCTTGCGCGGCTGATGATGCGTGCTAAATGCTAATCTTCATGTTTTCTTTCTTCGCTTTCCTGAATCCTGATGTTTGATCAAGTTGTTTGAAGTCAAGTGTTCTTCTTGGACATGTTCAGTGTGTTCACAGACATAGCTATTGTTCAGTAATGTCGCTGGCAGGTATCTTCTTCTTATATACGTTTACAATCGCTGATTAAACATGATCGTGCTGTGTTGATATATAACACCAGAAGGGACTCGACATATGAACGCTGTGTGGAAATACGTTAAATACAGGCAATCGTGTTTTGTGTATTGTGTTTTCTATCGGAGAATTAGATTGTGTTTTGACTATTTTTTGTGACCGATGATGTTTAGACTTTTATAGATAATTTAAGCTGCGAGTTTGTAGTAGCCCGAGTGAACGCCTGACCAGGCGTCTTGTTGGTAATAAAACCACCAGGGTATATCACGGTTATTGTTGTTGTTGTGTGGTAGTGTATTGTTGTTTATATGGTATGGTATGCATGTGTGGTACAGTGTGATACCGTAGAATTCCGAAAGTAACGGCCCCCGTTACTTTCGGATTTAGCAGCCCTTGGGGACCGCTACTTTCGGGGGGAGCCGCTACTTTCGGGAGGGCGTTACTTTCGGGGAGCCGCTACTTTCGGGGAGCCGCTACTTTCGGGGGGGGGGCACTACTTTCGGGGAGCAGCTACTTTCGGGGGAGCCGCTACTTTCGGGGGAGCCGCTACTTTCGGGGGAGCCACTACTTTTGGGGAGCGGCTACTTTCGGGGAGCCGCTACTTTCGGGGGGCCGCTACTTTCGGGGGACCGCTACTTCGGGGGGGCGCGCTACTTTCGGGGGGCTACTACTTTGGGGGGCCGCTACTTTTGGGGAGCTGCTACTTTCGGGGGGGCCGCTACTTTCGGGGGGCCGCTACTTTCGGGGGGCCGTTACTTTCGGGGAGCCGCTAATTTCGGATGATTGAAATACGTTAGGAATTGGCATTGTACCTCCGACGTCAGGAGAAAGGGATAACGAAATAAATATCGAGGGCATTCCTAACTACACCATCGGTCAGGTCAATCGTATAATGTAGAGGACGTAATGTTTTACGACAGCAGCGATGATGACCTTGACATGATTGTCGGCGGCGATGGTGGCAACTTATAAAGAGAGAACATGTTGTAAGTATTGAAAAATTAAAGACGAACACGTGCTTTCATCGAACAGAAATGTCGATAATCGAAAAAACATATATTACTAGCTCTAAGTTGATTGTTAAGTTTTAATACAAACATTACTTTTTTGTTGGATAAACATCTACTTTCGGGGGGCCGCTACTTTCGGGAAATTTTAGAAGTGTCACAAATTCAACGTTACTTTCGGGGGGGCGTTACGTTTGGGGGGCGTTACTTTCGGGGGGCCGTTACTTTCGGGGGGGGGGGCGTTACTTGCGGGGGACCGTTACTTTCAGAATTCTACGGTACGGTGTGGAATGGTGTGAGCGTGGTATGGTGTCGTTGGTAAGGTACTAAGGTATAGCATGGTATGGTATAGTGTGGTATTGTGTTCTAAACATTTTCCGTTTCTATACAGGGTGTCCCAAAAAAAATGCCCCCCATCCATTTATGAGGTGCATCTTCTTTAATTATGGTACAAGAAGTAAATTTTTATATCACGCCGAAAGCCCATCCCTCCTTCTTTGTTGTCTGAAATTTTCAGAGCTAAGTAGTTATCTACTCGCTTCCCTGTAGTCATTTAAAGAGGCAACATCAAAATTTGAACTTGTCCAAATTATGTATGCTACGTCAAGATTTGGAAATCTTCTCCTAAAGGCTTCCCTTGTCCTTGTTGGGCTTCTTGTTTCATGATAGGAAAGTACCATGAATGCTCTTTCCTCGGGAGTGAATTGTTGTCCAACCATCTTAAGACGGATGAAGTAAAGTGCACTTCTGCCTACATGGCAAACATGTGCATGGAACCCTCATGAGCATTGTTATTACCCCAAGGAACCCCACATGATTTGATACCGCATTGCTTCATTTGGAATCAAACTTTATTCCCCTGTGGTCAGTTTTCACATGCATATGTATTCAAACTTGTATTCCGCACTCAAACAAAGCTGTGGTCAAAAACGGGATGAGCGACATTCGTTTGGGACACCCTGTATTTTTCCAAATCTGTAGGTAGCATAGATAATTTGCATAATTTGGACAAGTTCAAATCTTGATGTTGCCTCTTTAAATGACTCCAGGAAGCGAGTAGATAACTATTTAGCTCTGAAAATTTCAGACAACAAAGGAGTGATCGGTGTGATATAAAAATTTACTTATTGTACCCAAATTAAAGAAGATGCAGTACAAAAACGGATGGGGGGGGGGGGGGGGGGGGCATTTTTTTGGGACACCCTGTAGAGTTATAGAAACACGAGGGGAAGTTTTGGGAGAACTATTTCGAGTTCCAAATAAAAAGCGTAAATTCTCATTAACCCCCATGGATGGTGTATTGGATTGCGTTTGATGGCGTAGTGGATGACGTATAATGGTGTTTCTGTACAAATATTAAAGTGGCACTACGATGAAAAAGTCGTCAGTCTTTTTTTGATCTTATCATAAAGTACAGTTAAAATGAGGATGAACGGCGTCTGTGGTTTGGCAATATCTCATCTCGTTCAAGAGATATTTACGTTTTTGAAATATGCAAATTATATGGCTGATGACGTCATTTACTCCAAACGAGCGAAATGAAAATCGTAAAATTAGGAATATCTCTAGAAATAAACAATAGAAAGTGCTCAAATTTTGCATACTTATAGTATTAAATAAAATACGCTTCACTGTGTAACATCAGTTTGATAAAATTCAATTTGCTTATTTATCAGCAATCAAGTAGCGTTTACTCCAGCGAATAAAAGTGAAGATTAGAGCTTATGTAGGGAATTGTAATTCAAACGTTTAAATCTTTCTATTTTTAAACAATGAGGCAAAAATGATAATTGCCTTTTTAAGATTTAGAGTAACCTGAGAGCATGCGCTTACGCTTACCATGGCAATCATAAAGGTTCCACAGAGAAGTGCATTTTATTGGATACTATAAGCATACAAAGTTTAAGCACGTTCTATTGTTTATTTCTAGAGATATTCCTTATTTTACGATTTTCATTTCGCTCGTTTGGAGTAAATGACGTCAACAGCTATATAATTTGCAAAACGTGAATATCTCTTGAACGAGATGAGATATTGACAAACCAAACGCTGTTCATCCTTATTTTAAAATGTACTTTATGATAAGATCAAAAAAAGACTGACGATTTTTTTTATCGTAGTGCCACTTTACTTAGAATGATGGCGCATTGGATGGCGTAATCTATCCATGTTTTCCATAGAGTTATAGAAACACTGCTTTTAACCAAACACCGGTTGCGTTTTCAAAATGTTATTTTATAAAGTGTGGTATGGTATGGTAAGGTATATGATGTGGTATGATATGGTATAGTGTGGTATGGTGCAGTATACTATGGTATGCAGGGACGTAGCCAGGGGGGAGCCGCGGCTCCCCCCTTTTCATATTAAACAACAGACATGTAACTACAAAACTGATGCAATATCAATTGTGTCAGGAAATTAACTGTAAACAGTGTATTCAATCTACTGAGTGTATGCATTTTGAGTATCTATGCGACGTTTGCGTGTTTTGAGTATTTTATTTGACGTTTTTTAACCTTTAGAGTCTGTAAAATCTTCCTCCAAAAGCCAGGAAATGGAATTTCAGCGACTCTCGATTTCAAAATTTCCCGGGGGAGCATGCCCCCAGACCCCCCCAAAATTTATTTTGATTTCGGCTCCCCCCCTTTCAAAATCCTGCCTACGTCCCTGATGGTATGGTACCGCACTGTATTATACTGCATTCTATTGTAAAGAATCTGGAAACAAAATTGATCAGAGTTCGATGTGCATGAGATAAAAGTTTAAGAAAACGATCTCATGTGTAAATGACCCTGTAGCAACTCTCCCGTCTTATTGAGTGTACATACATGTTATTAAGACATACCTGGTTCTAGTTAGTGGTGCAATGCCATGTACTATTAAAGTAAATATGCTAAACAGTAAGGTAACAATAGCCAAGAGCACACTAAGGAATTTAGTGAAGACTGCTTTTGCTTGCGTATTCTGTTCCAAGTAATCGTCTACGGTCAGGCCTTGCTGGTGGTGCAAGTTTTCAATTTTCGAAATCTAAAAACAAGAACATGAATCATCGGTTAAAGGTGTTGTCACACGACTGATCTCTATACAACTGGATTGCTCATCATCTACAGTCAGCAGTAAATATTTTGAAGCCATTGGCGGCCATATTAGTTTTATAATGAAGTTAACCCTTTAAAGCCTGAAGACGAGTCTTTAGTATTTTATCTGGTCAACGTCAGACGATTTTATTCAGCACAGGGAGCGGTCCAGGCCTCAAAGGGTTAAAACCTATCTCTTTAACCCTTTAAAGCCTGAAGACGGGTCTTTAGTATTTTATCTGGGCAACGCCAGACAATTTTATTCAGCACAGGGAGAGGTCCAGGCCTCAAAGGGTTAAGGACTGATTTTGTTGATTTTTACGAAATAACACGTATTAATACCAACAAATACAAAACTAAGCTTCTAAATCATTTGCAGAGTTCTTTGTTTGATACCAATAGCGGAAATTTTCTTAATGTGGCTTTTTTCGTCTCTTTTCGGGATACGAAAACATACAAAGTTTCCATGGCGGGTGGCTTCATTCATAGTCAATCGAGATATGGTCTGGAAACTCAGCTAAAGTCTTTGGTCTATCTTTTTGTTCGCCTTTATGCATTTTTGTGCACGGTACACGGTCACTGAACACATTGTATTTTAGTATAATGAACGAATTGTCCAATAGCAACGTTTCAGTTCAATCACTCAACCGTGCTATTTAAATATTAATAAACCTAAAACAAAGGATGTGCACGGTGTAAGGTATGGTTCAACATAAAATCCCAGCTCATTATAGGCGCTTTGAAGTCTGTCGTGTTTCCAGACCATATCTCGATTGACTATGCTTCATTTTTGGAGCCGGATGAGCAATCCAGTTAAATAGAGGTCAGTGCGTGACACCCATTTTAACCAATTCTTAGATAAACAAAATTGTGCTTAAATTGCACAAAATCTGACTAAGCCTATGGTTTTATATTATATAAAAACATAAAAGATACCAGAAACCTGCAACGGATAGTCAAAATTAAAGCGAGATTGGCCCGGCAACAATCAAGTTTAGTGACCAGTATTTCATAGTCGAATTAATGTACAGCTTACGGTGGCTCCACACAGTTTCTTGAAAAATGTAAAATACAAGGTTGAGAGTCCAAAATACGTGATTAAACAATACGGAAAAAGAATAAAACTAAATGTTATGCATAGTTAAACAGTCTGACAATCAAAAACTGTAAATAGCAACAGTTGTTGCTATGGCAACAGTGACTTTTCAAAATGGCAGCCAATTACCCTTCAAACTAATTTAATTCGAAAAAAACTTTGGTGACCCCCAATTTTTTTTTCATTAAAACTTTTCTTGAAGTATGAGTAATCAATAGGCCGATTTTAAAAAAATTCTGTAGAACGAAATTTTTTTAAAAATTAACAAACATGATTTTTTCGGAAAATGTTTTTTTTTTAAATCGGCCAATTGATCACTCGTACTTCAAGAAAAGTTTTAATGAAGTTTTAATAAAGTTTTTTTCGAATTAAATTAGTTTGGAGGGTAATTGGCAGTCATTTTGAAACGTCATTGTTGCCATAGCAACAACTGTTGCTATTTATTTGGTAACAGTTTTTGATTGTCAGACTGTTTAACTATGCATAACATTTAGTTTTATTCTTTTCCCGAATTGTTTAATCACGTGTTTTGGACTCTCAAACTTGTATTTTCCATTTTTCAAGAAACATGTATGGAGCCACCTTACAGTGCCTATGAAACGAAAATTAAGTTTGTTTTATTTGAAAGAACACTTAATATCTGATATGCAAATCAAACATTTTGACGTTGCACGTGCATGAGCCGAATTATCGAAAAAAAATTATATATCATTGCTATTGTCAAATATAATCACTTGAAAATCTACATGTTTAGTGTTCTGGGCGATACACACGCACTTGCTTCCTTCGAATTATTTTGGTTTGATAATAGCAAAGATATATAACTTTTTTCGATAACTCATGATGCACATCACACGTCAAAATGTTTAATTTGTGTATGAAACAAACTGAAATATCTTAACAACGAAGCAAGGAAACGAAAAACTTCAAAAGATGTTACTCTATCATTTTAAGTGTTCTTTCAAATAAGACAAACTTAATTTTCGTTTCATAGGCACTTTAAATTTTGAAGTTTGCAGAATATCAACGTAACCTGAAGCAAATAATATCAATATCTCAAGAACGAAGTGAAACGTAAAGAGCGATCTTTATAAAACATTTTGAACACAGATTACATACTCTAGCGTCAAAGGTATCAAATGATTCGTCAATTTCTGCAACACGTTCTACGATACGATAATCCACAGTTTCGATTCTCTCGTCAGCGCGTTCCATTTCTTGACGTAGGACCATAATCTGAAGACAAGTGGATGAAAGAGAGGAAGTAGATGAAGATTAATAAGTATTGAAAGGGGCAAGGTTGAAAAGATGGTAAAAGGTAAATATACGAATAAGAATAATAAGGATAGAACAATGAATTGCTCAAGTCTTTTAATTATCGTCTAATTATTATTAGCATATACCTCGCAGGTGAATAGTGTTTTTCAAGTAATCTGATTGGTTTCTCTCTCTAGCTCGGGATATCCTGCACTATTCACCTGCGGGCAAAACAAAATGGCGGCCAGTTTTGCGGTTATAAATCCATGTCCTATATTCACGAATTTATTGGTTAGGATTAGGGTGTGTGTTGGGGTCAGGCTTTCATGAAGTACCTGGGTTATTTAGGTCATGGAATTATTACCAGTTTTGCTTTGTTTACCGAAGCAGAAGATTTTGTTGAAAAACAAGGTTGATGTTGTAGAATGAGAAAAGTCACCAAAATTAAGTAGAAGAGTGTTCCTCACGTATGTTTCTTTACAATTTTCTAGCCATTAATATAATCAAAAGTTGTAAAAATAGGTACGCGTAGGCGTACATGTATCTGCGCTGAACACATTATAAGATAATTTATAGACTAGAAATAGACACTTCGTTTCAAAGCCTATGAAACAATGGCTGAACAGCCTCAAGGTTGGCAATGAAATTGTAATGCATTCACTATCACCTTTGATATTCAACCTCGATTTCAAGCCATTGTTCACGCAATCACGCCCATTGAAGCAAATTTGGGAAGTGTCTATTAAAGCCTGTCTACAAGGAGGTAGGGTTACCCTAGCACCCGGGTTACCCTAGCTATCATATATTTCTTGTTTGTTTTCTTTTTGTTTGTCGTGTTTTAACAAGGACACTAACCGGGTTATGTTTTGTCGTTGTAAACACGTTTGGTAGGGATAACTTGCCTACCTGGGACAACTTTTTACTAGTTCCAGCTCTTCTAAGCTCTTCTTGCCTTCTTGTTATTAGTGCTTGGTAACCAGGCAAACAACTTTATTAACCCTTTGATCGGGAAGTTTCTAACCGTCTGGCATTTTATAGACAGTATAAAAACAAAGGTTCTCACTTGATGATAAAATCGCTTGGCGTCAACAGACAGAGTAAAATATATAAGTGGCGACAAAAACGTACGTTTCCCTGTTATTAAGGGTTAAGAATAACAAGTATATATTTCAAGTATAGCACTCTTTTACATTTTTATTATTAGCATTTAGTAGTAAACACATGTAGTCATTGACTGCCTATTTAAATATTAGCTTGTTGTAAGTTAACAAAGTTGTAACTATCTGCCCCACGATTTATTTTGTTTAATGTCAAGGGTTACCCTAGTACCCGGGTAAAAGTTAGGGTCATCCTGCTGCCCAGGTCAACTTTATTAGACCTGGCATGTATGGCACGTATCTATAAGCTAAATAAAAAATATAATTCAATGTAGTTCAACATTCTTGGATTGTTTGTCTTCCCAAAGTGGTCTTCCAAAGAGGATAGTTTGTCCCTTGAAGACGGTCCTTCGTAAATAAACACGCCTGACTCGATATAAAATCACCCAACGAGTTAAAAACCTTTTGTCAACTTTTCAATGATTCTGTATAACGCACAAAAACTGTGGTAGATCACACTTTCAAGTTTACTATAAGTGATGTTAAAAATAGTTACCAGTTATATCAGCAATATTGTCTTTCTTCGAAAATAATGTGTTGCTCTTCGACTAGCTTCGTACGAAATTATAAGACTTATAAACACGATCGGACTAAAAATACTTGTTTCCATCGTTCAAACTGACAGTTCGTACAGGCTCGTACGGGACGCCAAAAAATGCTGAGCTTTGATTGGCTCGGATTTAATCGTCGCGCATTGGTTAGAGTTACACAAAAAAGCTAACACACAACACACAACACACAACACACACACACACACACACACACACACAACACGACAGCAATATATCTGCGCTTCGCGCAGATACAAAAACTGTTTTGTCGACAAATATCAAGTAAGCCAAGTTGCTAGTCTTGTATAAAATATCGAAAAATATACGAATGTTAAAGTGCCACTAACCCCAAAAATTTTTTTCCGCGAATAAAAATCGACAATCCAAATGATGAAGAATGTAATATAAATTAATTAAATCGGTAAAATCCTCTTGATTTTATAAGCGATTAAAGCGGCGATAATGACGGACACGACGGAGCACTTGGGAGACTGAGTCGAGAAGGCATTGTGACGTAATACCAGGAAATTGTTTGTTTTCTTTACTATAAAATATATAGGATATAACTTACCCAGGTTCCTTTTGTGACCAGTTTCGCGATATATTTTATTTGGATAAACGTAAAAATTTAACTGAACAAAGAAATGTCATCGACAGAGACATTCTCTCAGTCAAGCAGTGATTCTGAAGGTTATGATTGCGAAATTGAGGTGGAAAGAGACGACAACAACACAATACCGCCATCTGCATATAATTCTGAATCCGACGATAGCGAAGATAACGCATATGCATACGCAGACGAGCCTTTGGCTGATAGTGAATGGTTAGTAGAGTATGAAAGAGAGGTTAAAGCTAACAAAGATCTAGAGAAGAAGCTGCAAAGAAGACTGGATGGCACGGAACTAGTTGATACGTGGTAAGTCGCATCACCGTCGAATGATTCCACTATTATTAAACACACATAGTGACTTTTCATAATTTAATACTAATAGTAACTGTACTTTAGGTGTACATGTGGAAACTGTAACCGTGCTATGTTAACCAATTTAAACGAGTGTTTCTGCTGTAACGAGTTAGAAGGTTGCACGAAAGCCATGGTAAAGGAAATGGTGGTGAAAGAACTTGAACCAGGCACAGTGCTTCATTGTATTGTTGACCATCCAGGCTTTAACCCAGTCTGCTTGCAAAAGTGGAGTCTTCGTATGGCCGCCGATAAGTTCAAAACAAAGGAAAAACAAAAATACAGACAAACGGGGTTGGAAGAAAGGTAAATTACAAATTATTTCCTAAATTCGTGTGTTGATTACTTGATTTCAACCAGTAAATTTACATGTAAGTTAGCAGCTGAGCTGTTGTGAGCTCCCATCTTCTGTTGAATTGTTGACATTTATTTCATTTTGTTTAATACTCTCTTGCTCATTATAGTTTCTTGCGGAGTGTTTCGTACCGTGAATTCTCCAGACTTGTATATGGAAAACTTGGAAAGAAACGGATTCCCCTTCCCGCATGTGCCTACTCAGCAATAAGAAAACAATTTCCTGCGACAAGGATTTGTTAACTGGTTTTGATTTTGACGAAGATTAATATAAACAGTTTCATTATATATGGAGGGGGGTTGGCAAATTTGGTGTTTTTGTGATTTTTAATACCATGATGAATGATAGTTGCACTTTCTATCAAAAATAGACACGGTAGATACAAAATAGAAACCAACCAGAAATCCAACTTCAATAAATATTTTGTGTCCAAGGAAGTGGATGAGAACTGTAAAGCATTTTAAAATGCTATGTATCCATGTGAGTAAAGCATTAAACTGTGACCCTCTCACCAATAAAACGTTTTTGACCACCCTATAAAGGAGTAAAACTTTCTTTGCCCCCCCCCCCCCCCCCCCCTACCCATTTGACACAGGAATGTTATACAGTAGTCAGGCATTTGCTTTTCTTTTTTGGACAGTCAATTACATGTTTATGGCCTTTCATGGGTCTTTTGCATTCTGAACAAGTTGGTTTACTTCTTTCTGTTGGCTGTTTTTTTCTTTTTCTTGTTTGAGTCTCTGGAACCATATGTACTAGAAGTTGAATCACAAACACTATACTATAAAATTCTGACCAAATTGCAGGTAGATTGCATTTTACCAGAAACACACTGACCATTAGACTTTTTAGGTAAATTATTGGGTTAGGTAAATTATTGGGCCTCTAAAATCTAAATGCTTACATTTGTTGTTTGTGTCCACTAAACTGTAGTAATAAGTACTGTACATGTATCCCTAAAATTAATATCTCAATAAACTTCTGATAATAAGCCCTGGGCTTATATATGTTTTTATGTCTGCCATGCATGGTAAGAATATTTTAATTGCCATAATGATTGCTCTCCTAAACATTCATCAAATTGGTATATTATTATATTGTTACCTGGTGTTGTTGGGGGAATATCTTCTACAGTCAACCTGTTCCTCTTTGCTTTCTTTTCAATTGCATCTGATCGTGACTGCTTGTCAAGCATTGAATGCATCGCAAGAGGGGTCATTTCTTTCAGCTTTACTTTAGTAGCTTCTAATTCTTTTTCAGTGGCACTGATATAGGTGTTATATATTTCTTGCACATAATCTACAGCATGGTATAATGTACTTGTAGTAATTTTTTACAAAGTTGATATTGGTAATAAATAATTTTGAAATGCTTACCAAAATTTTGGGCAACTGTTACATTTCTCACAGTGGCCTCCCCATTCTTAAATTTTGGGTATGACAAATGTAGCCTCTCGATTCCATCATGTTCTCGACATTTAATGTCTCTTTGAAGGTTTGAAGTTGAAGTGTACGGCTGCTAGGATATGTCTACACAAGTTCATAAATTAATATACATGTTACACCTGGGGTACTCAAGAATATATAAGGTACATGTACATATGTGCATGGATAAGTGCTGCACTATAGGGTATGGTTTTCAAGGATGGGGATGCCCCTGGGGATGCACAGTGTCCAGTTTTGATTAGTTTGAGTTGGGCACCACAAAAAGGTTGTGTTCACATTAGTGCCCAGGCACAAGTAAATTTTATCTAAATTTATGCATGTTGTGATTGATCAATTAGTACAGTATGTGCACGAGGTAGGTATTTGCATATAAATGTATTCAAAATACAGTATTTTTAGTAATTTATATACAGTACCTGCAATACATTCCAGCATAGGAATAACATATCATCTTAGGTGAGAATTGGTTAAGTACAGAGTGAAACCCCTCAATGCAGCTAGTTTGTTTGTGTGGTGAAGCTTGCATGATACCTTTCTTTAAAGCAGGTTTAGTTAGAACATTGCATAATTTCTCATAGGCAATGGAATCTATAAGAAAAATAAACAACTTCTGGTGTAAAGTCAGCAAAAATGTGACAACCTTTTTCCTCACCATTTGATGGCAATCTCTTGTTGATTTTGTGCAATACTTATACCATACAAGATATTAATTTACTTTAGATATATACTATCTAATGTACTTTAGATATATACTATCTAATGTACTTTAGATATATACTATCTATCTATCTATCTATCTATCTATCTATCTATCTGTCTGTCTATCTATCTATCTATCTATCTATCTATCTATCTATCTATCTATCTGTCTGTCTGTCTGTCTGTCTGTCTGTCTGTCTGTCTGTCTGTCTGTCTGTCTGTCTGTCTGTCTGTCTGTCTGTCTGTCTGTCTGTCTGTCTGTCTGTCTGTCTGTCTGTCTGTCTGTCTGTCTGTCTGTCTGTCTGTCTGTCTGTCTGTCTATAGATATATCTATAGATCTATCTATAGATATAGATATATTTGGTATTATATACATATACGTAAACTATATATATGTTGGATCCATATATCAAGAATGGAAGATGGAGTTCATGTGCATATCCATACATACCAGCATGCAGCCATTTCCTTGGCTGGATTTGTTCATGGGCACATCGGTTTAAACAGTGGATCGTCCAGATTTGAGTGTTTGTTTGTAACATGGCTTAAGAAAGATTTAAATTTGGCCCATATCACCCTGCCATTGCCAGAAAATGTTGACGAAGCGCTCCAGTGTAAATGGTTTTGGCATGGCTTAATCCATTCAGTCAGTACTTCACACCCACTCTCTTTTGATATCTTGGTCAGCACTTTTCTTATTTCTGTAAAATAATTTAAATGTGTGGAAATAGAATGTAGAAGTGTTCCAGTATAGTTCTTCTTCCTAGTAATGTTCTTGTAATTGAATTACTCAACCTGACCAATTCTGAATTCATTTGTTGAAATTTGTTGCAAACATTGTTTCTTGAATTTGATTGGTTTTCAGTTTTTGAACAACCAATAGGAATCAGGATTATTTGCCAAATACTAATTATAGATTCAAAACAGGATTTAAAACAT
This sequence comes from Paragorgia papillata, assembly GCA_035771165.1. NCBI lineage: Eukaryota > Metazoa > Cnidaria > Anthozoa > Scleralcyonacea > Coralliidae > Paragorgia > Paragorgia papillata. The sequence continues at coordinate 743,101 of JAWNZC010000236.1, forward strand.
GAAGTTGTCAATATAAATCTTGTCAAATGAATTGGTCAGTTTGAGGAAGTGAATTGCAACAATATTTTAGGAACATGCACTTCTATTGGCACTACACAGAAAATTTTAATTGTCCGATTTTTATTGTCCGATTTTACATTTTTACAAGTTATTGTAATTCATAACCCTTGGGTTAAAGATATACTTTTTAACCCATTCTGCTGAGATCTGCAGCCTTTTCCCTCTACTGAATAAAATGAATAAATAAAAAGCCAGAAAAAATAAAAAGCCAGAATAAATAAAAGCTGTATATCAGGCAGAAATGGGTTAATCATGATACAATAGTTGTATATATTTTAATTTCTTGATTGTTAGCGAGCAACCATTATTTATAATAGTTTGCAGAGGTACAGGCACTGAAAAAAATTGTTTGTACGGAAGAATTTCCCATCCCCCCACCCTTCCAGAAAAATAATCACAATTCATCAACTTACTTGCATATACACTTTAAGTTACTACTCACTTTTTTTCAGATGCCATAAGTCAAAGTAGTGGGTAATCTTCTTTAAAACTGTTTTCATGTGATTTGCGATGGTGGTGTGTCGGTCAGATATGAATGTGTTTATTAAGATACCACAGCCAAGAAGGTGCTCCATACACTGATGAAAACCCATGAACTCCATGGCTGGACTGTTTCCAGCTTGGTTTCTCTGGTGATAAATGAAAAAAAAATATGCTTGTTTACATGTGTGCAGATGAAGATAGTGAGCAGTGTCTTATAATAATACAGGTACTGTATACAGTTTTGGTATTTGGTAACACAAAGAATGTACTTTTTTACTGTACCTGGACAAGAGCAAAGTGTACTATCATTGGAAGAGTGCAGCAAAATATAGTATAGGCTCCGAATTTGGCACTATGGCCCATGCTGTCGAAACGGCCATCACCTGCAATAATAACTCCACCCTGAACTGCTTTCATTTTCTGTAACATTTTCTTTTGATAATTCTGCCAGTACATGAAAATAGTTGGAAACAGCTTGTTCTGCAAACATAAATATTGGTTTTGTAAATATAAGCCTTCTCCTAAATAAAATTGTCTGATACTGTAATAAAAATAATGAATAAAAATATCAGAATAAAAATATGGGCCACCTTTAATCGACAATGCATGGGTTGTTCATGTTGTTTCTGCTTTGTAAATTTGAACAGTCTGCATCTTGAAGACCAAGAACTAGTCCCAACAAATTGGCAAAGGCAAGTGCTATATTTCCTCTATTTTGCCCCAACCCTCCATTTAGTCCCCTTTTAATAAGCCTCCAGTCTGATAAAAGCCCTCGCCCTCTATTAAGCCCCCAGCCCTTAATGGGGGTATTTTTTATATTATTGAATTAAACTGAGAGAAGAACAGTTGGACAGTCTCTAGTATTGTGGATGGCATATATAACTGTTAGTTGTGTTTCTTTTAGTAATCTACAATCATAAACTGTTTAATGAAGCATTTGAAAGACATTTGTCAGCTGTCAAACTTATTCAGGGGGACTAAATAGAGGAAATACAGTAGAATGAATTTGGGAGTTATGCCCTGAATGAAATAATATGTGCAAATATAAAGTCACACACAATTATTAGAATAAAACTTGACTAGTACCTTTTGATATTTAAAATATGTATTTAGGGAAAAACAAGCAAGGCCCATGTTGGAAAATATTCGTAGAAGTTTAGTTGCTGAACCACCAGCCACAAGAATAGCCATGCACAACAGAAAGTTCCCAGCTGGTATTTTGGAATTTGGCATCAATGGTTGACTGTTCCATGTGCTAACCTTATTGCATTTAGGGTTTGTGCAGATTGTAGTAATAACTGCTGCTGTTCCAATTTGCCTGGTCTTCAGTGTTGGATTGTCAGTTTTACACACATGGCAAAACTTGAATAGAAACAACAACTGGGAGAAAAAGGCAATGTATTTCGGCTCAGTTCTCAAATTTTTACCAGTTAACGATGGTCTATAAGAAAATAAATAAGGAACATAAGTATACATTAAAAACAAACAAATAATATATAAGCTTTATAATTATATTCATACAGGGTTCAATTCAACAACATCAACTTTCCCTGGGGTTTACAAAAGCTCGCTTTTCAAATCCCACAGACATACAGTTCGAATAAAAATAGGCATAAAATAATGTTATTACCCCTGAGGTACACTTTCATTATCACTTTCATCTTCAGTTTCGGTGGTCATTTCGTTCTCGCCAACAATAGTCTCGCACAAAGAATCAGTTTCATGACTTTCGTCTGAATCTTCTGAATGATCATCATCTTGGAGTTCCTCTTCTGGGTCCGCTTCCTTTTCTACTGTATGCGTATCTTGATGCAGACTTTGTAGCAGCTTTTGAAGTATCTCCACTACAATATAAAAGCAAACTAAATCAGTAAATGTTACAACAGTCTTTTAGTTCTGAAACATACTACAACAGACAGTACGAGAGAAATGTGACACCTGATGGGCGATATTAGATTTCAGAACGGGAATTACCCTGTGAGCAGTGTGAGGCTAGTGGGAGAGCGAATAAATTATATATTGTGAACATGTGTGCACAGAATGACTTCCAACCGGTGTGAGTTCTTTTTCATGCAACTCCATGGAAATATAAGCTTACTAGTAAAGTTTATAAAATATGGCAACAAACGACAACACTGAGCAGAAACAATGGGGTCGGCCAGCTAGTCTAGTCCTGAAATACATGATTTTTTTTCTTTACCTGATCTATTAGTCTTTTTTTGTTCGTTTCGCTTTTTGTGTAGTTTTTCCCTCAAGCTTTTTACTTTGTTTCTTAACTGCCTGTTCTCACATTCAAGCAAAACATAGTTTGCACTGGTTGATTCCTTCACTTCAGTCGGTTCACTGCCATCAACCTCCGTCTGTTGTTCGTTTCCTTCAGTTGGCTTGTTGCCTGGTTCATGAATCACTATACCTTCTGCGTTGCATGGGTCACTTTTTCCACAACAACTTTCGCATGTCGTTTCTTCTACACTATTCGGGTCGATAACAGTGTCGATACCGCCAATATATGCTGATGCTTTTTTGTCGTCGATGGATTTGCTAGTCACAGGATTCATGATAAGAGTCGCCGGTTCCCGATATAATGTGTTCTTTAGCTGATTTAATCATCTAATAAAAACAACAACAAAAAGTTAACCCCCAAACAAAACAACATTAAAGATAAAATGCAAGACCAAAAATGAACTTGATACAACGCCTTCTTGATACTTATTAAAGTGCAGCCAATGTTTCGTCGTAATTTATACTTACCTCATTTAGGTTTCTTTTTCGGTCGTAAATTGGCTTCTCGATATTGGAGTTAATGGTTGGGGTAAACGTTTACGCCAAAGTCGTCTGTTTTCAAAGTTGGGATCATCCTTGGAACCTTTTCACCTTCCACAGAAAATACGCGGACAAAATCTTCTTTATTGAAATGCTTAGAGCATATCGCCGAGTGCTTTGTTGGTTCCCATTGTCCCGCTTTGACTTCACAAAATTGACCCATTTTCTTCTCCGTTTTCTTGCTTGTGGCCGATTGTCTCCATAAAATGGTATAGCATGAATGGCAATATGTTCGTCTACGTTTGGCGTATTATTACACGCAGCTACCACACATCTGTTCGGCATTTTTTCAAGTTTTCTTGTGCAAACGCTGAATTTTTGTATACTATACTCTATAGACAGACTGAAGATGAATTCCTGGTGTTACGTCACACGCAACCTAGACCCATTCCCCTCACTGCTCCGCCATGGGACAAACAGATGCTTAATTTCGCTACTTTCGAGGAGCATAAAAATTGAAAGAAGTGGTTCAATAACAAATTTGTTTCTCGTTGCTAATCTACTCAACAAGGACTATTTGAATTGCGAAAAAATTTTTTTGGGGTTAGTGGCACTTTAAACTTGTTATTTCGTTCATGAGGTATATGCTAAAACAATTATTCACCGCAGTGTCGGTGAATAATTGTTAATTATTGATGGTGATGATTCTGATGGTGATGATTCTGATGATGATGATGATGATGGTGGTGATGATAATGCTGATGATGACGATGATAATGATGACGATAATGGTGATGATAATTGTAATGATGATGATGATGATGATGATGAAGATGATGATAATAATCATGACGATGATAACGATAATGATAATGACAATGACATTAATGATGATAAATAAATTCCCAACGCAGCCAGGTGAAGAATCAGACATAGTTTAACGCTACTCTGTCTTAAACGTTTTTTGAGTAGCTTAAAAAGTTGCTGTTCATGACCCAACATTTTGACACTCCGATCTAGTGTCTTCATCAGGGGTGATCGTTGTGAAGACCAGGAGATAAGACCTATTTATACTCTCATAGAACCATTGATGACGTTATCTATCAACAAGATGCAAATAGGCTTCCGGCAATGGACCGCCGTCATCACGATTTAATGGAGCTAACTCTTTAAGCTACGTTCAAAAAACTTTTAAGCCAGAGTAGTGTTAAACTATGTCTAATAATGATGGTGTTGGTAATAATGATGATGATGATGATGATGATAATGATGATGATATTACCACAAATGGAGCGACAGGAAAGAGTGAAGGTATGTTTTACTTCGTTTTGATGTAGCTCAGAAAAATCATTCCAGTGACTTCGAAGTTCATTGAATTGACATTCCAAACGCTAAATAACAGAGGAATGAGAAATTATAGTCATGTCTGTTAAAGTAGACTTCGTTGGTTTTGTACTTGATGGTATTACCTGCGTTTTGTATCTTTCTTCTTGAAGTGAAGTGGCAATGGCGTTGATATTAGACTATACAAAAAAAAAAAACAACACGTAAAGAAACATGAATTGAACAATATCAATATCAATATCAACAACATCACCACCAACAAAAACAGCAACATTCACAACAACAACACTAACAACACAATTAACACCATCACCACCACCACCACCACCACAACAACTAACACCACCACCACCACCACCACCAACAATAACAACAGTATACACCAACACCAAGACCAGCACCCACACCAATAACACCAACACCACTACCACCAAAACCATCACCACCACCACAACCACCAACACCACCAACAACCAACCCCAACACCAATGACACCAACACTACCACCAATCACCAACATCGCCATCAATCAACCACCAACCACCATCAACCAACCAACCAACCCCAACACCACCAGCACTACCAACCACCAACACTACCAACCACTAACACCACCAACACCACCGATACCAATACCAACACCACCAACACCAACAGCAATCACGTGCTGTCCCTTACCAACGCCTTGTCGACAGTTTCTTGCAGGGTAACCTGGGCATCTTGTAATTCTTTCAATCTGGCTTCAAACTGTTCATTAGTAGTGTCACAGAACTTAGGACTTGCAGCAGCACTAGCACTAAAACAGAGCATAATCTTAGCACCCGATCACAAAGGCGTGATATATTATTGCTTTTAGTCTCAGATTAATGTCCTAACTAACCAAAGCGATGCATCGATCAGTTTGTTTAAATAAATAAATACACAAATAAAAAAGATGGCGTTTTTCAGACCGAAAACTGTCTAGTCGAGATTTTCACGGCTTTTAACCAATCACCATCATGCGTTTCGTCATTCATAAAAATATTAATACCTTGTCTGGTTTCCCGATATTAGGCTGTAGTTGTCCTCTTCACTAAACACGTTCTTTGGACTAAACAAGAAACATGCTACGAATAAAATAAAGTTCGAAAGCAAGAAAAGAATGATGATGATGATGTTGATGATAATAATGATGTTGATGATAATAATGATAATAATGATGATGATGATGATAATGATGATAATGATGATAATGATGATGATAATGATGATGATGATAATGATGATAATGATGATGATAATAATGATTATGATGATGATCATGATGAAGATAATGATGATAATGATGCTGCTGCTGATGATGATAATGGTGCTGCTGCTGCTGATGATGATAATGATGATGCTGATGATTATGATTATCATGAAGAAGATAATGATGATAATGATAATAATAATGATGCTGCTGCTGCTGCTGATGATGGTAATGGTGCTGCTGCTGCTGCTGCTGCTGATGATGATAATGATAATGATCATGATAATGATGCTGCTGCTGATGATGATAGTGATATTAGTGATAATGATGATATATGATGATGGTGCGGCTGATGATGATGCTGCTGATGATGATAGTGATAATAATAATAATGATGATGATGATAATGATGATAATAATAATGATCACGATGATAATGATGATGCTGGTGATCATGCTGCTGCTGCTGATGATAGTGATAATAATGATGGTGATGATAATGTGACGATGATGATGATGATGATGATACTGTGACGACGATGATGATAGTGATAATGGTGATAATAATGATGATGACGATGACGACTATGATTAATGATTATAATGGGGACAATGATAATACTCAAGTTATAAGATTATTAACAGTAAAACTATACCTTGGAGTCCGTTCTTTTCTTAAATCATAACCACCATTCTGGTCAAGTTCTTCACCGTGAGTAATATCATGACATTCCGAATCACTTTCTAATAAACAACAAACACACAAGTGTTTCGACGACAAACAAACAAAGCGGGTGAACTACTGGGGGGAAAATACACATGACAAAACGTTCGTGTTGTTACTAGAAGGCAAAGACAAGGTTCCCACCACTGATCTCTATATAACTGGATTGCTCATCCAGCTCCAAAAATGAAGCCACTGGAGATGACAAATTTGGAGTGCCAAGATGGCTGCCACGGAAACTTTGTATGTTTTGGTAGCTCGAAAAGAGACGGAGCCACATTAAGAAAATTCCTGCTATTGGGTATCGCACAAAGAACAGTGCACAAGGTTTGTTTAGAAGCTTATTTTTTTCATTTGTTGGTATTATTGAGCAGGAAAACGTGTTATTTCGTAGTTTTACTCTGCCCAGTAATCGATAAACTTGCCTATATCACAAAACTCGTAAAAAATACAACAAAAACAGTCAATAACTTCATTATAAAACTATCTATATACCTTTGGTAGTAAAACATGTCTTTACAAAGCCTTAAAGTATGTAATGGACAATTTCAGACTGTATTTGCTTGTATTTTCCGTCTCAGCCATTTCACAGAAATGACACATTGTTGAAAATAAATTAAACTAACATAATAACACCTACAATACCATTTTTGGGTGCTACAATACCTTGCCCTTCTGGAATGTGAATTTTTTTTAGCAAAATTACCCACGGGCATTGTGGGAACAGAAATAAGAACATAGATAATTATGCATCGATTAGAACAAACATTTTTACTTTTTAAGAAAAGTGTCCTATTTCTTGTATCAAAATGAGGTATCGACTTTGTGTTAGCCCACAGTGAAAACACCCTCACTTTAGGGTCACGCGAGTCACAATATCTTCACATGAATTATCTCATTTCCTGTCAATTTGAACAACTTCTTTAAGCCTATCACAACTTGGTACTCTTATTAGTTAACGAAACCAATCCCAAAAAATCTAGGAAAGTATTTTCAGTAGTTATATAAAGATCAGTGGTTTCCGCCCTTGAAAGAACATGAAATTAAAAGACTTTTCCAGAACTTTCAAGGACCTTCTCAAATCATTAATAATTCATGAGTTAATTGGCCAATTAAAGAAAAATATTTGGTCATGTGTGTGAGTTTTGAAACCCGGTAAAGGTCGCGCAAACTGAATTCATAATTAAGAAATCAGATAATAAACGGCACAAACAAAGAACCGTTTATTACCACATTTCTTAATTATAAATTCAACATGTGACATTATAGATAATACATCATTGTCTAATCTAATATGCACTAATATTACCAAGTGCCTCGCGAATTCTACTATAATAGATGATTCAGAAGATATTCCATAAACTCGTGTATCGTGTTTTAGGTGGCCTTTACACGTAGCCCGGGTTGAGTGCCAGCCCGGGTCAGCTCGCCATCCCTGATTATTCTTTTTTCGTGTTTACATGAACCCGGGTTGGCTGCTTTTTTCCCCAACCCGGGTCAGCTTTTCCCAACCCAGGTCAGCTTTTCTCAACCCAGGTCAGCTTTTCTCAACACAAATTATGATATTGCTAACACTTTACACGAGCCCGGGTCAAGTCAACCCGTGTTTACATGAAGGAATTAACCAAAGTTCCGCACCGTCGCACCTCTCCAACCCGGGTCGACCCGGGTCTTGAAAAGGGTCACCCGGCAAGATGGGTTGACCCGGCTATCGTGTAAACGCTAACAGGGGTTTATTCGTAGACGGGCTGACCTGGGTTGGCTCTCAACCCGGGCTCGTGTAAAGGCCCCCTTAGGGGCTGCTCATACGAGGCGGGCTAGCCCGGTTACCGGGCAGATTTTAAGTCACGAAAATCTTATTACGACTATTTGAGAAATGCAGAATGATATAACACAGCAGAATTGCCTTCGTTTTTCTGTAAGTATAGCACACAGGGTATTCTAATTCTTTTTTGCAGTCATAAAAAGAGTTTGTGACTTAAACCTGGTTTGGAAGTTCAACAAAAGTCACTGTTTTATGTTTTTGTTCAGGTTTATGGAAATTTGTGCACTTTCACGGTTACTGAACATATTGTGTTTTCTGTATAATGAAGCAATCATCCAATAGCAACGTTGCATGGGTTCAATCACTCAACCGTACTGTTTAAATATTAATAAACTTAAAACAAAGGATTTGGCACCTCCATCAAGGACCGAGATATGCAAAAAAAATATAGCTTGTTTTATTATGCTGAAAGCTCTCCATGCATCTGAGCCGCAGTGACTCAATGGTTAGAGCGTCTAACTGGTCATTAGAAGGTTGCAGGTTCGAACCCTGTCTTAGGCTCAGAAATCATTTCTGAGTAATTGAGCTTGACGAACGTCCACCGAACGTCTGTTACATTACACCAAGCTCGCAAACGTACCACATGCACTACATGTATACGTACAACTTATCATACACTTCAACTACATCTCATATGCAAACGCTACCACTTAGGAGCACATATGACTATGAATTTGCAACCTTAGCTCTTCATCTGAGCCTCAGTGGCTCAATGGTTAGAGCGGCTAACAGGAGATTAGAAAGTTGCAGGTTCGAACCCTGTCTGGGGTCTCATTAATCTTTTCTGAGTAATTGAGCTTGATGAACGTCCACCAAACGTCTGTTACATTACACCAAGCTCGCAAACGTATCACATGCACTACATGTATACGTACAATTTATCATAATAGTTAAAGGTCAACTCAAGCAAATTATTTTTTCGGCTTATTATAAGCGCCAAAGTATGGAGAATACGAATATGGTGATAAAAATTTGAAGCATACCGTACTTTTTGTTGATTTCTGAATTTTTTAACGAAGTATTCTAAAAAAAGCCGTGTTGTATAAAGAGTCTAGCACTATCAAGTTTGTGGCGTAAACAGTTGAACCTGGACGATTGAAATCATAAGAAAAGTTGATTTATGATGAATATAACTTGTGCAAGTTTCCAACCGCACATGTATTAAAGTATTTGACGCTTTTCGAGTGTGTTTACTTTCATGGGTCGTAAAATAGTTCCTCCGTTTACGTCACACACTTGCTAGTGCCAGACTCTTTATACAACACGGCTTTTTATAAGAATACTTCAAAATTCGTCGATTCAACATCCCAAAATCAACGGGAAAAAATTTCAATTCAATTTTTTTTACCATATTCGGATTCTACGTGCTTTAATACATATATAAAGCGAAAAATGTAATTTGCCTGGAGTTAACCTTTAAACTATCGCCAGCAAGCAACGCACTTTATTTGAAATCAGTTATTTTAGCATGGTTAAATTATTGGTAAAACAACAGGAAGAAAATTCTAGGACTTTCAAGGACCTCTATTGATTTTCAAGGATCGACTTCCCATATTTTTAAAGGCTTATTAACCGAGTTCGAGGTCTGTACGGGAAAGTATTTGCCTGAGGTTTTCGTACAGACCGAGCGACGAAGGAGCGAGGTTTGTGCGAGAGAAACCGAGGGCAAATACTTTCCCGTACAGACCGAGAAAACGAGGTTAATAAGTCTATTATTATCTGGCTTTTGGTTTGTTTTCTTATCTGTTTTTAGTTCTACGTTAGTCTTGATCATGTGTCGCTGTTCACTTACTTTTCAGCTTGTTCGTTTCGCTTCATGTTTACACCTGTTAGGCTTTATTTTTTGCGCTTTTAAATAAGAAGTTTTTATAAAAAGAAACACTGATGTTTCAGGACGTATTATTGTTCAAAATTTTCCAACGAATATATCTAATTCGCTTTTATTTTCATTCAAATCAACTCATTAATTTTCCCGCCAAAACTTGCAGGTCATTAAAAAGGACGTAATGCCCTCTCACAGTGCCGAGAGGGCATTACGGCTTTTTCCGGACCTCTCAGCAACCAATCAGCGTGCGCCGTTTGGCGTAATGACCCGAAAACAAGCCCAGCCATATAATAATAAACAGTAACACTTACTAGAAAGAGGATTAGCATCCGTTATATTTTCATTACTGTTAAAAAACTTGGAAACAGCGCTGCAATGGAGAAGAAATTATGTTAAATGACCGCGTAGACTTTAGACATAAGGCAGAGTTGGAAAAAAGCTGTGGGTATGCGGGTACTACCCGGAGGAAGGTTTACTTTAGTGAGGAAGGTTTAAAGTGAAAACACGTGAAACAACACATTCGGTAATCTGAGAAAGTTACAATTGATCAAGTAAGGTGTCGAGAAGAAATGCGATTTGCAGCAAAACGTTGGCTAACCAACATTTATGCAGCACTGGCAGTGGCAGCAGTTACATGTGTGAGACATGTACGCTGATGTCTGCTGTGATGTCTGTATCTTCGCAGCAGTCGAAGGTTTAGTTGGCAGGCTATCAGTCAGCAGCGGTCAGTTATTAGTAGCTATTGTAGTATGCCAAAGCTTACCTAGGAAAACCTAGAAAACCAAGGTACTGCAAAAGTCACGCAGTATTTATGAACGTTGCAAAACACAAAATTATCGCTATATATTTTGAGGAAGGTTATTTAAACTTAAAAACCCATCCGGAGGAAGGTTGAATACTTTTTCCAACTCTGACATAAGGTTAAAGTGCTAACTGCGACAAAAAAAAATCCGCTATCCAACTTTGATCTTGTTAAAACATAATTCCGAAAAACAAAAGAATAGCGTTCTTGGTCTCATAATATCTCCTATTATTATATAGCATGCTATCGGATATGAGCTTTTGCGTAATCTGATTGGTTCCCTACTACCAGGCTATCAGCTCATATCCTACTAGTAGAGAAAAAACAAGATGGCGGCATGTTTTTTTAAACTGCCGAAAAGAGTTGAAATTGACGGATTTTTATACAGAAAAACATCAACACGCTCAAACCAATGTATAAAAAAACAACATTGTGTAAAAATACATTAACAGTTACACAATTTAGCATGTTAAATGGTAAAATTCACCTAAAAATTACGTCTTTTTACTTCAAAAACCCGACTAAATTAACGGGTTGATATTAATTTGTTGCCAAACAAAGAAACTCACTGTTAAAATCAAGCTTACAACACACATTTCGTAGGAGATTACCAGTAAAGAGACTTTTTTTTTATTTAGATAAGCATTTGGAGTAGTAAAAAGCATGTTCTTTTTCAAAAACAACCAACCAAGTAATTTAGTTTCACTGCCGAAGATGTTTTAGTTTCATTTTTGCATAAAATCAAAACCTTTTTCACGACAGCAACGCTAACAACTGACCCACCTTTTGACTTCATAAAGGTACCTTTTAATCTTTTTTGTTGATCTGCTTAACACATTTTTTGCCTCTCGAGCAACATTTATACAATATTTCGAAGCTGTTTACCGAACAGCTCAGCGAGAAACTCTATGTGAATGCATCATTACGCATGGCGGAAGTATTAGTTACCTATGCCGGAAGTTTGTTGTTTCAAACATTTCGCTGTAATTTTGTCTCTTGTACAGTGCTTGGCTATATAATAAAACAGTTATACCATTCACTCTCGTTGTATACGAACTAATAGCCAACTCGGCGAAGCGCCTCGTTGGCTATGAGCTCATATACAACTCGAGCTCATGGTATAACTGTCAATTATATGACTATTTTCGTGAGCGGTCCGGAACCAATCTCGTTCCCAGAGCCCACGTTCCCCACCCGGGAAACGAGAGACTCTGGGATAATCCGTTTCAAATCACAGGATTCTTTAGCCTAGTTTCTAGGCCCTTCGTTTCCGTCATGTGCTTGGCCGCGTAGTCGGTTTGGGTTCTTGGGAAGACTGGGGAGAGGCTGGAAACGAGAAGGCCTAGCAACATTCGCAAAAAGGTCCTGCCCAGAATCGTTCTGGCCAATCGAGTGTTCCTGGGATCTAGCATACAACACTGAGCGACAGTATAAAAGCACAAGGATGTCTGTGAAGATTTTACCAAAGATCTTGGCGATCGAAAGAAGGGAATTATGGAATATATTCCAATTGGAGCTCGGAATGAAAATGTAATTGTTTAACTTTCAACTTTTGGCGGTTGCAGAAGGAAAGCTAGTGATAAGAAAGCTAGGCTAGTGAAACTTCGTCGATCCGAGGTGAGCAAGCTTCTATTATTTTATGCAGATGGAATTTTAAATGTTGGAAAACACTTAGAACATCATAATATCACAACTCTTCCTCAATAAACAACCAAGCTGTAAAGTGAAAGTGTTTCCGAATTTTGCTAGGCCTTCCCCAGCGGGTCCGTTCGGATCACTTCCGAAACGCGTTAACCGAGGAAGGCCTAGAAACTAGGCTAAGGATTCTTGTTATTCCGGTTGAGGTACGCATGCGTAAATACCCGAGCGGAATCTGGATAGTATGTTCTCCTTGTTTGACTTTTCCCCAAACAAGCCAATGGGGTTGCTGGCGAAGCTCGAATTACAGCATCTACACACATACGGCGAAGATATCGATCGCGGCAACGTCTTCACTGGAGTCTTGTCGTCCGACATCTTTGTTATTTTTGTTTTATTAATTCTACTTCCGGTCACTTTAGACCAACTCATGCTCACTATTACAGCCAATAACGCAACGATTTGAAACGGATTATCCCAGAGTCTCTCGTTTCCCGGGTGGGGAACGTGGGCTCTGGGAACGAGATTGGTCCGGAACGTGAAATCCAGCAATTTGATTGGTTCCTGACCAGTCCGGAATCTGCCGTTCCGGACCACTGAGAGAATTTTATAAACAAAATGAAAGTCATGTCAGTATACATGCAACAAGAAGGATAATAATTTCAGAACTACTCCTTGTTGAAATATATCATGCAGGTATTTTGTTAGAAATTGTGTTAACATTTCACTTGATGTATAGTTTAAGTTTCCATATTCTGTGAAACTTTTTGAAAAGTTCAAAATGTTCGTAATAATATAACATTTACTTCTCACAAATATTATAGAATTTCAAATGCTTTTTTATTCAACTACGTAACGTACAACCGTGAGCGATATGTCAAACAAAAGCAATTGGAAAATGCTATTTGGGGTAGAAAGTTCAGGATCCTAGCTAAACGGAAAGTACTTTAAAAATGGATTAGTTCGCAAGAAAGATGGTGGCGAATACGAGCTTAACACTTTGTCAAGTTTTCACAGAACGTTCAATACAGCACTTGTAGTCATATAATAAACTACGTATTGACCTCGCTTGTTCGGTCTGTACTAGTGAAATATCGGACCTCTGTTTTCTGCACGGACCTCGCTTCCCTGCGCTCGCTGGTCCGTATTAAAAACGTCGGTCCGATATTTCACTAGTACAGACCTCACGCTCGGTCAATAAGTAGTAATTATTATATATTAAATAGTAAGATTTTCGTGCAGTAAGTGAGCCCTCGAATTTTTGCCACACAAAAAGATGGCAATTATCTTGAAATTGCCCTCGTCCCAGACCAGTTGTTGGCGGGAAACTTGGTGTCCTGTCTTTAATTAGATGTAACATGTAATGCAATTTGAAATAAAATTGCAAAAAAGGTTACTTGCACTTTTCAGCTTACCCTGTAAAACCAGCTTTCACACCGTCACGAACACCTCTATAAAGAAAATCAACAATTAAAAATATGCGGCTAAAATAACATAAACAAACAAATCGAAAGCCATTCAACCTTTGACCAAATACTAACGATACAGTCGTTTATTCGAGAAAACTAAGACGCAGCTTCCATAAGGGAAGTGTTGTCTTGTGTTGTGTATGTAAGCCGTGACGTGGCAAAGTGAAGCACAGCAACTGATCATGCTATAAATTGGCCATATCCCAAAATAGTTGAAGACTGGTAATGGTAAAGAGTATCGAGCGCAGGTGTTCTTGAGATCGTTTGGAGGGAGTTTCATTGTGCTTACGCTACCAAGCATGAAATCTGTCCCTCCAAACGATCCCAAATAACACCGCTGCCAAACGTTTGCGCATGCGTGAATTTGCTAGAGTAAACATTGCAAGGGAAGTGGGAACTAGCCGTGGCAACAACAACCAGACAGTGAAGACTAAGTACGACGCGACTACTCATTGACAAAGAAGCCATGCACAAATTACCAACCTTACATGTATCTTTTTGGTAGTATGCTTATAATTTTAACTTTTGCCTGGGACTCTCGAACCAGTCTAAATATTTCAGTCTTTTCCCGCTCTTTTTCGAGGTAGGAACTCGGATGTCGCGCAGGCGCAAAACGTTTCTGAATAAATTCCTGCGAATTGAATTGTTCGTTTCTTTTAATGAGCTCTCGGCTGAAACTAATTAGAAATTTATTCAATTTTGCAATAGAAATGTCAATTTGTGCCAAAAAATTCCCAACATAGAACTGGTGTCACGGGAAATTTGCCCCCCGGGCCAAATTTTCTAAGGAAATATGTCCCCCCCCCCCCTTTAACGAAATTTGTTCCCCTCAAGAACACGCTTTACTTAACTCTCGCAGAAACCGAGAAGTTACTTCTGAAACCAAGTTTCTAAAACTTTCTGTCAGTATTTAGAGCTTGAAATTGAACAAAAAGTGCAGAACAAAAAGGAAGAAAAAATTCGCTTCATCTTTTTAATAACACATTCTCGTACCCATACCCACGCGCACCCCCCCTCGCGAGGCTCTGGGACTCTCTCCTCCGCAGAGGTTAAATTTCGGAGATTGGAGGTTTCGGAGGTCGTCGGAGATGCTCGGAGGCGTCAGCTGGACATAAGTAGTGCGGGCGAAACTAGTCCAACGGGAAATTACATTTAACCTCTGCCAGATTTCTGTCGGTTTCTTGCACAAGATGTCGGTTTCTTGCATGACTTGCTAATTCACGGATAACTAAGCCATCCACGTCTATATTAGTAACATATTTGTTGGTAAGTGATTATGACATGTTTATAATATGTCGTTCTCGTAAAAAAGACAAAATATACTCAGTTTTTTGCCGTTTAATATATCAGATGAAGACTGACGAACCAGAGGATAACATACTTATATCGGCCGACGTGTAGCTCACATTGAAACAACGAACTTTCCTAGTTTGTCCACACATTCAATTAACTGTGGTCGTGTAACCTTCTGCTATATTCGACATGTTTTCTACAACCCGCAGTTCCAAAAGTTACTGACACCCCCCTGATGCCGCCATATTGACACAGAAATTTGGCAGAGGTTCTTTTTTCGCTTTCGCTATCCGCCCGCACTCCTTATGTCCAGCCGACGATTTCGACGCATCTCCGACGATCCCCGACGTAGCCGATCTCCGAAAGAACCTCTGCGGTGGAGAGAGGATCTGGGAAACCCTGGAGCTTTGCGTCGGATTCCCGACGCAGTGACGTAACAGGCGTATTCCAAACAAACATTCCAAACTCTCGTGCCCAGACTCATTGTATATATATAACGGCTTGTCATTTTCCCTCCTTTGACAAATCTCGTGTATATTAAAATCTAGTGTAAGCAGAGACGAATAATAATAATAATAATAATAACTTTATTTACGTGTCAGATTACATATAGCCGAGGAAAATTTCCTCTACTAATTGGGGACACCTATCTAATTACAAAATATCTAATAAAATCCTTATATAAAAGTGATATAAATAAATAATACTAATTAGTGACTATATATATATTTATGAACTGCAAAGGGTGCAGCCTTTACAACTGTTTTCATGAAGCAATGACTGAACATTAAATTTACGAATATACGTCTTAAATTGATTTAGTGATGGCAGATTTCTAGCTTCCGAACTTAATTTGTTCCACAATTTTGGTCCAAGATAATTAATTGAATGTTTACCATACGTGATGGTGTTAAATCGAGGTATAGTGAAATCTGCCGACCTTAAATTATAGGATGAGGACAATATTAGGACGAAGACAATATTTTTATACATACTGAACCAAGAAACAAAGAACACACCCGATCAAAAGAAACCGAAGACACGAACTTTTTAACAGAACACCGAACACAAGGAATATCATGAACCGAACACCGAGGATATGGAACCGAAGATATTTGAACTGAATTGAGACAAAGAAATATTTGTGCGTGCCGATGTGAAGCGCGTGCACCACAGTAGTTGGAAGAGCCGTTAAGTAAGAGACGAAGCCAATGTTTTTATACATACTGAAACAAGAAACAAAAAAACACACCCAGTCAGAAATTTAAAAAGGAGCAAAAATAGTATAAAATGTCAAAAGAACCAAAAAAAGTAAAAAATGAACTTAGCAGAACCAAGGATGAAAGTCGAACTATGGAACTATAGACTAGAAGTAAAGAACTACAGAACTTGTAGAATAATAATAATAATAATAATAATAATAATAATAATAATTAATAATAATAATAATAATAATAATAATAATAATAATAATAATAATAATAATAATAATAATAATAATAATAATAATAAAAATAATAATAATAATAAACAATATTTCAGTTCTTGGCATTGCCACGCATTTTGCAAAGCCTCAATGCGTTTACAAGGTAGATATAATTTTAGAGTTACAATTTCTCCTAAGGATTTTTCAACGTGGCCGTGTCGAGGTATATCAAAGGCGCTTTTAAGCAGCCGCCATACGACACAGTTCAGACTACGGATCCCAGCTAAGACCTAGGTGTTGATTTTACGGAGGGAGGAAAACCGGAAAACCCGACGAAAAAACCTCGAAGCACAGGAGAGACCAACTAAACTCTACTCACATGAGTTCCAAGCTCGAGAACGGGGTTATTCCCAGACGGTCACCCATCCAAGTACTAACCCAGTTTAACTGGGCTTAACTATTGGTGAGAGGCAGCGCCCTAACAGCACACGCCATCCGTGCTCCCCCTAGAATAACTGAAATAAAGAGTTATCATATCCATCATAAATCGTATCGTATCCATCATTAATCGTGAGGTAAACGAAGCTACGCGTTAGAAAGGACGGGACAATCTAGTTTAGTGTTAAAGAGAAAACAGAAAAATGCCAGATAACAGCCATCGCCGGTTCGCGGATTTGGCAAATTCATTATATTTAACAACTTCTTCCCTTGGTGTTTGACTTGTCTACAATCTAAAACGAGGAACATCAGCTGAGTCTGGGAAGAAAGTGTTGTTTTGTTCATCTCATGAAAGATCAGCTGGCGCATGAGTTAGGAGCTGTTGACATGGAAGGCGGGACGGCACGTCAAGCGGGATCGCATGGCTACTATATTTTCCCTGTATTTATCTCGCCATATAAATGCTCTGTCCCGCCTAATCGGGACGATATGACGGATACCGTTTCGAGTATTTATTTTGATTCTTAACACCTTGAAGCCTGACGACGAGTCTTTATTCTGGCTAACGCCAGGCGATTTTATTCAGCACGGGGAGAGGTCCAGGCGTCAAAGTGTTAAAACCTATCTCTTTAACACTTTGAAGCCTGACGACGAGTCTTTAGTATTTTATTCTGGCTAACGCCAGACGATTTTATTCAGCACGGGAAGAGGTCCAGGCGTCAAAGCGTTCAAAACCCTAGAACCTTTTGGCGTACCACTCAAAATCTTCTTATTTTAGCATTATTGTGTAGCCTATAGAATCAACAAACGTTTTATAAGCATTTGGGGGTTGAGAAACATATCAAACGATAAAAAAATCATAATTATGATGGTAGGTATGCTACAAAAATGTTGAATCCGCCATATTTATACAGTAATCAATGCAAAATTTGTTTTTGTTCAACCAACATTTTCGTTTTGGCGTATCCCTCACAATCTCTTTATTTTAGCATTATTGTGTAGCTCATACAGTCAACAAACCTTTTAAGTACATGTGGGGGTTGACAAACATATCAAAAGATAAAAAGATTTGATAATTATGAATGTATAGATATGATCAGTATAGAATCAGTTTTGAGCGCATGTTACGCATTAAGATGCAAATGAGTGATGACGTCATGGCTAGTACGAGGACAGCAGCTCTTTATAATACGTCAAATCTATTTATTTCTTATGTTATGCTGTGGTTTTTACAACTTTCTAGCTGTGCTGTGAAACATCCCGGTCGCCAATTGTCTCGCCTGAAAACATTCTCATATAAACCCTTGATGAAAAACGTCCCGTCCCAGCTCCCATGTATAAACAGCCCTTTAGTATCACGATAATACATCAGTATATTTTCGAATTCAAATGTGGTATCAGTATCACTGTATTCCTCTTATTTGATTTGTCAAATTATATCAAACGTACGTTTATGGCAAACAGAGTGTACGTTGTGAAATTCTTATTTTGTTGAATTTGTTTGAATTATTTTCATTGTTTCCTAAAGCCAATCAGAACGCTCACATTTACAGAGATTCCCAGAGCCATTTGACGCATTAGCGCGTGGGTCTGGGAACAAGAATGATAAATAACCGAGAAATTATTTTTGAAACCAAGCTTCGGCCTGCGCTAAACGTCGCACAATAGACGAATTTAATTGTTTGGGCCCATGCGCACTTCACGCCATCTGAATGTACTTCACCGATGCTGTCCCACATGCGGTTGTCACCGACGATCGCATGTGTATAAGTAATTGGATGAAATACATTCAGATTGTTCCAAGCTACACTGATGAGCTGTAGTACAGCGAAACACCGTGTCTGTAGATTGAACTATATATATATATATATATATATACTATATATATATATACTATAAGTGAGCCGCCTGAAGATCGCCCAGCGTGAAACTGACAGTAGCGACCATCAACATTTGAGGTAAGCCCACTTATAGTATATTCGCTCTATCTTTACGGTATTGAGCACTTTTCGACTTTCGCGAACAACACTTTGTTTGTTTGCCACTCGAACATAAAATCCATATCTTCTCACACCGTGTAATATCCCCTTTATATATATATATATATATATATATATATATATATATATATATATATATATATATAAATAAAGGGGATATTACACGGTGGTGAGAAGATATGGATTTTATGTTCGAGTGGCAAGGACAATATTTGCTCTTGCCACGAGAACATAAAATCCATATCTTTGAGCAACCGTGTAAATGTTCTATTTATTATATGGACAATGAAATTATGCGTGGAAGTACAAGCGCTTGACCTAAAACTTTTAGAAAATACAAATGAAAAATACAACAACTTCTTCGAATACGTCATTTTACGTGAAAAAATGAATTAAGAGAAATTACTGGCTCAAATTTACTTGATTCGAAACTTGCGACAAAGGCGTAAATTCTGACGTGTCGATATGTCACTCGCGAGCATTACATACGAGAAATACGCCACTCGGTTCCCGGATGTAGTGAAATATGGATTCTACGAGTGTTTTAGTTGCTAGTAAAATACTCTTCTCCATATAATAAATATAGACGTTTCTCTCTGACGAAGGGCCTTCGCTCGAAACGTTAGACTCCTACGTTCTCTGTTTCGGCAGTATATCTAACCTTACTATATTTCGATTATATATATATATACTGTATATTTATTTATAAAATAGGTTGCGTCTTACGCACGCTGTGATTGGTCAATTACAGTGTTTATATCAGGCTATGTAAACACGGTTGTGATGTCACGGCAAATTTTTAGCCTTATTTCATAAAAGAAATAGAAAATGGATGCCCTGTATTTATATAACGTGATGCAAACACTCGAGTGAGTTGGGAGAATTCGAAAGTACTTGTAAACCCTCGCCTACGGCTTGCACTCTCGTGTTTGCATCAGGCTATATAAACACGGGCGGCCATATATATTTAACAATTATTCACCGACACTGAGGTGAATAATTGTTTTAGCATATACCTCATAAATGAAATAACTAGTTTAACATTCTTATATTTTTCGATATTTTATACAAGACACGGCCGCTAGCAACTTGGGCACTTGGCGTACCCGATATTTGACGACAAAACAGTTTTTACAACTTTTGAATGTATTAATGGCTAGAAAATTGTAAAGAAACATACCTGTGGACACTCTTCTACTTAATTTTGTTGACTTTTCTCGTTATTCTACTACATCAGCCTTGTTTATCAACAAAATTTGACTCCTGCTTCGGTAAACAAAGCAAAACTGTCCGCCATTTTGTTTTGCCCGCAGGTGAATAGTGCAGGATATCCCGAGCTAGAGGAACCAATCAGATTGCTTGAAAAGCACTATTCACCTGCGAGGTATATGCTAAATATATATATCGACAAATATCGAGTACGTCAATATATATGTATATAAACTGTTTTGTCGACAAATATCGAGTACGCCAAATTGCTAGAGGCCTGTCTTGTATGAAAATACGGAAAAATATAAGCAACAATGTTAAACTTGTTATCAGCTCATTTAGGAGGTATATGCTAAAACAATTATTCACCTCAGCGTCGGTGAATAGTTCATAAGTGTATTCTCTACATGGTCGGAGACTCTTCGTCTTCTTCAGGCGTATCCGAAACAGCTGCCAGTGTATATACAGTGGGCCGCTAACTGCTTCGGTATAGTGCATGTGTTACGGTACATATATAACAAGTTTTAAAGCTACTGTACTTTGTTAATCTTGATTTAATGAAGCTTGAGTGTTGGATAATATCTTGGATACCAAATTACTGACTTTTAAATTCAAAGCCTATATTTACATTAGCAGCTGCATGGCTAACTCGTGTTACGAAACATCTTTCCTCGGCCTCAAGAAAAGAGTTGAATCATCGTTACAATTCGCTTCCATCTAAACTAAACTAAACTAAACTAAACCAATTCTTCTTTGCAAATTTAGTTCATGAAGTTTTAAAAGCACAGTATTATGATCATTGCATAATAATACGAGTCAGTACAATTCACCTGCCCAACTCGTGTATAAATCGGCCCCTTAGGACAAAACCCATTCGTCAGAGTATAGACATATATTAACAAAGACTTCATATGTCAAAGCCAAGACTGACTTTATACGAATCACAACTAAAGCTTACTTATAAAGCATTGAATATCCAACAACAAGAAAGGGACCTCCATGCATATTACATAAAGGCACAGAAATTAACTTACAGCCAAAATTTTGGAGACTCCTTCGAAGCGGGAAGCGACTGGATTCTCTTCTTCAACCGCGGTCGACTGCTCGTCGACTCGGCTGCTTCGCTGGTTTTCTGACGGATTACGATGCGTGGTGGGGCGCTAATTTGTTTCGAAAGCATTGCCGATCAACGGCGATAATCTCTGAGACGATTCGCCATCTTGAAGTGCATTTATGAAGAGGCCTGGTTTTCTTCTTTCGAGCAACGGTGATGGGCATGCATATGCTTAAATAATTAATGCCCATCCGTTGAAAAGCCGCTAGAGCAAAACGGTCGAGGTTAAAAGGATGACTCAAAGGGACCCGTCCAGTCCTTTCGCGGTTTTTCCAAAATATGTCGTCAGATTTGTTTTTTCCAAATTTGTCATCAAGCTTCAGTGAGTCTCAAGATTTTAGCAATCTTCTGGATAGCCCAACCACAACAAAAAACCTAGCTCTATTCAGAAATCTGGTTTAGCGCGTAGCTTTTTGGAAAAACATATTTGACGACATATTTTGGAAAGGCCGCGAAAGGACTAGATGTGTCCTTTGGATCATCCCTTTTAACCTCGAG
Organism: Paragorgia papillata; assembly: GCA_035771165.1. Classification (NCBI taxonomy): domain Eukaryota; kingdom Metazoa; phylum Cnidaria; class Anthozoa; order Scleralcyonacea; family Coralliidae; genus Paragorgia; species Paragorgia papillata. The sequence continues at coordinate 765,243 of JAWNZC010000236.1, forward strand.
CGAATAATAATTTTAGCGATAAAATCGTTCGTTGAAAATGCTAATCAGACGTTGACATCAATCATTAATGATGTGTATGAGAAGGCTCTTTGACTTTTAGCCATTATATTATTCCAACAATTTCTGAAACATTCCAATCACTGGTGAGACAGTCTAACGGTTGAGCAACTCGAACTCAAATGAAAAAGTGTATAAGTTACAAATGAAGTAGTTTGATTGTGGATGTTTTTTTACAAGTGCAATATATAATGTAATATCATTATGTAAATGTGCTAAGGGCTGTTGTTGCTGTTAAATAATATGTAGACTCCCTACTGTTTCTTCAAAAGTTGAAAAAAAATATGCAAGTTTCAACCTCGGAAAGTGCGCATGAATACTTTGTATAGGTAATCGCATGGGGCCGAGAAAAAATAAGATTTAATTTCACGAGTGTTTTCAAAATTTTACAAATATGAAATTAAACCTTAATTTTACGAGAACTCGTGCGATTATGTGTTAATAATATAGTAGGCATTATTCAAGAGCTATGTTATGTCCAGAAAATGTCGAAGTACATGTACCTTATCACGGACGGTGCTCGGCAACATTCCAATTTTCCTCGCTCTATCGCAGCGCCTGTTGCTTTCTTTTTGTAAACACAGGCAAAAGTTCGTAAATTTTCTAGTGTATTCATTTGCACTAATAGTTTACACTCCTTAAATAGTTTAAATTCGTTCAAAGTACACAAAAAAGCATTTTCAGACCGAAAAACCTTGAAGATTTGTTGAAAAAAAGTTAGTCCTGGGGTTCACCGTTGCTTTGTAACAAAACAACCAATCACATGCAAGTACTGCTGATCAAGGAACCAACCAAGTGCAAGTAATTTTGCCCTGAAGTACATTTGCCCTCTTCATTAGCCAATCATATTCAAGTAATTTTGCCCTGTATCAGAGTTGGAAAAAAGCTGCGGGTATGCGGGTACTACCCGGAGGAAGGTTTACTTTAGTGAGGAAGGTTTAAAGTGAAAACACGTGAAACAACACATTCGATAATCTGAGAAAGTTACAATTGATCAAGCAAGGTGTCGAGAAGAAATGCGATTTGCAGCAAAACATTGGCTAACCAACAATTATGCAGCACTGGCAGTGGTAGCAGTTACATGTGTGAGACATGTACGCTGATGTCTGCTGTGATGTCTGTATTTTCGCAGCAGTCGAGGGTAGTTGGCAGGCTATCAGTCAGCAGCGGTCAGTTATTAGTAGCTATTGTAGCATGCCAAAGCTTACCTAGGAAAACCAAGGTACTGTAAAAGTCACGCAGTATTTATGAACGTTGCAAAACGCAAAATTCTCGCTATATATTTTGAGGAAGGTTATCTAAACTTAAAAACCCATCCGGGGGAAGGTTGAATACTTTTTCCAACTCTGCCCTGTATATTATTAGAAAAAGAATAAAACTAACGTTATACACAGAATAACGTTCAAGAAATTAAATACTGTTAACAGATAATTGTTTCAGCCGTTGCTATGACAACAGCGACGTTTCAAAATGGCCGTAAATTTACGTTTAATTCAATTTATTTCAAAAACGAGTTCGATAACCCCCAAATTTTTTAGCCGTTTACACTAAAGCAAACGTTTCCGGATTCGTGGCGAATCCGAAACGTTTTGATACCGGATTCGTTTGGCCGTTTACACACAAGAGAACAAATCCGAGATAAAAACTTTCCGGTTTGATCACGTATATCCGGAGATTTCGAATCCGGAAAAAAAAGTAGAAACTTCGTATCCGAATACTTCTGAATCCGAAACAATACGTAAGTGTGAACCGTTATTCCGAAGAATCCAGGTACTTTTCCGCCCGCAGTCATACGAGTTTGCGGTGAAACCAACATGGCGAACATAAGAAATTCCGGGTGTAGTGTAAACCATAGTCAATCGAGATATGGTCTGGAAACTCGGCAAACGTCAAAGCGCCTATAACGAGCTGGGATTTTATGTTGAACCGTACCTTACACCGTGCACATCCTTTGTTTTAGGTTTATTAATTTTTAATTAGCACGGTTGAGTGATTGAACAATTTGGTTGCTATTGGACAATTCGTTCATTATACTAAAATACAATGTGTTCAGTGACCGTGCACCGTGCACAAAAATGCATAAAGGCGAACAAAAAGATAGACCAAAGACTTTAGCTGAGTTTCCAGACCATATCTCGATTGACTATGTGTAAACTGGTGAATCGGAATACTGTTCTAGTGTAAACGCTTACCATTTCCAGAAATACGCGACATCCGATTGCGCAACACCCGCTACGCTGGCCCTAGTGACTGATCGAATTTACAAACTTTGTATATGATTTAATAGGGGAAGCGCGCATTTATTTGAAATAAATGAAGAAATTGCCACGTTTCTTGAAATGCGAAGACAGAACCTTGGAAGGTTAACGTTGAAGAATACTGTGGACCAAAAATTATCCTATATTTGCAAATTTTCGGTGGTCGTTCAGAAAATTTATAAAATGCTGTTTCTTCTCTATGGATAACATACCCTGGGTACCAGAGGCTCTGAGTTTGTGTTTGGGAGAGGGAGAGCCTCTGGTCTCGCGAGCTTCAAATCTCACTTTGGTGAGTTACTTCCTGTTGATTATTCGCACGGTTGAGTGAAATTTGAAACGCACGTTGCTATGTTACGATTGTTCAAAGTCCTCGACAGGAAGTAAAGCACGCTGTCTGACACACTCGTTCGTTACTTCGTTTTCGATAAGGAAACTATGGATTTTAACACAATTCCAACTCACTGTGGAAAGAATAATTATCGGACTTCCTCTGTTCACAAAAACTGGATTTTCGCTTTCGTATTTCAGTGAGCTGAAACGGCAATCCGACACTCAGAGGTGTATGGTTTAAGTTTTTAATATTTTTAATTACTCACGGTCACGCGTGACTTGCTTTGATTAACCAATAGTAACGCTTTCAGAAATTTAGGCCAATCAAAAACCGAGTTCAGATATTGAACTCGCTAAAGTGAGATTTGAAGCTCGCGAGACCAGAGGCTCTCCCTCTCCCAAACACAAACTCAGAGCCTCTGGTACCCAGGGTATGTATGTATGTACGTAAATCAACACCTAACATCTTAGCTGTGATCCGTGGTCTGAACTGTGTCGTTGGCGGCTGCTTGGGGCGCCTTTGATATGCCTCGACACGGCCACGTTGACTCTGCGTCCTTCGCAATTCAGCCACTGGCTGCAAGTAAGGATGATTAGCCCCCAGTCCTTTATCCTTTTAAATGATTATCGCACTAATCTAACATTCTCCGGCTGCAATAAAATGCATGAAATGGAAATCAGGCTCTAAAAAATAGAAATAGTCGTGCGTTCACTTACCCTGACAGTTCCTTGACACTGGTTTTTACGCCTCTAAAACGACAAACAAAAGACGATGAGCTGACCGGAACCTGTTTGGCCAGTTGACATGGACTGACAGCCATATTTACACCATCAAATGATAAAGATCTCCATACAGTTTCTTGAAAAGTGGAAAACACACGTTTCAGACCCCAAATTTTGTACATTGATATTTTGTTAGAAGAGTGAAACAAAATGTCTTGTATAGAACAGCATTTTGAGAATCAGAAACTGAAACGAAAAAGCGCGTAACCGTGGTTGCTATGGCAACAATGACGTTTCAAAATGGATGCTAATTTGCGTTTAAACTAGTTTAATTCGCTAAAAACCTCGGTGACTCCAATTTTATTTATTTTATCAAAAGTTTTCTTCTAGTATGAGTAGTCAATAGGCCAAATTTTAAAAAATTCTGTAGATCCAAAATTTTTCCAATAAAAAAACGTGATTATTCTTAATAAAATTTTTTGGGATTTACAGCATTTTTGTGTCACTGCTTCTATTGAAGCTGTGGCACTATGTCATGAGATGAGGTTCCGATTGGGTGATGAATTTCCGTGTTAACATTTCGGAAGTCATCGGTACTTATGGATCCAATCAGAACACGAATTGCACTTCGGGATTAGGAGGGCAAGTACGACAGTGCTGTGGGTCACGTGGCAGTGTTCTGATCCGGCACTTTCAGTTTGTTTTTTTGTGGCCACATGTGGTTCAAAGTACAGTAAAAAGACAAGTTAAGAAAGTAAGTCATGCATTTTAATAAATTTAGAAATCTGATTTGGCAGCGCTTTCGACTACTGTGTAATGCTGGTGGATTGAAAGGGTTTCCTAGTTCTGGAGTAACTAGTGCTCCTTGGTGGTTAAGGCCAGAACTGATCGAGAGTGGTTTGCAAAGCACCAGTCGAATTCAAACCAACTTAAGGCTTATAGCTGAAAATCCCCGAGCAGGTAACATAAAACTCTTTCGGGAGGCAAAATTAGTTCATTATTGGAAATCATGAAACTCCTCCGGGAGGCAGAATTTATTCCCTGTGTGGGAACCAAAAAATATCTCCTTTGGGAGACCAATTGATTCGATTCGTTCGGGGGATACAATTGATTCGATTTGTGGAACAGAAAATCTCTTACGAGATTCAAAAGTCGTTCTTTTCGAGATAAACAATACAGAATTTGCTTGGAGAGCAACACTGCTAATGCCTAATGGCGATGCCGATGGAGTGCAAATTTAGCACTGATAGCAGACCTACATGTAGTTCGTCTCCGAAGATGACAGAATATGAAACCTCCATTCACCAAGCTGAAGCACATTCGAAGCGTGTAAAGTTCAAAATAATTGTGTTTATAGTGAGATAAGTATTGATATAGAGTTTGATAAATCGAGTACTGTTATTAAGAAAACAGCGACTGGGTATATGCCACATTTGTTTGCCTTCACTAGTAGATCAACAATCAGGTAATTTACTAGTTCGTCAAAACTTTATAGTAAGAGATTTAGACATCGTGATCGAGAAACTTCAAGAGTAAACATGAAAAAAGTAATGTCCTACTTGGGGAAAAGATCGTTAAAACAAAAGGTTAAATCTGTTATAAGAAAATATGTCCCCAAGACATCAAAGCTATATAATATTTCAAGCAATTACAAGTCATGGTTTGCGAGTTATTTACATAGAAGCAATAGTTTCTTTACCAAATATTTGGACGTGGGTTTAAAAAAGTATAAGGTTAAACGTCTGTTCAAACCTAAGGTTTTGAATAAAAGTTATTTGAAAATAAAAAGAAGACAACCTTTCCCAATAAACCCTTCCCAAAAATAGGTATTGCAATATGCAAAAACAATTGCCACAAACTTCTTGGTTTGTCAGCAATCGTATATCTAAAAACGATTTTTCGTTCTGTGCATCAAGAAGAAAGGTGATATTGAATGGTAATATCCGGTGATATTGAATCAAACCCAGGTCCTCTTGCAACAGAAAATAACACAACAAAAGAAATGTTTGGTTTAGACCCATCTGTGATATTAACAATAAGATTAAGTGAACTTGGATTGAAACCATTTGATGTTGGTGGTGGAGGTGACTACTTTTTTAAAGCTGTTTCGCATCAACTATTTGATACTCCAGACTATCACTTTTCTATTCGATGCTAGGTTAATGTTATCATTATTTTTGTTTTATTGAACTTTATGCTCTTGAAATTTATTATTGAACTTTTTATAGTTGCTGTACCTGTTCATCCGTTCATATTATTTATTAAAAAGAGTTAAAACTTTATAGTTGCTGCACCTGTTTATATTATTAATTAAAAAAAAGTTAAAAACAATGATGTAGTAAAGCCTCGACTCTTTACCTTTTAGTTCACACTTTACTTAACGACTATGTCGAAGCGCAATCGTTCCTACTGCAGAGCCCACATCTCTTATGGCTACCGCCAGAAACAGTAACGCGGGCTATCGGAAGGGGTGGCAGTAATACTCGAACACAAAATAGACCAGACCTTCTGCCACTCCTGCTCACTCCTTGACAGTACAGTACCGATTTTCAACATTCATATCTTATCCATTTTTCCAATACCATGCATTATTCCAATCCCGCCTTGTTTACTCATCAACGTTAAAAATAGCGAATGATATTCCTATTTTCGAATCTCATTCATTTGTTTATAAAGTTGCCCAATTTTTTTAAGTTCCTTACGTTTCTCTCTGACGACAGCTTTAAGACGATTTCCGTCAACACATTTTTGCCAAAAAATGTTGTAGTAATCCGTCGCTCTGTTCTTTCAATGCACAGTTTATGCAAAACCACTCAGATGTATTAGCAGTGACACATGTACACTCTGTGTACCTATTTTTTTAAAATTGGCCTAACGATTACTCATACTAGAAGAAAACTTTTAATAAAATAAAAAATGGGGGTCACCGATGATGTTTTCGAATTAAACTAGTTTAAACACAAATTAGCAGCCATTTTGAAACGTCATTGTTGCCATAACAACCACAGTTGCGCACTTTTTCGTTACAATTTCTGATTCTCAAAATGCTGTTCTATACAAGTCAGTTAGTTCCAGTTAAATCTAGCTCTTGCACTGCAGTTTCACAAGCAGGAGTGTCGCACTATGCAATGTTTCTTGCAACTTGTCTCGCAAAGGTGACCGAAGAAGACTAGAACGGTTAAAAAGCATGTTCTTATTAGCTGATTGCGCAAATTGTTGCGAGACAAGTTGCACAAACCATTGCAACGTGTAACATACTGTGCAATGGCCAAGATTGTTGTGAGACAAGTTACACAGACCACTGTAACGTGTAACATGCTGTCCGATATCCAAGAAAATGTGAGACAAGTTACACAAACCATTGCAACGTGTAACATGCTATCCGATATCCAAGAAAATGTGAGACAAGTTACACAAACCATTGCAACGTGTAATATGCTGTACGATGGTCGAGATCGTTGTGAGACAAGTTGCACAAACCATTGCAGTGTGTAACATGCCGTGCAATGGTCGAGATCGTTGTGAGACAAGTTGCAAAAACCATTGCAGCGTGTAACATGCTGTGCAATGATCGAAGTCGTTGTGAGACAAGTTACATGAACCATTGCAGTGATGTGCAATGATCAAGATCTTTGCGACACAAGTTACATGAACCATTGCAGTGTGTCTGAACATGCTGTACAATGATCAAGATCTTTGTGAGACAAGTTACATGAACCCTTGCAGTGTGTCTGAACATGCTGTACAATGATCAAGATCTTTGCGAGACAAGTTACATGAACCATTGCAGTGTGTCTGAACATGCTGTACAATGATCAAGATCTTTGTGAGACAAGTTACATGAACCATTGCAGTGTGTCTGAACATGCTGTGCAATGATCAAGATCTTTGTGAGACAAGTTACATGAACCATTGCAGTGTGTCTGAACATGCTGTACAATGATCAAGATCTTTGCGAGACAAGTTACATGAACCATTGCAGTGTGTCTGAACATGCTGTACAATGATCAAGATCTTTGTGAGACAAGTTACATGAACCATTGCAGTGTGTCTGAACATGCTGTACAATGATCGAGATCGTTGTGAGACAAGTTGCACAAACCATTGCGGTGTGCAACATGCTGTACAATGGTAATTTACTGGCCAAAATCGTGCAACACAAGGTTCTGCAATCGCCGCACTAAGTGGAACGGGGATTCTACCAAACCTGGCTACAAATAATGAACAGTCTCGCACTACGAGGTAGTAGATTTATTTACCTCAGCATTTCCTTGGCAGTATGGCTTCTTGCTTGTTTGCATGTCTCTAAGTCCTAAGTATATATAAATGAATGCGTTAGTTAACAATTTCAGTATACCAAGGACGTACTCTAGTATTTTACTCTGGGTAACGCCAGATGATTTTACTCGTCAATAGAGAAACCCCTGGTACTCTCTAAAGACTGATCTCCATTCAGAGCTTTTTGTCGCGCAATTGACGTTTTGCGGGTATAAGCATATATAGTCAATCGAGATATGGTCTGGAAACTCGGCAAACTTCAAAGCGCCTATAATGATTGATTATAGGCGGTTGAGTGATTGAACTGAAACGTTGCTATTGGACAATTCGTTCATTATACTAAAATACAATGTGTTCAGTGACCGTGCACCGTGTACAAAAATGCATAAAGGCGAACAAAAAGATAGACCAAAGACTTTAGCTGAGTTTCCAGACCATATCTCGATTGACTATGGTATAAGGTGTAAGCATAGTCAATCGAGATATGGTCTGGAAACTCGGCAAACTTCAAAGCGCCTATAATGAGCTGTGATTTTATGTTGAACCGCACCTTACACCGTGCACATCCTTTGTTTTAGGTTTATTAATATTTAAATAGCACGGTTGAGTGATTGAACTGAAACGTTGCTATTGGACAATTCGTTCATTATACTTAAATACAATGTGTTCAGTGACCGTGCACCGTGCACAAAAATGCATAAAGCCTGGTTTCCATATAGCTGGAAGAGCCAGCGGCATGGCTGCGGCAAGGGGCGATGGTCCAATCATAGACAGTGTTGAATTAGCCAGCAATAAAAAGCTGTATGCGACTGGACCATTGCCCCTTGCCGCAGCCATGCTGCCGGCGCTAACGGCTATATGGAAACCAGGCTTAAAGGCGAACAAAAAGATAGACCAAAGACTTTATCTGAGTTTCCAGACCATATCTCGATTAACTATGGTATAAGGTGTAATCCCGTAGGATTTTCGTACTAAATTGATATTTTTCTTTTTTGCGTTGACGTTAAACTGTCGGAAAATAATGTGGGTCAAATTTTCGACCTTTCCATTTACAGGGGGGTCGAGGGGTAGGAGACATGGCTAATAGGAGTGACTCGAAGACCTTTTCTGACCTTGATCCTAGCCCAAATAGTGTGGTATATGGAGTGTTATCAAAACAGCTTTCGCATGCTAAAGTTGATTTTTGCGAGTTGACTAGGTGTCAAACTATCAGAAAATGCAGTTCAAATTCTCCGAGCTCTCAACCCCCCTGTATGTCGAGAGGTCGAAAATTTGAACCCCATAATTTTCTGATAGTTCCACATCTAGTCAACTCAAAAAAGAAAAAACTCAACTTTAGCATGCAAATCCTACGGGAGCTGTTTTCATGACACTTCATACCACACTATCACTTTCTTGTCTTGTGGGCTCTAGACTGAATCCGTTCCACCAATTGAACTATAAGAAGACTGGAACGATAACTCAGGGGGGGGGGATTTTGAAGCCAGTGCCAGTAGCTCCCGTGCAGACCGTGCTTCAAGTTACTTAATTTTCATCCTGCCATATATTTTGTTTGGGACGATAACAAATTACTCCAAAACAACGGATTGAAATACATTGTTTTATAAGTATGTTTTTAGAAATCATTGGTTCCAATTTGATGTATAGTATAAGTTTTCTCGTTATTTTAAACTTTTTAAAATGTAGTAAATGTTCGACCATATTTCGCTGGGAAATAACACTAAGAAACTTGTTGTAGTTTTTCTGAGTTTTGAGCTGAAATACTTAACGCTGAACGTTGGGCTATATATGAAACTGAAGCTATTGAAAAATGCTATTTGGTATAGAAACTTCAAGACTTTAGCTAAAAGGGAAATAACTAAAAAATATAAAAACAACTGCCATTTTGTAACCTATACGGCGAACAAAATGGCAGTTGTTTTTCTGTTTTTTAATTATTTCCCTTTTAGCTAAAGTCTTGAAGTTTCTTTACCAAATAGCATTTTTCAATAGCTTCAGCGTTCAGCGTTCAGCGTTCAGCGTTAAGTATTTCAGCTCAAAACTCACTGTAACATTCTTTGTAACATTCAAAGATTTTTGGCTTCATCCATTCATAGGGCCTGACTTATGGGGTTAGCGTTCCAGTTTACTTAGAGTTCAATGGTTCAACCCGAGAGCTCGCCGCTCGCTCGACAAAAAAATATTTGAATGACCGGCATTAATTAGGGGGGGACTGGTGAAAAATGAGGTAGGATTACTAATTTTCATGCAGAGAAAAAGGGGGTCAGAAAAGATTCAGGTATCCAAGCAAAATATAAATTAGGATGCCTCGTGGTACTAAGATATTAACGGGTATAATTGACCGTACCAAAAAGATGGCGTCTTGTACATTTAACCACAATCTTTTGCGCACATTAAATATCGTTTCTTGCAGAATAATCGGAAGATAGCGTTTTAAAACGATCAACTTTGGTTAGCATGATAAACAGTGCTTAGTTGTTATTTATAACAACTAAGCACTGTTTATCATGCTAACCAAAGTTGATGTGAAGAAGCAAAGCATTGTGGTTAAATGTACCGCCGCCATCTTTTTCGGTACTGTCAATTAATGGAGCACATTCTGAATAATATACAATTAATTTTCAATAGCAAAAACAACAGGAATTGATATATGGTATAAATTAAATAGACAACACAAATTTAGCCTTTCATTGTGTCCTAGGAGAGAAAAAAAACAGCTAGGAAATATCAACAATAATCATAATTATCATCAATCTCGCTCCCAGAGCCCACGTTACCCTTACCCAGCGGGCGGGAAACGAGAGGCTCTGGGATTAAAGAAATACCAAATGGTTTTCCGTGTTTGGATACTCTGATCCAAACACGCGGGAAATTGCGAGACTGGAGAAAAGCGTAACAAAACACGAGCCGTAGGCGAGTGTTTTTAGCTTTTCGAAAGTCGAACAATTTCCCAAGTGTTTGGATAAGAGTCTCCAAACACGGAAAAAACCATTTGGTATTTCTTTTATAAAATAATCACAAGTGAATATGATATACTGTCCGACATTTTCAAAAAATCGTTTTGGCGGGAATTTTCCGTGTTTGGATACTCTGATCCAAACACGGCAATTGACCAATCAGGGCTCGCGTAGTATACATGTTATTTTATAAAATCCGTTCACGCCATCACAGGATTCTTGTTATCCGGAAGAAGAGTTATATAGAGTTCACTGTGTTCATCAGCCAATGAAATATCGATGTGAAACGGATTATCCCAGAGTCTCTCGTTTCCCGGGTGGGGAACGTGGGCTCTGGGAACGAGATTGAATCATCATCTAAAATACATCACAATTCTTTTTTTATATCATTATTACTCGGTACTTCGGCTTGGTTTTTTGTTATTGTTTTTCCTGGGGGGTTTTTTGGTATCACGATTTTGCATTTTTGCACATATTACTTCCGCTACTATTCATACTTCCGGTGAGTTGTTAGCCGTGTGATGGAGTGAGGCATGTTGTTATAAGTTCTTTGCTCCTTTCGCTTTTGGAGTTGGACAAAAAGTTCAACAACTTTGCCTTTTGATCAAGGTGTTCTTGCACGTTGTTGGTAGATTTCGAAACTGACTGACTGCCTTTGTAGTTTATTTAACAGTGATGTGGCTGACAACTCTTGGTCGTAAATATGTTCACCTCTGTGAAGTATGCACCGCATTCACCCTTCGATTCAGACTCGGCGCACTTGCGGCAAGTGCATATATCAAGTAGTAGAAAACAACGATGACTTAATACTTTATTTTGACGATGAAACACAGACTTCCCAAGCATACTTGCACCACATTCAGCCTTCGACCTGGTCTTCCTCGGCCCACTCCACCATTGCTCGCGTGGTATAGAGCATCTGTGGAGGAGACCTCCGCACTTTTCCAGTAGTCCGAGTGAACGCCTGACCCAGGCGTCTTGTTGATCAGTAGTTGTTTACGCTAAGGATAAAGGACTGGGGGCTAATCATCCTTACTTGCAGCCGGTGGCTGAATTGCGAAGGACGCAGATCAACGTGGCCGTGTCGAGGCATATCAAAGGCGCTCCAAGCAGCCGCCAACGACACAGTTCAGACCACGGATCACAGCTAAGATGTTAGGTGTTGATTTTACGGAGGGAGGAAAACCGGAGAACCCGGCGAAAAACCCTTCGAACCACAGAACAGATCAACTACAAATCTACTCACATGAATTCCAAGCTCGACAACGGGGTTATTCCCGAGCGGTCACCCATCCAAAGTACTAACCCCGTCTAACCGGGCTTAACTTTTTGGTGAGAGGCAGCGTGCTAACAGTACACGCCACCCGTGTTCCCCCGAACGATCTATTTTGTTATAAAGTTCAATTCTCGGTTAAGATGGTCACTCAGATAAATTTTCAACAATACTGTAGTGTACTAGTTTTAACGATTCTTAAAAGCTCAAACTTAGCAAAGAGCGAAGTTTAAAAACAAAACAAAAAAAACCACGTACTTTTAGCGCCTTTTGAGATTTATCCAATTTCTTTTGTAATTGTCCAATATTTTGGTTGGACTTTAAATTTTTCTTCTCGAATAATTTCTTACTAAGCTCTGGATCAGGGTTGTCTTTCACTGATTCTAGATATTCTTCAAGATTCTCTACAATAACAAGGTTGACCATATTTGAGTAACAAAAATACAAGCAAAGAAGCAATGTTGAACTTGTTGCAGTTGCCCAGTTATTCTCACGTTTGGCTGTATAATATCCAGTGTAAATGCTCACGTAATCTAAATTACGGTAAACATCTACTGTCTGCAGGTGTCCGTGTTTCGTAAACGTGTTCGTGTTTTGTAAACGTGTTCGTGTTCTGTGGGCGTATTTGTGTGTTGATGTTTACGTGTTGGTCTTTGTGTATTGGTGTTTTCGTGTTGGTGTTTTCGTGTTGGAGTTTTTGTGTTGGTGTTTTCGTGTTCGTGTTTTCGTGTTGGTGTTTGCGTGTTGGTGTTTCCGTGCTGGTACTTGCGTGTTGGTATTTGCGTGTTGGTAATTTCGTGTTGGTGTTTGCGTGTAGGTGTTTTCGTGTTGGAGTTTTCGTGTTTGTGTTTCCGTGTTGGTATTTGCGCGTTGGTGTTTGCGTGTTAGTGTTTGCGTGTTCGTGTTTGCGTGTTGATGTTTGCGTATTGGTGTTTTCATGTTGGTACTTATGCGTGTTGGTATCTGTGTGTTGGTGTTTACTTTGCATGTTCGGTGTTTGTGTATTTGCGTATTGGTGTTTGTGTTTGTGATAACGCTTGTGTATTATGTGTAAACTAACCTTTAAACATTTTAAGTCTTATTAGAGCCAGGAGAAAATAAGTTGCGGCTTGATTAAGGCGCGTCTTAACTAAGTCACAAACACAATCGTATAAAAGGTCAATTTCTAATAAGTCGAGACTTATTTTGGACTAACTTTCAAGCCCTGTACTTATTTTAGTCGCGACTTACTTTGGTTACGATTAAATAGATCATCATTAGCTTATTTCTAGAAGCCAGTATTCGTATATATTCAGTATAGTAAAAATAACTATACACTAAGCAAAATAAGCATTTAGTTAAATTTATTTAATAAACATTTAAGTATGGAAATTCAGGGAAATGAATGCAAGGCTTACCATCCATTGAACACTGCAGCTTTCTCATTCTTTCCTTGGTTTTCTCAATTTTCTGACTTAGTCTTTGGCTTTCTTCAATTAACCGCTAAACAGAGGAAACGTTTGCTGGATTATTCCGCACTACTTTGAGTGTGAACTGAAAGCCATGCAATGCACCATACAATACCACACCATACTACCATATCACACACCCACTTCACCACACCAAACCATATCATAGTAAACCATATCAGACCACATTCCAAACCACACATCGCCATACCACACCATACGACATACACACCACATCACTATACTCACATATCCACCACGCCATAGCAAACCATACTATGCTATACCAAATCACGCCCACCACAACACACTACCCCCCCCCCCCCAACCACAACACACTACCCCCACCACACGACACCACACAAACTCACCTCAGTATTGTCCACTCCATCAACTGCGTCAAAGGTTTCATTGCCCTGTAAATGCGAAATATAGTAAAAATATTAACACTTATTATATGGCTGGGTTTGATTTCCGGTCCGTACGCAAAACGACGCACGCTGATTGGTTCCTGAGAGGTCGGGATTTTACGATATTGACCTCGGGTCAATACGCTTTTTTCTTGGCCCTGTAAGTTTTGGCGAGAAAATTTCTAGGTATCTTTATTCAAACATTCTGAACAATAAAATGTGTTGGAACATTACTGCTGGTTTTCTTTAAAGCTGTTTATCTAAAAACATGACAAATAAAAGCCAAACTGGTGTAAACAAGAAGGCCAAGAGCGACATGAAAAAGTTAACAGGTAAGGTAAACAGCATATACTCCCAAGACGAAAACAACGCTCGAAGCTTAAAAATAAAGTGAACCAATAGCCATATAATAAATTCCTTATTAACCTCGTTTGCTCGGTCAGTACGGGAAAGTATTTGCCCTCGGTTTTATCGCACAAACCTCAGGCAAATACTTTCCCGTACAGACCGAGCAAACGAGGTTAATAAGTCCTTAATATTACGAATATTATAATGATATCCCAGTGTTAAAACAGAACAGAATAAAGAAAAAATAGCACGCAACGATTAGCCTGCTTTGTACTACATCATAATAGATCAGTTTCTTCCTTATTCCCCCTCTCCTCTACTTTCCTGCCTTCCCTCTCCTTTTCTTCCCGTTTCTTTCCCTTCAACCCCTCCTCTCATTTCCTTCCCTTCCTTTTTCTTTCTTCACCTTTCCTTTCCATTCTTTTCCTCCTTTTTTCCCATTTCCTTTCATCTCCCCTCCTTTCCATCCCTCTCCTTTCATCACTTGTCTTTTGCTTCCTTCCCTCTCTTCTTCCCTTTTCTTCCCGCTCCTAATTTCTTTCCTTCCCTTTTCCTTCCTTTCCTCTACTTATCCTACAATATTTCCTACCATAATCCTACCATATTTCGATTATTGCAGTGAGATATGGGGTTGTCTGCGTAAAGGCCTTGCTAACAGACTCCACAGAAATTACAAAATAGAGCAGCGAGAATAATTACTTACTCTGACTATTCTATTAGATCGTTAAAGTGGTTCTCTGATGAAAATATTGTTGGCAATGTTTTTGCATAATCCTAAAGATGTGATGGTAGTTAGTAATCGTGCAAAGTTTCATTTCAAAATTCGTTGAAGAAAAGGTGATATTTTACGTGTAAAGTTTGTACTTTGGAGCGCCGCCATTAAAGTGGCCGAGCTTGAGAAGAATGAGTCGAGGAAGCTTATGACGTCATAGACTCAATAACAATAATGACCCTTTTGTTGACAACAACAATGATCTTCTGTTTTTATTGAGTCCATGATGTCATAAGTTCTCAACTCATTCTTCTCAAACACGGCCAATTTAATGGCGGCGCTCCAAAATACAAACTTCGCACTAAAATACAACTTTGTTTGAGAGAATTTCGAAATGAAACTTTGCACAATTACCAACTACCATAATATCTTTAGGATTATGCAGAAACATTACCAACAATATTTTCATCAGAGAACCACTTTAAATATTTTAGAGGATCTTGGCAGGAACACCCCTGACCATAGACGCTTTAACAAATTAGTAACCAGCTAGTGTGTATGTCAAAAACATATTTCAACCAATATCTAGCACACATTCTCATAATTTGAGAAACAGTTCAAACAATCTGTTTGTTCCTAGACCTGACGCAAAAAAACGTAGCTTTCACTATCGAGGATCTGTTGCTTGGAAAAGCCTATCAAAATCTGAGATCAGAGCTGAACCAGCACTAAAAGCTTTTAAAACATCTCTGGTAGTCTGGTATAACTTTATATGTTCAACATGATTTTTATACAGTAAATTTTACATTGTAGAAAAGAAGATAGTTGTTATATTAGTATAGGTACATATTTTAGTTTGCATTTTATTATTTTTATATTAGTTTATATTGATATAATAATTTATATGACTTTTGAAAACGGCTCCCTGGAAGAACATGTTAAATGATAAGGATACCGTAATTAAGCTTGTAATAGTAATAGTAATAGTAATAGTAATAGTAATAGTAATAGTAATAGTAATAGTAATAGTAATAGTAATAGTAATAGTAATAGTAATAGTAATAGTAATAGTAATAGTAATAGGCGCTGAGAAAAAAATACGTGAAGAACAAGATTGACAAGACAGAGAAGGACCCTTGGTGAGAAACGGGAGACAGTGTGGCATAATAATTGTGAGTGGATGTGGTAAATTGGCAAGTACAAGAAGAGGCATGATGGATTGGCAAGAATTGTGCACTGGAACATGTGTGGTAAGTATGGGTTGAAGAGAGCTGAGAAGTGGTACGAACATGAGGCTGAGGGAGTAGTAGAGAATAAGGAGGCGAAGGTGTTGTGGGATTTTATGGTGCAGTGTGATAGGAGAGAAAGTGTGAAATAGTTGATGTGGCAATCCCGGAGGATGGTAAAGTAGCAACAAGGGAAGACGAGAAGGTTGAGAGGTATGAGGAGTTGAGGATTGAAATTGGAAAGTTGTGGAGAATAAAGAAGGTGGAGGTTGCACCGGTGTGTGGTAGGAGCAATTGGATCAGTCAGCAAGAGACTCGGAAATTGGATAGAGAAACTAGACCTAGGATTAAAGATACCACAGCTACAAAAGATATCCCTACTTGGTACAGCACACATTCTAAGAAAGGTATTGCAATAAGGCAGCAAGGACGGGGCTTAGCCTACAGGCAGTAGACAGTCCTGTTCTGAGATATCCAGCGATTACATCTACGTGTGTGCGTCGGTTACAATAATAATAATAAATACTTTCCTTCCTCCCTCCCATCTCATTTCCTTCCCGTTTGTTTTCTCTCGTCCCCTCTACTTTCCTTTCCTTTTCATTCCTCTCCTTTCCTTCATTCCCTCCTTCCCGTTCTTCCCCCCCATTCCTTCCCCTTTCTCTTCACCTCCTCTCCTCTCCCTTTCACCCTCTCCTTTCTTCACATGCCCTTTCCTTCCTTCTCTAACAACAACAGCTTTATTATACCCTATAAACATACATATATCATTACAAAGGCACAGATCAAAATTTGAAAGGGTAATTGCCTCTTGAAATAACCAGAAAAGCTAAAAATGCCAAGAAGCCATTTAGAAAAGGTTTGAAGTTACATTATTTGGTCGGAGGTTACAAACACATACATAATACAATACATACATATACACAAGATATTCTGCATTTAAGCGTACATTATACAACAGCAATACAATTATACAAGAGAAACTGTCTTATTATCTTATTAGAGATTAAATTTCATCAAAATAATGTACAGGTATAAACTAATATTTACTAAGCAACTCATTTTTTAGTTTACTTTGAATTGACTAATTGAGGCAGATTTTTTAATATTTTCATCAATTGAATTCCATATTTTTGGGCCTTGAAATCGAATGTTAAAGAGTCCATAATTAGTTCTTACTTTAGGAAGATAATAAGACTGCTTCGCAGCAGATCGTGCATTATAACTATGGACACAATTTACTGGAATAAATAATGTATCAAAAATAGGAGGCCAAAAGGTGATTTTGAATTTTCATCATAAATGTAGCAGTATGAAATGTGATGAGATCAAATAACTTGATAATATTCAATTGTTTGAACAAAGGACTTGAATGCTCATCGAATTTTGAAAATGTCACGATACGTACGGCTTTTTTTTTTTGTAGAAGAAAAAGAGGTCGAACATTTGATTGGTATGTACTACCTCAAGCAATCATACCATATATTAAAAATGGCTAAATTAGAGCATAATACAGGTTGATAAGGTTCTTTTTGTCAACATAGTATCGGACTTTGGATAAAACTCCTACACTTCTCTTAATCTTTTTTTGCAATATAATCAATTTGCGATTTCCAATTTAGATTAGAGTCAATATAAATACCAAGGTATTTGATACAGTCATCCTGCCTTAAAGGCACATTATTAATGGTTAATTGACAATTATTAGTTATTTTTCTCTGTGGGGGATGAAAAATGACGAAATTGGACTTTTCAATATTTAATGAGAGCTTATTAACACATAGCCAATGATGAATACTAGTTAGTTCATTATTCATGTTGGTTTGTAATATATCAAGGTTTTTATGTTTATAAAACTGTTATCGATATGCCTATCCTAAGACAGTTAATTAACTAGACGTTATTTGATCACTGAACTACTTAATAAGTACTTGTAACCAATTAGTAAATACTTGTGACTTGGCATGAGTCAGCTATGATGTCATTTAGTAATTACGTAAATATATTATATATAGAATGAAGTATGTTACTATAATTATATACTCTAGAAACTATATAAGCAGCCATCGAACATATATCAGGCATGCATATGTATGAGAGTGAGCTATATGTATCAAAGTGGTTACGAAGTCAGTCCTGGAGTTCTTGCTGTAGGTTTTATTATTCCTTCCTTTTCAAGTCCATACGGATTGTTAACCTGTGCCCGAATCTCCTATTGACTGTTTCGTTGTGTGCAGACGACAGATAAGTTTCTGAACTTTAGTTTAGTTTTAATCTTTATAGACATTTTCAATATCTGTTCTAAGTTTCTTGTTAATTAAATAAATAATTGTAAAAACCAAACAGCTGAGGTTACACTTTTTGTTGCGTATAGCGGTCACGTAACAAAACAAATTAGCATCATCAGCAAATAGATGAAAATCGAAAAGGTTAGAGCACAGATGAAAATCATTTATATAAAGGAGAAAAAGTAATGGGCCAATAAACTGAGCCCTGGGGGACACCACATGAGATAGTCACTTTCTTTTCTTTACCTTCCATTTCTTTGCCTCTGCTTTCTGTTTCTTTCCTTTCCTCCTCTTTTCTTTTCCTCACTTTTCTTTAATTTCCTTTCATTTCTTTACACCCTCCTCCTTCTCCTTCCACTCCTGTCCTTTCCTCGCCCTTCCCTGTGGTCTTCGTCTATTTATTTGACTTCATTAAAGTCGTCAAATACACGTGAAAACTCTCTACCAAAAAGCGTATCCTGCATGCTTACCGATTCACCATCAACACTTTCTTCGTCCGTGACTGATGATCTCGCCGGACTATGCAACCTGAGATCAGCCTCGCCATACGATACTCTGTGACTGACTGGTGGAGACACTTCAAAGTTGGCTCTAAGGTTGGGATCTGTTAACAGGTGGTCGACAGAACGACTTCGCTTTTTACGGCTAGAAATGCGAATGTAAAATTATACTGTCATTAATGTAAAAGTGGTTCTCTGATGAAAATATTGTTGGCAATGTTTTTGCATAATCCTTAAGATGTTATGGTAGTTGGTAATCGTACAAAGTTTCATTTCAAAATTCGTTGAAGAAAAAGGTGGTATTTTACCTGTAAAGTTTGTATTTTGGAGCGCCGCCATTAAAGTGGCCGAGATTGAGAAGAATGAGTCGAGGAAGCTTATGACGTCATAGCCTCAATAACAACAATGACCCTTTTGTTGACAACAACAATGATCTTTTGTTGTTATTGAGGCTATGACGTCATAAGCTTCCTCGACTCATTCTTCTCAAGCTCGGCCAATTTAATGGCGGCGCTCCAAAATACAAACTTTACACGTAAAATACCACCTTTTCTTCAACGAATTTTGGAATGAAACTTTGCACGATTGCCAACTACCATAATATCTTTAGGATTATGCAGAAACATTACCAACAATACTTTCATCGGAGAACCACTTTAAACGAAAGGAGAAAATGAACAACCACCTCTGATAAGCAACAACCTCTCTCTCATAAGCAACCAGTCCTCATAAATAACCATCTCTCATAAGCAGCAACCCCTTATAAGCAACCATCTCTCATAAACGACCATCTCTCATGAGCAACTACTTCGCACAAGCAACCACCTCTCACAAACAACCACCTTTAATAAGCAACAACCTCTCATAATCAACCACCATTCATAAGCATTAAGCAACCACCTCTCATAAGCAATCATCACTCATAAGCAACCACCATTCATAAGCAACCACCTCCCATAAGCAAGAACCTCTTATAAGCAACTACTACTCACAAGAAACCACCACTCATAAGCAACCACCTTTCATAAGCAACCACCTTTCATAAGCCAACCACCACTCATAAACAACTCCTCAAAAACCACCACCTCTCATAAGAAACCACAACTCATCCACACCGAACCTACCAACACATTCAGATTAACAACCACCAGTCCTAACATCATTATTAACTCAACCACAACCGATATAAACCTCTTACAACATACTGGACGATATAGCAACACCTCTATACCATGATCACCACCACCACCACCATTACACAACAACGATCATCAATCATCACCACCCACCATTATCACCATTATCACCACCACCATTACATCACAAAGATCGCCAATCATCACCACCACCATTATCATCACTATCACCACCATCATTATCATCACCACTGTCACCATCACCATCATCATTACCGGGGTGATGATGGTCGGGTATTAACCTACCATCATCACCACCACCACCACCATGACCAACATTACCCCCCACCAGAAGAGTGGAGATAAAAATACATATACATGAACATACATCTCCAGTTCTTTTGCTCTACTTTCTATCGATGTTTTCTTTTTCCTGGTGTGATTGTAAGAAGTATCTTCCTTCGCTAGTTCAGTATCCTAAAAAATAGAAAAATTGTATTTATTAAATAGTTCGTTTATTTGTTTAGTTCTTTGATTGTTTACTTATTTCTTTGTTTATTCATTTGTTTATTTATTTATCTACAGTATCGATTTATTTAGTTATTTATTTAGTTATTTATTGATTTATTTAATTGTTTATTCTTTTATTTCTTTCTTTGTTTGTTTATTCATTTTTTGTTTTTTTTAAATTTATATTTATTTATATATTCTTATTTATTTATTCATTTATTTATATATTTATATTTATTTATTTATTTATATTTATTTATTCACAAATATTTATTTATTTATATATTTTTTAAATTTATTTGTTTGTTTGTTTATTTATTTATTTTTGGGTTTTATTTATTTATATATTCTTATTTATTCATTTATTACTATTTTTATTTATTTATTTTTTTATTTATTTATTTATATCTATTTCTATATTTATTTCTATATTTATTTATTTCTATTTATTTCTATTTATTTCTTTTTATTTCTATTTATTTTTATTTATTTCTATTTATTTCTATAACATAGATGTAATACAACGGCGTTTCTGATTGGCTACCGTGCGTGCTCCATAACTCGATGGAGCACGGTAATTTCAAATGTAGTGAGAAAATCATTTTTAATCAGCGAAATAAATGTTGTTTTCCGTTGTTTTGTGTCTGATTCTATGTTATAAAATAAATGGTTCGTGGTTTGGCGTGCTCCATCGAGTTATGGATGCACTTGGGAAGTTGGGAGAGAACTCAAAAATCCAGAGTTGTTCTCGGCTACGCCTCGACCAACTCTTACGCTTTTTCCGTGCTCTCCGAACTTCCCGCGTGCATCCATAACTCGATGGAGCACGCCAAACCATGAACCATTTCTTAAATTTATATTTTATTTATTTATAAAAGTAGTTCGATATACGACCAGAAAACATCCCGAAGTGCACCTGCCATCACACTATGATTTAACATCAGGTGCAAAAACAAGTATTACACATGCTTATCATATTCAATAATCGCTTCTACATGAAATTCAATTCAGTCCGATCAGCTGAAAACTTCATCGTGGATAGCTCAAACCTATCTGGGGGACTTAGACCTTCTTCGTGTAATAGAAGAGCTCTGATTTACAAAGTTTTTATCGAAAGGCTGGGTTAAAAATCTTCATGTAATCGCCCATAAAGGTCTCCCATAACACTAGCTACTCTAATCAGGGAAGCTTAGCATGCAGTAAAACAAACAAGAACGAGGACGATGTTATATAGATAAGGGAGTTGCGTAACATGTGCTTTGTATTCAAGTAAGAGTTCAAGTCACATCTATAGTAAATCAGGTTAAGGTGCAGTAAACACTCTAGCGGGTCAGGTTAGTGGATAAGCTATACAGTAAACACGCTAGCGGGTCAGGTTAGTGTATAAGCTAGGCAGTAAACACACTAGCGGGTCAGGTTAGTGTATAAGCTAGACAGTAAACACACTAGCGGGTCAGGTTAGCGCGTATAAACTAGTGCATGTATAAGCTAGGCCGTTAACACGGTTAAACGTTCATCCCGCTAAGGAGAAGAAATCATGAATAAAATTAGCTTGTCTGATGATCCGTGACTAGACATCAGTCATCAAAGATCACAATTTTGTTGTATTGCACAGGTTTGTTTGCTTCAAAATCAATCCTTTTACTATTACAATTGTGATTTATATTCCAATAAAGAATAAAATATTCAACTATCCCTAGATCCAAGCGGGCCAGCCGTCCCATATAAACGCAACGAAATTTTAATAGGGAAATAAGTGTGCGGGCCAGCCCGCTTACCGAGATCATATGAACACCCCCCTTAGGCCTGTTCCAAACGCCGCTCTTCTTATGTGCCGAACCTAATGATAATGACCTAAATCCTTTGTTTATGCTGATTTGCATTAGGTTCGGCGCATGAGAAGAGCGGCGTTTGGAACGGGCCTTAGTTAGAACATTACCGGTCGGTCACTTAGTATTTTAAAGACAATTTTAATTTTTTTTTAAGAAAACCCAAGCTTTTATAAAAAAACTTAGAAAACTAGAAGATTCTAAATTCCAAAGTTCTCGTAATGCAATCCAAAACATTACAAAGTTCTAAATTCATCACGTTTGGAACAGTACAGAAGCAAACTCTAATTCTTATTTCCATTCCGAATTGGTAACAGTATTTTATTCTGGGTAAGGCCAGATGATTTTATTTACCTTTGGGAAAGCTCTCGGATAGGAATGAATTAAAAACTATTGTCTAACTCTTTTCTGTCCGAATTGGTCTTCAGACTTTTTTATTTTATTCTGGCTAATGTCAGACGATTTTATTCGAGGCAGGTGTAAAAGTCGGATCTGATCGTTAGCATGCAAATAAAACGTTTTTTTCTTTGACTTTAACCCAAGGACAAAGTGAGATTATCTTCATGACCTAACCTCGACAAAGTCCCTAACCCTAATCAAAATCGAGTTTACCGCCTAGTTTATACACTAACCCAACCAGGAAATTTGCTGCCATTTTCTTCAAATCTAGTTAGAAACTATCTGCATGTCTCTTTCCTGTAACGATTCACTTGTCGAGTAAACTCGTAAATTGGCAAGTATATTAACCCATTGTTGCCTAGGATATTTAAGGTTTTCTTACCCTGCGAGAAGAGCCTTCTTTGGCCAGGAATGGGTTAATCACTTGTTAACCCATTGCTGCCCAGAATGTCTGAGAGTTCTCCCTTTGATGAGCAAAATCGTCTGACGTTAGACAGAGTAAAACAATAAAGGGGAAGTTTTTGGCCAGCTCACGCAAGAATAGGTTAATCACTCTTTAATGCATTGCTGCCTGGGATATCTGAGGGTTCTCCCTTTGACGAACAAAATCGTGTGAAGTTACAGATGAGAGAGGCCATTTTGTGCCAGCTCAAGCAGGAGCGGGTTAATCACTTGTTAATCCATTGCTGCCTAGGATGTTTGAGAGTTCCCTTTGACAAGTATATAAATCATCTGGCGTTCGACAGAGTAAAACAATAAAAGAGCCGGTTTTGGCCAGCTCAGGCAGCAATTCAGCAATGGGTTAATCACTTGTTAACCCAATGCTGCCTCGGATGAGTAATACAATAAAGCGGTCGTTGGCCCGGCCGTTTTTGGCCAGCTCAGGCAGCAATGGGTTAATCATTGCTGCCTATAGTATATCAATTAAAGCATTCTCCCTTTGACGCCTAAAATCGTCTAGCATTACACAAAGTAAAACAAAAAAGGGCCGTTTTTGGCCGGCTCAAACAGGAATGGGTTAATCACTAGTTAACCTATTGGTCTGGGATGTCTGAGGGTTCTCTCTTTGACGAACAAAATCGTATGGCATTAGGCAGAGTACAACAACAAAAACAACAACAAAAAGGCTGCTTGGCCGGTTCAAGAAGGAATGAATTAATCACTTATCAGCACATTACTGTCTAAGATGTATGAGGGTTCTTCCTTTGCCGAGCAAAATAATCTGGCGTTAGACAGAGTAAAACAATAAAGGAGCCGGTTTTGGCCAGCTCAGGCAGGAATGGGTCTCGGTCCCTATAAAAAACACTCGATGCAAACGATATCAAACTGCCTGCCTTATCTTATAAACTACACCGCACATAAAACACTGCACCACACACAAAAACTAAAAAAAACAAGTTTACGTACATCAACAAACCTACACACCAAGCTGTTTACTACCTGTAGATATTTATAATCATTTACCTCCATCTTAAAATTCGTCAACGTTGCATATACGAGTTCTTCTCTTAAGACAAGAGTTAAATATTTAATCTCGCCTAATTTGAATATAGTGCAGTCGATGTGACAACTTTTCTGCATAATTAAGGAGGGTCCGAGAAGGCCGTGTTTACATTGAATTAAAAGCTTTATCCGTTTGAAAATAAACAGACAAGCAGCCTGACCGTGAGAGAATTTGTGAGATTTCGTATTTCAGAAGACATACACAAATTTGCTCGAAGAACGCGCCAAAAACGGGAACTTTTTATTATATCAATGCTTAATTAATATTTTATTTGGTCGTCGTTGTTTACTTAAAAAGTTGTGTCATTTGCATATCAAACAAACTGGAATATCTCAAAAAAGAAGCAAGGAAACCAAAAACTGCAAAAGATGTTAGTGCACCAAGTACAATTAAGCGTGCCTCAATCATTTACAGCTTTCAAAGATTAAGTAAATAAAGCCTGGGATATCAATATATAAGATATATTATATTACAATAAAGCGATATGTTGTAGTAGACTACCCAAGAAAATGCTAGTTGAGTTTCTATGATACTCTCGGATTTAGCAGCCCTTGGGGGCCGCTACTTTCGGGGGGGGGCGCTACTTAAGGGGGACCGCTACTTAAGGGGGGCGCTACTTTCGGGGGGGGTGCTACGTTCGGGGGGGGGGCGTTACTTAAGGGGGGCCGCTACTTAAGGGGGGCCGCTACTTAAAGGAGCAGTGTCACTCGCAAAGCCCACGCAATAATCACGCGCCAACTTGAAAAACTACAGCCTGTAGGTTTTCAAGTTTGTTGATCCAAGATGGCGGCCGCACTTGGCGGAGCGTATGGTGGAAGACGCGATAATTCAGGCCGAAAGAGAAAATACGAGGGATCAAATACTTCACAGAAAGCCTGGAATAGTCAGCACAAACGTATTTACTTATCACTGACTACATTTGAGTCATGGAAAGATGCTAAAATCGTAGCTGGATATGGTTCATGTAGCGATAGCGACTTCGCAGCCCATCTGCTCTCATTGGAATACCGTAGAAGGTAAATATCACTTGATTCATTTCTCTGGTTTCTTGTCCGATTTAGAGCTATTTCCAACATTTTCCGAAGTTATTTCTATGTGCGCAAAAAAGATGCGCAAATGGTGACACTGCTCCTTTAAGGGGGACCGCTACTTTCGGATGGTTGAAATACGTTAGGAAGAAATATCAAAAGTCTCCGTTCATCAGTAACTATTTATTTACCACATTATTCCTATTTTCATGTAACTTTTTCTGAGGATGATTCTGTAATTAACAACTACCTATACTGAATTGACTAAATTATCAAGCCGCGATGCATGGTATGAAACTGCTAACGTTTTTATCACCAGACCTTATTACTAGATTGTCAGATTAGAATATAAAACTCTGAACGTTTAGACCAGAATAAAGAATAAAACAAACACCGAAAAACGTCATCTTGAGACCTAATATTCAAGTTAGAAACGCTACATTCGAAGGGGCCGCTACTTTCGGGGGGCCGCTACTTTCGGGAGGGGCGCTACTTTCGGGAAATTTTAGAAGTGTCACAAATGCAACGTTACTTTCGGGGGGCCGTTACTTTCGGGAGGGGGCTACTTTCGGGAAATTTTAGAAGTGTCCCAAATGCAACGTTACTTTCGGGGGGCCGTTACTTTCGGGGGGCCGTTACTTTCGGGAGGGGGCTACTTTCGGGAAATTTTAGAAGTGTCACAAATGCAACGTCACTTTCGGGGGGCCGTTACTTTTGGGGGTCCGTTACTTTCGGGGGCCGTTACTTTCGGCGGGGGCCGTTACT
The DNA here is from genome assembly GCA_035771165.1 of Paragorgia papillata. Classification (NCBI taxonomy): domain Eukaryota; kingdom Metazoa; phylum Cnidaria; class Anthozoa; order Scleralcyonacea; family Coralliidae; genus Paragorgia; species Paragorgia papillata. The sequence continues at coordinate 791,219 of JAWNZC010000236.1, forward strand.
TTCGGAATTCTACGGAATTTGCGTTTCACCACGGTTAATGCTTGGACCTTTGATTAAGGCCCTGGACCTTTGATTAAGGCCCTGTTTACATGAAGCGGATTGACAGTCCAATCGGATCGAAAAACGCGAGTGAAGTCAATCCGGGCACATGTTTACATGGAGAATCCGATCTGCTTGGAGCTTTGTTTTCGGTTTTGGAACACTATTTTCTGCGCTTCCCTCAATGTCTGCCATTTAGCACGACACGCACTAACTTCACTCAAGCCTGTCAAGTCATTTTCAAGTCAAACGGTATTTAGACGAATCAGATTGGAGACATTCAAGTCGATCCTTGCTTGAATCTCAAGTCAATCCACTCAACTTCGTGGATTAACTTCAGCCATCCGTTTCGATCAGATCGAAAATTACGTTATGAGACTTTACGTTATATTGTCAGACGTAATGTTTAGTGAGTGCAAAACCATTAAAACTGATAAAAACGACATTTTTTGTTGTTGTTTTTTTTTGTTGTTTTTCTATTTAGCAAGGTTTATTATTTATGCACTTGGATTTCGTTTGAAGATTTTATTTCCTACAGCTTTTCTCCCTCTGATTGTCCATTGAGTATTAAGCCTCATTTAGTTCCCCCCGCCCCCAGTCTGGTTACCAATCGATTAAAAAAATAGAAAATAATTTTTAACTTTTTCGCATCACTTTCATTACTGTTTAGCATTCGATAAACTGATTTTTTATGTACGTCACCCTTTTGGCATATGCCCTGTTTTATTTGATTTCATCACATTTTACTCTAGCCTGCGAGCAGGATCTTGTGGAGGGAGAAGGGGAGGGGAATGCAGACAAGAGAAAGAGAGAGCCTGCACGGATGCTATAGAATTTTAGATATCTGCGTCCTAAATCATGATGCAAAATTCTCATTGGTCGGTTTGCCTTATAACGTCAATCATAAATGCAAATCTTAAAATGTGTTATGAACTTATTCATAAAGTGGACATTGTGTACGTTAGTGTCAAAAGGCAAAAAATCGGATTTTGGAATGAAATTCGAAAATGCGAAAAAGTATACAGTCACACTGGTCGAACCACCATCAAGACATGGAGCAGGGACGTAGCCAGGGGGGAGCCGCGGCTCCCTCCCCCCCTTTTTGATATAAAACGACAGACATGTAACTACAAAACTGATGCAATATCAATTGTGTCAGGAAATAAACTGTAAACAGTGTATTCAATCTACTGAGTGTATGCATTTTGAGTATCTATGTGACGTTTGCGTGTTTTGAGTATTTTATATGACGTTTTTTAACTTTTAGAGTCTGTAAACTCTTCCTCTAAAAGCCAGGAAATGACATTTCAGCGACTCTCGATTTCAAAATTTCCCGGGGGAGCATGACCCCGGACCCCCTAAAAATTTATTTTGATTTCGGCTTCTCCCCCCTTTCAAAATCCTGGCTACGTCCCTGACTTGGAGTGAAACGAAGAAACAGTGTACTTATTGCAAGATTCAAGGAAGAGAAAATCGCCAAAAATTCCAGTATATACAAACCTCTTTAAATAACAATGACAAAATATTCAATGCACGCACAATGGAAACTTTCCGATCGATCAGTTTCTTTCAGTCGACAAGAAAGAAAAGCTATTTGAAAGAAATGCTATTTGATTTGCTTTGTTCAGTTACACACGAACGAGCACAGTCTGTCGGTAAAGACATACCTAATATGAACGACTTTTCTGATTGGCTACAAGTAACCAATCACATTGTCAATTATCAATTCGTTCCCATGCTCCTTACTGATTAGGGTTAGGGGAAGGTTAGGGGTTTTGTTTGGGTTAAGTTATCTAAACCAATCAGAAGCCTTCTTGGTATATAGTAAGGTTAGATATACTGCCGAAACAGAGAACGTAGGAGTCTAACGTCTCGAGCGAAGGCCCTTCGTCAGAGAGAAAGGCCCTTCTTCGTATAGGTAGGTGATGACCCACGAATGTTCAAAATTGTACGGAGTCCGTGCAAGCCAGTGAACTCTATATAAGGACTGGAACGATACCTACAAACCAAATTTTGAAGCCGTCATGGAGGCTAACATATATGCAGGGCAGCCCCAGTCCTCTTTATATGCAAGAAAATCTTTATTTTTTTAAGTTATATTTTGTTATGAACCAATTACAAAGAAATGCAAACATGCTACAGTAATAGATAAGTCTTTTAGCGGCAAAAACGTAGCTTGAATATTTGACAAAAAAAAACACAATTTGAGTCCGAAACCGCGCGGATCTCGGCAGCTCCAAGTGTCGAGGTATCAAAAGTCAAGAAAAACGTCTATGAACTATCTTGAATCAAATAAAGATAGCATTAATCAAGTCCTTTAAAGCTTACTGAAATCTAGTGGCTATAATCTGTCGAGCATATGGATGCTGACATGATCAATAAAAACCATAAATATTAAATTTTCTGAACAGTCAAAAAATCAAACAAAACACAGAAATACCAACCGACAGTGTTTTAATTTAAAGGCATCAAAGATAAAAGATATACGTGGTCTTATAATGATTCAAAAGGTATGAGGAGACTATATTCATAAGAGAAAAGGCACAGCTTGATAGGGTTGCAAGAATTCATAAAATAAAGACGAATAAATACTAAATAAACCAGAATTTTCGTCAGGAGTTTCCATCAATCCAAGCAAAATTTTGTTTTTGTTTGGCAATATATTTCGTCCTTCAATCTATATTTGCCAGCAAAAATACCTCAGACAGAAAGGACAATGATTCTAATACATACTGGCTTCGTTATATCAATTCTAAAGAAGTTCAACTACAAAAAAATAAAAAATTCTCGCTGGGCCATTGTTCTGTTTTCTACCGCTCCTTGGACGTTGGTCAGACGTTGAAATTCGTTGCCCCCAGCAGCCGGAAGTTTGACTTCAACCAATCATAAAGCCGGCCTTATGGAGGTAGCGTTCCAGTCCTTATATAGAGTTCACTGATGCAAACTCTCTCCCCTTTCTTCGATCTTGCATTTTACTCTGACGAAGGGCTCCTCTCAAAACACCAGTATTTGGTTGCTAAAAAGCTCTTGACAGTACTACCTTTCTACTTTGGTCTATCTAAAACATTGCCAACGCCACGATCTACTGTTTTAGCCAAATATATTTAACTACCTCAAACATGGACTGCTCTATTTTAGTAATTTTTATCTTAATTAACAATTACTCACGACTTCTGTATGATTTTTAAAATATTTACTAATTTATAATTAGAACAATTCTCAACGATTTTCAACAATTTTCAATGAAGAATGGGGGCTTTTATATGCGGCAAAATAAGCCGCGACTTAAATAAGTCGCGAACAGCTCGTATAAATGGTCAATTCTAGAATAAGTCCAATTATTTTGGACTAGCTTCAACCCTGGGCTTATTTTAGTCGCGGCTTATTGATTACATGACCATAGGGGTATTTATATGATACCGGTATACGACTTTCATACCGGTACGAGTTCGCCCCGGTTCCTAGTGTGGCTCTGTTGTTGTTTACATGATACCAGTACAAAATTTCATACCAGTACAAGCCATACTGGCACGAGTTGATCCTGGTAGTTGTACTGGAATGACATTTTCGTTCCGGGATAAAAAGTCATTCGCGTATCATGTAAACATAGGATCAACTCGTGCCAGTATGGCTTGTACTGGTATGAAATTTTGTACTGGTATCATGTAAACAACAACAAAGCCACAATAGGAACCGGGGCGAACTCGTACCAGTATGAAAGTCGCACCGGTATCATGTAAACACCCCCTAAAGGCGGATTTCCATTCAGTGCTTTTTGTCGCGCTATCGACTTTTTGTGATCGCTTTCTTTTGAATTGTGAGCCCTCGACCGCATCCGTTCCAGTCGAGGGCTCACAATTCAAAAGAAAACGATCGCAAAAAGTCGATCGCGCGACAAAAAAAAGACAATGGAAATGAAGACAATGGAAATCATCATCGCGCGACAATGGAAATCCAGCTTAATACATGGATGTGCGGAAATATGACATTTATTTCGCGTGTTGACTAGGATATCTCACGAGTGAGCAAAGCGAACGAGTAAGATATCTTGGTCCACACGAGAAATAAATGTCATATTTCCAAGCATTCATGTATCGTTCTGTTTATTATATAAAAAAATAATCCTATTGCCCTACAAAAATAGAGCAATAAATTCTAATGCGTTTCACGATAATCGACGCATGTGAGATTATCATAAATAATCACACACGTGAGATTATCGTTTTTATTGGCGGCGGAAACATCAATAAAACACTCTATTTTACAAAATAAAAGGGCCTAAATCTAAAGTTCTGGATTTTAACTGACGCCATCGCACAAGATGACGCAAGCGTCAAAGAGGTTATAATATAGACTGACGGGTAATTTAATCACTCAATAGCTCTGATGAAGTCCTTATAGGAGCTTACAGGGTGAAAGTTCAGCATAGAAAATTAAATACATGGTGCTTCCTCAAAGCAAAAATATATTAAATATATTTACATCAAAAATATTTATTTGTTCAAAATCATGTATGGTTTGCTTTAAATGTGCGGTTACTTACAGTTGCATGTGCGTGTGTGTCCAAAATAAATTTGCTTCGTTTCCTCCAAGGTATAATTTTCTTTAAGCCTAGAAATGTAAATAAACACCCCATCATCTCTGTTCTTTCGCAATAGGATTCATACAACGCAACGCCCTCAGAATAATGAGTTTTGAATGAATGGAATGAATGAATGGAATGAATGGAATGAACGGAATAAACGGAATAGAGATGAGCCGATTAATCGGAAACTAATCGGCAAAGCCGATTAATCGGCCAATTTAAAATAATCGGTAATCGGCCGATTATTTTGAATAATCGGCAAAATAATCGGCATTTCAACTTCTTCACACATGGTGCAAATACATGCCGAGTGAGTCATAACGAACCGATGGCGAGAGCGTTAGAGATTGTTGATGATGCAAATACTTATACGCGGCCGCCTTACAAAATCTTCGCTTATTTTTGTTGGCTATAAAAAAAGAAGAAGAACCTGAACAAACCGGCTTTTTATTTATATAAAAAAAATGTTCGAAAATATAATTTTTTTTGTCACTATCAAAGTGAAAAGGTTGTGAACAGCCAAAATTTTGAAGAACAAATACTGACATTTCCAGCGGAGCCCTTCATCACTATCAGAGTAAAACGTTTTACTTTGATGAAGGGCTCCGCTCGAAACGTCAGTATTTCATTCCTCAAAATTTTGGCAGTTCACAACTTTTTCACTACACTGCCTACGCAGCACTCTACTTTTTGTCACTTGTCACATATCCGCAACAAGAGTTGCGGTGCCGCAGTATTAAAGGAGAAGGTGAGACATCTTAAAAGTTTAAAACCAAGACAAAAAAATCGTCAATAGCATGAATGTTTTCCAAAATAAAGCGATCATCGTACAATGCGCGACGAGTTGAGTGTTGCCTTAGAGCAAAGATTTGAAACAATCTTTGAAGACAACAACTACATTTTGGCCACAACGGTGGATCCTAGGTTCAAGACGAAGTTTGGAAGAAGTGATGGTCGTACTGCGCTGGTAGATGAAGTTTGTCGTCTCACAGGATCTTCGATTGAGGAAGTAAGTCAAGTAACGAATGATAACATCTCCACCCAAAAAAAAGAGTTGCAGCGCTGGACCTCATAAGGACCTATGGTCCTGCTTTGATGAGATTATTGGGTCGAACGACAGCACTTTGAATGGCAGTCGCGATGTGGAAGAAGAGATCAACGCTTTTCTCGCCCTTCCGCTACAGCCATTGCAAGCATGCCCTTATGCTTGGTGGCAGGCAAAGAAACTTGCTTACCCTAACGTGTTTAAAGTTGTGCTGAAGTACCTGAGCCCTCCCAGTTCAAGTGTCTATTCTGAACGTGTCTTCAGCGAGGCAGGGAACATTTCTACGGAGAAAAGAAGCAGGCTAGCACCGCATAAAGCTGATAACATTTTGTTTCTGCATCATAATTTGCCGAAGTTGAACTTTGAGTATTGATGAATAATTTTAATGATTTTGTATTGTGTGTGTGCAGAACTCAGAATTGTGTCAAACGTATTTACTATAATAAATTAATATTCCAACAAAACAAAACAAATTAACATTCACAATTCTCTTGTTTTTTTCTCGTAATTCTTCTGTGATAATTGCTTAGCATATACTGGGATTGCTATTTATATTTTATAAGCAAAAAGCGAAATTAATTCTCAAGGTATTTTCTGTGAAATTTGAAAACAAGAATTACAAAACGGACAGAGATGAATAGTGAATACTGCGCTATTGCTTAATTTGTAAACAAACAAAACGCGCAATAAATGTTTAGTATGCAACACGATCCATTTTCTTTTCACTCTTCTAGCAAAACCTTGATTTCTGTTATATTTCCAAAATATTGTTTTTCCCTGGCAAGCTCAATAAACATTGCGAAACTGCGCGGGGATTGGTAACCAACAACTTACCGATAATCGGTATATGCCGATTAATCGGCCGATTAGTTTAAATAATCGGCCACCGATTAATCGGCTTCAGTAATCGGCAATTTTCGTGATCGGCTCATCTCTAAAACGGAATGAACGGACTGGACGGAATGAACGGATTGGACGGAATGAACGGAATGAACGGAATGGACGGAATGAACGGAATGAACGGAATGAACGGAATGAACGGAATGAATGGAATGAATGGAATGAATGGAATGAATGGAATGAACGGAATAAACGGAATGAACGGACTGGACGAAATGAACGGAATGGATGGAATGAACGGAATGGATGGAATGAATGGAATGAATGCTATTTATTCCATTCTGTGCAATATGACTGTAATCAGGAGTGCATCGGCCAGATTAAACGTCAGTTTGGTACGCGGTGAAATTAGAGCACCAAAAGGCTGTCCCCTTTTCAAAAAGAAAGAAACGTATACTTTGCCGAAGCACGCGTGTCGAACTAGCCATGACATCGCGTGGAATGACTCGTGAAATTATTACGACCAATCCATGGTAACATTAAAGACGTTGTTTGGAGGCGTGTTACAATAATAGCACCAACACTCCATTAAGTGGTGATGACAGTGGTCTATTACTATATAGTATAATTTCAGAGGTGAATATAAAGATTCCGGACATTTGATTGGTTAAAAATTTCTTCATAAATCATTATATTCACCGCGCCAGGCGGTGAATATAACATCACTAGAAAGAGGTTTTCGAGGGGAGTCTGGGACTTTTTTCCAACTAAATTGAGTTAACTCGTTCCAGTCTCCCCTCGGAATTATGATTTTGATGAATGTTAATTTTCAAAATGGCGGAGTTTTTTTTTTAAATGGCGACCGTACTTTTAAAGCGAACACATCGTCAAAACTTCTCAAATAACTCAGGAGAAATAGACTGTATACATCGAATAGCTTGGAGATACAACTGTCTAAAGGTAAGGAAATGTTTTGTCGTAATTATTTTTTATTTTGGAAGAGTTTTGATTGTATTAAGCCGTGCTTTTGAAAGTGACTGAGTGAAGAAAAGATTCAACATTCAATTTCCAAGATCAAGATAAGATAAACTAATACATTTATAAACGTGTGTCATGGCCAGAAATCGAGGACAACATGGCGGCAAAGCATGCGCACTGAATCCCTTTTTAATTAATTCAATATGGCGTCCTTCAATAGATTTCTTAAGGAAATATAAAGAACAATCATTTTCGGTTATTTACTATTGTAAATTCCGACATGCGAACGTCCAAAACTTCATCAAATTGAACAATCGTTCAGCACTACAATTTCTATTAAGTTTGGAGCGTCCTAAATAGGTTCCCGAGCACCTCACAAACATACCTCTTATTCGCTGTTTAAAGTCTATTAATCTGCTATATCACTTATTTTGGAGCTCCAATTTTGGCTGCTTCTGTGGTGTTTGTCCACGATGCGAACGTCTGAATTACCTCGGGATGAACGTTACTTTGTTTTGCGGAGTTGTTCGTTCCACTTTTTCGTTGTTTAATAGGTTCCCAAAGACCTTAAAATGTACGATTTATTGCAGCCAAGTCGTTGTAATTTAATCCATCAAGCGCCGAGATAAATACTGAACTCGGCGTGAAGAAGCAATGCATTCCTCGATAATTTCGGGTTCTTGTCCGCCATTTCTTATGGAGCTGTTGCTAGGTTGCCAGGGTCTTAACCGCTGTTATTATTATTAAATGTGACTGTGGATTAAGAAATAATAACCGAAATTTATGCGGCAATTTTTGTGAGTATGAGTGTACAGGCCTGTCTAGACGATTAAACCTTTTGTAATTTGATATTTGGGTAAGAAATGGGTCAATAAGACATTTTAGCGAATAACTCTACTTTAATTTATTGCTATAGACTTCTGTTTATAGCCGAAATGATCGATATTTAGCCATCATAATTTTCAAATTAATATTGCCATCTAAATATGAGCCCACAGGCCACTGCCGCTGAGTGTCCTGGATTTCTAGCCATGTTTAACTTCCTTGGATATTCACTTCCGAAATATTATACTATAACAATTATTCACCTCAGTCTCGGTGAATATTGGTGAATATATTTACCTCGGCTTCGCCTCGGCAAATATTCACCGATATTCACCTCGACTTCGGTGAATAATTGTCATATATATATATATATATATATATATATATATATTCGCCGTAGCTCAGTTGACCGCGTAGCTCAGTTGGTAGAGCCTCGGACTAGTAAACCGAAGGTCGCGGGTTCGAATCCAGCGGTGGCCAAGTAACTTTTTTACTTGCCAGGTATGGCTTCGTGCACTCGGGGAACAACCTTTATCGTCATTAATTACGTCATCATCGCTTTTATTTGAGAGTATAAATATAAGACTTTTCTTCACAAGATCGGAGTGTCGAAACGTTGGTTCTCAAATTCATTAATAATTCATGAACCGAAAACAAAGGAAATCAATACCGAGACGGAGGTTTTGATATCGGAGGAGGAAATTATATAAATTAAGCCAACTTTCGCCTCGATTCGTTTAAGAAGCTATATCATACACTTGGAAGAGTGGTTCATCAGGATTCCAAACACCTCGAAATTTGTTCAAAAACCTCGGCTTCGCCTCGGTTTTCAACAAAAGTCTCGGTGTTTGGAAATCCTGATGAAACACTCCTCCTCGTGTATGATATATAACGTCATAAACATTAATTTTTACCTTTAAAAGCTTTTAAGCTGAGTAGCGTTAAACTATGCCCATTATCGGATTCTTAAAACTGGTTGCGTTGAGAATTTATTTGTTAATCTGTGACTAAAGGTGAAGTAATACGAGAAACAAATTGCTGCAACATTGTTGCGTTGCAAGTTGAATAGCGTTGTTGCACGTATTACCACCCACCTTAAACATTGTCACGCAACAATGATTTTGTTGCAAGCTGAATCAGCATGTTGCAGCAAGTAGAACTGGAGTCTACTTTTCTCAACAAATGTTTTCAACTTACAACAAAATCACTGTTGTGTGACAATATATAAGGTGGGTGGTAATACCTGCAACAACGCTTTTCAACTTGCAACGCGACAAAGTTGCGTTGCAAGTTGAAGAAAAATGTTGCCCGTATTACCTCACCTTAATTGCGTTGCTTTTATAGTTATAAGACTATTTATTATATGGCTGGGTTTGATTTCCGGCCCGTACGCAAAACGACGCACACTGATTGCTTCCTGAGAGGTCGGGATTTTACGATATTGACCTCGGGTTAATACGCTTTTTTCTTGGCCCTGTAATTTTTGGCGAGAAAATTTCTGAGTTGATTTGAATACAAATAAAATAGAACTATAGGTATCTTTATTCAAATATTCTGAACAATAAAATGTGTTGGAACATCACTGCTGGTTTTCTTTAAAGCTGTTTATCTAAAAACATGACAAATAAAAGCCGAACTGGTGTAAACAAGAAGGCCAAAAGCGACATGAAAAAGTTAACAGGTAAGGTAAACAGCATACTCCCAAGACGAAAACAATGCTCGAAGCTTAAAAATAAAGTGAACCAATAGCCATATAATAAATTCCTTATTAACCTCGTTTGCTCGGTCTGTACGGGAAAGTATTTGCCTTCGGTTTTGTCGCACAAACCTCGTTCCTTCGTCGCTCGGTCTGTACGAAAACCTCAGGTAAATACTTTCCCGTACAGACCTCGCACTCGGTTAATAAGTCCTTAATACATCAGATTGTGTTGAAATCTTCAATGGGTGCTTCTACCATGCTCTTCTGTTTATTATAAAATAACATTTTGAAAACAAGCGCGGCGATTGGTTGAAAGCCGTGTTTCTATAACTTTATGGAAACACGCGGCAAGGTCCACGCCATTCAATACGCCATCATTACGGTGTAGGATACGCCATTATACGCCATCATACGCCATTATGAAGAGTAAGGAGAATTTACGCTTTGATGCAGTGATTATTTTTACGTTCTATACCTATTTTCGACAGGTTATTTTATAAAAGAAATAGAAAACATTTTTCCGTGTTCCCATAGAGTTATAGAAACACTTGTGGAAGTTTGGGAGGCTCGTGTTCCCACTACAACTTCTCGTTCTCCCAAACTTCCACTCGTGTTTCTATAACTCTATGGAAACACGGAAAATGTTTTCTATTTCTTAATTAAAAGGACAAAAATGCCAACAAATTTTTCACTTGATAGACACGTTCAAGTTATTTGAACTTACCTGTTAATTTTCTTACTGGCCGAGGAGAAGTACCTGGTGAATAACTTCGTTCTGATGAATGAATTGATGAAAAGCTACCATGGTCATCATTGACTTGAAGTTGAGGAACATCAAGATCTATCAAAGAGAAGAAGAATCATTGTGCAGCTCCAGAAAATATCCAAACAACCCTCCTCCTCGTGGAATACACTAACAATTCTAAAGGAAAGAGGTGTTTGGCACGTCACGTATAGTTCTCAGGAAATTTTTTTGGGTCCAAATTTTCGCAGAAATTTTAAAGAAAATGTTTGAGGTTTGATGTTTTAAAATTAAAAAGCAGTCAAAATTTTACAAATTATGTCTGCATGTATATATAGAAACAAGAAAAATCAAAAGATTTTATAAAACGTCTTTAAAGTGCCTATACAACGAAATTTCACCCCAGTTTTTTATTATTACATTTGAAAGAACACTCAAGTCCTTATCTCACTTCGTTCTTGAGATATTGAAATTTGTTTTATTTAACAAATAGATGACATTTTTCCGTGCGTGTGTACTGTAATAACGCACAGTGTGTAAAGAATAAAAAAGTACGCCACGAGACGAAGTCGAGCCGTGTGACTGTTGTTCTTTACACGCTGTGACGTTTTCTGTGCGTTATTGCAGTACACACGCACTGGAAAATGTCATCTATTTGTTTTATAATCGTCGAACCGGCAGGGCTATTGAAAATGAGGGAAAATTTTCAATTCAGGTTTAATTACGCCATAAGTGATCTATACAAATAAAGCAATCTGATTGGGCGACAGAAGAAATAATGCTGTCCTGATTGGCTAATTTTTCAGTTTCCAATTTATGCAAATCATGATCATGACAAATTGAAAGTTTATTCAAACTTCGTGTCTTCGTCGGCATTTGTAGCTAAAATATTTATCGTTGAACAGATTAGTTCTTCTGGACGGGATCTTGCTGTTCCATGTATATTTGGACGCTTCTTGTGCTGCAAATTCAGCTGGGAAAGCATTTATCGTTGGAGAAGGCCGAGAAGCACGCGTACTATTAACCAGCGAAATTATATGTTCTGTGTTTGGAAATCTTGTTGACATTTATGGCGGATATCTCCTGGATTTGTATGGCTGAACAGTATTTCCATGAAGAGGAATGGAAATTGTATCAGAAAATTTCTGAAGCTGTGGAGTAGATAGTGTTGTGCGCCGGAGATGAAGGTATTAAATAGAGAATAATACATGGCTGTGCGGAAATATGAAATTTATTTCGAGTGTTGACCAGGATATCTCACGAGTGAGCGAAGCGAACGAGTGACATATCCTGTTCAACACGAGAAATAAATTTCATATTTCCATGCATCCATGTATTGTTCTGTTTATTATATAAAAAAATTGTCCTATTGCCTTGCAAAAATTGCATTAAACTATAATGCTGATTCAGCGATAATCGTCACATGTGCGATTATCATAAATAATCGCACATGTGAGATTATCACTTTTATTAGTGGCGGAAAAATCAATAAAACACTCTATTTTATATAATAAATGACCGTATTTATGTCGATAATTTTAATGTCTGTGTCGTCGGACAACGACTTGATGGCCGTGTCTCTCATCGCTGAGTGACATGTGTAATCTTCAGACAGTTGAAATGTACTTTATTTTGTAGCATCTTGAAACGTGTAATTTGATCAAATTTTTATAAAACAAAATTTTTTTGCGACTTCGTTACGTCAGCTGTGCATGTGTACTTTAATAACGCATAGTTCTTAGTCAATCAGATTGGGTTTTTTTGTTAGGTTGTTGTATAAATGTAAATAACATTACTGAGACGTCACACTGCATAATGACTTGTTGGAAAATCTTGAATATGAATTTGGGATTATTTGACGAAATCACTTTTAACTGTGCATGTGCTTCTGTGTATCGCAGGACACTATACATGAAAAGTTTCAAGTGATTTACTTGAAATATTGCAAGAATAGACATGATTTTCCAAGAAGTCTTTATACAGTGTGACGTCTAAGTGATGTTATTTGCATATCACAGAAATGTCAATATCTAAAGAACGAAGTGAGATATGGAAGAGCTGCAAACGTCAATCTTTATAACTTCAAAAGTTCTTTTAAATAAGAGAATCTCTCCCAAACCTATTTTTCGCTGCATAAGCCTTTAAAATGACAAAATAACATCTTTCGTAGAATTTTGTTTCCTTGCTTTATCCCTGAGATATTCAGGTTTGTTTGATATCCAAATTGAAAGAGCATCTATTTTAGGATGGTCCAAATATTTTACACACAGCTACACACGTTTTGTGACCAGTCATTGCTACATGCATGTATAGTGCAAATTTTTAATAAAGGGTATTGGCAATAAAAATTAAGTTTATGTCATTTGAAAGAACTCGTCAAATGGTATAAGCAGACCTTTTACAATTTTTCCGTATCTGTTTTGGTTTTGGAAATATTTCGACCAAACTCAGCGTGCTGTCCGCCATCTTGGAATTATTTTCGATATGCAAAATTATGCATGTGACAACATAAGCAGGGTAAAGTGAAATTTTTATCTTGCCAACCTTATGACATGATGAGCTAGAAACTGGGTTTTTTGTTGCACTATTTCCATTTTAAATTGACCCACAACATTTAAAAAGCCTTCCGTATAAATTTGGGCACGAACGGAATAATTTCATCAGGTTTTCCCTGCTTGTGATGTCACAAATTTCCTAGTTAATTAGACCCAACATTACAACAAGATGGCGGACAGCACGCTGTCTTTCGTCGACTTTCACATTTGAAGTATAAACAGACATGTTAAACACTAGTCTTACGCCTAAGGATCACTTGCAGTGTTCTCCCAATACAAATATTCTGGACATTATTATATTAATTATACATGTAGGCCAAAGTATAAATGCAGAATCAGAACTCACTGAAATTGCAATCAAACTAAACAATTTGGGAGAGCAGAATTGGACTACCCTACCCCCCTAAGTAGTTTTGTTTGTTTTGGCTTTGCTTTGTTACCAAGGCAACAGAAAAGGAAAGAAGTTTTTTGGGGATCTGGGTTAAAAACTAAACGTTTAAGAGAGAGAAAATAAAGTGTTTTTATTGTAAACAAGTGTGAGTTTTGATGTGCCAAAACAAGCTCAGTACAACTCTCTCTAAGTTATAACATTAAGCACAACTGTGTCACTGTGGTAAAAGCAGTTTTGTTTGAACATGTTTTCACAGGTCTGTACATGTATGTGGTTCTGAAAGAAATCTGTTGTTTTTAAAAAACACTCTTAATTACATGTACAGTACTCCAACTAATATTGCCAGTAAAACTGGCTTTGGGAAAACATTGGCTTGCAAGTATTACAATGTAAATGGTGAAAATGACGGTGATGATAGCTACATTAATATAGGAGGTGTTTTACAAGTAATATTTGGCATTTCACTTGATTAAACTGGATGTCCTGGGTAATTTTGGTGAAGGAAAATTTTGAGTGTAGTATATGTCCATAGCTGATCACTGGTCAGAGCACTGTGCTAGCATCACAGGATCACAGATTCAAATCCTAGCTGGAAGGCCTTGATGTTGCATTTTTCGCAACTACCAACAGAGTAAAATAATAGGACTGAGATTTTGGCCAGTTTGGGAGTCAAAGGGTTAAAGAAGAGAGATGGTCAGAAAGGCTTGGTTAACCCTTTTTCACTTGAGGTTCTCACTTGACAAATAAAATCAAGGGTTTATTAACCATTTCACTCCCGAACATGGAATTTTCTGTACTTTATTATTTTACTCTGTCTAACACCAGACGATTTCACTTGTTAATGGGAGAGCTCCCAGAAAGTTGGGAGTGAAAGGGTTAATAGACAATGTAAAATAACAACGGGATGCTGGGAAATGTCCTCCCAGAAAATTTGGAAATTTAGAGTCTTGGAAATGCCATTTCCTGCATTCTGAGGCTGTGGTCTAGACTTGCTCCAAGTCTCAGCCTCTTGTTGTTTTGAGACAGGCAGCCACAGGAAGAAAAGCGGGCAAGTGAAAACCCGCAGGCAGAGGAAAAAGGAGGGAGGGAGAGGCAGACTTGTTTCCCGTGCCAAATTCACTGGTTGAGTTTTCAACCGGAGACGTGGCCTATTGCTCATTTGGAAATAATCGATTATCAGTGACACCACGTGAAGGTCAGTGTGAACTACACAGTACTAGAGTGATCAAGCCCGAAAATGAGATCAATAAAGGATGCTATTATTTACACCAATAAATGTGGTTATAGAACAATAAGAGATGAGCAGAGGCAAGTTGCCGAGGCATATCTTTCCAGACGCGATGTATTTATGTCTGTCCCTACGGTCTGGTAAAAGCTTTACCTTTGAAATTGCCCCTTACGCCTTCGATTTCATGTCAAGCAAATCAAACACAGTTGTGGAAGAAGCGTGATCGGTCTGCCTTGTGATAGTTCCACTTCACGCGATAAGGCGAGAATGAACTTTTGTCAGGGTACTTTCTTTGTCCTCCTGCAAGTGTGTGAAAACACAGTGAAATCGACACCGTACATCACTGATCTCTGCCACACACTTGTCAATCAATTTTGCACCGAATATATAATAGGATTCGAATTTCTTCAAGGGAAACAAGTCTGCCTCTCCCTCCATCCTTTTTCCTCTGCCTGCGGGTTTTCGCTCACCCGCTTTTCTTCCCATGGCCACCTGTCTTGAAACAACAAGAGGCAGACTTGGAGCAAGTCTAGCCGTGGTCTTCCCATAATCACAATTTTCTATGAATGATAAATGAAGTTGAAGCTAACTATTTGGAAGCATTTATATCTTAAGTTTTTAAAAGCTCGAGTTGGAATATAACGGAACAAACAATCAGGTCTGTATGTACTACCATCTCATTGCTTTATTAAAAATAAAAATAATAATAATGCTAATAAAAAATTATTCTCTGGAAATTATGGGCCTCTTGCAAGCCCAGGCCTGTATATTAAGGCTTCAGCCTTCTTGGTAATCCGTCACTGACCTTTTCACTTTAATATTTTGCAACCCATACTGGTTCAAAGATCTTGCAGTGCAATTAACTTTGGTTTTAGCCCTTTAGTATTTCAATGTGGCTAACGCCAGATGATTTTTCTCATCAAGGGAAAAGGTCTGGCAGTGAAAGGGTTAAATTAACATGTTATGCAACAGTGCACTTTGGTTCAATTAAATTAAGATCCAAAACAGCAATAATCTAGACAAAAACATCCTATACAACAAAATAATTTAATTTAAGTCCCTCCCAAATTCCTATTAGTGGTAAGGAACAAAATAAACCCTTCATTTCAAATGCCTTTATCTATTCACTCAAGATGTTGACAATTTTGGTGTGCAATATTGAAACAACTTTTATCAATGACTCAATATTAATGTCCAGCTGGCCTGCAATTTAATAAATTTAATAATCGGAAGGGAAAAATATCCAGTTCTGACGTTGTAATTGTCAAGTTCTTGGAAGCAATGGAATATGAAACAGATTATAGCTAGCCCTTTAAATTTTAGCCCAATTGTAGAAATTCTGGCTACTGCCAAGCTGAAAATAATAAATGTTTTAATGTATTTTGAAATTTTAAGGAGATGCTTAATTATGCATTAAGTTGAAAGTTTAGGGAAAATATATTATATCATTTAACAAATTTTTTTAATATTTTCTCAAAATAGTAATCGTTGATTTTTGGAACTAAAATTGTATACATTATTACACCCTGAAGCCATGAAATATTGCTTTATCAGTTTAAAGCGTTTTTTTAAAGTGTTTTAAGACCTTGGTACTTTCGTAAACTAAACGACTAAAAAAAACAAGTATTTAAATAAGAAACAAAATAGAGTGTCTACAAGCTGCTAAAAAAGAAAAAAAACACAACAAATAGATCAGTTGCGACAAGTCATGAATAAATATTTCAAACGACAGTCGACATGGTGTCAGGCAACCACATTGCGAAATTCGCAATTTAAAGCCTGAATTGTCGATATAAACAATCAGCAAATTAATCTACCATATACTTAAAGTCTTCCTTACTTTCTTTTCGGTTCGGCAAGGCAGACATCGGGTCCTGATTTGAACGTGTTCGACTACTGTAGTAGTTGAAGGGATTAAGTTGAAGGGATTAATAGTAAATGCTTTAAACCGATTTTAGTCCATCACTCCTCAACCATTTGTGTCCATTTTCACGGCGTTCTTGGCGAGTTGGATACAGGAGAGACATTGCTTATCTTCGTAAAAGCCTCTGAGGTATAAAATTCGGTTAAAAACAGGCGTGAAATGCGAAGAAATCTAGTAAATCCCAAGGCATACAAGTATTGTCGACATGTTGGAGCAGTTTGTCTGATGCAGAAATCTCGAAAAATTACATGTACGAGAACAATCACCGCTCGAAGACTGGGAACTAATGCTTGATCATATGCATGTCCTCTCACTTGAGTATCATGATAATCATCATTAATAGGGGTGTCGTTGTAGTCGGGGTCTGAGAGGCGGGACTTTTTTGTCTGAGAGTTGTGGTTAGGGTTAGGTCCAACGGGGAGTTGTGGTTAGGTTTAGGGTTTCCAGGGGGGTTGTGGTTAAGGTTAGGGTAAGGTTTAGAGGTGGGGGTCGGCTTGGGGGTATGGGGATAGGGAATTCTTTTTTAAAAATGATGATTATTGTTATTTCTAGGACATTTCACAATTAACGATAATCATCATTTCGAGATGAGAGAATATGCTGGAAATTGAGGAAGGAAGAATTTGGGAAGAGGAGGGGTTCGGGTAGCCTGCGGGAAACGGAGGTCTGCGAAACGGCGTTCGTAATCGTGTTCCTGGTCACGTGAACCAAAATAATTAATTTTATATGCTAGAATAATTACCACACCAATACTTCCATTTGCAAGCCACCATTATTAGGCTTGCGATTATTTTCACGTTTGTTTACATTCGAAAGTTGCAAGTTTCATCTGAAAACGTTATTATTATTATTATTATTATTATTATTATTATTATTATTATTATTATTATTATTATTATTATTATTATTATTATTATTATTATTATTATTATTATTATTATTATTATTATTTATTTAAGGAGGATAATTTTTTCAGCAGAGCTGGTGGGGTCCTCCATTTACAGCTAAGACCTATAAGTGTTGATTTTACGGAGGGAGGAAAACCGGAGAACCCGGCGAAAAACCCTCGAAGCACAAGGAGAGACCAACTAAACTCTACTCACATGAGTCCCCACCCCGAGAACGGGCCGGGGCTATTCCCAGACGTTGAACATTTAAAAACAAATAAATCAACTTGCGGCGTCATATTTTGACAGGTCATTTCGTTGAAATGCCGCAAGTTGATTGATTTGTTTTTAAATTTCAACGTTTTCTGGTGAAATTTGCAAATACAGTGTTTATTTTGGTCGACAGTTATGTTCTGAGAGAGATTATATTGATGATAGAATGGACGAACTGGCGAAAAGTCAACAGCGTTTGGGTGCGAAGAAATTGAGACTTTTGTTGGTGTCGATGTTGTTATTTAATATTCCAAGCTGATTGCGATTTATATTGTCTGGAACGGTAGAAAGTCGTTTCGACGGAGAACTCGTGTGAGTACTCGCACAATCGATTTCTCATTTTTTTACATTGAGCGACTGGCATATGGAAGTGTTGAATGATGAAATCTCGAAAAATTAATGATACGAGAACAATCACCGCTCGAAGACTGGGAACTAATGCTTGATCATATTGGAAGAAGGGAGGGGAGGGGCGTTTGTAAGTGATATGTGACGCATTTTTGCGTTAATGCAGGCCACTCCTCTATGTGACCACATAATAGTAAATTACCTTATTCTGTGAAGGCTCTGTTACACGTAGTTTTTTCTTGTGCGTCTTGCAAAAAATATTATACGTGTTTTACGCGACCATGTCACGCGAGGAGGACGTTCGTAAAATAGTACGTGACGCTAAATTGAACAAGACCTTTCTCAAGAAAATTTGAACAGCTGAACTATTCCAGTTGTTCAATTTAGCGGGTTTTTCTTTAAAGAACGAGGCAATGGATCATTTTCACTTACGTAATCGGTGGCCCCGTTGGGTAAAACAATACGAAATATTTTGAATAAGGATAGATTGAAATTCCCATAGGATGAAATAGCTCGTCATCTTTTACGTACTAGCTCTACCGCGATCGCCGGCGTGTATAAGGATTGTGCACCAATATGGCCGCCATTTCATTGTTTCTGTGCACCAATATGGCCGCCGTGACGTCAGATGAAAACCAAGAATTATATAGACCGCTAACTGTTCGGGGGGGGGGGGGTATACACTTGAATTTATCCGAAGTCATGTTATGATACAAGTAAAGTACACACGCTATCCGTTATAGCAGCTGTTGGTTTCAACTGATCTTTTGACGGAGCAGTTTGGCATTTGGTCACGTATATTCATAACACCGTGTTTAGCGCAATAAGCCATTTGCACGATGACGTAAAATAGCTTTGGGTGACTACAACTACCAGAATGCTTTGCTAGCATCCTAGTGCTGATAAATGGAGCACACTGGCAAAGCATTCTGGTAGTTGTAGTCACCCAACACTATTTCACGTCATCGTGCAAATGGCTTATTCATTTTCTTCTTATAGACCTTATAGATTATGTTCTTATAGATAATTAACTAATATACCGCATTAGAATCTATTTCATCATTTATTAGTTCCAATACGTCAATGACAATGAGGTCAATGGAGGTGGTACTAGTAGAAATGAATTTCAATGAGGAATATTTGAACTGATTTAAACGTTTCCTCATTATTCAAGGCATCTCAAACGCGGAACATGAGAAAATTCAGTAGAAATTTTGGTAACTAACATGCAAGTATTACAAAAGTATACCATGAAAAGAGGTGTATTAGCTACCAAACCTCTCGCTTGCTTAAGGGGGAAGGAGGTTAATAGCTAATACACATCCTTTCATGGTCATAGGCGTATTAGGCAGGGGGGCAATGCCCCCGTACCTAATACGAGAATTCGAGCAGTTTCGGCTGGGAAGATGGGGCAATTTCGATATGTTATGCTGTGACATGTTTTAGCAAAATTCATACGTTAAACTAAGACTGAAAAATACGTACGACTTGTAAATCAATATTTAACCCTAAATTTTGCGGGCAAATATCTCTGCCTCCCTCCCCTCAAAGAGAATTGGGCTGCTACGCCTATGTTCCTAGTGACTTAATTCAGTACTATTAAAAGTAGTATATATTTCAATGCTCCAGTACAGTCAAAAGTAGAATATATTTCAATGCTTCAGTACTGTCAAAAGTGATATAAATTTCAATGCTTCAGTATAGTCAATATATATTTCAATACTTCAGTACTGTCAAAAGTAGTATATATTTCAATACTTCTGTATGGTCGAAAGTAGTATATATCAGTTTAATGCTTCAGTACAGTCAAAATTAGTATATATTTTAATGCTTTAGTACAATCAAAAGTAGCATACATCTCAATGCTTTTGTACAGTCAAAAGTGCTATATATTTCAATACTTCAGTATGGTCGAATGTAGCATATATTTCAATCCTTCAGTAGTCAAAAGTAGTATATATTGCAATGCTTCAGTACAATCAAAAGCAGTATATATTTCAATGATTCAGTACAGTCAAAAGTAGTATATATTTCAATGATTCAGTATAGTCAAGAATAGTATATTTTTCAATGCTTTAGTACAATCAAAAGTAGTATATATTCCAATGCTTTATTACAGTCTAATGTAGTATATATTTCAATGCTTCAGTATTGTCAAAAGCTGTATATATTTTAATGCTTCAGTACAATCAAAAGTAGTATATACTTCAATACTCCAATACAGTCAAAAGTAGTATATATTTCGATGCTTCAGTACAGTATAAAAGTAGTATATACTTCAATACTCCAATACTGTCAAAAGCAGTATATATTTTAATGCTTCAGTACAACCAAAAGTAGTATATATTTCAATGCTTTAATACAGTCAAAAGTAGTATATTTAACAAATAGATGACATTTTTCCGTGCGTGTGTACTGTAATAACGCAAAGAAGACGTCACAGCGTGTTATAAAGAACAAAAAACACGTTCATCTATTTGTTTTATACATCAAATTTTATTATTTTAATAAGAAATGTTTGATATGTATATTTGGACGCTTCTTATGCTGCAAATTCAGCTGGGAAAGCATTTATCGTTGGAGAAGCCCGAGAAGCTCGCGTACTATTAACCAGCGAAATTATATGTTCTGTGTTTGGAAATCTTGTTGACAATGGCTGATATCTCCTGGATTTGTATGGCTGAACAGTATTTCCATGAAGAGGAATGGAAATTGTATCAGAAAATTTCTGAAGCTGTGGAGTAGATAGCGTTGTGCGCCGGAGACGAAGGTATTAAATGACCGTATTTATGTCGATAATTTTCAATATGTCTGTGTCGTCGGACAACGACTTGATGGCTGTCTCTCATCACTGAGTGATATGTGTAATCCTCAGACAGTTGAATTGTACTTTATTTTGTACCAAGTTGCATCTTCAAACGTGAATTTGATCAAATTTTTATAAAACAAAATTTTTTTTGCAACTTCGTTACGTCAGCTGTGCATGTGTACTTTAATAACGCATAGTTCTTAGCCAATCAGATTGTTTGTTTTTCTTAAGTTGTTGTATAAATTTCAATGCTTCAGTACCGTCAAAAGTAGCCTATATTTCAATGCTTCAGTACAGTCAAAAGTAGTATATATTTCAATGCTTCAGTACAGTAAAAAGTAGTATATATTTCAATGCTTCACTAGTACAGTCAAAAGTAGTATATATTTCAATGCTTCAGTATGGTCGAAAGTAGTATATATTTTAATGCTTTAGTACAATCAAAAGTAGTATACATCTCAATGCTTCTGTACAGTCAAAAGTGGTATATATTTCAATGCTTCAGTACAGTCAAAAGTAGGATACATTCCAATGCTTTTACACAGTCTAAAGTAGTAAATATTCCAATGCTTCAGTACTGTCAAAAGTAGTATATATCTCAATGCTTCAGTACTGTCAAAAGTAGTATATATTTCAATGCTTCAGTACAGTCAAAAGTAGTATATATTTCAATGATTCAGTATAGTCAAGAATAGTATATTTTTCAATGCTTTAGTACAATCAAAAGTAGTATATATTCCAATGCTTTATTACAGTCTAATGTAGTATATATTTCAATGCTTCAGTATTGTCAAAAGCAGTATATATTTTAATGCTTCAATACAATCAAAAGTAGTATATACTTCAATACTCCAATACAGTCAAAAGTAGTATATATTCCAATGCTTTATTACAGTCTAATGTAGTATATATTTCAATGCTTCAGTATTGTCAAAAGCAGTATATATTTTAATGCTTCAGTACAATCAAAAGTAGTATATACTTCAATACTCCAATACAATCAAAAGTAGTATATATTCCAATGCTTCAGTACAGTCAAAAGTAGTATATATTTCAATACTCCAACACAGTCAAACTTAGTATATATTACAATATATTACAATGCTTCAGTACAGTCAAAAGTAGTATATATTTCAATGCTTCAATACAGTCAAAACTAGCATATATTTTAATGCTTTAATGCAGTCAAAAGTAGTATATATTCCAATGCTTTAATACAGTCTAAAGTAGTATATATTTCAATGCTTCAGTACAGTATAAAGTAGTATATATTTCAATGCTTCAGTACACTCAAAAGTAGTATATATTTCAATGCTCCAGTGCGCCCAAAGGTAGTATATATATTTTAGTGCTTTAGTACACTCTGATAATTTCATCCATGGATGGTACCGGATGAGAAGCTATGATTCCAGGTGCGTTCATAAAGATGCCAGCAAATGTAAGAAATGCGGTAATCATGTAAATAATCATGAAGAATTGATTAAGGATTTCAGCAGCAAGTTGCCATTCCTCTTGAATCGTGCTCATTTCTTGTTCCTTTGTGATTTGTTCTGCCATCAACGCAAGTCCTCTAAGATCATCCGTTGCAGCAGCGTCGATTTTCTCTTCAGATTCTTTCCGTCCTTCTTCTGAATCTAAAATATATGTATAAAACTCGTCAATAAATGTCTCGTGGAATGTTAAGTTTTCAGTCTTTAAGAAGTCTTAATCAAGTCGAGTCAAGTCTAAAATCTTTCAAGTAATAGTTCAAATACGAGACGGAGGACTTTACCGGGATTTCAGAGTCCGAGTGCTTTTTGAAAAGGCGAGCCTTTTTAATGCACGAGGGCTTTGTAATCCCGGTAAAGTCCGACATCGAGTATTTGAACTGACTTCTCAAACTCAAAACTCCGAAGATACCTCTCAAACGTAATATAATTTGCCTTATTTCAAAGTCCCAAGACTTTGAAAACGTATTTTGCATTATTTCAAAGTACTAGTACTTTTCCTTCGATTTCAAAGCACTGATTAAACATTAATTTCTTTTGTTTTTGGTTCATGAATTATTAATGAGTTTGAGAATGCTATTTCCAATTCAAACTACACGTCCAATTTTGAAAACAAACATCAAATCAAGTCCAAAAACGTTTAGGACAAATTCCAACTGAAACTGAAACGTTATTTATAGAGGGTTAAAAGCACCTGGTTAGCAAAGCTAATCTTACTCACTCAGGGCCCTCTTCAACGGATTATAGCTAAGACATTAGGGAGCTTAAGCAAGCTAGGACGACGACGACAATCTAAACTTCAATATATCTAGCAGAAACCACGAGTCCATTTACGTAGTATTGAACACTTAAAGTACATTATTCAACATCCAAAAGCTTTACAGTTCTAAAAGGATTTTGTCGCATAGTTTAAAGTCAAACTCAACTAACAGGTTTCGCCGTTTCACGAGTTAACGTCGTCCTGAAGACGTGAAAATGATCTGAATAACGTTGTATGTAGAACGGGAACGGCGTTATAGGATTACTGTTGGGACTAAAAATTATTCATTTTCTTTGTTGTGTGAGGAAAATTATATTGCATTAAGGACGTCGTCCTTGACGTTCGCGTTATATTTGCTTAAGCTCCATATAGGTGTTGGTTTTACGGGGAGAGGAAAACCAGAGAACCCGGCGAAAAACCCTCGAAGCACAGGAGAGACCAACTATAAACTCTGCTAACATGAGTCTCAAGAACGGGTGATTCCCAGATGGTCGCCCATCCAAGCACTAACCCCGTCCAACGGGGCCTAATTTTGCACTGCAGTGGTGAGAGGCAGCGCCCTAACAGTAAACGCCAACCGTGCTCCAAGTTCAAGGTAAGTATTACGCTTTTGAGAACAAGATCTAAGCCAAAAAAGTGACTCGAAGGTTATAACTTGAAGGTGACTAGAGAGTAACTCGACGATGACTTGAGAATGACACAAGGGTAACCCTAGAATGACTCGAGGGTAACCTTAAAATGACTCGAGGGTAACCCTAGAATGACCCGAGGGTAACCCTAGAATGACTCGAGGGTAACCCTAGAATGACTCGAGGGTAACTCGAGAACAACTTGAGAGTAACTCGAAATTAACTTAAGGGTAACTCAAAATTAACTCGAAGATAACTCGAGAATGACACGAAGGTAACCAAAAGATAACCCGAAGATAACCCGAAATTAACTCGAGGGTGACTCGAAGCTGACTTAAGAATGACTCGAGAGTGATTGGAGTGTGACTAGATACATGTACCGAGGATGACTCGAGAGTAACTCAAAATTAATCCAGGGTGACACGAAGCTGACTTGAGAAAGGTGAAATGAAGGCAACTCAAGAGTGAATCGAAAGTAATTTGAGGGTAACCCGAGAGTGACAAGGAAGTGACTTGAGAATGACACGAGAGGAACTCGACAGATATTAGAGAATGAATTGAGGATGACTTATTAAAGTGCCTATGTAACGAAATTTCACCCCAGTTTTTCATGATTGCATTTGAAAGAACACTTAAAATGGCGAAGTAGCATCTCTCGTAGAAATTTGTTTCCTTACTTCATTCTTGAGATATTCAGGTTTGTTAGTCATTATGACTTTTTGAAAGAGCAGAAATTTTAAGACGGTTCAAATATTTTACACACAAACAACTACGTCATGCCTACATGCATGTAAGTGAAAATTTTTAAGTTCTTTCGATAAGTACTCTCAAAGAAAATCATACTTTTCTAAAAAGGTTATTATACAGCG
This sequence comes from Paragorgia papillata, assembly GCA_035771165.1. Lineage (NCBI taxonomy): Eukaryota > Metazoa > Cnidaria > Anthozoa > Scleralcyonacea > Coralliidae > Paragorgia > Paragorgia papillata. The sequence goes on from JAWNZC010000236.1 coordinate 816,132, forward strand.
TGATGTCATAAGTATTATTACATTTGCATATCAAACAAACCTGAATATTTAAAAGAATTAAGCAAGGAAATGAAATTCTACAAAAGATGTTACTTTGTCATTTTAAGTCTTCTATGAAATGCAATCATAAAAAATTGGGGTGAAATTTCGTTGCATAGGCACTTTAAAAATGACAAGAGAGTGACGAAGGTGACACGAGGCACTTTAAAAATGACAAGAAAGTGACGAAGGTGACTCGACTTCAAGTTCCCAATTCTGACATTACGTAAAATGCAAACTGCTAAAACAAAAAAAAACAGATAAAAAGGGGAAAGAACTCGTTATCCTAATAGTAAGTTCTCATTACCTTCGTCTGCTAAAGCATTTTTTGCCAACATTTCCTCAGGAACTTTTGTACGAACCAACCTCGAAACATAACCAAAAATGTAAACCTAAAGTGTTGAAATAATACGAAGTGGTGGTAGTAATGGTGATAATAGTGGTAGTCATGGTAGTAATGGTGGTGGTGGTAGTAGACAGACAGACAGACAGACAGACAGACAGACAGACAGACAGACAGACAGACAGACAGACAGACAGACAGACAGACAGACAGACAGACAGACACACACACACACACACACACACACACACACATCATGACTAACTGTCAGAAAAAGACACATGCAGGAAAGCAGATAGAAGGATGATAATAAGTTTGACTATATCCTTACGCGAATCCATTTTGGTATCTTTCCCATGGCTGGGTTTCGATAATGATATCGAAGAACCCACGCCGTACACACAAGAGCCACACAAATCTCAACGATAACCATAGAATAATATCTAAAATAAACATAGTATATCTATTTTAGTACGGAGTTTTCCATTCAAAAGAGTGTGACAATCATCGATAAGACTAGATATGCATCCTAATCATGCAGTTGAATAGTAGATTTAACGCGTCTGTTGGAACAATGAAATGTGGGTGTATCATGAGATGACCAGGAATAACAGACGTTTCTTGGCGAACCATTCGTCAAGCTCAAACACTTAGAAAATATTTCTGATCCCCAGACAAAGATCAAACCTGCAACCGATCTAACCAATAGACTACTATACTAAGACTTGCATGGAGAGTTAACTGCTATAAAGCCGCTGTTACACGATGCAATGATTTGTGAAACCTGTGTCGCAACGCTATTGCGAGACAGGTATCAAGACAGATTGCAACGTGTAACAACACTCGTTTTATGAACCTGTGTCGCTTTCCATTGCGAGACAAGTTTTACCAACCGTTGCGCGAAGTTGAAGTGCATCCTACTGTGGCGGTGAAACCTGTCTCGAAATGCAAAGCGACACAAGTTCATAAAGAAGGGGGTGTTACACGTTGCAATCTGTCTTGAAACATGTCTCGCACAGGTTTCACGAAAACATTGCATCGTGTAACAGCCGCGGCTTGGTTGCAAATTCATAGTCACGTGTGCTGCTAAGCGGTAGCGTTTGCATATGAGATGTAGTTGACGTGATATTAGGGACCTTAAGCAAGCTAGGACGACGACGGCAATTAAAGTTACTGCATTTAAAAGAAACCATACAGATCGGGGCATCGTATAGTGTATATATGCTTTATGTATTTTGACAACGTGACGTATGATAGATTAACGCCTAAGTAAACTAACAGCTTTTGCTGTTCCTTGCCACAACGTTGTCTTGAAAACGTGAAAACGCTTCAGTTGACGTTGTATCACTTGTATGTGCAACGAGGACGGTGTTGTGATTACTCTTGGGACTGCAAATTATTCAACGCTTTTATTTTGGTTGAAAAATACTATTGTACTTGGGTGGTTGAATTAGCCAGCAATAAAAAGCTGTATGCGATTGGACCATTGCCCCTTGCCGCAGCCATGCCGCCGGCTCTCACGGCTATACGGAAACCAGGCTTAAGAGTGGTACGTTAAAAGACATTGGCAATAAAAATTAAGTTTTTCTAATTTGAAATAACTCGTACAATTGTAATAGAAGATCTTTTACAACTTTTTTGTATCTTTCTTCGTTTTCAAGATATTCCAGTTTGTTTGATATGTAAATTAGATGGTCTCTGACGTCAGGAGCAGGGTACAGTATATTCACACCTAGCAAAATCAGTTATATCTGTACGCTTGTTTAAAGAAATACCGTGAAACTGGGCACATAAAAACGCCTTGTGACACTAAACATTTTATGTTGAGCAATCATAGAGGTGTAATTGATTTTGTAACGTATGAAAATACTGTACCCTGCTCCTTGACGTCAGAGATCATCTAATTTACATATCAAACAAACTGAAATATTTAAAAAACGAAGAAAGATTCAAAAAAGTTGTAAAAGATCTTCTATTACAATTTTAAGAGTTCTTTCAAATTTGACAAACTTCATTTTTAATGCCAATATCCTTTAAAAAGTATAGGAGCATTATAATCGGTAATTGTTTTAATAGAGATACAAAACCTTCCAACGAGAGGAACGTCCTCGGACGTCTCAGGAATGTAGTTGGTAGCCAGTAAGAAGAACACAGACAAAGCAAGTAGGATAGTACACCCAACCACCATCCGTTCACCACTGGCTGCGGGAAGGAAGAACACAAGAGTGGCAAGTATAGCGGTAAGCACGCACGGTGCTATGAGGTAGACGAAATAGTAGAATACTTTGCGACGAATATGAACGACAAACGTAACAGTCGCCTTAGAAGTGTTGTGTTTCTCTGTCACGTGTTCAATGAGTCGGATATCGATGATGTCCCATGTACCGCTTTCTGAATTAAACAAAACAAACTTTAGGCCTCCGCTAAACGTCGCACAACAGACGAATTTAATTCAGACGAATTTAATTCAGACGTATAACTCGATTAAATTCGACACACGAATTAAATTCGTCTTGGCAATTGAGCATACAGATACTATTATATATTAAAATGAATAATATCTATAACAGTTTATCTTTAATTTGTAGACCTCCTCTGTTTAGTTTCTGTAATGACTTATCCAGTGTAACTCAAAAAACATCGGTTCCTTCCATTTGCGAAGATATCCATCACAGAATAATCTCGATATCACGTCTATTATATTTCTGGCGGTGCATGCTCTTTTCAATTGGCAACCGGTTTTTCGATTTCCGGCAATGGATTATCCCAGAGCCTTCGTTTGCGTGCCGGTGAAGGCTCTGGGTACGAGATTGAGTTTAGATAAGACTGATAAAGTTATTTAGACTATGTGCACACAGTAACGTTTCCCAGCGTTTTCGTATTGTTTACTGTTCTCAAAGGAATCGGCGAGAGCAATCAGCTCATTATTTGAAACAATACAAAAATGCTCGGAAACGTTACCGTGTGCACGTAGTCCCAGTATGGATCGTTCTCACTCACGCGATCGTTGGCCGCAATTTTCTTCCCCCCAACCTACCTGTATAGTTGGACAGCATAAAAGCACCAGTGCTGCTTGTCAGCCGCAGTTTGGTGGTGTCGTAATTCCACGAGTACAACTTTATTGGACAGTGCTGGTCGTCGAAAGGAAAGTAACGAACAAATTGCTTGCAAAAACTATCCAAAATTATCGGCGTTAGCCAACGGACTTTGCCTGTGGAAGACACGACCACTGGTTCGTTAAGACCAACAGATCGACCCATGTAGTCTTGATTCACACTAGAAAACGATTGAAGAATCGAAAAACACTGGTTAGTTAGTTAGTTAGTTAGTTGGTTGGTCGGTGGCGTCCGGTGAGTCAGTCGGTCATTTTTTCTCTCAGTTCTTGCTGTACAAGCTGTCGTAAGTTGTTAAAACTCAGGATAATGAATGAAACGAACGAAACAAATAAAATAAATGAAACGAATGAAATAAATTAATGAAACGAATGAAATAAATGAATGAAACGAATGAAATAAATGAAACGAATGAAATAAATGAAACGAATGAAATAAATGAAACGAATGAAATAAATGAAACGAATGAAATAAATGAAACGAATGAAATATATGAAACGAATGAAATAAATTAAACGAATGAAATAAATTAAACGAATGAAATAAATTAAACGAATGAAATAAATGAAACAAATGAAATAAGTGAAACGAATGAAATAAATGAAACGAATGAATGAATGAAACGAATGAAATAAATGAAACGAATGAAACGAACGAAACGAATGAAACGAACGAAACGAACGAAACGAACGAAAGGAACGAAACGAATGAAACGAACAAAACGAACGAAACGAATAAAACAAATGAAACGAATGAAACGAATAAAATAAATGAAACGAATGAAATAAATGAAACGAATAAAATAAATGAAACGAATGAAATAAATGAAACGAATGAAATAAATGAAACGAATAAAATAAATGAAACGAATGAAACGAACGAAACGAACGAAATGAACGAAACGAATGAAACGAACGAAACGAATAAAACAAATGAAATGAATAAAACGAATGAAACAAATGAAATGAATGAAATAAATGAAACGAATGAAATGAATGAACTGTATTTACCGAGGGTGACACTTAATAGTGCATAATTATAGCACTAACAATATTGGTTACGGTACAATACTTGTTTAAACGCTGAAGTATTTTTCTTACTTGTTGGCTAAGACTATGTCAGGAACCCAGATATCAGTTGGTGGGATATTGATCTCGGAGACATTATACTCTGTTGTGTTCCACGCAAGTAAGGGATCATACCAAGCCTTAAATCACGAAGACATAAGTACAGTAGAACATGTAATAGGCGAATTGCAGAGTATTGCGTGCGCATGATTTTGCAAAGGAATTGGCGGGCTCCCCACAAAGTAAGCAATGGCAAACAGACTTGCTAGCGAGCCAACAACAGCAGAATAACAGTGTTAAACATCCAGAAACTGTACGTATGTTTACTTTGAGTGGACCTGTTAGCGGACACCGACGGGAACGTTTCATACGTTTGGGGAATATAGTAATGTGTCGTTTGATGAGCCATTTGCACGATGACGTAAAATGGCGTTGGGTGATTATAACTACCAGAATGCTTTGCTAGCATCCTAGTGCTGATAAATAGAGGATACTGGCAAAGCATTCTGGTAGTTGTAGTCACCCAACGCTATTTTACGTCATCGTGCAAATGGCTTATTAGAGGTGTTCGCTGGATAGAGTGTCCGCTAATTAGAGGTTCCACTGTATTAAATTTGCAATAATTCAAAAAACAATTCATAAAAAGGGCATGTGCATGGTGCACCGTAAGGAGATATATGGAACAATATATATATTTTATTGTCCATACCTGTCTAATCCAAGTACTTGTAGAAAACATTTGAATTTTCTCTTTCTACACAAAAGACAAAACAATTGACGTATAAGCTTACTACGACGACTACGACTACGACGACTGCGACGACCCCGACGACGACGACGAAGACTACGACGACTACGACGACGACGACTACGACGACAACGACAACAACGACGACAACGACGACGACGACGACGACTACGACGACGACGACGAAGACTACGACGACGACGACGACGACTACGACGACAACGACGACAATGACGACAACGACGACGACTACGACGACGACGACGAAGACTACGACGACGACGACTACGACGACAACGACAACAACGACGACGACGACGACGACTACAACGACGACTACGACAACGACGACTACAACTCCGACTACGACGACGACGACGACGACATAAAATATTTGCATAAAATAAAGTAATGAGTGCAATCAAGCATTTCTTATACACGGAGAAGCTTGTGGTCTAAATTCAACTAAAATTTAATGGATTGGTCGCTGGTCTATGGCCAACCCTTCTGCAAACTTTCATGAAAATCGGTGCAATAGTTTTTGAGATATCCTGGCGACAGACAGACAGACAGACAGACAGACAGACAGACAGACAGACAGACAGACAGACAGACAGAAAAGACAGACAGACAGACAGACAGACAGACAGACAGACAGACAGACAGACAGACAGACAGACAGGTGTAAAAACATAACCTCCTTGCGGAGGTAATTAATTTGTTCAAAATCTTAAAAACTATTAGGAACCGTTATCCTATTAGACGGAGTATTTAGATGTAGTGTTTTTCTTTAAATGCTGGCTTAAGCTTAATAAGCTAGATTTAAGTAAGTATGCGAGTCCTTATTCTCAATCCGTTAGGAAGACTAGAAATAGCAATGCAAGTATAGACTTTTAATAGTCGTATTGTTCCTTTGTGGAATTTGCTACCCTGCAACATAAAACGATGTACTTCTGTTGCATCCTTGAAAAAGGCACTTTTTTGCTTATTATGTGGAACTTTTACAATCGACATTTGATAGTGATCGGATAAGAACATTTAAGACTATTTGTTCGAAATGTCGTTCGACAAATATCAGGGCAGTTTGTTGTCGCTGAATTTAACTTTCTGGCATATATAATGATTTATTTTATCTCATTCTGTAATAATTATCTAGTTTATGTATGTGTATTTTGTCTTGTACTATGTGTGGGTTTAGCTTCGAGTCCTTTCCTTGCCCTGGAAAGTTACTAAATAAAAAAACAACTAAAAGAAGAATTAAAAAAAGGAGAAAAAAGATAGGAAAAGAGAAGGACAGGGGAAGAGAGAGGGAGACAAAGAAAAAACAGGACAAAATAAAGAAAGAGATAGGAGAGATCTAGAGAAGCATATAAAGAAAGGGATAAAGATAAAGGGGGGAAAAAGTGATAGAGGAGGTCCCACTGATCTCTATATAAACTGGATAGGCCATTCCGTATGGCCAGCAGTCAAACATTTCGTGCCCAGTCGCCGCCATCGTACTTAGTGGAACATATGACGCATTGCGGCCTTAGAACTTGTTCCCAATCCTAAAGTTGACTAGCTAAGCAATCCTGACGTCAGCACGGTCATATTATCCTGAGAAATATTAAGTACTCTGTGCCGGGGAGTCGGAAAAGCCATAAAGCGAACAACAGATGCCGGTTCGTTTAGTTTTCACTGTTTAACGACAAATAGAGTCAAAATATGGCAAGTACACAACACGAAATATTGTTAAGGCATTAAGATTACTATAAAAGGTACCATTTAAGACTTGGAATTGAATTCTTCGTAGATTTTATAGTCTGTTTTTCAGTTTATATTATCGTGAAGCTTCTTCGTTGTCGGCACTGAAGAAAAACAACGAAATTTAAAGGTTTTACAGCTCAGTAACAGAACAGATGTAAGAAATTGGCGTCTTAAACCTTAAGTACTTCTTGTGTCCTTACATTCGTTTAAATTTTCTTAAAATAATTCTTTTTGTCTGTTTTCAATCTACGAAAGCTTATGAACTTTAGTGGGTGCCATCTTGGGTAGTGGTCACGTCATCATACAACTGGCACGCTAAATCCAGCCTCATGCCCCATCCAGTTTTATTGAGATCAGTGCATGGGAGAGAGACGGAAAGGAATACAAGGAAAGAGATGAAGATTGAGAAAGAGAGGAAGAGTTAGGAAGAAAAGAAAAAAGAAAATTAGGGAGAGAGAGAGAGGAAAAAGAATGGGAGAGAAAGGAAAATAAAAGCGGGGAAGAATAGGTAGCGAAAATAGAAAAAGGAATTAACACCTTGAACTTTTATATTGAGCGCCAAAATGTGTCGTTTACATACGCTATAATTTTCTAAAAAATCAATAAATTGTTTGCTAACAACAATATTTCTAAAACCACCAAACGTCACTACCATAAAACATAGCATAAAACATACTTGCACTAACGTATCATTTTACAATAGACCACACGGATTCTTACCAATTCGATGATTTGAACCATTTTTATGTGGAGGGTAACGTTGACAGCTTCGGAAGGGGTCGTGACGGGCCGTAGATTTTGCCTGTTGGTGTATCTTCGTAACAGCTCGTTGGTCAAACGCCATTCTGCATTGGAGCTGATGTCGGCGCCTGTAAATAAAAGGGATTGAAATGGTTATTTAAAGTATGCAGTGTTGAACGTAACTTCAAACATAAACTGTATACACTTATAGACTTCCAGGTGTGGCGGCGCGTCATTATCGTCAAACTGATTGGTAATCTTCATTTGCATTCGATTTTAGTTCTCAGATAACACATTCCTCATCCAAACACACGTCTCAAATAACTCGGGCCCTTTCATATAACACATTTAATATACATATGAGATAACATGTATTATTATATGGCACGGATTACTTCCGGTAAAATCACGCGCTGTGATTGGTTGCTGACGGGGCGAGATTTCTCCGTAATGCCCACGGGCATTATGAAAATTGTTAATGCCCTACGATTGGAAACAAACAAAAAATCCTAATAAGAAACTTTTATTGCCGAAAAACGGCGAAAATAGATGAAATAGACGACGATGAACATTAAAAGCAAATTCTAGTATCCAGACGAGAAAGAATCAGAAGAAAATAACACTAGTTTGGTGTTTTGACGAAGTTAATTAAAGGAAGTGAAGACGAAGAAATACAAGATTGATTTTGAAATAAAAAGCCATATAATAAACTACTTAATAACCTCGACCGTTCGGTCTTTACGGTAAAATATTAAACCTCGGTCTTGAGCGTATTAACCTCGCTATCGCTCGGTCAATACAGCAAGACTTCGGTTTAATATTTTACCGTAAAGACCGAACGGTCGAGGTTATTATGTAGTTATTAATTTTCACATAACACAATTCTCATATAACACGACTTTCACATATTAATACCAAACATATTTTTGATAACACGAATTTTAGTTAACACAAATTTTAGATAACATGATTTTCAAATAACACAAATTTTATATAACAGTTATGATTTATTTAACGTCGTAAGCACAGGATGTGGTCGCCCAATCATCCGAGCCAGAGGCTCATGTTAAAAGTGCACGACATAAGCGAAGACCTAAGTGTTGATTTTACGGAGGGAGGAAAACCGCAGAAGCCTGCGAAAAACCCTCGAAGCACAGGAGAGACCAACTAAACTCTACTCACATGAAATTCAAGTTCGAGAACGGGGCTATTCCCAGACGGTCACCCATCCAAGTACTAACCCCGATCAACTGGCCTTAACTGCAGCGGTGAGAGGCAGCGCCCTAGCAGCACACGCCACCCGTGCTACCCACCACAATTTTCACATAACAAGTTTTTCATATTGCAAATTTCAGATGACATGACTTTCATATGACACAAATTTCAGATAACATGATTTTCATATGACACAAATTTCAGATGACATGATTTTCATATAACACAAATTTCAGATGACATGATTTTCATATGACACAAATTTCAGCTAACATGATTTTCATATGACACAAATTTCAGATAACATGATTTTCATGACACAAATTTCAGATGACATAATTTTCACATAACACAAATTTCAGATAACCGATTTTTCAGATAACAAGAATTATGATCCTTTGCGGGTATAAAATCCGTGTTTAATAGCATTATTGTGTAGCTCATACATGCAGTCAACAAACTGTTTAAGTACATGTGGGAGTTGTACATGTGGGAGAGTACATATATATATATATATAAAGGGCAATTCCATGGTGACTCATGTTACATTTTGAACAAAAACAACGGATCAATTCTGATCTAGTTTAATGATTTATTTATTTTAACACTTCAACTATTGTCTGTAGACACATAAGGTCCTAAGAGGATGCATGAGGATGTCTGATTCTACAGTGCCACTAATTAGGCCGGCAATAGAGTGGTCTGTGACTCATGTTATGCCAAAGTGACATCACCTTAATTAACTTAACTTCTTCTGAACTTTCTTCAGAAATTATAAGTGGGAGAAAATAGAATCTATCTTGAATTTAGAGACTTTATGATAGACAAACTATTTGCATAAACATGAGTTGAATTTTAAATGACAATAGGTAGAATCTGTGACTCATGTTACATGACTCATGTTACATCTTAAGTGTTCTTTATAAACCAGTCCATAAACGTGTCTAATAGACCGTTTTCACTCACGTGATCGGTGGCCCCATTGGGGTGGTGAAACCGATACAAAATATTTGAATAAGAAAGAGCTAATTCCCATACCATACACCAATATGGCCGCCATTTCATTGTTTTGGTACACCACTATGGCCGCCGTGACGTCAGATGAAAACGCTCTATTGCCTCTCAGACATAAAAAATTAATGCCTGTAGTGATTACAATTTAAGATTATAATTCTTTTTGTAAAAATAATTGAATGAACATCTAGGAGAAAAGAGTAGGTGATTATTTCTCTCTGGAGGATTAAAATATTGGCAACTGAGATAAGAAACCCAAAACGTTTTAATGTATTATTAGTTAAATTTGCCATGGAAACCAACTACACAGTTGATGAGGTTAGCGTGTATAAATAAAGTTTTTACTACTACAACTACGAATGATTGAACAAAGCGCCGAAGCAATGAATCCAATTGCAGTATTCGACCCAAATTGACTTTCCTATTGGCCCTGAATGTGTATGCTATCAAAATAATTTGTTATTTTAAAGTTCCTGACAACTTTATTTTTTTTATGAATGTGACTATTAGCATGGAATTGCTCTAAAGATTCTATAATTATTGAGGTATATATATGAACAGTAAAATCAGTTTTGAACGCATGCCGTTATACGCGACATAGAAAACAAAATTCTACTCTTAATACTCAGGAAACTCGATCTGAGCTCTAGAAAGACCGATTCGAGTCCCGTCCCGGCAGAGCTAGCTCAGAGATGTTTGAGTATTTTAACCCATTGCTACCTAGGAAGACTGAAAGTTCTCCTTTTGACGAGTAAAATCATCTGGCGTTAGACAGAAAAAAAAGAGAAATAAAGAGGCCATTTTTGGCCAGCTCAGGCATGCAGGAATGAGTTCATCACTTGTTAAAACATCTAACTACAATAATAAGGTGTTAAGCCGGTTTTCCACTAGGCGATTTTTTTCGCGCGAAGCGACTTTCTTTTGTTCGAATTCAATAGATTTCTCATTAGTTCCAGCTCAGAGCTCATGAGACAAAAGGAAAAGTCGCTTCGCGCGAAAAAAAGTGGAAAACTGGCTCTACTCCGAGTGACGAACCATACCGGACAAGTAGAGAAAACTCTACTTGGCCCGGCTGGGATTCGAACCCGCGACCTTCGGTTTACCAGTCCGATGCTCTACCAACTTAGTTACAGGTCAAGCTGAGAGCTGAAGGTCGAATGATAGTACTTGGGCTATTTGATATTTCGAAACAGACTAGTTTCTTCAATATCTAGACAACAGTCTTTAAGGTCAATACCAGCTTAATATTATTCTCCACCCGAGTTCACTGTCCCAATCATTCGAAATCATCTAACTACAACTTGTACAGCAAGAACTAACAAAACTTTATATAAATTCCAAGCTGAAAGTACCATACTACGTACAAAAACACATATGTATATTTATCAGTAAACATACGCTGTTATGAAGTGAGTTAAGAAAAAGAATATACTTCTGGAAGACAAAATTCAAACGTAATTCAAAATACCAATTTTTCCTTTTTTAAAGGCACAGCGTCAGGTATAGACTTACAGGTTAATTTTAAAATCATCTTCAGGGAAAAGAGAGAATAATCTGAAAACGTTGAAGAAGCAAGTCATTGTGCCTTTTGTTCCGAACTATATATAATATATAGCCCAAGTTTTGAAGTTGATGTTCACCATAACTTTAATCATGTCGAATTGAATTTGTCTGCGAGTTTTTCCAAGTTTGCTTCCTAGTGACAATGTGCCTTTAATCAAAAAACTAATTTACGATAAAAAACCGCCAAACAATTCAACATAGGACAGTTTCGCCACATTTATTGAAAACGATTATACAACTAATCGTTGTTACATTTCATACATATACATATTGCTGATTGAACATTTTACAACATGTAGATAAATAAATAAATACTTACCAGTTACAAGACAGACATAAAACGCCACAAATAGAAGCAAGATTCCTGTCTTCATGATCAATAGATAAACGAAAGCGATATTTCAGTAAACGAGGTTTGAAGTCCTTGCAAGATTCTACAAACACTTTTGGTAACTAAGGGATCTCGTGGCATCCAGTTGGTAACTAAGGCTAATGCAGGTGGCTGGTTGTGGTCAGGTAACTGTTCGACGACCTGCTAAATAGATAAATCAGAATAACATTATTAACTACTTAATAACCGAGGTCTTGCTGTATTGACCGAGCGATAGCGAGGTTAATACTTTCAAGACGGAGGCTTAATATTTTACCGTCAAAGACCGAACCGTTCTGTAGAACGTACAAATGCTGTTGAAATATGTATCACTGTAACATGTGGGTGAAAAGTTGTTTTTGTTATATTAGTTTAAAGGAATTTGAAATGGTCGTGGCAGCCAGCAGTTTTTTGAGTAGTTTTCAATCAATGCAATGCCTTTGCAAATATTTTCAGATGCTCTAGCAATGTCCTTTGTAAAAAACATTGGAAAGAAATGGAAAGAAAGAACTGCAAAATATGAACTTAATATTTTGTTGAAGTTTTAACACTTGCCTCAGTGGCCTGGTGGTAACATCGTCGAGTTCAAACCGTGGATGCGACGTGAAATTTTATTCATCTCAATATTTTTACGAAATATTATCCTTAAATTTTCCTTTGTTCCTCGTTACCGTTTTCCGGCTTTAAAAAATTAGAGTTAAACAGTTTTTTTATTCAAATATTCTACTACAATTAAAACTATATTTTGATCGTTCCGACAGGAGTGGCTATTTCCAGGGCCCCACTGAAAAGGAGCGCAAGAGGGTTGCATTAACGTTTTTTTTAAATCAGGGGGTATTTCCAAAAATTCATGTAAAAGCGGGCGAGGGGTTATTGCGTTTATGTATTTCTAGTTATATAACTAATAGAAAGTTTCGATAACGAAGTCCTTATTAGTGGCAAAAAAAGTTTAAAAAGCCTCGTCTATAAGAGCAGGTGTTATTTGGCAGATTTTAGAATGACAAGTTTTATTTGTTCTTCGAAAAATTTTGCATGTGACACCCATCGTGGCTTTTGCGTGGACGTCTACACATTCCTTTCGCAAAACAAAATGGCGGCAAAAGTCATAGGAGTGAAGTACGTTTTGACTAGAGTCACTGGACCATTACTACACTCTCCCTCTCTTACCTTTCGTGGGGTAATGTTATGGGACACCAGCTGCGAGAACGATCCTTAAAGGACATTGACAATAAAAATGAAGTTTGTCAAATTTGAAAGAACTCGTAAAATTAGAAGATCTTAATAGTAGATCTTTTACAACTTTTTTGTATTTTTCTTCGTTTTTTAAATATTTCAGTTTGTTTCATATGTAAATTAAATTATCTCTGACGTCAAGGAGCAGGGCACAGTATTTTCATGACATTACAAAATCACTTACACCTCTATGATTGCTCAACATAAAATGTTTAGTGTCACAAGGCGTTTTTATGTGCACAGTTTTAAGTTATTTCGTTAAACAAACTTAGAGATATAACTAATGATTTTGCTAGGTGTGAATATACTGTACCCTGCTCCTGACGTCAGAGATCATCTAATTTACATATCAAACAAACTGGAATATCTTGAAAACGAAGAACGATACCAAAAAGTTGTAAAAAAATATTCTATTACAATTTTACGAGTTCTTTCAAATTAGACAAACTTAATTTTTATTGCCAATGTCCTTTAATTAAGAAACAGAGAAATTCAGGTGCGGGTTCCCTCCAGTTGCAGGGAGGAAACCTGAACATAGCACAAGTCGCTTCTATACAGTTAATTTTTATTTTATAATATCGTTAAAATGGTAAGTAAACAGTTTTTACTTTATCAAAGATATCATTATTCAAGATATCCTTAAGTTCTAGCACGCCTATTAATATTTGTTGAAGTAATTTAAAGTAGTTGCCATTAGGGTTAAAATACAATAATACAAACTGTCAATTTACATATAATGCTGACAAGAATAGCATATTGTAAACACTGGGCATTGAACTGGAGCTTAGACTGGAGTTTAGACTGGAGTTTAGACTGGACTTTGAACTAGAATTTGCACTAGACTTTGGACTAGAATTTAGACTGGACTGGACTTTGGACTGAACTTTAAATTGGACATTGAACACTGGATCCTTAGACTGGAATTGGACTGGACATTATTTGATTAGGTTCAGAGTTTTTGTTAGGGGCAAGGTTTTTGTTAGCATTAGATGACAAAAAATCCAGTCCAAAATCCAGTCCAAAGTTCAGTCCAAAATCCAGTCCAAAGTTCAGTCCAAAGTTCAGTCCAAAATCCAGTCCAAAGTCCAGTCCAAAGTCCAGTCCAAAATCCAGTCCAAAGTTCAATCCAAAATCCAGTCCAAAATCCAGTTCAAAGTCCAGTCCAAAGTCCAGTCTAAAGTTCAGTCCAAAATCCAGTCCAAAATTCAGTTCAAAGTCCAGTCCAAAATCCAGTTCAAAATTCAGTCCAAAGTTCAGTCCAAAATTCAGTCCAAAGTTCAGTCCAAAATTCAGTCCAAAGTCCAGTCCAAAATTCAGTCGAATGTCCAGGACCCACGTTCAGTCAAAGGTTTATTTCTTTAGCTACAGTATATACATGCTATTCCTTGACCTACTCTTGCGTTGTTTATATATATATATATATAACCACATGTGGACTGGACTGTTGTTTCGCATTAAGTATGCGCTACATATAAAGCCACCGAATCCCGTTAGTACGATTAAGAAATATATGCTCCATCGTTTGGCATGCTCCATCGAGTAATGGATGCATGCGAGAATTTGAAAGAGCACGAAAAAAATAAGCGTAAACGATGCTCGAGGTGATAGTCGATAGCAACTCGATTTTTCAGTTTTCTCCCGACTTCCCAAGTGCATCCATGCATAACTCGATGAAACACACCAAACCATGAAGCATTTCTTTTATAACATAAATAAGACTAAAAATAATAATAAACACGCCTTGAAATCAACGTGTGCATATACAAAGTGTTTCATACGCGTTTTCTGTTTATTGCTTGAACCTCTTTACATTTATTTTAAATATTCCAAGGCTTCCACCTAATCCTTAAATGTTGCCACAGACCAGTGTTTGCTTTGTGTTTGGCGAGTGTTTTACCTCTTTCTTTTCAAAAGTGTTTTCCCGCGCTTTTTCCTGTGTCCCATCGAGAATTATACAATACTCTGGTTGCTATGCGTGTTTTCATAGGTTGTTGGCCATGATCTATTAGAGGACAGACACATGGACACGTCAGATCACGTCAGCTGACATGCTTCTTTCCTTCTTCGTGCCCAAAAATCTGGCAAGAGTTTCGATAAAAACCTCTTAAATTTTTGTATTATATAAAACAAATATATTCCCTTTTTTTTTTGTTGTCTGTTCAGTTATAGATGCACAGAGGGCGTAACAACGTGTTAAGAACATCAGTGACCCATTCGAATGCGTCTCGTCATTTTTTTTGTTCTTACCACGTTGTGAAGTCATCTGTGCATCTATAACTCAACAGACAACGGCAAAATGGAATCTATTTGTTAAATAGAGCACGCACGACAACCAGTCAAAAATGTTGTACTAAATCTAAGTTATAATACAAGTTTAATAATATACAATTCGACACAAATCCATTGGTATTGCTCCACAGATTGTAAAATAGTTTTCTTACTATCCATGATCAGAGTGAAAAGGTGGTAAACTGCCGATAAAGGTAAGGCAAGGCAAGGTAAGGTAAGGTAAGGTAAGGTAAGGTAAGGTAAGGTAAGGTAAGGTAAGGTAAGGTAAGGTAAGGTAAGGTAAGGTAAGGTAAGGTAAGGTAAGGTAAGGTAAGGTAAGGTAAGGTAAGGTAAGGTAAGGTAAGGTAAGGTAATGTAAAGTAAGGTAAGGTAAGGTAAGGTAAGGTAAGGTAAGGTAAGGTAAGGTAAGGTAAGGTAAGGTAAGGTAAGGTAAGGTAAGGTAAGGTAAGGCAAGGCAAGGTAAGGTAAGGTAAGGTAAGGTAAGGTAAGGTAAGGTAAGGTAAGGTAAGGTAAGGTAAGGTAAGGTAAGGTAAGGTAAGGTAAGGTAAGGTAAGGTAAGGTAAGGTAGGTAAACTTTATTTTAGCAGGGTACCCCATTCAGCTTAGGTACTTTTAATAAGGAAATACTGACGTTTCGAGCGGAGCCGTTCATCAGAGTACAAGCATTCCGCTCGAAACGTTGGTATTTCGTTATCAAAACTAATTTCGGCAGTTTACCACCTTTTATAGTCAGTTTCGGCTTGCTTTTGAAATTCGTTTGTCAACATTTGTTGGAAGGTTGGGAACTACAGTAGGTACGGAAGTTCGCGAAATTCATTGTGAAGTTCGAATTTAATAAGCTTTGAATTGAATTCCTTTGGCGAAATCACGGAGTAGAAGATTATTTGTATAGATCGTTTTCATCTGACGTCACGGCGGCCATATCGGTGTACCGAAACAATGAAATGGCGGTCATATTGGGGTACTATCTTTATCCTATGGGAATTTAGCTCTATTCTTATTAAAAAATTTCGTATTGTTTCACCACCCCATTGGGGCCACCGATCACGCGAGTGAAAACGATCCATATAGTGTTTGATGGAAATTAAGAATAATAGATACTTGGTCAAACAGAAACAAATTGCCCGACTTAAATTTGTATCTAATTCGGAATGTTCACTTCAATTAAAAGAATGAATGTTCACTTCAATACGTTTCGGATTTCAAAAGCAAGCTGAAACTGACTATAAAGCCCTAATCAAACGAGAACGCAAGTCATCGCAAGTTGGCAGTCACGCTATCACAGCTAGCCGCTCTGAATAGTTTCCCGAAAATATCATGTACCGTGAAAAAGTAAAAACTTGTTTAAAACACTCATGAAACCTTTATTTTGTTAATTTGGGTGTTCAAACGACCGCCACAGAAATTCTGACTGCCAACTTGCGATGACTTGCGTTTTCGTTTGATTAGGGCTTAACTTTGGTTTTTCCTAAACATTGCCTATACGCAGCACTCTACTTTTTTTACTATTCATGGTTGCATCGGTAGAGCAACTCTGCTTGGCCATTATTTATTAATTCTTGCATAAATTTAGGAATTGAAATTAGTGCTCCCTCAGTAGCGACTCTGCGCTGCAATTAACTGAGGATGCGAGTCACTTGTGTAGGGGCCTGGGACGGCTCCTTGATAGTTCGGTTGCATTTGATAAGGACCAGTGAATTGCTGTTGCGAAGGATATTGGACTTCGGGTTGAAACTGCGATTGTACATGTCCAGCGGTGTATGCGTATTCTGGAGGGCCGGCACCAGGTCCCTGATACTGCGCGGTCTGTTGCAGCTGCGGAACGTACTGACCTTGATTGGTTGGCGCAGCGTAAACAGCATGAGCGGGAGGACCTTGCATTGAATATGCCGTGTTCTGGAGAAAAAGCGAAACAAAAAACAAAAACATGTCAGTACAACGTTCCAATAAATACATTCCCAACGCAGCCAGGTAGTTTAACGCAATGCATCATGGGGATAATGGTAGCGTTTCACTTGCAGGCGAAATGGCCACCACGAAGCGAGCATTTTTCTTGTGAGAAGAATTGATTCTTTTAAGCACATTTTCTGTAGCGCAGGAGACATCTTCTCACAAGCAAAATGCTCGCTTCGTGGCGGCCATTTCGCCTGCAAGTGAAGCGCTACCATTTTCCCCATGATGCATTGCTATAATTCAAATTGTCCATTTTCTTACTCAGATAGAGAAAAATTAAACCTACCATTCCTTCTGAATGTACACCAGAAGGATATTTAAGAGCAGACGCTGGGATATAAGGATTGGTATGGCTGTATGGCTGTTGCACTGGAGGAGTAGTCATCTGTGTGTTGTACACTGGATACTTCATGTTAGAATAAGTTTGAGGTATTGGTTGCTTGATTAGCCTGAGAATAGGAAGTACTCATATAATAAACGAATTACTTAAATATTTATAAAGTAAAAACCTCGTTGACACGTTTTTTTTTTTGTTTTAATAAACAGAAGAGATGTTAATGATCTCATCTCATCTCACTTCATCTCACCTTAACGCACTGCATCGCACCTTATCTCATCTCACCTCACCACACCGCACCTCACTTCACCTCATCTCATTTCACCGCACCTCATCTCACTTCATCTCATCTCACCTCACCGCACCACACCACACCTCACCTTACTTCACCTCATCTCATTTCACCGCACCGCACCGCACCTCATCTCACGTCACTGCACCTCATCTGCCTTCACCTCATCTCATCTCATCTCACGTCACCGCACCTCACTCACTTCACCTCATCTCATATCATCTCACCTCACCGCACCTCACTCTATTCACCTCATCTCATCTAATCTGACTTCACCTCATCTCCCCTCTCATCTCACTTCACTTCACCTAATCTCATCTCACTTTACCTCATCTAATCTCACTTCAGCTCATCTCACCTCATCTTATCTGACTTCACCTCATCTCACCTCACCTCATCTGACTTCACCTCATCGCATCTCACCTCACCTCACTTCACCTCATCTCACCTCGCCTCACTTCACCTCATCTCACTTCACCTCATCACATTTCACCACACCTCATCTCACTTCACCTCATCTCACCTCACCGCACAACACCACACCCCATTTCACTTCACCTCATCTCATCTCACCTCACCTCACTTCATCTGACTTCACCTCATCTCATCTCACCTCATCTAACCTCATCTCACCGCACAGCACCACACCTCATTTCACTTCACCTCATCTCATCTCACTTCACCTCATTTCACCTCACCGCACTTCATCTGACTTCACCTCATCTCATCTCACCTCATCTCGCCTCACTTCACCTCATCTCACTTCACCTCATCTCACCTCATCTCATCTCACCTCATCTCACTTCACCGTACTACATCTCGTCTCACTTCAACTCGTCTCACTTCACCTGTTTCAATAAAATGCGTACTTTTGGTATGTTGTCATGGCAAGCAAAAAGCTTTCGTTGAGATCTGACAAATCATCTTGCCTCCTAGAAAGCACAGTAACAAATAGGGAAAATATTAATAAGTCGTTGATCAAGATCCATAGAATAGACAAAACTAAAGTCCACATAAACAAAAGGTTTCCAGAACAGTGTCAAAACAACATACTTTTGTACTTCGTTAAGTTTGTCCACAATAAGTGGGGCCATTTTCTTGCAAGATTCTAAGACAGAAATATAAGGTTAGGAAAAGATTAGGAAAGAAGTGCAGAAAAGCGACCATCTTAATTTCAAGTAATATTGGGCATTTCACTAGATTACATAGCATGTTTTCAGGATTTTGGGCGAAGGAAAATTCGAGTGTAGAATATATACATTTTAAGACCAGACCGGGACCAGTTGCGAAAAATGCAACTACACCCAATATTACTTATAATATACCCAATTCTCTCCTGGCATTACCACCTTAATATATATACAGAACTCGCGATCAAGCTCTCGGCAACGCCCTCCGTGGCTCAGTGGTCAGAGCATTGCATTAGAATCGCAAGGTCGTGTGTTCAATTCCTGCCGGAAGGCCTGTGTAGTTGCATTTTTCGCAACTGGTCCCGGTCACATCTTAATTTCACACGTTTCAGGTTCGCCCAGATTTATATGTCTGGTTCATTACGTCGTGTATAGGAGTTGTCATGTGTGGGAGTTGTGGTTATGGCATACCATGGCATTATGAACCAGACTCATCAATATGGACGGATCTGACCAAAACATCTCACTTGCTTCTGAAGATGACCGTCGCAGAGGCCGTACAAATGTCGGTCGCCACCACCACTACAACCACCATCACCACCACAACAACCACCACTACAACCACCACAACCACCACCACTACAACCACCACTACAACCACCACTACAATCACCATCACCACAACCACCATCACCACAACCACCATCACCACAACCACCATCACCACAACCACCATCACCATCACCACCATCACCACAATCACTACCACCCCCATATCACCACCAAAACCACCACCACAACCCCCAACTACAACCACCATCACCACAAAACATAACACCATCACCACCACTACCACTACAACGACCACCACAAATACAACCACCATTACCACCACTACAATCCCCATCATCACAACCACCACTACAATCACCATTACCACCACTACAACGACCATTACCACTACCACAATGACCATTACCAGCACTACCACCACTACCACCACCATTACCACTACTACAACCACCATTACCACTACTACAACCACCATTACCACTACTACAACCACCATTACCACCACTACAATCACCACCATCACAATCACCACTACAAGCACCATTACCACCACTACAAGCACCATTACCACCACTACAACCACCATTACCACTACTACAACCACCATTACCACCACTACAACTACCATTACCACCACTACAACCACCATTACTACCACTACAAACACCATTACCACTACTACAACCACCATTACAACCACCATTACCATCACTACAACCACCATTACCACTACTACAACCACCATTACCACCACCACTACCACCATCACCACCACTACCATTACAACCATCACCATTTCAACCACCACGACATCGCCACCACCACTGCAACAAGTACCTACAACTACCATCGCCACCACTACAACCACCACCACCACTACAACCACAATTTCAACCACCACCATTTCAACCACTGTATCACCACCACCACCGCTGCTACAACTACCATCGCCACCACTACAACCACCACTAAGAAGAATACACTAACCTAGATGAGCAACTTTCACAAACATGTAATATCAACAGCTTGTTAAATAAACAACTTTAAGAATCACCTTCAAGGTCTGTTAAATTATCATCGTCTTCCTCTTCCTCCTCCACACTTGCAGCCTTTAACATTTGCAAACACTGCTCTATTTTCTCCTAAAAATGATCAAATTACTCAAAGACTTAGCAGTGTTTGTGGACATACTTTGGAAACCCCTGAATCAAATTACAACCAGGGCCACCGAGAAGTATTGCAGGCCCCAGAACAAAATATTGATTCGGGGGCCCTGTAGCTGACTTCACATATGTTATAAGGTTGTGTTTAAGGCCTTGGACAGGGATGAATGAATATTCACGTCGTTATAAAAACAAATTCTACTTACCTCGGATATAACTAGTTGTGAAATAGCCTTAGACGCTAAAACACACAAAAAAGTAAAATTAACACAGATTGGATACACTTTGGATACACAATTGGATACAATAATTCATGAAAAAAGTTTAAAAAATTAATCAGGTGTTGTAATTTGTAAATCGGATACAAATTCGTCCTGATTTACATAAACTTTCCGATCATTATTCCTCAGTTTAAACAGCTTATATCTCAAAGATTGTTGATAAACCTGAACAATTGCATGACCCGTGTAAATTAGGTAAGTCGTATATGTTCGCATCGGAACTGTATGGATTTTACAACGGCTCGCCTTTGGCTCGGTTTGTAAATACAGTAAATACAGCTTCATCTGACGTCACGGCGGCCATATTGGTGCACAGAAACAATGAAATGGCGGCCATATTGGTGCACAACCTTTATCATATGGGAATTTAACTCTTATTCTTATTCACACAAAGATAATCAGCACAATGTCGACAGTTTTATATCTGACAAAAATCCTCCTAATTTATACAAACTTAGCTTCGACTTTCTCGGTTTAAACAACGTTGTTTTTCAAAATTACTACGCCAATTAACTTACCAAATGGAACGTTTTTGAAGCTATTCAAAACATTCGCAGTATACATTTTTAATAAGATATTATGAAACTCATTAATAATTCATTAGGAAAACACAAAGGAAATCAGTACCATGTCGGTAATCTGATAAAATATCCTCCTGATTTACATAAATTCCATCTCTGTAAGGAACTTTTAGTTCTGAATAAGTCGTCCTAATTATATTATTTTGTACAAAATTGTATAATAATTGTATTATTACATTATTAAATATTGGCTTCTTGACATTTTTAGCTTTTCTGGTTATTTCAAGAGGCCATTACCCTTAAAAATAGATCGCCAATTGACGTTATTGGAGGATTGGTGCCAAGCCACAGGGGAGATGCCACCCCCTGATCAGAGGTAACCATGGCAACCCCACCACAGCCCACCTCCAGGCACCAGTCACACTGTCAAAGCAGTGGAAATATATATACTTACCCTTGCCTTCTATCAGGAGTGGGTGGGTGGATCACTAAACAGCGCGCGCAAAACTAGTCAAGCTCAGACCACGCTGACAAGACTTTGACGAGCGCTGAGATAATCCCCACATATTATAATGAGTGACCACTGACCAAATACCTAATAAATAGATAGCGCGCGCAGAACCAGTCAAGCTCAGACCACGCTGACAAAACTGTGATGAGCGCAAGTCAAGCTCAGACCACGCTGACAAGACTTTGATGAGCGCAAGTCAAGCTCAGACCACGCTGACAAGACTTTGATGAGCGCAAGTCAAGCTCAGACCACGCTGACAAGACTTTGATGAGCGCAAGTCAAGCTCAGACCACGCTGACAAGACTTTGATGAGCGCAAGTCAAGCTCAGACCACGCTGACAAGACTTTGATGAGCGCAAGTCAAGCTCAGACCACGCTGACAAGACTGTGATGAGCGCAAGTCAAGCTCAGACCACGCTGACAAGACTTTGATGAGCGCAAGTCAAGCTCAGACCACGCTGACAAGACTTTGATGAGCGCAAGTCAAGCTCAGACCACGCTGACAAGACTTTGATGAGCGCTGAGATAATCCCCACATATTATCATGAGTGACCGCTGACTAGCATTGTCTCCTTTTTTACCTTGCCTAAATTACATTTAGCCACATTTAAAATTTTGATCTGTGCCTTTGTAATGATATATGTATGTTTATAGGGTATAATAAAGCTGTTGTTGTTATGTTTGCAAAATGTATAATTAAAGTCAGTAAATAAATAAATAAATAAATAAATAAATAAATAAATAAATAAATAAATAAACAAATAAATAAATAAATAAATACATTCATTTTAGGTTCGATTTTCGCGACTTAGAGAACGTTGTTTTTAAAAATTACTATACGTTAATGAACTTACTAAATGGGTCGTTTTTGAAGCTATTCTCGCCAAGTGTTTTAAACGCGATAAAACACGTACTGCGAATGTTTTAAATATTACTTTAATGTGTTGACTACTAGCTGATGCAAATTTATTATATACAAAGTTACAAATTTTTGTAAGTTACTTGTTAAAGACTAAATACCTTCAAATTCTTTCACAGAATTTTTCTCGGAAAAGCTCACTTTTTTCTTCTTCTTTTTGCTCTTCTTTTTAACTACGAAAATAAACAATATTTTTATTATTACTCGGGCTATCTGTGGTAGGCCGAGTCTAGGTTTCGGCTCGGTTTCCCCTCCCCTTTTTTTTTTTTTGCTATTCATGCTTCCGGTAAGTTGTTGGCCGTGTGACGGAGTGAGGCCGTGAGGCATGTTGTAAGTTCTTTGCTCCTTTCGCTTTTGGAGTTGGACAAAAAGTTGAACAGCTTTGATCAAGGTGTTCTTGCACGTTGTTGGTAGATTTCGAAACTGACTGACTGACTTTTGTAGTTTATTTAACAGTGATGTGGCCGACAACTCCTTGATCGTAAATATGTTCACCTCTGTGAAGTATGCATCACATTCACCCTTTGATTCAGGCTCCGCACCAAGTGCACTGGGCCTGAACGAAGGGTGAATATGGTGCCTACTTCACACAGGTGAACGTGACGTGCCAGTACGCCACGTACGTAGCTGGTAGCCCGAGTGAACGCCTGACCCAGGCGTCTTGTTTTATATATAAAAACCCCACCAAAAACGACTGAACTATACTACAATAAGATTAGAATACAGTGTTTTGCCTTAAAGGGTATTGGCAATAAAAAATTAAATTTGTCTCATTTGAAAGCACTCGTCAAATTGTATAAGAAGACCTTTTACAATTTTTCCGTATCTGTTTTGGTTTTGGAAATATTTCGACCAAAGACAGCCTGCTGTCCACCATCTTGTTGTAATATTGGGTCTAATTAACTAGGAAATTGGTGACGTCACAACTAGGGTAAACCCATTGAACTAAAAATAACTGGAACGCTACGTTCAACCGGAAATTTGAAGCCAAATTATGCAAGTCGTACCCAGCCTTTCCACGAAAAATACAAACACGGCCAAAACAAAAAAAGTAGAAACACGCGTGGAAGTGCGTGTCTGGGAGTCAAAACTGGCTTCATGGGAGTCAAATTTTGGCTTCAAGATTTGTATGCGCAGTTTACTGAACGTAGCGTTCCAGTTATTTTTAGTTCAATGGGTAAACCTGATGAAACTACTCCGTGGGTGACCAAATTTCCACGGAAGGCTTTTTAAATGTTGTGGGTCAATTTAAAATGGAAATAGCGCAACAAAATCGAGTTTCTAGCTCACACTTTACCCTGGTTATGATATCACATGCATATCGAAAATAATTCCAAGATGGCGGACAGCAGGCTGTCTTTGGTCCCAATATTTCCAACACCAAAACAGATACGGAAAAATTGTAAAAGGTCTTCTTATACCATTTGACGAGTTCTTTCAAATGAGACAAACTTAATTTTTATTGCCAATACCCGTTCACCGAGCGATGAAGAAATCAATTTTGTGTAAAACCCCCAAAGACAAGTACTTTCCAGTACAGACCAAACAAATGAGGTCAGTAAAAGACCTACCTAATATGAACGAGTTTTCTGATTGGCTATAAGTAACCAATCACATTGTCGATTATCAATTTGTTCCCATGCTCCTACTGACGAGGGGTTAAGGGAAGGTGTTGGGTTAGGTTATCTAAACCAATCCGAAGCCTTCTTAGGGGGTGTTTAGATAACCTAACTTGGAATTGGACAAAAAGTTGAACAGCTTTGCCTTTTGATCAAGGTGTTCTTGCACGCTGTTGGTAGATTTTGAAAGTGACTGGCTGACTTTGTAGTTTAACAGCGATCAGATGAGCTGGCAACTGTCTTGATGAATGTCTTGATCGTAAATATGTTCACCAGTGTGAAGTATGCACCACATTCAGCCTTCAATTCAGGCTCCGCGTACTTGCCAGTATCCCGACTGAACGCCTCACCCAGGCGTCAATGCTTACACTATAGTTCGGTTTTCATTAGTCAGAAAACAGTTAAAGAAAACCAGCAGGAATGTTCTAACACATTTTATTGTTTTGAATAATTTTATTTGAAGAAATATATACCTAGTTCTCCTTTATTTGTTTGTATTCAAATCAAGTCAGAAATTTTCGCGCCAAAACTTACAGGTCCGAGAAAAAAGCTCAAATCACGGATATACTCGCAATTGTGTCCCGATATATAGAAACAAGCTAGAAACTAACCTGGTCGAGGTTCAGGAGTTAAGTCTGATGTAACAAAGTTAGCAGGAAATAGTCCAGATTTTCCCTGGAGGTCACCTTTCCACCAATTTGCATCGCTAAATGATCGAGGACGTAAGAATTAAGACACGGTTTGAAATTTACTGTGTTCCGGACAAGTAGTGTTTGTCAATTGTCGGTGACATGTTGTAAGTTGCTTGCGATGTAAACAGTGTCTTTCAAACCCTTCCCTCGCTCCCTTCCTTTCCATTCTCCTCCTCTCCTCTCGTTTCATTGCCTTTCATTCATTTCCTTTCCGACTTCCGTCACTTCCTGTCTTTGTTCGCTATTCTCTTCCTTCCCCTCTATCTCTTCCTCCATTCCATTCCCTTTTTTTCCATGCCTTTATCTATCCTTTCTTCCTTCTTTTCCTCCTTCCTTCTTTCCTCCCTCTATCCTTCCCTCCCTCTATCCCTCCGTCCCTCCCTCCTATCTTCCCTTCTTTCCTTCCTTCTCCCCTCCCTCCCTCCATCCCGCCCTCCCTTCCTTCCTTCCTCCCTCCCTCCCTCCTTCCTTCCTTCCTTCCTTCCTTCCTTCCTTCCTTCCTTCCTTCCTACCTACCTACCTACCTACCTTCCTTCCTTCCTTCCTTCCTTCCTTCCTTCCTTCCTTCCTTCCTTCCTTCCTTCCTTCCTTCCTTCCTTCCTTCCTTCCTTCCTTCCTTCCTTCCTTCCTACCTGTCTTCCTTCCTTGTTCCCTTGTTCCTTCCCTTGTTCCTTCCCTCCCTCCCTTCTTTCCTCCCTTCGTTCGTTCGTTCGTTCTTTCATTCCTTCCTCCCTCCCTGGTTCCCTTGTTCCCTCCCTCCCTCCTTTCCTTCACATGCAACTACAAACAAGAAAACACACCTGCTGTCTGTCACTGTTATAATATCACCAGTTTTAAAAGTAAGTTCGTTATCTTCAGCTGCTTCAAAATCGTATAATGCTCGAACTTTACGTAACTGCAAGAAAATAAGTAACGTAAAATTAAAATATGTCACCGTTATCTGGGTGGATGTCTGAGTATATCTACGTCCGTGGCAAACAAAGTATATATTGGGAGTACCTTGTTTGAAGAAGAGCTTGACGAAGAGCCAGAGGAGACAGATGGATATAAACTGGACGTTTTAGCCTAAAAATTACAGCAAGAAAAATGTCACAGCAACCCGTAGTAGAATAACAACCAGAGGCACCCAATACCTCCCACCAGCAGGTTTTTAAGGGATGTTTATAGAAAGGTGAGCCATCCCACGTTCAGCAGACATACACATTCAATGTGTAAACATATCTTTCTATTCAATATCATACAATCTCGTTCCCAGGGCCTTTTTGAAATTGGGAGGGCGGGAAAAGGCCCTGGCATCGGCTGGTCACAGCACCCAGAAATACTGGGTGCAATAAATTAGCAATTTAATTTAGGATGCAAAATCATTATGAGTAATGGCAGTCCCGTAGGAGAAGTTCATTGTGATGGCGGTCCCACTAGTCCTGTTGGCGGTCGCGTTGGCGGTCGCGTTGGTGGTCGCGTTGGCGGTCGCGTTGGCGGTCGCGTTGAAGCTATTTGATTATAACTAGCACAAAACTATGCATAAATATGTTTCACGAGGAATGTTTAAGAAAAGCAATCAACCAATGAATATACAGAGTCCACCAGCCGATGCCAGGACCTTTTCCCGCCCTAACAATTTCAAAACGACCCTGGGAACGAAGTTGAATATCATATATTATTCATCTATTTATTCTACACGAAAAAATTACAGGCAGATTTTTATTAAATTTTCATCCAATTTTTAACAACATTTTAATGGATGGGTCCTTGTTCTATGGCCAACTGTTCCACAAAATAAAAATCTATCTGATACTTTCTGAGATACTCGGTACACAAACAAACAAACAAAACAAACAAACAAACAAACAAACAAACAAACAGACAAACAAAAAAAAAGACAAACAGACAGACAGACAGACAGACAGACAGACAGACAGACAGACAGACAGACAGACAGACAGACAGACAAACAGACAGACAAACAGACAAACAGACAGACAGACAGACAGACAGACAGACAGACAGACAGACAGACAGACAGACAGACAGACAGACAGAGGTGAAACATAAATTCTTAGCAGAGGTAATAGTACTAACAACAACAACAACAACAACAACAACAACAACAACAACAACAACAACAACAACAACAACAACATACATACATAGTGTCAGAAAAACTATTACCTTACTACCTTCTGACTCTTGCAAGGATAGTTGAATTGCTAAAGGTGACAAAGCAAATATTCTAAATAATGCTTTCACAAAAGTTTCAATGCAACAATTAGGTACATAAAATAACATCCAATAAGCAAAATTGTTACTAATGTTGTAAATTAAGTCCTCAAAAGTTAAAATTTTAAGGAAATGCAGAAATCGCATGTTTATTATTTATCTGCTGAGCTTTTGGGCTCTTGCCAAAATGAAAGTAAGATGTCAACATCTGTTGGCTCATATCATATATGACACGAAAATTAAATTTGTTTTATTTGTAAGAACACTTAAAATGACAAAGTAACCTATTTTACAGTTTTTGGTTTCCTTGCTTCGTTCTTGAGATATTTCAGTTTGTTTGATATGTAAATGTCAAATGTTGTGACGTACAAGTGCATAACCAAATTTAATTTGAAGGAAGCATATGGGTGCGTTTCTCCCACAACACCAAACATGCAGGATGGCACAGTGGTTAGTACACGTGCAGGTTAGTGCACGTGCCTTTCACCTCTGCGAGCCGGGTTCGATTCCTGCAAGGTGCAGTTATCTGATTAAAAAAATTCACCTTGGCCGCATGTGAGAATAATGCTTCCAGTTTGACTCTACCAAACACCACAGGTTTCCTCTGGGTACTCCGGTTTCCTCCTGTAGTAACACTGGACTCAAAACGCGTGTCAAAATGCGCAACTCGACAACTCAAAACGCGTGTCAAAATGCGCATCTCAATTACTCAAAACGCGCGCGCGCCATCGTGCGGCTCAAACTGCCGTTTATGTTTGTTGTAAAGTGTAACGTTGTATTGTTCTAAAGTTTATTGTTGTAAGTGTAAGCTACTTTTACTTATTTTCCAGTAAGAAATATTTAGTGATGAAGCATTAAATTATCACAACTACAGCTATGAATTAAAGAAATTATTACCCAAAGCTAAATCATCATCTTCATTTACATTTTTTGTTGTTTTAGCTGAGCTGGGCGTTAAACTAATGTTGGTCTAAAAACAAAGAAAATTGGACATAAAAAATTATGAAACAATAAAGAATTTGAGAATCCATGCAGGCCTCGAAATAATTCTTGAAAGTATACCCGTCATCGTGATCGGTAAAAAAATTACATTTGCCGGTCACAGAAGATTTTTTACCGGTCATCTTTTGTTTCTTTCATTTGCGCCTATTTTAAGTGTACTTGTGCAGGTAAATTTACAGTTAATCATTCTCAAGAAAATGCTTACTTCTTTGGTGGGAAAGAGATGAAAAACAGTCAAAAGAGAAAAATCTGTGTATTACGTATAGTACGTAATTGGTATTTGGACGCTGACAAACAGAACACGATTTGTCAGGACGCTGACAAACATGTGCCACGAGGTATCGCGCACGAGGGTAATTTGAGTTGCAAGCGTAAAATAGTAGGCTATGGGTGCAATGCCTGCGGTGTTTTGAGAAGCGAGACTTCCGCTTTCCCCCAAACGAAACACAAGCAATTGTTGAGAAACAATTACCCGCTCTTGTATGCATTTTGTATTAAAAAAAATCACCGGTCATAGATGTCCGGTAAGCGACGATATTTGCCGGTCAAAGTGAAAAATTTACCGGTCAATGACCGGTGACCGGCACTTATTTACTAAACTAAAGTTGTTCATTTAAGGGGTGTTTATATGGAGGAGGGCCAGCGCTCTTCGTAGGGTTTCTTGATGATGGATTTCTTGGTCTGATGATGACTTTGTAATACTAGCGAAATCAGTAGAGTGCTCGTCGGACCCAAAATAAGGAATGTAATCACGTGAGTGAAGGAATGCAGTCTAAAGGACTGGCCAAACGCTTTCAACATTTCATTCAACATCGTTCAACATTGTTGAATTCAACCGTGATTCAACATGTTGAAAGCGTTTGGCCACCCTGTTGAATGATGTTGAACGTTGTTGAACGAAATTTGAACATGTTCAAATTTTCGTTCAACATGCGTTCAACAATGTTGAACGAAGTTGCATGAAATGTTGAAAGCGTTTGGCCAGACCTTAATGGTTCTTTAGTTCTTTATTATGGCAGCGTTCGACGTTACATTTAAAGGAGGAAAACAGTAACGTGGGAAGTCCACGATATATTTACATGGTGTACAATATAAGGCGTTGATTTGCGAGATCTTTTCAACGATCGAAACGTCTTTGTTTACAGTCAAAATGGAAATACCTTCCCACTTCCGCTTCTGTAGTTTGTTGTGTATTACTGTATTTCTGTAGTCGCTACTGAAGCGTGAAGAATTCTTTTTGTCGAAAAATGTGAATAAAAAGTATTATTATATGGCTGGGTTTGATTTCCGGTCCGTACTCAAAACGGCGCACGCTGATTGGTTCCTGAGCGGTCGGAATTTTACGATATTGACCTCCGGTCTGTGTCCGGGTCAATACGCTTTTTTCTTGGCTCTGCAAGTTTTGGCGAGAACATTCTGAGTTGATTTGAATACAAATAAAAGAGAACTGGTTATCTTTCTTCAAATACTCTGAACAATAAAATGTGTTGGAACATTACTGCTGGTTTTCTTTAAAGCTGTTTATCTAAAAACATGACAAATAAAAGCCGAACCGGTGTAAACAAGAAGGCCAAGAAGCGACACGAAAAAGTTAACAGGTAAGGTAAACTGCATGCTCCGAAGACAAAAACAACGCTCGAAACTTAAAAATAAAATGAACCAATAGCCATATAATAAATTCCTTATTAACCTCGTTTGCTCGGTCTGTACGGGAAAGTATTTGCCCTCGCTTTTATCGCACAAACCTCGCTCTTTCGTCGCTCGGTCTGTACGAAACCCTCAGGCAAATACTTCCCGGTACAGACCTCGCGCTCGGTTAATAAGTCCTTATAATTTATCTTTCATGGAATTTCATCCGAATAAAACGAATGTTTCTCCCAAATCGATACCAACAAACAAATATAAATCAAGAATAAGCGACTTTTATCCCTAAATTTTTCTCACGTTTCTGTAGCGGCTACAGAAATAGTAATACACAACAAACTACAGAGCAGTGGGGAGAAGGTAATTCCATTTTGACTGTAACTCACTCATTTGAAATAAACTTGCCGTTATACAGGGTGTCCCAAAAAAATGCCCCCCATCCATTTATGGTAAAAGAAGTAAATTTTTATATCACGCCGAAAGCCCATCCCTCCTTCTTTGTTGTCTGAAATTTTCAGAGCTAAGTAGTTATCTACTCGCTTCCAGTAGTCATTTAGAGAGGCAACATCAAAATTTGAACTTGTCCAAATTATGTATGCATGCTACGTCAAGATTTGGAAATCTTCTCCTAAAGGCTTCCCTTGTCCTTGTTGGGCTTCTTGTTTCATGATACGAAAGTACCATGAATGCTCTTTCCTCGGGAGTGAATTGTTGTCCAACTATCTTAAGACGGATGAAGTAAAGTGCACTTCTGCCTACATGGCAAACATGTGCGTGGAACTCTCATGAGCATTGTTATTACCCCAAGGAACCCCACATGATTTGATGCCGCATTGCTTCATTTGGAATCAAACTTTATTCCCTTGTGGTCAGTTTTCACATGCATATGTATTCAAACTTGTATTCCGCACTCAAACAAAGCTGTGGTCAAAAACGGGATGGGCGACATTCGTTTGGGACACCCTGTATTTTCCCAAATCTGTAGGTAGCATAGATAATTTGCATAATTTGGACAAGTTCAAATTTTGATGTTGCCTCTTTAAATGACTCCAGGAAGCGAGTAGATAACTATTTAGCTCTGAAAATTTCAGACAACAAAGAAGGAGTGATGGGCTTTCGGCGTGATATAAAAGTTTACTTCTTGTACCCAAATTAAAGAAGATGCAGTACAAAAACGGATGGGGGGGTATTTTTTTTGGGACACCTTGTAGACTGCATTCCTTCCTCTCTCCTCCGCAGAGGTTCTTTCGCAGATCGGCTATGTCGGGGATAGTCGGAGATGCGTCGAAATCGTCAGCTGGACATAAGGAGTGCGGGCGAAACTAGTCCAACGGAAAATTACATTTAGCCTCTGCCAGATTTCTGTCGGTTTCTTGCACAAGATGTCGGTTTCTTGCATGACTTGCTAATTCACGGATAACTAAGCCATCCACGTCTATATTAGTAACATATTTGTTGGTAAGTGATTATGACATGTTTATAATATGTCTTTCTTGTAAAAAAGACAAAATATACTCAGTTTTGCCGTTTAATATATCAGACGAAGACCGACGAACCAGAGGATAACATACTTATATCGGCCGACGTGTAGCTCACATTGAAACAACGAACTTTCCTAGTTTGTCCACACATTCATGCTATATTCGACATGTTTTCTACAACCCGCAGTTCCAAAAGTTATTGACACCCCCCTGATGCCGCCACATTGACACAGAAATCTGGCAGACGTTCTTTTTTCGCTGTCTCTTTCGCTATCCGCCCGCACTCCTTATGTTCAGCTGACGATTTCGACGCATCTCCGACGATCCCCGACATAGCCGATCTCCGAAAGAACCTCTGCGGAGGAGAGAGCATTCCTTCACTCGCGTGATTACATTCCTTTGCGTTAGGCTTGTTATTGACACGTTTTTATTTTGTGCCCGACGAGCACTCCACTGATTTCGTTATAGTAAAGTCGAAATATCACCGTTTCATTTGTTGTCATGTTTTAGCATGTTGAATGATATAGAATTACCGATGATGTCGCTTCAGGAAATTCCTCTTTTTCTCTTTTTAGCTCTTCATATAACGTTGGAATTAAGCTAAAAGAAATTAAATTTATCATTATCTAGTTCTAACCTAAACAATTAGACGCCTTGGTCAGGCGTTCACTCGGGCTACACGCGTAAAAATCTCGCAAGTTGTTACAGCATTGTTGCCTGAACAATGCTGTAACAACTTGTTGACATATGTGAACAACATTGATAAATGAACAACATTGTTCATCATTGTTTCAACAAGTTGTTACAGCTTGATGAAACAACAACCGTTGTTCACGCATGTTGTAACAACCGAAGAACGTGTTGATACATCAACCATGTTCACCATTGTTGTAACATTGTTGTTCATCGTTGTTATTTCGTCATGCTGTTACAACATGTTGTATCATGTGCGAACAACGTTGTTGGCTATAAAAATGTGCTGTTGGAACAACTCGTTCATGACTGTTGATTTATCCGTGAACAAGTTGTTCGAACCATAAGTGAACAACTTGTTCACGGCGAGCAGCACAACATTGTTCACGGCGAGCAGCACAACATTGTTCACGCCTGTTGACAACCGTGAACAAGTTGTGCGTTTTTACGCGTGTACTGGTAAAGTGCGGAGGTGCTTGGGTAAAAGATACTGATAGTAGCAGCTGATAGTAATGTCATTGCAGCAATCACAAATCAAAGGCCTCTCGGCCTCCGCAGGGGCTCTATACCGCGCTAGCAAAGGTGGGAGTGGGTCTAGGAAGACCAGATCGAAGGCTGAATATGGTGCATACTTCACAGTGGTGAACATATTTACGATCAAGACAGTTGTCAGCCACATCTGATCACTATTAAACTACAAAGTCAGTCAGTCTCTTTCGAAAGCTACCAACAATATGCAAGAACACCTTGATCAAAAGGCAAAGCTGTTCAACTTTTTGTCCAACTCCAAAAGCAAAACGAGCAAAGAACTTACAATATGTCTCACGGACTTACTCCATCACACGGCTAACAACTCACCGGAAGTGTGAATAGTAGCGGAAGTAAAAAGTGCAAAAATGCTAAGGGGCGGACCATTAGAAAAGTGGGGGGGGGGACGTTTTCAGCTTGCACGAATTTTTTTCTTTATCATTTGCTTGTGCAGGAATTTTTTTTATTGTCTAATCCTTTGCATGAATTTTTTTTAATACACATACCTAGTTTTCACCATGAGAAGGCTCTGCACGAATTTTTTTTCTCAAACTTTCTTTGTGTATGAATTTCTTTCCCAGCACATTGCCTTGCATGAATTTTTTTTTTGGTCCCCCCCCCCCCCAAATCACTTTTCTAATGGTCCGCCCCTAAATCGTGACACCAAAAAAAACCCCAAAAAACGAGCCGAAACCTAGACTCGGCCTACCATAGGTATCCTGAGTAATTAACATTAAATGCAGTGCCAAAGACTGCATCAATAACCTCATGACAATAGAATTTTAAATGTTTTTGATTAAAGAGGAAATGAAATGAAAATTAAGTTTGTTTTATCTTCACAATCTCCTGAAAGTAATAAAGAATGACTTTTACAATTTTTCCATATTTCACTTCGTTCACAAGTTATTTATAATTGTTTGATATGTAAATGAGATAAGCTACGACGTAAAGTTATGTGCAGATTATTGTGAGTTATTGGAAAATCATGTATATCTAAATGAAAATTAAGTTTGTTTAATTTGGAAGAACTCTTGAAATGGTAAAGTAACATCTTCTACAGTTTTTCTATATCTTACTTCGTTCTTAAGATATTGCTATTTGTTTGATGTCAATGATATCACACTGCATACGTCACATTGTATAACGAGTTACTGAGAAATTGTGCACATCACTGATATTAATCTGTTAAATCGCTTGAACCTGTGTTTGTTTAAAGTCATGAGACAAATACACCTACATGCCCAGTTTCGTATGACTTTGTTTGATAACTTCAACGATATTCCTAATTTTCCAACAACTCATTATACAATGTGATGACGTATGCAGTGTGATCATTTACATAGCAAACAAATAGTAATATCTCAAGAACGAAGTAAGATATGGAAAAACTGTAGAAGATGTTACTTTACAATATCAAGAGTTCTTTCAAATTAGACAAACTTAATTTTCATTTCATATACACTTTAAACAATTATTAAAACTTTGCAACTATATATGGACATCAACACACTAAACATCACAAGACCAAATTTTGTTCGATAACGTCGAAGACATACACAATTTTCTATATAACTCACATTTATCTGCACATAGCTTTACGTCAGAGTTCATCTCATTTACATTTTACATATCAAACAAATCTAAATAACTTGAGAACGAAGTGAAATACGGAAAAACTGTTTAAAGGTGCCTATGAAACGAAAATTAAGTCTGTCTTATTTGAAAGAACACTTAAAATGATAGAGTAACATCTTTTGCAGTTTTTCGTTTCCTTGCTTCGTTCTTGAGATATGCAAATTAAACATTTTAACGTCACATGTGCATAATGAGTGATTAAAAAAGTTATATATCTTTGCTATTATCAAACCAAAATAATTCGAGGGAAGCATGTGCGTGTGTTTCGCCCAGAACACTAAACATGTAGATTTTCAAGTGATTCTGTTTGACAATAGCAAAGATATATAACGTTTTTCGATAACTCATTATGCACGTGTGACGTCGAACATGCGACATTTACATCAAACAAACTGAAATATCTCAAGAACGAAGCAAGGAAACGAAAAACTGCAAAAGATGTTACTCTGTCATTTTAAGTGTTCTTTCAAATAAGACAAACTTAATTTTCGTTTCATAAGCACTTTAAAGTAACCCTTTTTATTTTTTGGATATCTTGTAGATAGAGCAAACTTAATTTTCATTTTATTTCCTCTTTAAGCTCTAGTCAGTGAACTTACTTTAACTGCGGATCATCTTTAAATGCTTTGGAATTTGCCCAATCTCTTATGATTCCTTTAAATTCTAAAGCCACAGTTGGGTGAACCTACATGTACATTTTAAGCATAAAGAAAATAATTAAACTTCAGAGAACCCACAAAAGCCAGGCAAGAATACTGCTGGTCAGGGGAGCACGGGTGTCGTGTGCTGTTAGCGCGCTGCCTCTCACCAAAAAGTTAAGCCCGGTTAGACGGGGTTAGTACTTGGATGGGTGACCGCTTGGGAACGACCCCGTTGTCGGGCTTGGACTCATGTGAGTAGAGTCGTAGTTGATCTCTCATGTGCTTCGAGGGTTTTTCGCCGGGTTCTCCGGTTTTCCTCCATCCATAAAATCAACACCTAACATCTTAGCTGTGATCCGTGGTCTGAACTGTGTCGTTGGCGGCTGCTTGGAGCGCCTTTGATATGCCTCGACACGGCCACGTTGATCTGCGTCCTGGCTGCAAGTAAGGATGATTAGCCCCCAGTCCCTTATCCTTTATCCTTATCCTGGTTGCAGGTGACCGCGCCGCGCGCCGTATATTTGATCGTTGTTTGCTTTGTGTCAACTTGACACCAGGCCAAGTATGAGTTCAACAATCGAAATATAGTAAGGTTAGATATACTGCCGAAGCAGAGAACGTAGGAGTCTAACGTTTCGAGCGAAGGCCCTTCTCTCTTTCTCTCTGACGAAGGGCCTTCGCTCGAAACGTTAGACTTATACGTTCTCTGTTTCGGCAGTATATCTAACCTTACTATATTTCGATTGTTGTTTCAACACTGCCTACGCAGCACGCTACTTTTATTTCACTATTTGAAGTATGAGTTCAGCAAGTCAAGGTTATTTTTAATGCTTGTCGACAATAGCTTTTCTAAAATCAATGGACAAAGCTTTTGTTGTCACAGCAACGACTGAAACACATTTGTTAACAGTATTTGATGCCCGAAACGTTATTCTATTCATAACGTTAGTTTCACTCTTTTTCAAAATATTCATGAGCACTTTCTTAAGTTGAAACTTGCATACTGCATTTTCCACTTTTGAAAAAACAGGAGGGAGCCACCTTAAGGTAAACAAATTATGCAGAAAACCGGGAGAAAACGATAGACGAGCATCTCGTTCCCAGAGCCCACGTTCCCCCACCCGGGAAACGAGAGACTCTGGGATAATCCGTTTCACATCGATATTTCATTGGCTATATAACTCTTCTTCCGGATAACAAGAATCCTGTGATGGGTAAGGGGAACGTGGGCTCTGGGAACGAGATTGACGAGCAATATACATGTACTAGTACCCAGTCTTCACTATGTACGCATAATTTCATGAACTCGATCAAACACATTTTATGCTGTACACTGTCAAAATGAAGGAATTACAAAGCAAGATTCAAGTTGAAGATTGTGGAATTTGCCAAAACGTCCAACAACTCTACTGCTGGGTGCAGGTTTGGCATAAATAGGAAGCTTGTTTGAGAGTAGCAGAAACAATTTGGTAAAATAAAAATGCTTCTGAAGTCTCTGAGCTAGACAAAAATGTGACGAATGTAGACATTTTAAAGTGGTTCTCTGATGAAAATATTGTTGGCAATGTTTTTGCATAACCTTAAAGATGTTTGGTACAGTAGTTGGTAATCGTGCATTTCAAAATTCGTTGAAGAAAAGGTGGTATTTTACGTGTAAAGTTTGTACTTTGGAGCGCCGCCATTAAAGTGGCCGAGCTTGAGAAGAATGAGTCGAGGAAGCTTATGAGTTATGACGTCATAAGCCGCGTTCACACTACCGACCTAAACCCGGTCTGACCTAGCCTGGTTCCCTGACCCAATTTCAAAAGAAATAAGGGCCAGGTAACCACTAATCTCATTCTCGCGTCATCAGGGCTAAATCCACTTATGACGACTGCAGTTTTACTCATAGCCACTAAAAACGCGCGAAATTTCAACCAATCGGAAAGCAGAAGTCTTTAGTGGTTACCTGGCCCATATTCTTTGATTGGGCCAGGGTACCAGGCTAGGTCTGACCCTGACCTGGGCCTAGATTTTTGATAGTGTGAACGACTTTTACCTGGCCTAGGCCTGACCTGGGCCCGGCAAACCAGGCCAACGAAAGTAGTTGGCCTGGGCCTGACCTGACCCTGACCCTGACCTAGGCCTAGTGTGAACGGGTTTTACCCAGTGAACTCGATGTAAGTTAAAATCTGATACCTGGAACGCTAACGCGTAACCAAAAGGTGAGGCAAAAAGTTCCAGGCTCCTGCGCGGTTTCCAGGTAGGATTCAGTCTCCCACAAAATGTTTTTTACACGGCCGCCCGCCTTGAGCGAACTGCGAAGGCTCGAAAAAAGGTTTGAAAAAATTATTTATCAGACTAAATGTGCATTTAATGGTTTCCCATTGTTGTGCAGTGCTGTTGTTGTTTTATTTACTGTATAGCAGTCCAAAACTATACTGTAAATTAAGCTAGGGATGAAAAATAGGCTGAGGAAACAGACGTCCTTTTGCTGGCGGATGAAAACAGCCAGCTGAAAAGGTGAGAACAAGAGTGAGAAAGCTATTCTTGTACGAGTTTGAAGACGTATTGATACTTGATATTTCGTATAAGATACATCTAATGTCATTTTCTTATTTCTGCTCCTTTAATTTTTGTTCCACTGTGTTAAACGGTCTTTTGTGACGTTAAATGGTATTTTAAGAAATAACTGACAACTAGACTAGTTGTTGTTTTCGGTACGAATGCGGAATGCTTTTTAAACAAAACGACACATGAAACTGGTACTAACGACATATTCTATACTATTAAGTTTGTGTTGAATTTTTTGTATTCTCTTCGGAGTAACGAAACTCTAATATATGGTTTATATTATAACGAAAAGTTTGATTTAATTTCTTAACCGACAAACTTCGTGTACGTTTTGTGAAGACAATGACTTTTACTATAGCAACAAATAAACAATTACTGCATAATTAGTTCGGCAGCATAGCACAACCAATTAAAATTTAAAATGTACGTTTAGCAAAGCGTGATAAAATGGTTCAATAAATAATTTTTCAAACCTTTTTGAGCCTTCACGGTTCGGTCAAGACCGGTGACCGTGTAAAAAAACATTTTGTGGGAGACTGAAATCCACCTGCAAACCGCGCAAGGGCCTGGAACTTTTTGCCTCACTTTTTGCCCCACGAATGACTGGACGTTAGCGTTCCAGGTATCAGATTTTAACTTACATCGAGTTCACTGGTTTTACCTGGGCCGGACATGAGATTGGCCTCATTGCCATGGTAATGGGAGCCCGCAATGAACGTTAGTAGGTTTTAACGCGCCAAATTATAATAATGCGCGCCAGAACAGCTTCTCGATCGGTTCTCGGCTTCGATTAGTTTAAATTTTTGTATTGCTCATGGCAAATCATTGGACGGATGACGAGACAGAGTACCTAATCACGATGTGGAGTGATCAGAACATCCAGTAACAGCTGGATAACTTCAGCGTTAGAAATAATAAGGGTTATAACCCTAATAATACACGTGGATCCACCATTACGGTATACACTTGTGAAGCTAGTTCGTGTAAGCTAGCCATAACGAGGCTACATAGAGCCTAATTTCTCCTGGGCCTAAGCCAGTGTGAACGCGGCAGGTTTTACCCAGACCCGGTCTGACCCGGACCTAGGCCAGGCCTAGGTCGGTAGTGTGAACGCGGCTATAGAGCGTTTTCACTCACGTGATCGGTGGCCCCATTGGGGTGGTGAAACAATACGAAATATTTGAATAAGAAAGAGCTAATTCCCATACCGTGCACCAATATGGCCGCCATTTCATTGTTTTGGTACACCAATATGGCCATGAAAACGCTCTATAGACTCAATAACAACAATGCCCCTTTTGCTGACAACAACAATGATCTTTTGATTTTATTGAGTCTATGACGTCATAAGTTCTCCTCAACTCATTCTTCTCAAACACGGCCAATTTAATGGCGGCGCTCCAAAATACAAACTTCGTACGTTACAACTTTGTTTTGGGGAATTTCGAAATGAAATTTTGCACAATTACCTACTGCCATAATATCTTTAGGATTATGTAGAAACATTACCGACAATATTTTCATCAGAGAACCATTTTAAGTAAAGTTGTTGTGAATAAAATCTGTGTCTGGTACCTACAGGTACTGTATTTACCCTTGAGGGACTTGACTTATACTCATAGTATTGTTAAAATTATGATTTTCTGGTCCAAAAAATAGGGATCGACTTATACACGAAGTTGACTTAACACTGCAAAATACGGTGATTAAAGAGAGAACTCAGAGCCAGCCCAAGGCAGCAGCAATGGATTAATACTTACTCTGCCAAGTGAGCTTCTGATTTCTCCAACAAAATCTCTTGAACACACCTCCAAATGAAAGACTTTACCACAGTTATTCACACAGGCATTAAGAAGCTGAAGAGATAAAATAAAAATTTTAAATCAGAATTCCAAAAACAGCTCGTCGAGCAATACATTTATTTAAAAAATTCCACCCCAGTCAGGTGAAGAATCAGATATATGTGCTGGCAGTAGACAGGGGCGTTAGAGCGACGCTAAAAGGGGGGGCATGCTCCCCCGGGAAATTTTAAAATCTAGAGTCTCTGAAATGCCATTTCCTGCATTTTAGGACAAGGATTTACAGAATCCTAAGGTTCCAAAACGTCATAAAATACTCAAAAGACAACACTTTTCCGACATTGAATATCTGCATTCAAATTTCTTTATTATATCTTTATAGAGGGCCGGCCGAGGCTTCGAAATATTACTTTTGATGGCATTTTTTGTTACAAGCAGCAACCATGCTAAATCATATCGGATAGTGTATACTTTGAAGGTGAGGGGTGTTGGCAGTCGTGATTATTGATTTATATACTAAAATTTCGAGCTTTTTGAAAGCGCAATGTGATGGATGGGATATCTGTAAACGGCGATGCCTATTTACGTTTGTGTATTATTTGAATTACAAATTCAGAATGCTATCCAATCAGCGTGCCTGAAGTTCTGATTATTCTAATTCGCATAGCTCACAATTATAAACAAACAAGAAACATGGTGCAAATTCGCCTAAATATAACACTTAGAAGAACAACCACAACAATCTGAAAACTTTTGTTACAAGCAGGCAACTAGCATAGAAATGAGGCTTAGACATTGATCAAGATGACTAGGCCGGTTGTCTTCCGTGTATCACAAGATAGTACTGTTGAACCGGTGAGTTAAATGTCTAAGGATATTATGAGCAATACTATACTATAGTACAAAAGCTCAGCTTTATAACAGTAGGTAGAAGGCGGTATCGGCAAATTACCAAAATAAAACGAAGTAATTTA
The DNA here is from genome assembly GCA_035771165.1 of Paragorgia papillata. Taxonomy (NCBI): domain Eukaryota; kingdom Metazoa; phylum Cnidaria; class Anthozoa; order Scleralcyonacea; family Coralliidae; genus Paragorgia; species Paragorgia papillata. The sequence goes on from JAWNZC010000236.1 coordinate 856,771, forward strand.
CGAATATGAGACTTTCCTGTAGCTACCAGATCTAATAAATTTCTGATTCTTGGCAAGCTTACCATTTTGTGGCCTTTCTTCGAAGTATTATATTTAGGTGTATTCACGCCATATTCCTTGTTTGTTTATGATTGTGAGTTATGCGAATTAGGTTAAGCAAAACTAGAGGCACGCTGATTGGATAGCATTCTGAATTTAGCTAATTCAAATAAAACACAAACGTATAAAATAGGCAGCACTTTACAGATATCCCATCCATCACATTGTGCTTTCAAAAAGCTCTAAATTTTAGTATATAAATCAATAATTACGGCTGCCAACACCCCTCACCTTCAAAGTATACACTATCCGATACGATTTAGCATGGTTGCCTGCTTGTAACAAAAAATGCCATCAACGGTGTTTTTGAGACACTTTTATCGAGGTTGGCCGGCCGTCTATTATTCAAAGTCGTGGGTTTAGCTAGGGTTAGTGTATTGTGTTTGATCAGGTTTACAAGAGGTACATGTTTTGTGTTTATCTATTGGTACTCAACCCACATTTTGGTTCTATTTCGAAGATATTTATTTCAAAAACGAGCAGTGCGCTCCTGAAAAACATGGCGCCTAAAAGATGAAAAGACCCCAGAAATCTGTGGGGCCCAAAAAAAACTCGAGGCCCCGGCACTCGCCAAAGGTGCCCTCCCCTTGATTCGCCACTGGTCACAATCATACTATAAAACGAGCAGTGTGGTCCTGAAGAAACATGGGGCCTAAAAGATGAAAAGACCCCAGAAATCTGTGGGGCCCAAAAAAAACTCGAGGCCCCCGGCACTCGCCAAAGGTGCCCTCCCCCTGATTCGCCACTGGTCACAATCATACTATTAGGGCTGCGCAAAACGTCGCACAATAGATGAATTTAACGAATTATCGTGGCATCAAGTAAAATCAGTGTTTCTCTATGGCGCGCCGTTTCGGCCAAAAATGGTCGAGAAAAAAAAAACGCGTCGAGAATCGGCCAAAAATAGTCGAGAAATAAAAACGTGTCGCGATTTCCGCAAAAACAAGTCGAGAAATAAAAACGTGTTCAGATGTTCATTTTTCAATCATACTTTTTGAGCTGGTCGAGAATTAATTTCTGACTAACGCCATCGAACGTTCGTGGCCAGTCAGTTAGCCATATTCACAAACACAACCAAGAGTAACTATTTACACAATACTAAATAGGTACAATACTGATCACTACGTTCTCTCTTTATCTTTACATGATTATACTATAGCAACGTTTTTTTACCAAGCATATAGTCTCGCAAACGTTCAGTTTCTTCCTGATCAGATCTAGCCTACTCTAATAATTGACATATATTGTCACTCCATGTTTACAATGACATTGACCTATATCTAGATAATTAAATATTACTGTAGGAGTTCCAGCTGGTTCTACTTGGAAGAAGCTATAAATTACTGCCAAATGAAAACGTTTGACTGAATAGTTCTGCTTGTAAGTCTAAAAAGGTTTTAGTGACTTAAACTCGTAAGCCAACTATACTCAGTCATAGTCTACTAACTCTTTCAAGCACAAAACGTCTTTTTTTTCAAATTGCTAATATTAGAAAATGTCAACCCGTTTCGGATAAGGATAATTAATTGGCGACAGACATGTGTTAAGTACCCTGAAGTAAGCAAGAAATATGATTCAAAGTCAAGCCACAGTATTTTAGTGCATGCTTTCATTTCTTTGCAAGTCGTTTCAGTGCCAATTGTTGGCCACATAATGTCGCCATACAGTTGCTGTAGATTATAGACATATAAGAATCAACATAAGAGTAAATTACACTTCTCTTCGTGCTCAGATTGTTTATACAATCCCGTCCCCGGGCGTCCCCCACCCCCCCCCCCCCCACCCCACCCCGAGGGTTCGTCGTCGAAGAAGAATTAGGCTTCATTCGCCAAATCTCAACACGTTTTTATTTCTCGACTAGTTTTGCGGAAATCTTGACACGTTTTTATTTCTCGACCATTTTTGGCCGATTCTCGACGCGTTTTTTTCTCTCGACCATTTTTGGCCGAAACGGCGCGCCATATTTCTCTTCTGGCTGTGACAATTCGGCGCCATGTTTTCAAGAAATTGTTTTCAGGCTCCACGAATCCAAGTATTAAAAAACAATTAAATTCGACGTAAAGGGTATTGGCAATAAAAATTAAGTTTGTCTCATTTGAAAGAACTCGTCAACTGGTATAAGAAGAACTTTTACAATTTTTCCGTATCTGTTTTGGTTTTGGAAATATTTCGACCAAAGACAGCGTGCTGTCCGCCATCTTGTTGTAATATTGGGTCTAATTAATTAGGAAATTGGTGACGTCATAACCAGGGTAAACCTGATGAAAGTACTCCGTGGGTGACCAAATTTCCACGGAAGGCTTTTTTAATGTTGTGGGTGAATTTAAAATGGAAATAGCGCAACAAAATCGAGTTCAGTCTAGCTCATAATGTCATAAGGTTGGCAAGATAAATATTTCACTTTACCCTGGTTATGATGTCACATGCATAACGAAAATAATTCCAAGATGGCGGACAGCAGGCTGTCTTTGGTCAAAATATTTCCAAAACCAAAACAGATACGGAAAAATTGTAAAAGGTATATACGAGTTCTTTCAAATGAGACAAACTTAATTTTTATTGCCAATACCCTTTAACTCAAGGTCGCATTACCAATGAAGTTAATTTGAATTAAATTTGTCTATTGTGCGACGTTTAGCGCAGGCCTTAATCATCTTACAGTTAATGCCTGAAGAGACACTTGTGGAATACGATGGTTTATTCTCTTCATAATAGACCTCAGAGCATCTTTAGGACTAAAAAAAAACAAAAAAACAAAACTATTCACATGTAGCTCTAAATTAAAATCTGAAAATATATGTACTGTCAGTACTGTGGCTTGAAATCTCATTTCCTAAATAAGCATTTGCAACAGTATTCTTACTATTAATTCACAGCGTCAGGTATTAAATTACCTAGAGCTGCTCCCATTAATGGTTCATTTTCGTAAACGATTAATCGTTGTCAACAATCGATTAATATCGATTAATCGTATTGATTAAATAATTTAAATACGACATGTCCATCGTGGTTTGTCCATTCAAAGGAAGGGGGTGCTTTTATAAAGTTTTTACTAAATTTGTTGGGGATTGCCTCCCTTGTTGTCGCCCAACAATTCAGTCACTATTCACGTTTTAAATCACTGTTCAATCACGGTTATAGATTGCGCACTTTCTCGCGCTCTGGCAGTTTACACTTGACACCCCAATCAAAACAAGTCGCCTTTGTCATTTGATCACTACGACAATGCCCATCTTGTCGCAATTTTTTAATTCAGGTGTGGCGGTCTGAGATTGTCACCGTGCTGAGATTGTATATCGATTTGTGTTATCAAATGTTGACGTTCAAAACATTCAAACTTTTTGCCTTCAAATGGTTTATTGATGAAAACTCCTTATAGTACAAAATTCAAAAACTTTGTGAACTTTGCTAGTAGTTGTGAATTTGTCACAACATATTACAACAGGGGCTTTTCAAGAAATCTGAACAACGAATGCGATGAACGGCATATGAACTGAAACAAAACGACGAGTTACTACCGTTTGTCATCACGGGATGATCGCATATTCTTGCTGCATGTATACATGTATATCAACCAAATTATTGTTAATCTTCTAAACTCTGGATATATTTAATAATTCAATGGAATGATCGATACAAGACATCTCAGTTAGTTAACGTCCGAAACTTTCGTCATGCATCAGCATTCTAGTTCACGAGCGGGGATATAATGTTTTTTCATTAAAACTGTAATTATTCATCTCAAGTATTCAATTTTATTCAGGCAGTGTTCAGAAATCAGTCATTTCATGGCAAAAAGTTTGATTATTCTGGTCATAAAGCCGATTACAGATATTGATATACAATCTCAGCAGGGTGACAATCTCAGACCGCCACACCTGAAAGAAACTCATTCCGGCATCATGCTGTGCAGGGTTGTTATAGATTTATAGATGATCCAATTATTGTTAAGTATAATCGATTGCGGAAACAAAACGAAAAAATAATCGATTAATTGGGAGCAGCTCTAAAATTACCGCTTGATTAATAGTTTTGCGCGAGACAAAAATTATATTTGTGTGCAAAGGAAAGGAATCATATTCTTAAAACGGTAAAAGAGTAAGTCATTAGTGCGTTTTCTTACGGACAATTGGGTTCACATTTTGAAGTGTGTGATATTCACCATAATTTTAAACATGTGAACTTGAATTTGTCCACGAAGTTTTTCAAGCTTGCGTCATGGTGACACTGTGCCTTTAAATCACAAATGGTCCCAAACAAATGCACCCTTGATAACTACCAAAATTATTGGTTACACTTATTCTGAATATTGATATTTTATTTATTGGTCAATAATCAATCCCAATCAATAATCAAGTTTAAATTAAGAAAGGATTTAATACAACAATAATAATAATATTAAGACTCTGACTGCCCCAACCTGGAATTGAGCCATTACCTACAGTAATTAGGTCTCTAAACAGTGCAATATCCAGAGAAAATTTGGCCACACTGGTCAGTGGTGAATTTGTGACAATTTCAAGCATCAAAGGTGCAAGAACCCCTAACCTGGTACCCTGAACCACTAATCGCATTCTCACATCATCAGGGCTAAATCCCCTGATGACAATTGCAATAAAAAAACTGTGTGAAAATTTTAACCAACTCAGGAAAGCAGAAGTCTTTAGTGGTTAACCAGGCTACAAGAACCCCTAGCTGGGTCTGGAAGCATGCCCCCACAAAAATGTAGAATTTGGAGATGCAATTTCCTGCATTATTTTGAGTGGCCAAACAGGTGTACTTGTGTCTCAGGGGTGTTGTGGCTGGGGGATGGAGGGCTGGGGGGGGCCTAATGTTGGAAAGTGTTGGTTTTAAATGTAAACGTTGTGGTTTTATTGGAATTTTGGACATGGTATTTTGGATGTGGGGATATTACACGGTGGTGAGAAGATATGGATTTTATGTTCGAGTGGCAAGGAGAATATCTCACGAGTGAGATATTGCTCTTGCCACGAGAACAAAAAATCCATATCTTTGAGGATTAGAAGGAAATCGCGAAGTTTCCTTTTATTGCAGAGGAATGGCAAGCAATGATATGGTGTGTAAGCAGACGTTTATTTCACCAGTGTAGATACATTGAAGGCGATCGAGTCACCTTGCAGTTTGTTTACATGCCAGGTTACTGTCAAGGCTGGCAGAAGGTCAATTATAAGATTTGATGGCAGACGTTGCTTCTCACCAATGCTACTGTATCTAAACTCCCAGAACATTTGACCACTGAGCTATTAAGGAAGTCCAGATTGGAAAGTTTGTTGTGCGCAGGCACGCAAGAACTTAATACCCACACACTTGAAAATCTTAATTAGGAAGCTTGCCATGCAATTTTCATAAACAGTTGGTTCAATTGTTTATTTTATTTTACAGAATGTATTTAAACATTATTAAACATAAAACCATGCTTATAATCTTCACAATATATATTATGTGCACTTTATTTACAGTGTACCTTTAATAAGGACTGCTGACCAGCAGTACAGATAATGTCAAGAAAATTCTCTTCAAGTCAAATGTTAGTTCGATTCACCGTGCAAATGAAATTAGGCCACATAAAAACAATTACTTGTTTAGCGTCCCTGCCTGACCTGAGAAAAGAACCCCGAGTCCCGACCCCCAAATTTTAAAAAAAAACACGCTATAAATTTAATGCAAAACCTCTCAAAACAACGTTTTACCTGAGAATAAGTCCGAGGTCTGAACCTGTCCAGGGCATGAAGCAAAGCCTTAGCCAGGATTAGTAATCTACCTGTCCAAAAGTGCCCGCACTACTAGGGGGGTCTGGGGGCATGACCCCCCCTCCTGAAAATTTTTGAAATCAGGTCTTCTGAAAACGTGATTCTGAGCATTCTGGAAAACAAAAGTACTCTAAATTGGAGAGTAAACAGCAGCAAAATCTATCATTTTCTTTGTCTATATTAACAATTAGTCACCCACGTTATTTTGTACTGAAAACATGTGGATTTGTGTCAGCGGTTGTAGAATGCAATTATGCTAACATGTTGACATGTTGATAGGGTTATGGTTTACATCCACCCTCTGCAGATTAAAATAATCACCAAATTTAGTCCTAAAATACTAATTATTTCACGAAAACATAGGATCTTGTGGTCTTGTGGTCAAGGTACAGTATATGCAGTGACTGTTGAATGTCATGGTGAAACTAAAGCTTGTACAGTTGTATTTAAAGAACTAAAGACGAAATACTGGAGTTTTGTTATAAATTTTTACCCATCCACTTTAAAAAATGCCCATCCAAAAGATGGGTGGACGGGCTTCTGGCTATAAGCCCATGGCATGAAGTTCATCAGTGATTGCAAAGCGCAAATCGCCATTTTTAATACCCAGACCCTTACATGTTCCACGCCTGCGCATTAAGTTATTATAAACCTTGACTTGTTTTCTGTTTAATAAAACATGATTTTATGCTGTGTGGCCAAGGAAGGCTGTAGTACGTTTTTGAAACACCCTGTAGTATAGATGAGAGCAGTGCCCCTGTAGGGCAAAAAGAAGAAAAAAATATACAAAAAAAAAAAAAACCTCCCTCCTGACCTGGAAAAATTGAAATAGGTGGACGCTAAACAAGTAAATTTTTTTTATGTGGCCTTATTGGAGCACAACTTGCCCATGCAATTTGCAAACTTTCCAATCTGGATGGAAGTTGCTTGAGGGGCTAATTTGCTTTAGTTTGTGAAGGTGGGATGTCTTTATCTAGATACTTGAGAATGGGTCATGTTTACAGTCAAAATGGAAATACCTTCCCACCTCTGCTTCGGTAGTTTGTTGTGTATTACTGTACTTATGTAGCCACTACAGAAATGTGAGAAAAATCTAGCAATAAAAGTCACTTATTCTTGATTTATATTTGTTTGTTGTTATCGGTTTGAGATAAACATTCATTATATGATTAAATTCCATGAAAGCTAAATTATACTTTCTATTCTTTTTACAACAAAAAATGTTCCTGATGCTTCAGTAGCAACTACAGAAATACATTAATACACAACAAACTACAGAAGCAGAAGTGGGAAGGTATTTCCATTTTGACTGTAAATATGAAAATCTCTTAAGTACTGTTCTGACCATATCTCAATAGCTCAGTGGTCAAAGCACTGATGATTTCCAGTTGAAACAGTCAGATTTTTATATTATTATAATCATCCTTCATCAATTGTTCATTATAAATTGATCAAATCAATTATCAAAATAAATCAATTAATATTTAACAATTATTCACCGAAGGTGAGGTGAATATCGGTGAATAATAACCGAGACGAAGTCGAGGTTATTATTCACTGATATTCACTGATATTCACTGAACATTTTCGTACTTTTAGGAACAACATTTTCTTTAAAATTGTTAATTTCCTCGTCTGTCGCATTGACAACTTGGCTGGTGGCCATTTTGGATAAACGCTGTAGGTCATTATCGAGAATTAATCCAAAGTAACTCGACCAATCAGCGCATGCGATTTTCTATAATCACCCGTGTATTTATACTAATGATTATTATTGATTAATATCAATTTTATCGATTGTGACGTGATGCTAAGGCTTTGATGTTGGCATTGATTATAAGTTTACAACAGCAAATTTAAAACACAAATTTTCAGCACGTTTTAAATGGCATCTTTGTCTAAATAACTTGAAAATTCAATCTAAATAAGCTTATTGAAGATATGGAGTCGGACTGGTCAAAAACGTATTCACACACATCTGTCAATACTTCGACACAAATGACAAGCATTCTGTAATTTGTTTATGCTCTAAAAAACAGTATTACCCAGATGATGAACGAGGAATTTGATCACAAATGTTCATTATCTTCGACCAATCTTCGGTTGTATTAGAAGCCGCCGTAACTTTCTCTGTAAACATAAAGAATATTGCATAACGCCAGTTTAATTATGAAACAAAAAAAATTTAAAACATCCGTCGAGATAGTCGAGCAAATATCTTGAAAATAACACTCTTACCAACGTCATCGTCAAATGGCGAAGTAGAAGAGAACAACGGCATTTTCCTTGGTCAAAAGATGGCTTTTAAAAAGAAAACGTTTCAGATATTTCACGACGATTGCAATGGTAAATTTAGCATGAGTCACAACAAGATATTTCTAATCATTATGATTTATGACCATTCTTGTTTAGTAAAACACATACTGCGCATAAACGTTTTCAAAAACCGCTGAGCCAAGACGCACATACACAGCCAAAAATAGCACAGGTTGTTGCAACAATGATGGCTGAACAGTACTGTAACAGGGTGCAGCACAGCATTGTTCACGGCTGTTCCGAACAACACTGTTCACGCCTCATGTTGACAACTTGCAACAGGCTGTGCGTTTTTACGCGTGTAGACGTCATCAATAATTAATCATTTTTGTGTTTATTATATTGTGACGTTTTTTCGTGCGTTAATAATTAGTTCCGTCTTACACACGCTGTGATTGGTCAGTTACTATGTTTATATCAGGCTATGCCATTGAACTGGCCATGCAGCCTGTGCCAAAAGGGCTACAATGGCTCACATTTCTTACTGCAGTTAAAGGTTGTAATTTGCTAAGATTTTTAACAAAGTACAGTACTGATATTTCAAGCAGAGCCTATCATCAGAGTAAAATGTGCAATTCAGGATTTTTTATTTGAAGAATTCGAAAAATTACATGCTAGATATACTTTTAAATTCTCCCAACCTACTGTTGTGCTTGCATAAGGCTATTATTATCAAAACAGTTGACAGATGGCCATGTAAAAACATATGAAGAGAATAATACATGGATGTGGGGAAATGTGAAATTTATTTCACATGTTAATGACCAGGATAACTCACAAGTGAGCAAAGTGAATGAGTGAGATATCCTGTTCAACCACGTTCAACACACTAATTTCATATTTCCAAATTTAAACATCTGACTGGATAATTGTTCTGTTTATTATATAAAAAATAGTCCTCTTTCCCTCACAAAAATAGAGCAATAAACTCTAATGCATTTCATATTTATTATATTTTCATTATCAACACAATTGTGAGATTAGCATGAATAATCACACACATGAGATTATCAATTTTATTACTGGCAGAAACATTGTCAGATAAAACACTGCTGTCAGTTTATGTAATGTGGTATGAAATTAAATTAAAAACTTGAGATGTTGCTAAACTTTTAAAAAACATAACAAGTTGAAGCCCAAAGTTGAAAATTATTTGTCGTTGAGTTTCACAAAAGTGTGGAAAAATGTCCATGTACTCTTATTATATAAACATGGCTAAAGACCATTGCTAAAATTTTCTTTAAAATTCAGCCTTGTGGAAAATGGTTTGAAAAACATTTATATTGAAAATAAATAAAGAAAATGATTTTTATTTCAACTTTAATTCTTCATTAATTTTCATGAATAAAACATGAAGAAATATATATTATTGTTAGATTAATTTTGGTAATAATTATAAAATAATCACTCTAATCTATTTTCTCTTGGAGTAATGCAACTGCAGTTTCCAAGACCATAACTCTAGCACTAAGTTCGGAATTCTTGCAAGCCAATGTTTGGACATGAATAGCACTTTCTGTCACCTCTTTCTGTAACTGCTTAATCTGATCTTGTTGCATTTTAAAATACTTAAAAATCACTGCACTTTCTTGATTAGTAGACAGTTTATCCAGACACTGAATAAATCCCTCATCTTCAGAAACAAAATCACTCACTCCACTTTCCTGATTAAAATAAATATGTTTCGAATATAAAGAATTCCCTGTACCATTTCTCAACGATACCTCAACTCCACTTCTACGAAAGTGATTTCCAGGTTCAAACTCTTGATCAACCCTTGTTTTTGTTAAAGGAATAGGTGAAAACATTGAATCATGACCAGTATTAGGTTGTTCTAGCAAACTTGATTTTCCATCAATGTTTGGTGGAATGTTTTCCTTACATCCAAAGCGAGATGGACTATATATATCCATTGGACTGCATCTGTCTTGACTGGACACATGTGGTGATGGAGAAAGTTTCGATGAATTTTTCAAATTCTTGGGAACATAATAAGACATGGGAATTCTTCTTGGAATGGATTCAGCTGACACTGGCAGAGAACTTGTATCATCCATTACAGCTACAACATTAGCTAGGGGAACTTCACCCAGTACTACATAATCTTTTGGAAGCTTTTCAGAGCTAATGGTACATGGTTGGGGATAAGTCCTAGAAATGGTATCCATGGCAACCTTCTTAGAAATTATTGGCTTACCATTGTTGGAAGTTTTTGTCAAACCCAACTTTTTTAACCCAAACACTGTTTTCCTTCTCTTGGGTTTAAAGGTCTCGCTTTTTGTTCGGCATAACTGCAAAACTAGGGTTACAAGTTGAAGTTTTCTTTCGGTAAAACCGAGAGTGAAAAACTGTTCCTTGGTCAACGTCGCTTTGGCTTCAAATTCGTCGCGAAGAATGCGGTAAACGACCTGAACGAACTTCATGTCACTCTTACCAAGTAGTTCGTAGCCTTTGGAATAAAAATACTGCGCCAAGTCGAGGGAAAACTCGGTGAGAACGAAGTGAAGAAGCGGCAAAAAGGCCGAAGGCTTTCCAAAACTGAGTCCTTCAATGTCTAATTCGCCGCTGTAGTTGACAAGTTTCAACTCCGAATGAAGCTTCCGTAAGTTGTTCTTTAAGTCCCCTGTTGTCATTTTAATAATAAGTCTCGAATACACCAGAAATAAATTAAAATATACTCCAAAACGTCAGAAATACATATCAAAATATAGACTTGTTTCTTGGCAATCGCGCCCAAATTCAAGCGTAAGTCGCTAAAAGTCGTCAAGTACTCGTCCTCACTCGTAGCTTAACGTAGCCAATGACATTCTTGATGGCTTCTTGATGTCAGTATTCGGATTACGTCGTAAATGACCGGAGAGCTAAGAACGGCAAATATTAAATTCCATCTATCAAACTGACATGACGTAATTTTTTCTCTTTTAGTTTTACTTCTTTTGAAGTTACTGTACTAAGTTAGCTCGCTAGTAATTAGGGTTAGTGTTTTCTTGGGGTCAGGGTTAATTTTGTGTTTAGAATTAGGTTTTTGGTTCAGTGTTGTTAGAGCTGTGCCGACCGCAGCTGAGTTGTAAGAGCACGCGTATCAGTACTCGGATTTTGTCGTAAAAGGGGGGGTGGAACATGTGTTTTGTAATTTTTGAAACATTTTGCAACATTGCAGCATAATGATCTGAAGCACTTGACATTTTTGTGTTTCTCTGATATTAAAATATGCGCAAGCAATTTAGGCTGTCACTGAAGCGATAACTACAGTAATATTGAGTTCTGTGGGGCTGTAAAGACGAGGAAATTCACTAAAACATGAAAGAGACTGAACAGCAGACGAGACATAGGAACAACAATACAGACAGAAATAGTCATCAAGGCTTGGGGCACGAAACGTCGAAGAATTTAACCTCAGATTCACCTCTGGATTCCGCTAAAGAATTATGTTGTGAATGCGACAGATCCAATGGCCTTCACCATTTTAATTGCATGCCAAGTCATTTGCGGTTTAATCGATTTGTACGTACTGGTTATCGCGTAAATCTGAGCACTTGGGAATGTCTGAAGAGTCTTCTCTATTTTCATAACGAATCCTTCAATATTTATTCACATGGTAAGAAAAAGAAGTTAATATTATAAACTTCTATAAAGATGGGGTGTTGTGTAGGCGGTGTACACAAAGATGGGTGTACACAAAGACTGTACACCCATCTTTGTGTACACCCATCTTCTGACCGATTGACCCGATCGATTCTTTGGCACTTTCTGAGCGTAGCCTTTCTTTACAAGGTCGCTGACAAACGCAGAATACTTTTGGGACAATCCTGTATCTCGTTCCAGCCTTCTTTTCAATAACTTCAAGCGGTGTTCAGCTAGTGGTTTGTTGTTTGGCAGGCATGTAAAATTTGTTTAGAGGGCCAGCCCTCAGGCAAGATCTAGCCACTTGAGATTTCGCCTAGAATGACCAAAAGTTTTCCATGTAAACAACGCTCAAGAAGGCTGGCCTAATCTTCACAATGTTTTCAAACTTCACAAACAGACAGAGTGCATTCGGAGGCCCTCCTGCTCGAGAAATATGGTGGGAGGCAAATGTTGGTACTTGGTAGGCTGAGGCCTGAGGGCCGTCGAGAGCCAGAACAGGTCCCGGGTCATAATTTGCATGCAGGCCCCCTCCAATATTTTTAGTTTCAATAGTGTTATCTTGAAGTGAATAAACCAAACACAAACCATCGCATTCACATTATATTTGGTTATTTATTCACTTATAATGTACATTATGTACAGTACTATATGTGAAGTACTAAAATTCAAAAAGCAGATAATAATCAGAATCTCTGTAATTTCTAATACTACTTTCTTCAGGTATTGCAGTTAATACTTTGGTGGCTTGGTTCAGCAAAAAAACTTTGCTTGCCTTCTTAAGGGGGTCTTCCACACAAATTTCATTTTTGCTTAAAATAGCCTGAACCTAATTTTTTATGGTTTGATAGGACACACATAGGTAAAGGCATAACAACAGTAAAGTTTATGTGCTAACTGTTGCCATGGTAACCAAGATACACACCCCCAACTGTGATTTTAGTGGTCTCTTTTTAAAAAAGATATCTTGCTAATTAGTGGCTAGGGGTACAAATAAATGTTATTAGGGCAATCCAGACAGGCAAATCTAGATGCTGAACCTAAAAAATGCATCATTATCTTTGTTTTTTACACAATATTAATGTCAATATCATAATATGTGGACAATGTGACTGTTCAGGTTAAATTTATTAATGATCTGGTTACTTGATACATCAAGTGTTAGGCTCAGCATCTAGACAAAGTATGTGTTAATTAGCCTAGAAAATTCCAGATAGTTTCATCAAATAGTTTTCAAGATATCCTTTTTATCGTGATTCAAATAGAGCAAAATGTTAATGTTGAGAAAACGGGCATGAAAGTTTTGAAAGCTATAAATGGTGTACATGTGGGGCATCAAATCAATAAAAATCAAATATTATACATATCTAGTGTTAATATAAAGTAAGAATAACTGTCCAATGTTAACATGCACCAGATGCATATGTTTCTCCTTCTTTTAACTGTTCCTTATCTCCCTTTTTTTTTCGTTTTGCCCAAATAATTTTCCGCTGCTTTTTGTTCTTTTCTTCAGCCCTATAATTCGCCTTCTTTATTCGTAGCCGATCTGATGAAGTGCATTCTTTTAAACAAAACTGCCCAGGATTAATACCCATACTATTTAGCACTTGCACTGCAGCATTGGCACCAATGTTAAAATGGGCTACAGCATCATAAACACCAAGGTGGAGGACATCTGATCCCACAAATACCTGCTTGGGCAGGCGCTCCCAAATCATTGCATTGAATGACTCATTCTGGTTTTGTGTTTTGCCATCTAGGCATCTTGTCAACAGGCTGTCCTCACTAAGCCTAACAAATACTGGCTTCAGCTCAGCAATGATAGGCAAAGGCAGCCCAGGACCATGCTTGTATTCCTTCTTACCTGTCACCTTATCCCTCATGAACCCACACCAGCTATCTTCACCTTCAGGGCAGTGGTGGTGCAGCTTTCTTCCTTCTGAGGAGGCACAATGGAAGAGGGTTGCATGTATTGCTTTCTTCATTCCATCTAAGTCTCCAGAATTACTACGAATAGCTATTCCATAGTAATTCTGGAGTTTGTCAATCGTGGCATCTGTCAACCGTCCTTTTCCTCCCATACCTTTTTTTTCTTTTTTCAATTTCCGCAGAGCAGTCCCAAGTCTTTTCTGGACATGTCCAACACATTCTTTTTTTTGTACGCTCACATTCTCCTTCTTATACACATCCACAACAGCAGAGAAACTTTTGCTGTCTCCATCACCAAAAAATTCAGAGTAGCGTAGTTTGTTGCATTCTACCGAGCGATTGAAGATCCGCAAAGCACCTTCTGGCTCCATTGCTGGTGCAGAGCCCTGATAATTGGCCTTGCATTTTGGCTTGTGGTCTGCCTTTAAAGCAGCTGTTCCAGGTGTTTCTGCTCTTTTATCAAATTCTTTGCATTTCTTGCAGACTTTGCTGAGAGCTTCCACATCCAAAACTTTTCCACTGTCCATGGAAATGGTAGCAACACATCCATTTAAAGAAGAAAATCCTCTTCTTTGCCAAGTTCCGTCACACGAAACCCCACACTCTACAACTTCATCAGAAGGCTTTTTCTTTAAAACATGGATTTCTTGGGCAGCATCACTCATTGTTTTAACACATACACTTTTCGTAGCCTTCAAGATAGCCCTGTTGTGTGATGAGTACGGGGTAGGTCTTGGCGGTGGTGGCATGTTCATCAACCCACAGAATCTCTTAGCAGCTGCAGCTCCACATCCAACAGACCTCATGGAATATACCATCCTCCTGTTTACTTCAAAGAAACGGTTCAGCTGGGATGAAGTATAAAATTCTTTCTTCCAGCTACAGGATGAGCAAGCCAAATAAAGACAAGAGGCACATCCTTTTCGTTTGCCAATGTCTTCAAGAAGCTCAAGGTTGCACTGTTGACAATGCTTACATGGCAAAAGCTCGAAAATAGCAGATAATATCGTCATATCTACCAAACGAAATCCAGAAGCTTTTTCTTTTGAATCATTAGACGCAATAACAGGTGGAGATACAGTTGTAGCCATTGATATTTTGCGGGCTGAAGCAGAAGTACTTGCCTGGTGAGAATCATGAGTTGGAAGTTCGCCAACTTGACCTCCATCTTCTTCAGAAATTCTGGCCTTCTTCGGTGTTTCTGTAAACTGATTAGTAACAAATTTGCGCTTCTTCTTATATCCACATTTCTTTTTATTACCCATCGTTACCAATAACAAATTATTACAAACGAAAGCACCGAATCGAGCAAGTACAGTATACTAAAAAATGTCTTATATCAAACGTGTAGCGAACTCGTGGACTCGTGGAGTGAATGAAACGTGGAATACGTCATGTAAACTGCATATAAAGGCACAAACAATACAAAATATAACAGGGGAGGGGTAGGGAGCATGGGACCTGTAATATATTTTTTTTGGATTGGGTATTTCACAACCCAATGATCACTTTTCCCTCATAACAACGCGTTACTAACGCCGTTGCTAGGGAGTAATATCTCAATTCATTTCAGAAAACTACCCCCAAATCACATTTTCAGTTAAAAATATTAATAGCAAGATGCATCACAAGAAAGCTTATGAATTGGGTATTTTACCAATGTGGTTTTCGAAAATTAAAATTTTTTATGATTTTTTGCAAATTTTGTGTGGAAGACCCCCTTAACAACAATCAAAAACATAAAAATCAAATATTAAAAAGAAACAGATTACAGTTTGTACAATACTAGCTACCCATCACACGGAATATGACTTGAAATTTTAACCTTTGAGAAGCTTAACACTAATCCAGTGAGTTGTGTCCCACGAAAAGTTAGCTTATCACTGGGGTCCTACATTTTACTTTGACTTGTTTACTAATTACTCTGTCCAGAAAGCTGAAAGCAGCAGGGTCTGTATGTTTTAGCCTGTTAGACATGAAACCACTAACAAAATATTTTATGCAAATTTTATGCCCCCGCACACTGATTTTGCTAGGCTGGGACTGGGGCCTGTAACTCCATTAGTTTTGACAAAATATTATATTATTATTACTAATACAAGCCTGTAAGTCAGGACCAGAAAGTTCCCAGCAATGATTAACTTACCAAGGTTTTGCCGGGCCACAGCGGTACGTTTTTGATATTATTATAGTAATATGATATATCTTCATAGACTAAATTTTTTGCAGGCCCTAGGGTAATTACCCCCCCCCCCCCCCTCAATGGTACTGTTGGTAGGATTTTGTAAAATATGACATTAAAGGCTAGTTAGCAGCAATACGATCTTTGGTGGACACTTTGGCATAGCACAAGCTAATACGCAATTCTTCATTCAGTGTGAACTTGGCCAGGAAAGTGCCTGCCATCTTGAAAACAAAGTGCTTAATGGTCTGGGTACAAAATCAATTTGCCATGGCAGAAGTGGTGGGTTAGGCATGTGAAGGTGGATAGATTTTCTCACCAAAAATATTGGTGGGAATATGTGGCAGGGCAAAATTATGGAATGCAGATTGGCAAAACAGTTCACTGCCATTGAGTACAATTGGTCATTCTAGAAAATATCCATACTCCCCCATAAAGGAAATGGAAAATGGGTCTTCCCTTCCTTTTTGGAAGTGCTTCTATAAGTAAATATGTAGTTAATTTTCCCCCCTCCCCCTTCAGATGGCATAAATTTCCATTGTGGGGGACCAATGGATCTTTTCTGGGACAACCCATTGTCTCTTCCCTCTGACATCTACCATGTCAGTAAGGTGGGAGCTGGACAGCTGGGTCATCTGTCTTTGCAGGCTAGCCTCGTTGAAGAACCCTTACTGTAATAATCTATTTTTTCACCATCTCTGTTATTCAGTGATATATAACTGGAAGAAAAATCTGAAAGCCATAAAATCAAATAGTTTAAATATAATTATTTGACCACAAATGAACCATAGTCCTAACCCCCAACAAGTTTCTGCCTGGATTTAAATATTTTGTGAGTTTGGTCATGGAGACTACAGTCCTTTTCGTTTGACGCGTGCGATTGCACGCGCACGCGTTGGCACACGCGTGAACCCAACTGCGCGTGCTGTTTATCGCACGCGTGAAACGCCATGTTCAATTGTTCATTCACATTGCAATTGTGAAAATGTGTGAAAGTTTCAGTAATATGTCACATCTCACAACGTAACGGAAGGTGTCACAACGTAACGCAAGGTCTCACAGCGTAACGCAAGATCTCACAGCGTAACGTAAGATCTCACAACGAAGGTCTTTGCAATGCAATGTATATCGTCTTTAAGCGTACGTAAGTACGTTTTACATTTTACAACTTAACTAATGCGTTAAAGCGAAAGATAACGTTTTACAATGAATATCAAGCAACGCAGCTTTCTTTTTCGGATGTGTAGGAAATATAAAAGTTAGGTTCATATTTCTGTGCCATAATTGATCATTTTAAACGTACGTGCGATTCGCACGCGCAAAATTATTTACACGTGTGAATTATCGCACACGTGTAATTTTGCTCCCGAAAAGGACTGAGGCTATTGCAATTGTGGACTCACCCCCTGGCTACATCACTGCTGCTAATTTTTAAATATGTTACCCCTGGATTTAAACTTTGTGAGTGTAGTTTTGGATGCCATTGTAATGGTGAACTCACCTCCTTCACCCCTTAGCTACATCACTGTTGTCTATTTTACCAAAATATGACAACATGTAGTTGGTACAAAACATACACTAATTGTAGATGTAAAATTTGTTTTTATTTTCTTTTGATAGGTCTTGCTGCTCTGTTATTAATTTATTGTGGACCATACATTTATGGCAAAATGACTTCAAACCAAAGTTATTTCTATTTGTATTCAATCCACCACATTACATGCATCACTTGTCTTCTCTTCAGTGCAATATACCACCTAATGATGTGTCATGAAAATGGATGTGGAATTTACAACAAACTCCTGACACTTGACTGGTTAGGAATATGGACTGTAACAACATTTGGTCCAATAGCGTCCATCAAAGCAACTCTCTTCTGCTTCCCAGAGCTGTACAAGATGGTGATATCAGTTTACCTCTTATTGGCATACATCAGTTTGGTTCATGTTGTGCGTGGAAGAAGCACCAAGGAAAAGTTGCAAATTCTTACATATTTTGGCTTTATTAAGTTAGGGCTGTACGCTTTGAGAGGATACCTGGCTTGGAGTGGCTACATCACGGCAAAGTTTGAGGCTGTTTGGTTTTTCTTGGCCATGGAATTATGTGGCTTTTTCGGTGGTCTTATCAATGTGGCTCGTATTCCAGAACGATGGATCAGTGGTAAATTTGACTTTGTGTGTAACAGTCATAATATGATGCATGTTACTGTTTTGATATGTCCTATGTTACTACATTGTGGAACAGTGTTGGATATTGAGTGGATGAAGAATGCCACATGTCTAACATTACTGGAGTAGATTGGCGGTACCAAGATGAATATATCATGTACGAGTGTACGACTCATAAATTTCCAAGTTGATTTTGTTGAGCAATCAGCCTTATTCGTCATGAGAGGCCCAATTGTTTTGTCTCTGTGACAAAGGGCCGTTGCTCAAAACATTAGACTTCTACATTCCATGTTTTGGCAGTATATCCAACTTTTATACTACAGTATTATTCCAATTTTAAATTTGTGTTTCAACACTGCCTATGAAGCACACTACAGCTGGTTCTCTGATGAAAATATTGTTGGCAATGTTTTTGCATAATCCTAAAGATATTAATGGTAGGTAGTTGTTACGCTATTAGAAAATGGTTTTTATTTATTAAAACGAACTGCAAAAGTGTTTGTTGTTTATTTTAAACTGAACTGCTCGATCGCCAATTCGCCATGCTCCCAAGTCACGTGAGCTATGTTGCACAGGGACACAGAATAAGGATTAACCAGAAGTCAACCAGAAGTCCGGCTCGCGGAAAAAAGTGTCCCATTATTTTTATGCGCATGCGCCAATCGGCCATTTTGAAAGTAAGTGCCCCCGGAAAATTAGCCTTCTCGTCCTTGCGACCCTCGGGCTCCTGTAGTCAATTACTCTTGGCCGTCTTGTGACCTTTTAATTAACTTCATATTGTTATCTATATACATAAATAATATTTAGTTAAGTAAATAAGTAATTTACTTTAGAAAACGATTCTTTGGAGATAAAATTATTTGACCACGCCGGGTAAAAGTCCGTGGCAAAAAAGTCCTGTACTCACGAAGCTAAGTTTCACATTTCTCGATTATGCCGACACATTTGTTTATAGAAGAAGATGGCTAAAATTTTCGGAACTACGCATTGTTGAAATACATCGAGTACGTATGTTGTTAGAAATTTTATAAGCTTTCATTCGGTATATAGTTCAAATCATAGTGTTACCTGTAACTTTTTAAAATGTTCAAAATGTTCTCACCATTGACCATAAAAGTTTTAATATTTTTCCATATGTTGAAAAGGTATGATCACTAATTTGCACCAAAAACGTTTTCAACTTCAACTAGAAATATGCAAACTTTTCCACTCCTTTCATATTTGAATTAGCTTTTGTTTAAGAAATATGTGAGGTTCATACCAGAAGTCTTTCTGAGGTTATAGCAAACAGCAAAAGGCAAAACAAACTTAAGAAATTCACCATTTCAGACGGTCCAGACTCCAGACCAAAATAATGTTTTTTTATTTTTTAAAATACTATAGGCAAGTAAATTAAAAGTTCTAACATGAATACCATGGCACTTCACAGTATCCTATATGTTTAATATGTTGTTCAGGGCTGTGCGTTTAGTATTTAAAAACAATATCCAAAATTATATAACACTTGTGAGGAGTCCATTTCCCATCATATAATTCTTATTTTACGAACAATGGTGTCCCCATTTTGAACATTTCAAAAAGTTACAGGTAGCATAAAAATTTGAACTATACACCGAATGATAGCTTATAAAATTTCTAACAACATACGTACCTGATGTATTTCAACAATGGGTAGTTCCGAAATTTTTAGCCATCTTTTTCTATAAACAAATGTATCGGCATAAATCAAGAATTGTAAACTCCAGCTTTGCGAGTGCAGGACTTTTTTGCCACGGACTCTTACCCATAGTACCGCGTACTGAAGTTTTAATAACCTCGTGGTCAAATAATTTTATCTCCAAAGAATCGTTTTGTAAAGTAAATTACTTATTTACTTAACTAAATATTATTTATATATAGAGATCACAATATAAAATTAATTAAAAGGTCACAAGAAAAGCCAAGAATAATCGAATACAGGAGCCCGAGGGTCGCAAGGACGAGAGGGCTAATTTCCCGGGGGCACTTACGTTCAAAATGGCGCCGGGATCGCGAGGCCGACATTTCGCGAGGACGCTTACATCAAAGGTGCCGACACTGAGTTGGACTTCTGGTTAATCCTTATTCTGTGACAGGGAGCCCTAGCTGTCCATTCTAACTATCGTTACATCTCTTCTCCTTAGTTTATAAACCCTAATTAACATGAACTCAACTAAACATATACCAATGTATGTAGACATAAACAAGTACGATAATAAAAACATGTTCGATTTTGTTGTGAAAGTTTCACAAAGTGTGAGAAGGTTATATAGTTATCAAAACGTTTTGGTGCACGATGGTTCCGCATTGAGCGGCGTACTCGAGTCTCCATGTCAATTTGAGGAATCACCTGCATCTCTGTATCAATGGACTCTCCAACTGGTCCATCTGTAATATACCGGGGAGTTCGGTTTCAAGGGATGGTTTCTCAGCGGTGGTACGTATAAGTGTCTTCGGTTTCGACGATATGTTCTTCCATTGACCTCTACAAGGAAGGATCGAAAACCCAACTCTTCAATGACTCGACCAAGGGACCACTTGGAATCACCTGGACAACGCATCCTGATGCATGACATCACCTGCAGACGAGGTTGGCAGCTCCTGTGACTGTCGATCATAAAATCGCCTTTGTTTCTCTTTGCGTTTCTTCTGCACCCCTTCGATTAGGCGAGGCTTTAACTGTTTCCGTGCAACTGGAAGACATGTTCGTGTACGTCTACCATACAGCAGTTGGGCGGGAGATGCATCTATTCCTTCGGTGGGTGTATTTCGCCATTCTAGTAAGCTGAGAAGTGGACCGCGCTTGTCTTCACGTGCTTTTCTTAGTAATGACTTGCAGGTCTTCACCGCATTCCCCACTCTGCCATTGCTTTGTGGGTGATGAGGACTGGAGGTGACGTGATTGAAGTCCCATTCCTCGCTGAAATTCCTGAAACTCTCGCTGAACGGTGGTCCATTGTCACTCATTAGTGTGACAGGAATTCCGTGTCGAGCGAACCACGATTTGAGTACGGTAATGACACGAGATGCAACTGTGCTCGTCATGTCTTGAACCTCAAACAATCCAGAGTAATAATCCACAGCTATCAAGAACGTTTGTCTATCCAGTTCGAATAAGTCTACACCGACTTTCTCCAAGGGAATCTCCGGTGCGTGGTGAGGCATCAAAGGCTCTTTGCACTGCTCAGGTCGATATCTGTTGCAAATTCCGCATTTGGATATGTGATCTTTAATGACAGCTATAATTCCAGGCCAGTACATGGTATCACGTGCTCGTCGCAGAGCGCCTTCGATCCCGATGTGTGATTGATGCAAGCTCTTTATGGTATCACCAGACGGTGTCCTTTGTACACAAGGCCATCTTCAGACGTCAATTCATCACGGCTGTTCCAATATAAATCAATAACTTGTTGGCTTGGTTTGTCAAGTTTGCGTGCGTTCTTGCAGCTGTCCGGCCAACCATTGGTGATGAGACCGATTAAAATTTGCAGCTCTGCACCTTTGGCTGTTTCTTGGCGTATCTTCTTCAACTTTCGTGGGAGGACATTGAGATCTTCATCATGTTTCAACTGTTCAAGTTCAGCTGAGAATACTCGCTCTTTTACTGCTCGTACCACACTGGGTTCTCTTTGATGTGCACTGACATTCAAATATGTCCGGCTAAGCGTGTCAGCCAAGTACATCATGGTGCCTTTCTTGTATTCAACTATGATGTCATAGTTTTGTAGTCGTTAACGCATGCGTTGTAGCCTCTTTGGTGCGCTGTGGATCGGTTTTTTGAAAATCGTCTCCAATGGTTTGTGATCTGATTCCACCACTACTACGTCGCTCTTATATACCAAAGATGTATTGGTCAAACTTCTCACATGCATAAACTATGGCTAAGAGCTCTTTCTCTATTTGTGCGTAGTTATGCTCGGTGCTTGTTAGTGCACGAGAGCTGTAGGCAATTGGGTGGCCATCTTGCAAGAGAGCAGCACCAAGACCGGTATCGGTATATTGTGAGGCATCGCATTGTATAGTTGCTGGTTTCGTAACATCATAGTATATAGGCAAGCACTGGTGCAGTGCTAATCATTCTCTGGATTCGAGCCATGCATGGCTTCTTCATGTGCTGTTAACCAACACCATTCTGCATCTTTCTCTGTGAGCTTTCTCAAGACTTCGGTTTATCAGAGAGACATGGTAAAAACTTAGCTAAGTAATTCACCATACCCAGGAATCTACGCAAGGAAGGCACGTCTGTAGGATGTGGCATTCCGCTGATGGCTTCCACTTTGTTTGGATCAGGCTTACGTCCTTCTGGGGTTAAGACATGACCAATGAATGAAACCTCTGATTTCCTCAACTCATGGGCTTTTTGCTTATTCAGCTTCAGGTTCTTCTCTCGACAGCGGTTTAGGAAGGCACGGACATTGCGGTCATGGTCGGCATTCCACTCTTCTGGTGTACTTCCAAAACCCACGACAATAAAATCATCTGCAATCACCTCAACACCTTTCAATCCTTCTACATCTTCCTGCATCCTTCGCTGCCATACTTCGGGTGCGCTGTTTATGCCAAATGGCATACGTTTCCAACGATATGCTTTATGTCGGATCAAGTTCCACTTGCCAAAATCCATTGCTGGCGTCGAACACACTGAAAATCTAGGCACCATTCATTCTTGTAGCAATTTCTTCGATGGTTGGCATAGGAAAGTGTTCACGCTTTATTGCACCATTTAGATCTTTGGGGTCAAGACATATACGTATCTTGGCTTTTTCGTCTGCTCCAGACACCGGTTTGCGCACTGCAAGTATGCTGGACACCCAATCAGTAGGCTGATCTACTTTTGTAATAATGTCATCCTCCCCCATCTGGTCGAGTTTCTCCTGGACTTGGTCTATCAATGCGACAGGCAAACGGCGAGGTGGGTGTACCACGGGCTTCACAGATGGATCAGTCACAATGGTATATTGTCCTTCTATAGTTTGCCAAATCCCTCAAAGACATCATTAAATTCTTGCAACAAAGGGTCCAATCCTGCCTTCAGTACATTCATCCAGGGTGTTCTGTCAGAGTCGAGTATGTATCAGGTTCATGTCAACCATGGTTTGCTTGCAGAGTATTGGCTCATACCCCTCTCCTTTTACCACGTTCACAACAATCTTGTGTGTCTGACAAGCGCGACTTACAGACACTACGGCTCGACCCTCAATGGGCTGTTCATATCCATTGGCTAATATAAGCACTGAATGTTTTTTTCGTATCCAGGTTCTTGAGCTCCTTGTCACCAGTTACACTTTGGTAAACGTTCAATGGTAGTAGATTACACTCTACCCTAATGTCCCGATGAGAAACTGAACGGCCATGCTTGGTACACCACTTATCTCACTTTCTACAGTTAACTGAGTCACAGTTTCACGATCTTTACTTGCGCTTGCCTGTTCTTGTGGTGCCTAAATAATATCGCTCCTGTTCATGCACAGCAGCAATTTTATTCTTAGCCTGGCACTTAACTGCAAAATGATTTCTCACACCACATTTCTTGCATATTTGACCAAACGCTGGGCACTTACGCTTCTCCTGATCGCGACCACAGTATTTACAATCCTTGATTAGAGCTGAATGGCGGCCATCTTTGTGTTATTGCTCGTCTTCTCTTGAATCGTCTTTCGGTTGTTTTTGTCGAACAGCATGCACTCCAGCTTCCAAATCCATCGCTTTCATTTGAGTGGCTGTACTCTCAGCAGCTCGTACTATGTCTAGTGCTTTCTCAAGAGTAAGTTTATTGTCTCGAAGTAACCTTTCACGTACCTTTGCATCTCTAATACCAGTAACGAGACGGTCACGAAGTAACTGATCTGGTGTAAGCGATTCCAAATCACAGTTCGATGCAATTTGTCGCAGCTCCGTCATGTATTGGTCTACGGTTTCTGTAGCTTCTTGATCTCGGGTAAATAAACGGAAACGTTCATAGGTAACATTCTGTCTCGGAATACAATAATCTTCAAATTGCTTTAAGACTAAATCAATTTCCTTTACGTCGTCTTCTGAGGACCAAACAAACGTTCGAAACACTTTGTTGGCCTCCTTTCCTATTACCGATAGAAGAGTAGCTACCTGCCGTTCTTGCATGGTCTTCTTTATCGAGCTTCGTTGCTAGCGTATAATTCCTCCATGCCGACTTCCATACACGCCAATTCGAAGCCGTCGAGTCATCATTTATTAATTCAAGCACGTCCGGAGGCCAGGAGGTATCTGGAAATTAGCCATTCTGGCATTCTCGTCGAGTTTCTAAGTAAACTCCTCGTCGCTGTCTGCCGTATTAAGCACAAACTCCACAGATTAGTTCTTAGTAGTTTGTTTTACTCCTGACACCATGTTACGCTATTAGAAAATGGTTTTTATTTATTAAAACGAGCTGCAAAAGTGTTTGTTGTTTATCAGTTTAAACTGAACTGCTCGATCGCCATGCTCCCAAGTCACGTGAGCTATGTTGCACACGGAGCCCCAGCTGTCCATTCTAACTATCGTTACATTAGTAATCGTGCAAAGTTTCATTTCAAAATTCGTTGAAGAAAATGTGATATTTTACGTGTGAAGTTTGTATTTTGGAGTGCCACCATTAAAGTGGCCGAGCTTGAGAAGAATGATTCAAGGAGCTTATGACATCATAGACTCAATAACAACAATGACCCTTTTGTTGACAACAACAATGATCTTTTATTTTTGTTGAGTCTATGACATCACAAGTTCTCATCAACTCATTCTCAGTTCTCAAACACAGCCAATTTAATGGCAGCGCTCCAAAATACAAACTTCACGCGTAAAATACAACTTTGTTTTTAAAAAGGCTACAATGGCTCACATTTCTTACTGCAGTTTTACGTTGTAATTTGCTAAGATTTTTAACAACAAAGTACTGATAATTTCAAACAGAGCCTATCATCAGAGTAAAATGTGCAAGTCAGGATTTTTTATTTGAAGAATTCGAAAAATTACATGCATTTATTCAAAAGTAGATATACTTTTAAATTCTCCCAACTTACTTTTGTGCTTGCATAAGGCTATATCAAAACAGTTGACAGATGGCCACGTAAGATAGAGGTGTGCGAATCCGCTCCGAATCCGATCGGATTCGGACTAAACTTTTATCGTTCGGATCGGATCGGATCCGATTTTGTTCTTTTTTTCTCGGATCGGATCGAATCGGATTTTGCACTTTTTACCCGCATCAGATTCACTTTTGTCATTGTTTTTGTCACAAAATTAACAAATTCACTAGTTGTATCCACATTGCACAACATATGAACGTTACTATTGCATAAGATTATTATTGTATAGTGTTTTCTTAAATTTATTTGTTCAGTTGGTTTTCTTTTCGGAAAGTTTGCGCAACTATTACAACATATATCCGGTGTTTTCTCAGGCTGAAATTAAGAATTTATTTATATAAGAATATAAGAACCTATCCCAGGCTGATTTGGTAAAATGTAGGTTCTTGTTAGCGGGTTTTTACTGTATCCTGTTCAACACACTAATTGCATATTTCCAAACATCTGACTATGCATAATTGTTCTGTTTATTATATAAAAAATAGTCCTATTTCCCCCACAAAAATAGAGCAATAAACTCTAATGCATTTCATATTTATTATATTTTCATTATCAACACAATTGTGAGATTATCATGAATAATCACACACATGAGATTATCAATTTTATTACTGGCAGAAACATTGTCAGATAAAACACTGCTGTTTATGTAATGTGGTATAAAATTAAATTAAAAACTTGAGATGTTGCTAAACTTTTCAAAATCATAACAAGTTGAAGTCCAAAGTTGAAAATTATTTGTCATTGAACTACTTCATGATTGAAAGTGTGGAAAAATGTTCATGTACTCTTATTATATAAGTATTTTACCAATTGCTAAAATGTTCTTTAAAATTCAGCCTTGTGGAAAATGGTTTGAACTACATTTATATTGAAAATAAATAAAGAAAATGATTTTATTTCAACTTTAATTCTTCATTTCATGAATAAAACATTAAGAAATATAAATTGTTAGATTTATTTTGGTAATAATAATTACTTTAATCTATTTTCTCTTGGAGTAATGCAACTGCAGTTTCCAAGACCATAACTCTAGCAAGTTCAGAATTCTTGCGAGCCAATGTTTGGACGTGAATAGCACTTTCTGTTACCTCTTTTTGTAACTGCTTAATCTGATCTTGTTATATTTTAAAATACTTAAAAATCACTGCACTTTCTTGATTAGTAGACAGTTTATCCAGACACTGAATAAATCCCTCATCTTCAGAAACAAAATCACTCACTCCACTTTCCTGATTAAAATAAATATGTTTTGAATATAAAGAATTCCCTGTACCATTCCTCAACTCCACTTCTAGGAAAGTGATTTCCAGGTTCAAACTCTTGATCAACCCTTGTTTTTGTTAAAGGAATAAGTGAAAACATTGAATAATGACCAGTATTAGTTGTTCTAGCAAACTTGATTTTCTATCAATGTTTGGTGGAATATTTTCCTTACATCCAAAGCGAGATGGACTATTTATATCCATTGGACTGCATCTGTCTTGACTGGACACATGTGGTGATGGAGAAAGTTTTGATGAATTTTTCAAATTCTTGGGAACATAATACGACATGGGAATTCTTCTTGGAATGGCTTCAGCTGATACTGGCAGAGAACTTGTGTCATCCATTACAGCTACAACATTAGCTAGGGGAACTTCACCCAGTACTACATAATCTTTTGGAAGCTTTTCAGAGCTAATGGTAGATGGTTGGGGATAAGTCCTAGAAATGGTATCCATGGCAACCTTCTTAGAAATTATTGGCTCACCATTGTTGGAAGTTTTTGTCAAACCCAACTTTTTTAACCCAAACACTGTTTTCCTTCTCTTGGGTTTAAAGGTCTCGCTTTTTGTTCGGCATAACTGCAAAACTAGTGTTACAAGTTGAAGTTTTCTTTCGGTAAAACCGAGGGTGAAAAACTGTTCCTTGGTCAACGTCGCTTTGGTTTCAAATTCGTCGCGAAGAATGCGGTAAACGACCTGAACGAACTTCATGTCACTCTTACCAAGTAGTTCGTAGCCTTTGGAATAAAAATACTGCGCCAAGTCGAGGGAAAACTCGGTGAGAACGAAGTGAAAAAGCGGCAAAAAGGCCGAAGGCTTTCCAAAACTGAGTCCTTCAATGTCTAATTCGCCGCAGTAGTTGACAAGTTTCAACTCCGAATGAAGCTTCCGTAAGTTGTTCTTTAAGTTCCCTGTTGTCATTTTAATATTAATACCAGAAATAAATTAAAATATACTCCAAAAGGTCAGAAATACATATCAAAATATAGACTTGTTTCTTGGCAATCGCGCCCAAATTCAAGCGTAAGTCGCTAAAAGTCGTCAAGTACTCGTCCTCACTCGTAGCTTAACGTAGCCAATGACATTCTTGATGGCTTCACGATGTCAGTATTCGGATTACGTCGTAAACAACCGGAGAGCTAGAACGGCAAATTTTAAATTCCATCTATCAAACTGACATGACGTAATTTTTTTCTCTTTTAGTTTTACTTCTCTTGAAGTTACTAAGTCAGCAGGGTTAATTTTGTGTTTAGAATTAGGTTTTTGATTCAGTGTTGTTAGAGTTGTACCAGTACTCGGATTGACTGCGGGGCTGGAACATGTGTTTTGTAATTTTTGAAACATTTTGCAACATTGCAGCATAATGAAGCACTTGACATTTTTGTGTTTCTCTGATATTAAAATATGTGCAAGCAATTTAGGCTGTCACTGAAGCGATAACTACAGTAATATTGAGTTCTGTGGGGCTGTAAAGACGAGGAAATTCCCTAAAACATGAAAGAGACTGAACAGCAGACGAGACATAGGAATAACAATACAGACAGAAATAGTCATCAAGGCTTGGGGCACGAAACGTCGAAGAATTTAACCTCATATTCACCTCTGGATTCCGCTAAAGAATTATGTTGTGAATGCGACAGATCCAATGGCCTTCACCATTTTAATTGCTTGCCAAGTCATTTGCGGTTTAATCGATTTGTACGTACTGGTTATCGAGTAAATCTGAGTACTTGGGAATGTCTGAAGAGTCTTCTCTATTTTCATAACGAATCCTTCAATATTTATTCACATGGTAAGAAAAAGAAGTTAATATTATAAACTTCTATAAAGATGGGGTGTTGTGTAGGCGGTTCCAGTCTTTGAGTACACCCATCTTCTGACCGATTGACGCGATTCTTTGGCACTTTCTGAGCGTAGCCTTCAGTTTACAAGGTCGCTGACAAACGCAGAATACTTTTGGGACAATCCTGTATCTCGTTCCAGCCTTCTTTTCAATAACTTCAGGCGGTGTTCAGTTAGTGGTTTGTTGTTTGGCAGACATGTAAAATTTGTTTAGAGGGCCAGCCCTCAGGCAAGATCTAGCCACTTGAGATCTCGCCTAGAATGACCAAAAGTTTTCCATGTAAACAACGCTCAAGAAGGCTGGCCTAATCTTCACAATGTTTTCAAACTTCACAAACAGCCAGAGTGCATTTGGAGGCCCTCCTGCTGGAGAAATATGGTGGGAAGCTGCCTCTTATAAATCCCCATGCATGCATGCAGCATGCATGAAATGCATGCATGCAGATTGGCACTTCATGCATGCGCTGCATGCATGCACTGCATGCATGTGCATGCATGCACTACATGCATGGAGGATGCATGCAAATTGGCATATGCACAGGCATGCATGTAAAAATATAGTGCATGCATGCAGTGCATGCATGAAAATAGTTTTAATGTATGCAAATCCATGCATGCAATAGTACATGTATAAGAAGTACTGACTGATGATAATATATAATACTAAAATAATATGACAAAATAGGATAATTGCTAACACAGAAAGAACTGTCCATTTATTTAATAAATATAAATATTTTGCCTCTGCCCATAGATTAATAGCAGTATTATCACAATCAGTATTATAATGGATAATAAGTATTATCACATCAGTTAAAAACTATTCTTCCCTGACAAGGTGAAAAAATACTAATAGAATTTAACAGAACAGTCTTAAGATACATGGTCATGATGGATAGTGAAGCTCAATACATTAGATAGTGCATCATGTTCTATTTCAGATGATCAACTGCATTTATTGTCACCTCACTGAGCAAAACCACAGTCTGACAGTATTAGTCAACTGCTCTTTAGACAAAATTACTGTTAGACTAACTAATATTATATCGAATTTATTAGTATACATGTAAGTCATGATATGTCAAATACAAATGTTTTCTAATACAGTAATACTCACTATTATTATATGGCTTTGTAATATCCTGAGTTCTGATTGGTCAACGCACGGTCCGTAAAAGTGTGTATCCGGACCACGGTCCGTCTTTTTCCGTATCCGGCCGGACCGCTGTCCCGGATGTTGATTTTGCTTTTATCGAAAAACTTGAAATAGCCATATAATAAACGCTTTATTAACCTCGTTTACTCGGTCTTTTTTGTACGAATCTCGCCTGCGGCTCGGTCCGTACTGTCAAGACCTCGGTCTGATATTTTCCCGTACAGACCTCGTTCATGGTTAATCAGTTAATCTCTTAGTATTAGTCGAATAAGAAATATATTTTTCTGATTTTCTCAGATTAACTCAGGCTTTTCAGCAACAAAGACTTCTTCTTTAGGTACTATACCTAACATTACCAGTTGTTACAATTGTTTTTTGAGCATTAAAAAGCACAGAAAGAGTAGCAGCAGGTTTAGTAAATAAAACTTCAAAAATTCGCTATTTTAAAGGTTTGACTTACTTCAATTTCATATTCCAAAATCTTCTAAGTTGTCTAACTTTGTTGAATATATCTCCTCCAGACAAAATGTCTTATAAAATGATGTTTTTTTGTGAATATTTGCACAGCAATGTCGGCAATTCCCTCAGTCAAACTTTCAAAGATCAAATCTTTTGAAAAGACTGAAAAGTGGCGGGAATTCCTTGTTATTATAATGTAAATAATGCGCAACACGAGGCCTGGTAACTATTATCTAGCCATAATATAATCATTCATGCATGCATGCAAATTATTTATGCATGCATGCATGCAACGTATTTGTGCATGCATGCACCCTTACTTGCATGCATGCAAATGAGGGTACATGCATGCAATTTTAAATGCATGCATGCAAATGAGGTGCATGCATGCATGCATGCAAATATGGTTGCAGGCATGCAAATGAGAGTGCATGCATGCAACTTTAGTGCATGCATGTATTTGCTTACATGCAAATATGGCTGCGTGCATGCAAAAGTGCTTGCATGCATGCATATTTTGGAAGGGTTCATTCAGTGTGAACTTGGCCAGGAAAGTGCCTGCCATCTTAAAAACAAAGTGCTTAAAGGTCTGGGTACAAAATCAATTTGCCATGGCAGAAGTGGTGGGTTAGGCATGTGAAGGTGGATAGATTTTCTCACCAAAAATATTGATGGGAATAATTGTGGCAGGGCAAAATTATGGAATGCAGTATGGCAAAACAGTGCACTGTGATTGAGTGAGTACTGTACAGTACTATATAATTGGTCATTCTAGAAAATATCCATACTCCCCCTCCCCCACCTCCCCCCCCCCCGTTAATTTTATGCCCTCCCCCTTCAGATGGCATAAATTTCCATTGTGGGGGAAGCAATGGATCTTTTCTGGGACAACCCATTGTCTCTTCCCTCATCTACCATGTCAGTAAGGTGGGAGCTGGACAGCTGGGTCATCTGTCTTTGCAGGCTAGCCTCGTTGAAGAACCCTTAATAATTTCTATTTTTTCACCATCTCTGTTATTCAGTGATATATAACTGGAAGAAAAATCTGAAAGCCATAAAATCAAATAGTTTAAATATAATTATTTGACCACAAAAGAACCATAGTCCTAACCCCCAACAAGTTTCTGCCTGGATTTAAATATTTTGTGAGTATGGTCATGGCTACATCACTGCTGCTAATTTTTAAATATGTGACCCCTGGATTTAAACTTTGTGAGTGTAGTTTTGGATGCCATTGTAATGGTGAACTCACCTCCTTCACCCCTTAGCTACATCACTGTTGTCTATTTTAACAAAATATGACTACATGTAGTTGGTTCAAAACATACTGTAGATGTAAAATTTGTTTTGATTTTCTTTTGATAGGTCTTGCTGCTCTATTATTAATTTATTGTGGACCATACATTTATGGCAAAATGACTTCAAACCAAAGCTATTTCTATTTGTATTCAATCCACCACATCACATGCATCATTTGTCCTCTCTTCAGTGCAATATACCACCTAATGATGTGTCATGAAAATGGATGTGGAATTTACAACAAACTCCTGACACTTGACTGGTTAGGAATATGGACTGTAACAACATTTGGCCCAATAGCATCCATCAAAGCAACTCTCTTCTGCTTCCCAGAGCTGTACAAGATGGTGATATCGGTTTACCTCTTATTGGCATACATCAGTTTGGTTCATGTTGTGCGTGGAAAAAGCGCCAAGGAAAAGATCCAAATTCTTACATATTTTGGCTTTACTAAGTTAGGGCTGTACGCTTTGAGAGGATACCTGGCTTGGAGTGGCTACATCACAGCGAAGTTTGAGGCTGTTTGGTTTTTCTTGGCCATGGAATTATGTGGCTTTTTCGGTGGTCTTATCAATGTGGCTCTTATTCCAGAACGATGGATCAGTGGTAAATTTGACTTTGTGTGTAACAGTCATAATATCCTGCATGTTATTGTTTTGATATGTCCTATGTTACTACATTGTGGAACAGTGTTGGATATTGAGTGGATGAAGAATGCCACATGTCTAACATTACTGGAGTAGATTTGTGGTACCAAGATGAATATATCATGTACAACTTATAAATTTCCAAGTTGATTTTGTTGAGCAATCAGCCTTAGACTGTGTGCAGTTTGTTTCTGCCCATGGAGACTGTGCACAGGCTAAATCAGCCTTAATTGAAATATAGTGAGGATATAAGTGCGAAACATGGAACATAAAAGTCTAACGTTTCAAGCGAAGGCCCTTCGTCATGAGAGGCCCAATTGTTTTGTCTCTGTGACAAAGGGCCTTTGCTCAAAACATTAGACTTCCACATTCCATGTTTTGGCAGTATATCCAACTTTACTACAGTATTATTCCAATTTTAAATTTGTGTTTCAACACTGCCTGTGAAGCATACTACAGCTCAGGTTCTCTGATGAAAATATTATTGGCAATGTTTTTGCATAATCCTAAAGAAGATACAGGTAATGGTAGTTAGTAATCGTGCAAAGTTTCATTTCAAAATTCATTGAAGAAAATGTGATATTTTACATGTAAAGTTTGTATTTTGGAGTGTCACCATTAAAGTGGCCGAGCTAGAGAAGAATGAGTCAAGGAAGCTTATGACATCATAGACTCAATAACAACAATGACCCTTTTGTTGACAACAACAATGATCTTTTATTTTTGTTGAGTCTATGACATCACAAGTTCTCATCAACTCATTCTCAGTTCTCAAACACAGCCCATTTAATGGCAGCGCTCCAAAATACAAACTTCACACATAAAATACAACTTTAAATGTTTTTAAGAATTTTGAAATGAAACTTCGCACAATTACCAAGTACCATAATATCTTTATAGGATTATGCAGAAACATTACCAACAATATTTTCATCAGAGAATGACTTTAAATCAGCCTTACTTTGGTGCTTAACTCTGCCTTAAAAGGTACTGTAAACTGTAGTGTAAACTACAGTGTATCATCTATTCAGTATGTCAAGATTCATGGATACCATCAGAAGTTCAACAGTTCTGTATGAAACAATCTTGCTAATAGTACTGCAGGAGATTCTTTTCCAATAAATACTTCAACTAATTTGTTGCTGTCCACCATAATGGAAGTATATTCACATTTGTTGAATTTCAATGGTACTTGAATTTCACTTGTCATTGCTTGAAGAAAATAGAAAATAGGAATTATCTTATTGCCAAAACCCTTACACCAAAAAAAAATATGGGTTTTATATTGAAGATGTTTTATGTTGAAGGGGGTTAATTAATTCATCAGTAGTATAAAGATGAAGTTTACTTAGAGTTAGTTGTTCTGACTTTCAATAGAATTTCATATTATGTGAAGTTCGATATTTAAAATGCAAATTTTTTGCAACTTGCCAAGAAGTCGCTGTGTACCAATTGCAAGTCAACATTGCAGTGTTGCTGTCAGTATTGCAAGGTAGCGCGGGAAAGAACATCCGATTTGGCAGTAAAAGACTTGTTTACGTGGAGGCAAAGGTGGTGGTATGGGTGTGTGGCTGCCAATACTTCTATAGGTGGGACTATAACTACCCTAGATAACGAACTTACAAATATTGATATACAGTAAATACATTAGAACTGGCCTCATTTAGATCCCTGGTGCTCAGCTACTACATTACTGCTCTTGTGAATACCTATAGGCTATAACCCTGATGATCCTCATTCTTTCAAAACTATATGTCCAAATTGTAACAATTCTCGCAGTCTTACACGCAACATGCAGTACTTGCTGTTTTTAGTATTTACAGTCGAAGCTCTCCTTGCGACCACTCCCGTAAGCGACCAGCTCTAGTTGCGACCACCCTCACGAAACCCCGTTTAAATTCCCTATTAAACTCTGTTACTAAAAGCTCTCGTAAGCGACCACTCCCGTAAGCGACCGCGACCACCTTTCAGATTCACAAACTGAGCTTTTTCTTTGTTTTTAAGCTCTTGTAAGCGACCACCCTTGAAAGACCCTTTGCAATCAGTCAACACTGCGCTAAAAAGCAATTTGATAACTTTTAATACAGTAAATAAATGTGATTATAAAATGCATAACAATGATTGAGTATTGCTGTTTCTGGCTGGTTGCCAGAATAGAAACGCTGCAGTATTTTTCTGGTCCAATCTCTCGTAAGCGACCAACTTCAGCCATTTCAGTGGGCGTAAGCGACCAGTTCTAGTTGCGGCCACTTTTTACAGTTCCCGAGGGTGGTCGCTCACGAGAGCTTCAACTGTATTTCTATATTGTATGTTGTATATTGTGTAAGTTTTATTAGAATTTTTTTACTTTAACTTTTATATTTTTGGGCCCGGCGGCCATATATTTAAGCTGGTGTATGAGTGGTTGTCACTTTAGTTTATTTTCATTTGTAATGCTCTTATGTATTTTAGTTAATCTATGGCGAAGCTAATAAAATAAAGAATGGTCTAAAATTTACTGGGGAAAGTGTCAAAATACACGGTGTTATGTGAAATTCGATATTTACTAATGCAAATTTTTAGCAACTTGCCAAAGAGTCGCTGTGTACCGTTTGCAATGACAATGACAATGTGCTGTCAATTATATAGGTCGCGCGGTAAAGAGTTGATTGGGAAAATACTTCCTACTCACATAGCAGTAATATTTTATTACTTTTAAATACAAATTTGCGTTTACTTGAAAGAATGGGGAACCTTTGCGAAAATCGCTCGAGGAATCTAAAATCTAAATGAATCTTATGAGGAAGCGTAAAACCAAGACGAAAAGCATTTTATTTCTTAATACGTTTCGGTTCATACTTGAACCATCATCAGTAATATAATTACAATTGAGCATGCAAGCTTTTATATTAGATAAAGAGTAAATAATCACTTCCTCTTTATCTAATATAAAAGCTTGCATGCTCAATTGTAATTACTAATTACATTACTGATGATGGTTCAAGTGTGAACCGAAACGTATTATGAAATAAAATGCTTTTCGTCTTGGTTTTACGCTTCCTCGTTCTATTGCGTTTTCCGCCAAATCGGCATTCTATATCTAAATGAATCTTCACCAGACGTTTGAGATCTCAGAGCCTCTGGTACCCAGGGTAGAACTGATCATGACGCAGCATTAGGCTAATAGCTATTAATGAAATAAAAGTAGCGTGCTGCGTAGGCAGTGTAGAAACAACAATCGAAATATAGTAACTTAGGTTAGATATACTGCCGAAACAGAGAACGTAGGAATCTAACGTTTCGAGCGAAGGCCCTTCGTCTCTTCTTCCCCACGTTTCTCTCTGACGAAGGGCCGTCGCTCGAAACGTTAGATAATTTCCTACGTTCTCTGTTTCGGCAGTATATCTAACCTAAGTTACTATATTTTAATAGCTATTAAGTCGGACTATAATATAAACAAAATAAACGCGCAAACATTGTGTGTTGAAATAGCAAACTATGATACAACATCTATTATTTTCCTATATACCTTAGGTACATACCCTGTTAATTCACGAGCCATTGAATTAGCTTTCGTGTTCTTGCAGCGGATCTATTCTTTTCCACCGGAACTGCCTGCGCAGTAGACAGAAATTTTGAATTTGCATCTTCCATTTCTGGAATTTACTAATTTTCCAACCTGAGTTGCGTGCCGTCGCGGACTCTTCACGATCTTCTCTTTCAGACGCTGTTTGCGCATTGTGAAAGAAGTCGCCACGAGCAACTGTTGCTCCGATATAACTTCCACCGAGGACATTGGCCATATTTTGGTCTCCGAGCGGTTAGGGAATGAATCAGGCAATGGAAATGAATATTCTTGTTTCGAACCGAAAGTAAACAGCGTTGCTATCAGGAAAACTCGTGACGGACGAAAAACCATTAATCCACAAGAGGTACTGTTTATTTACTTACATACGCCACTGATCGCAACAGGAATAGAGCGCTTTGCGCAATCACAATTCACCTTTAGTTTTTGAAGAGTTTCAGTACGACGAAGCAATCTAATCACCAATAGTGCTTTGACTCTCTCCTCTGCAGAGGTTTACAAAGAAGCTTTTGATCGATGTACGAAAACGTCACACTTCCGGAAGTCAGAAATATCCTCACGCAATTTATCACCGTCACTTGAAGCTCACGAATTCGAAATCTGCGCTTTTGAAATTCAGACACACAGAAATATATTGGAGAGGCTAATTCATTAATAGAATGACTGTGTTTTGACCTTTCTGGGCCACCGTTTGGCCCCCTAGGGAATTCTCAGCCCTTCGCTAGAAATATTGGGTCAATTCCACTCCAATTCCACGCTTGTAGGGATAACGGGGGCACGCAAAGGATCGAGGTGTAGAAGGGGGTGTGGCTAACCAACCCCCTTTTACCACCTCGATCCTTCGCGTGCCCCCATTATCCCAACGAGACTCTTGGTCCTGTTTACTTTTAAGTTTTAATTTGCCACCCTTGCAGTAGCCTGCGTAGCAGGCGTTCTGTTCTGGGGGAAAGGGTTGAGAGGGGCAACGGAGAGGGGCGCGGTGGAGCGCGCGCTCAAGCCTCTTTCCGCTGCCCCTCTCAACCCTTTCCCCCAGAAGAGAACGCCTGCTACGCAGGCTACCCTTGCAGCACAAGCTAACTTGTTGTATAATAAAACTAGACTGTTTCGAAGCCATGCACCATTTTACATGCATTACTGATTTATTTTTAAATTCCATTATGGTATTTTGCCGCCTGTCTTTGATTCATTCTTTACTCCAGTTAACAATGTACATAACTATTACATGATGACATGCATCAAAATTGACTTATTCTCTTCGTGAAGTGAGAACAAATTATGGGACCCTTAACGTTAGATTTCAGGGACCCAGAATATGGAACTCTCTTAATGATAATGTTAAATGTCTCTCTACTTCTCATTTTAAAAAGAAATTTAAATTTGACTTAATTGAGAAATATTAGTTGTTAAAACTCTCATGACTAGTGCTTTCAGAAAATGTAATCAACCACAGGCGGCCCAAACGTACACCCTGTATTCCTTTGCGAGGGGGACATTGGGGGGTACCCACAACCGCAATACCGCGGAAAAAATCGTCAAAAACCACAATACCGCGAAAAAATCAACGGAATACCGAAACCGCATTTAGTAAACACCAGGTAATTATAGGCATTATTGGCCACGCCTTGCACAGAACTTAACCTTGTGTTTGAGCTGTTACTGATGATCAGTGGCGTAGCGAGAGAATTAGTGACGCCAGGGCCCCAAACCCCCAACCCGACCCCACCTCTAAACCTGACCCTAAACCTAACCACAACCCCCTGGAAACCCTAAACCTAACCACAACCCTCCGGGGCAATCATGCAAATGTTAAATATACTCTTTTTTCGTGTGGCAAATACTTCGGCTAATTTCGGGACAGAGGTAAGACCAAACCAAGGGATCGAACTAACAAAGTGGTGTCGGAGATACCCTCACAGTAAGAACGCAGGAAAGTGAGGCCTTAAAACCCTAAGTAATCAAATGACAACGCAAGTAGTCATCGCAAGTTGGCAGTCACAAATTTCTGTGGCGGTCGTTCGAACAACCAAATTAACAAAATAAAGGTTTCATGAGTGTTTTAAACAAGTTTTAACTTTGTCACGGTACATAATATTTTCGGGAAATTATTCAGAGCAGCTGGCTGAGATAGCGTGACTGCCAACTTGCGATGACTTGCGTTCTCGTTTGATTAGGGCTTAAAAAGAAAGTAATTATGTAGTAGAAAAACGCCAGAGGCTGAGCACAAAGGTCACATACCATGTGGTTACTTCCCCGTGGGCCAAATGCGCTAACCGACACGAATTTTGTCAAGTTGTTTGAGGAACAAATGGGAATACCCAAGAAATGTCGTGTTTTCGTTCCGATAAACGAAGATACTTTGCCCAAACTGCAAAGCAGCCACGACCTGCTACGATCGGTGTGACCGTATATGGCGCCATTGGCGGCGCCTTATACACGTAAGCGAAATCGCAAAGAATCAACAGCAAAGAAACTCCGCACACGACACTAGGAACAGACCCAGGCCGAGAATAGGCGCTGTGCATTATTCGCTGTGCATTACGCGTTGCCGTTTTGGCTTGAGCGGACTACAGCGTGCGACGCATAATAATCATAGCTTAGCCGTTAGAGCGGAACCAATTGTTAGTATTAAGATATCTTGTTGTTGAGTTAAAAGTTGCATAAAGAAGTGTCAATTGACAAACTCCAAGTGTTGTCACCACTCGGGGTTGTTCTAAGTTAATCACGTAAACAGTTTTCTGTTCTCCACAGAACTGTCGTCCGAAACGTACGAGTAGTTAGAACCTGTAGAGATATTTAAGGTTTTAAGGTCGATTACAACTCCGATTACCACTATATAGTATAGTGACATCTTACGAGGAGGCAAGGAAAAGAAAAACGCTTATGTCGCCACTGCACTCACGCGCTTAGCATCAGCTCGTGAGATAGTTGATCAAGTTACAGGCGGTAACTGTGTCAAGGGGATTAACCTTGGGACTAGTCTCCTGGCGCACTTATATGAGTTATGGACATGTCCTGGGGAAAAATTTGAAGGTCACGGACAGGAGTGCCTCTCCCCAGCCTGAAATTACCGCATACTCGGGCGTGATAAAAATGACAGCTTTTGCTTAGTGCAATGCCAGTATGAGTGCTCAGTTTTGCTTAGTGCAATGCCAGTATGAGAGCTTTTGCTGAGTGCAATGCCAGTATGAGTGCTTTTGCTTAGTGCAATGCCAGTATGAGTGCTTTTGCTTAGTGCAATATGCCAGTATGAGTGTATTTGCTTGATGCAATGCCAGCATGTGTGCTTTTGGTTGGTGCAATGCCTGTATGAGTGCTTTTGCTTAGTGCAATACCAGTATGAGTGTTTTTGCTTAATGCAATATGAGTGTTTTTGCTTAATGCAATGCAAGTATGAGTGTTTTTGCTTAATGCAATGCCAGTATGAGTGCTTTTGCTTAGTGCAATGCCAGTATGAGTGTTTTTGCTTAGTGCAATGCCAGCATGAGTGCTTTTGCTTAGTGCAATGCCAGCATGAGTGCTTTTGCTTAGTGCAATGCCAGTATGAGTGCTCGCTTTTGCTTTATAGTGCAATACCGGCATGAGTGCTTTTGTGCTTTGCTTAGTGCATGCCAGTATGAGTGCTTTTGCTTAGTGCAATGCCAGTATCAGAGCTTTTGCTGAGTGCAATGCCAGTATGAGTGCTTTGCTTAGTGCAATGCCACTATGAGTGCTTTTGCTTAGTGCAATGCCAGCATGAGTGCTTTTGCTTAGTGCAATGCCAGTATGAGTGCTCGCTTTTGCTTAGTGCAATACCGGCATGAGTGCTTTTGTGCTTTGCTTAGTGCAATGCCTGTATCAGAGCTTTTGCTTAGTGCAATGCCAGTATGAGTGCTTTTGCTTAGTGCAATGCCAGTATGAGTGCTTTTGCTTAGTGCAATGCCAGTATGAGTGCTTTTCTCAAGGGCAATGCTTACTATGCTCAACTCTAGCCTCGGTGCCAGTCCCAATATAAGTGCGGTTGCTCAAGTGCAAGCCTGGGTGCCAGTTTCCAGTCGAGTGCCTTGCTCAAACGCAACGCTTATGATGCTCGACTCTAGCCTGGGTGTCAGTCCCAGTGGGAGTGCTCTTTCCCTGGAAGCCAGTCCCAGTAGGAGTGCCTTTGCTCCAGTGCGATGCTTAACTCGTCGATAATACTAGTCACATTAAGTCGTCTAAAACCGACCAGTTCCATCAAGGTCACGCTTTTTGGATTGGTAGATCTCACTCGCACGTATGTGCGGTACGAGCGCTGATGAACTCTTCGTCCTCGCGGTGATAAGCCAGGCCCCTTATTTCTACAGGGAAACGGCGTCCCTCTGCCACGAGATGTTTTAATTACATGGCTAAGAAACACCATTACTCGATTAGGTTTAAAAGGACATTACTCAGGGCACAGTTTCCGCATAGGCGCCGCGACGACAGCTGCCGCAGTCGGTATCCCGTATCCCGGATCACCTGGAGGGCGTGGCAAACCGTCTGACACATTGATCTACCATCAAGGAATAATTTACACTGTTCACATAACCACTTCGGCACAAAATAAACAATGAACACCACGGAGCTTTATAGTCAGTTTCAGCTTGCTTTTGAAATTCGTTTGTCAAACATTCGTTGCAAGGTTGGGAACTTGGTACGGAAGTTCGTTGTGAAGTTCGTCGTGAAGTTCGAATTTAATAAGCTTTGAATTGAATTCCTTTGGTAAAATCACGGAGAAGAAGATTATTTGTTGTATAGAATATAATAATAGATACTTGGTTAAGCAGAAACAAATTGCCGACTTAAATTTGTATCTACCTCGTAACGTAGTTCGGAACATTGCAACGTAAGTTCGGAATGTTCATTTCAATTATGCGTATCGGATTTCAAAAGCAAGCTGAAACGGACTATAAGGTTGTAAATTATATTGGGTTTTATATATATAAAAAAAAAAAAAAACCCAAAAAAACTCTAGCTTGTGTGTTGCTAAAAATGGCGTACTACGACTGTACTGCCCA
This sequence comes from Paragorgia papillata, assembly GCA_035771165.1. NCBI lineage: Eukaryota > Metazoa > Cnidaria > Anthozoa > Scleralcyonacea > Coralliidae > Paragorgia > Paragorgia papillata. Next base: position 897,226 of record JAWNZC010000236.1, read on the forward strand.
CTGCTCTATACGAGTGTTGCTAAAATGGCGTACTACGGTGCTGCATGCCCACTGCTCAATACGAGTGTTGCTAAAATGGCGTACTACGGTGCTGCCCACTGCTCTATCGAGAGTTGCTAAATGGCGTACTACGGTGCTGCCCACTGCTCTATACCAGTGTTGCTATAGGAATGACGTACTACGGTGCTGCATGCCCACTGCTCAATACGAGTGTTGCTAAAATGGCGTACTACGGTGCTGCCCACTGCTCTATCGAGAGTTGCTAAATGGCGTACTACGGTGCTGCCCACTGCTCTATACCAGTGTTGCTATAGGAATGACGTGCTACGTTTCTCTTCTCTATAGGAGTATTGCTAGCCAATGCTACGTGAATATTGCGTCCATTTGGATGATTCCGACTGGTGTGGGTCCAGATATGGTACTTGGAAGGGTGATATCCTGGCTCTGTTGGTTCCAGTATATCACTTATGGTGGTCAGCTCAAGATCCTGCATGGATGGATCTTAACCTGGATCCAAGTACCGCTGCTAGTACTCGTCCCAGCCCCCCACCGAGCAACGGCTTGCACCAACCTTCCAAACGGGTAAGTAAAAAGGTGAACGAGGATGTTAAATGAAGTTATGCAATAACCAAGGTTAACAGCTAGGTAACCGCGCGTGGTGGAAGCTTGGGGTCAGCGGCAATGGAAGACTGGCACTAGTTGAGCGTCGTCATTGCCACGTACGGGCTAGCATAGCCTGGTACCCTGGCCCATTTTCAAAAGAAATGTGGGCCAGGTATAACCACTAATCTCATTCTCGCGTCATCAGGGCTAAATCCACTTATGACGATTGCAGTTTTACTCATAGCCACTAAAAACGCGCGAAATTTCAACCAGTAGGAAAGCAGAAGTCTTTAGTGGTTACCTGGCCCATATTCTTTGATTGGGCCAGGGTACCAGGCCAGGGCTAGCAGTCAGACGCAGTGTTGGAGTCAGAGGAAATTACATATTCCCACCGTCCCTCCCTTCAATCAAAGAGGTAAGTGTAATACTTCCACCGAGTGGGGGTGGTCAGCTCAAGATCCTGCATGGATGGATCTTAACCTGGATCCAAATACCGCTACTCGTCCCAGGCCCCCACCGGGCTACGGCTTGCACCAACCTTCCAAACGGGTAAGTAAAAAGGCGAACGAGGATGTTAATATATAGGCGAATTTCAGGGTATCGCGCGGCACGCGCGCATCATTTTGCAAAGGAATTGGCGGGCTCTTGGCGGGCTCCCCACAAAGTAAGCAATGGCAAACAGACTTGCTAGCGAGCCAACAACAGCAGAATAACAGTGTTAAACATCCAGAAACTCTAGTGGAGCTTGCCACATTCGCAACACCCTGAAACTCGCCTATAGGGCCCTATAGCCTGCGAGCTAGGGTTTCGCTCGCACTTTCGCAAAGTGTGTTTATTTTTAACCCACAAGCGCGACGATTCTTCGAGGCCTGGGTACTATAATAAGATTGATGTAAATGTTGCAAATTTAATATTCTTTTGAGCTGTTTTTGAGCTTTTCAAAACATGAATAATGTATATACAGTTTCGGTGGTCTCACACCGAATGAGTGTCGGCAATACAGACAAAATGCTTGAACGAATGGATCCGAGCTGATCACCGTATATAAATATAAAATACCATGAGCGAAGGGGATGGAGCGAGGAGAAGAAATGAAGTTGACTGGACGCGTTTTGGTTTGGCAGAAGATGTTCGAGGAGCGAGACATCAACCGGCCAAACACTCAAGTATTAATGAAAACAAGACTGACTCAACTGATGAACACGTACGGGAACTATTCGACGAAGATCAGGTAAGCTCTTGAAAGAAATGAAGACAATCTGTTATAAAGGTCTTGAGATTTTTCAGTTGGTGTTGATTTCCAACGAGAAAAGTTTGGCGATTGACAGTACGGACATTTTGCGCTTTCATTAATCGATCATTCGCGTTTTCAGCTGCTTGGAAACTGTCATTTTTGTATATAAAGGAATATTAATTTTACGGCTGATCGGGTCGAATAATCAGGGAATAATCACCATATCTAGTATATATATAAATTTTAAACATTCGGCTTTTATAATACATTAAAATAATTTTTAGGGGATTCTGGTTTGTATTTGTGGCTGTAAAGATTCATTCAAAAGTGGACGTGACGGGTATTCTATAATTGCTCCTCAGCTTTATTAAAGTGATGTACTACAGTATGCTGTATATAGAAATACTATCTGACTGCCGATATCATATAGTATTACGGTATAGAGTATTACTGGGGATATTTTGGTATAATCCCTTTTACATTTTAATAATAAACAAGATTTCAGTCTTTCACTCTTGTCTATATTTAAAAACTAACGACGTATATTATTAATGATTTAATGTCGGACATAGAAACCACAAATGAATCAGGGCAACAAAGACGTCACAAGTTTTATATAGTTGAAGGGAATTTTTAAAATATTATTTTATGCTTTGCTTCTTTTCTTTGTGTTCCTTTTGTTCTTTTGTTATACAGCTGTAAATAATTACAGCTCGAAAAACTCTTCTCAAATATTCATTTATTTATTTTGAAAACCAAATTTCTTTAAAAACACATTTTAGCCAAACCACAGGGGTCCTTCCCTAAACAACACATCTTAAAAAATGTATGGCTTCTTTCTATTATATACATAGCATTAGGGGGTCAAAATTTAATTATAAGCTTTCTCTAAGCACGTAATAAAATAATTTTGAATTTGCATTTTTTGGTAATTACTGAAAAAACCATGGAAACATGATTTAATTTGCACACTTAATCCTATGTTAGAGTTACACAATACATGTATATGTCTCTCAATTCAGTTTGATATATTGGTATCAGGGGCATTTTACTTTTAATTAGTATATATTTGGGATTTTGACCCATTTTTGCTTGAGCTGGTCAAAAATGGCCTATTTATGCTTATATTTTGTTTAATGAGCACCAGACAATTTTACTCAGACTCCAAAGGGTCAGAACCTTTCAGAGAGAAGGGAGTGTGTATTATTACCATGAACTTTAGTGTTTTTTTAAAGATTAAAATCAAAGTCAGTAAAATTGTTTAAGTATTTAAAAATAGCGATACAAACGTTGATGGCAACGGCAAACAGATAATGGTTTCCATTTCAATTGCTCAAGGGCTTGTGAGGCAGAGGAATACTTGGTAAGGTTCAATATAATTCATGCAGAGTTATATTGTAAGAACTGAAGAGACCTAATATCTGTTTTCTCTGTGCCATTATTTAATTACATGTAAGGTCATTGTACTTTTATTGCCAATTTTAATGCAAAAACAAAAAAAACAGCCCTGGGTCAGTACTGTGCAGTAGGCAGTGTTTTGAATGATCAAGGCAAAAAGGTAATGAACTGCCAAGATTTTTAGAAATGAAATACTCACATTTATTATGACATTTATTTCTATTAAACCATATTGTATTTGTACTTTAATTTCTATGTATAGATACCCAGGTTGACAATCTTGGCAAAATCTTATAAGATCTTGTAAGACCTTACAAGATCTTGGTAAGATTAGCAAGATCTTGCCATGATTATGGCAAGGCCTTGGTAAGATTTTAGAAGTTGAAAATCTTGGCAAGATCTTGGTCACATTTTACCAATATCTTGTAAGAATCTTATAAGAACTTAGCCCACACCTGAAACCGGGTCTGATCTTCTTGTGCTAATAAGAACTTGGCAGAACTTGCAAGATCTTGATAAAAACTTAGTAACCAAGGTCTTGCAAGTTTTTAAATAATTAAGAACTTGAATCTTGATAAGATCTTGGTAAGATCTTATCATGATTTTCAACCTGGGTATATACATGTATTTCTAGCACTTAAAAACTACAGGTGCTATAGTCAAAAGGGTATTAGGTTTAGGTTTATTTGGATTATAATCAAAAATATTTACAAAATAATACTAACTTGCAGGTAGCATATTAGCTAATCTTGGTGGGTAGTAAGGAAGAAAAAAATAATTTAAGTATATATATATATATACACACAGATATATATGAGCTTTTGAAGTTAAAATAGAAATTGATAGATAACATGTAGGTAAGAGCATATGAAGTATTCAAACAGTAAAACTATTAGCAATCTTAACTACTTAATAACCGAGAGTGAGGTCTTTATGGTAAAATATTAAGCCGAAGTCTTGCTGTATTGATCGAGTGATAGCAAGGTTAATACGCTCAAGACCGAGGTTTAATATTTTACCGTAAAGACCGAACGGTCGAGGTTATTAAAGTGCCTATGCAATGGTTGGAGATTTTACATATTTAGGATATTTGAAACCTTCTGAGAAGATTTGTAATATATCTTCCTTTCCTAAAATTTCATCTTCATGGACTTTTTTGCTGTTAAAGTTGACGGAAGTGACGTCAAAAGAGTAATTTGTCTATATAAAAAACACTTTACAGATTCCTCCTTTGACGTCACTTCCGTCAACTTTCACAGCTAAAAAGTCCATGAAGATGAAATTTTAGAAAAGGAAGATATATTACAAATCTTCTCAGAAAGTTGCAAATATCCTAAATATGTAAAATCCCCAACCATGGCATAGGCACTTTAAGTAGTTTATAATATGGCACTTTTTATTTCAAAATCAATCTTGTATTTCTTTGAGAACCCTCAGATATTTCAGGCAGCAACGAGTTAATCTGGACCGAATATATTCTAAAAATTTACCGAAAATTAGCCGTTAGTGTGTCAGCTCCCAACTTAGATTTTAGGTTGCTGGTATGCTGACTTAAAAGTACTACAGATCTACTGTAGGTTATTTTACATATTTAAGATATTTGGAACCTTCTAGGAAGATTTGTAATATATCTTCCTTTTCTAAAATTTCATCTTCGTTGGACTTTTTCGCTGTTAAAGTTGACGGAAGTGACGTCAAAACAGGAATCTGTAAAGTGGTTTTTATTTAGGAAAATTCCTGCCTGACGTCACTTCTGTGAACATTAACAGCGAAAAAGTCCGAAATTTTAGGAAAGGAAGATATATTACAAATCTTCTCAGAACGTTCCTAATATCCTAAATACTGTATGTAAAATCTCCAACCATGATATAGGCACTCTAAGGCTGCACCTAGCTTGTTTTATACTTTTATAACTAAATTAATACCAGCAGCAAAAGTAGCCATAGACGTGCCCAAATTTTTACGAAACAATCGAAAACAAACGATGGTCATACGATGCAGTATAAACATGCTGAAAAACATGTTGCCTAGCACGTGACTCAAATCTACTGATTTTATTCTCAAGTGCGACCTCTCGGTTTTCGACACAACTCATACAAGTTTTAATTTAATAATATTTAAAAGTTCATTAAAGCCAATAAAGGTGAAGTAATACGAGCAACAAATTGCTGCAACATTGTTGTGTTGCAAGTTGAATAGCGTTGCATGTATTGTACCACCCACCTCAAACATTGTCACGCAACAATTATTTTGTTGCAAGTTGAAACAGCATGTTGCAGCAAGTAGAACTGGAGTCTACTTTTTTCAACAAATTTTTTCAACTTTCAACAAAATCATTGTTGTGTGGCAATGTTTAAGGTGGGGGTTAGTATGTGCAACAACGCTTTTCAACTTGCAACGCAACAATGTTGCATTGCAAGTTGAAGAAAAATGTTTCCCGTATTACCTCACCTTAAGTGCCGTGCATGTTGCGTTTTAGAAGCTTTTAATTTTCAACTCACTAAGCACTCTTTGTAATTCATGACATTGGTCAACAGCATGAGAGGAAGGGGGAAATTGTGTGATTACGTACATGAATGAAATTTCTACAAGACCACGATGCTTCTCAGCATTGAGAATGAGAAATTTCATAATTTTGACAAAAATAAAGCTATTGTTTAGTGACTAACCGACAGTAAGGTAATTTATCCCGTTTAGACATAAACAAAGGTCTTTGAGTCTCACCTTCTTGATTATCAAAAATATTTATCTTTTGAATAAAATGGAAACTTTTTAAAAACCCCTTTGCCCAAATTTCTCTTGCTGCCCAAAAAAATCTGAGATGCCCAAAATTGGGGGGGGGGGGGGGGGGGGCTGCAGCCCCCTGGCCCGTACGCCTATGAAAGTAGCGTGCTGCGTAGGTAGTGTTGAAACCACAATCGAAATATAGTATAAAGGTTTGATATACTACCGATAAACAGAGAACGTAGGAGTCGAACGTTTCGAGCGAAGACCCTCGAAACGTTAAACTCCTACGTTCTTTGTTTCGGCAGTATATCAAATCTTTACTATAGTACTATACTATAATATTAGTCTGACAGTCCAAAAATTCTTTCTTCAAGGGTGATTTAGAAGAACAAAAACCTTGGTGGAAAGCAAACTTCTTTGTGACTGAACCTGTATTATTTGGAACATGGGATGGTCTGTAAAATAGTGTTTAATTGTACAGTAAATAAATTTCAGTTATTAGTATGGGTAATAGCATGGTTTCGAGTGCAATTTGGAAAAAAAACAAAACACGCACGAGTGAGTTTTTCAAAAACTATCAAAATTGCACAAGTCTGAAGGACGAGTACTATTTGAGGTCTTTAAAAAACTCACAAGTTCGTGATTTTTCAAAATTGCACGATAAATCATGCTATCACTTATTAATAATATACATGAAAATGTTAGACAAATGTTCTTCCAGCTACGAAGTTTATATGATACCACTCATTTGCTCCACTTTTCGTCGTTTCGAAGCTTCAATGGTTTAAAACTGCTTCGCTTCGTTCACTATTAAAACGTCAAACGTTTTGCTCATAGCATCTAACCCCTTCTAGTCTAATTCTTGCAGGAACTTTAATGACAATATTAAAGCAGAATTCCTTATGTGTTGGTCGCCATATTGGATTTTTTCATGACGGAAAAACCATCCTTCAAAATCCGCATAGACATTTCATTGGCTTTCCGGTAGTTTCCAGTTGTTTATTAGCCAATCAGAATGCTTTTAAATATCCATTGAAATTTCCACTGTATTACATCTTTTCTGCGCTCAATCTCGTTCCCAGAGCCCACGTTCCCCACCCGGGAAACGAGAGACTCTGGGATAATCCGTTTCAAATCACAGGATTCTTGTTATTCTGGTTGAGGTACCCATGCGTAAATATCCGAGCGGAATCTGGATAGTATGTTCTCCTTGTTTGACTTTTCCCCAAACAAGTCAATGGGGTTGCTGGCGAAGCTCGAATTACAGCATCTACACACATACGGCGAAGATATCGATCGCGGCAACGTCTTCACTGGAGTCTTGTCGTCCGACATCTTTGCTAATTTGCGGGGTTTATCAATTCTACTTCCGGTCACTTCAGACTAACGCATGCTCACTATTCAGCCAATAACGTAACGATTTGAAACGGATTATCCCAGAGTCTCTCGTTTCCCGGGTGGGGAACGTGGGCTCTGGGAACGAGATTGTTCTGCACTGTATTAGATTAAAATTGCAATCCTCTCGACCAATCGGGATGCAGTAATTTTGTCATGTGTAATATAAAGAATGTAATACCCGCGGGTAAGTGGTAAATTCAATCATGTTTGTTGTTTTCTTTGTCTGCAGGTGTGTTTACATCATGTATGTTAAATATTTTTGGAGTTGTTATATTTCTGCGTACTGGCTGGACTGTTGTAAGTTTTTTTAAAGTTTTTGCCATTACTTGGGCTACTGTGGCATAGTCAATCGATAGCATGGTCTGGAAACTCGGCAAACTTCAAAGCGCCAGTAATGAGCTGGGATTTTATGTTGAACCGTACCTTACACCGTGCACATCCTTTGTTTTAGGTTTATTAATATTTAAATAGCACGGTTGAGTGATTGAACTGAAACGTTGCTATTGGACAATTCGTTCATTATACTAAAATACAATGGGTTCAGTGACCGTGCACTGTGCACAAAAATGCATATATAAAGGCGAACAAAAAGATAGACCAAAGACTTTAGCTGAGTTTCCAGACCATATCTCGATTGACTATGCCTGTGGTAGGCCGAAGGTTTCAGCTCTATTTCCTTTTTTTGGGTGTCACGATTAGCTCGCCGCTTTCCCTAGCGCACCTGCATGGTATGATGGTACGAGGCTCAGAGGCTGGCACCAAACTTAAATTCATTAATTGGTGCGGTCCTAGCACGCTGATAGAACGCTGTCCGATTTATGCAAGAGTCATTTTCAACGAATCCAATTTATTATAGCGCCAAAATTGAATTATGCATTATTATAAACTGTATTCAATTATCGCTTATTTAGGTACGGTGTTGGCTCGATCATGTATTTAATTACCAGCGTGCTTCACCATGCTAAAAGAGCGTTCCGCACACCTGCGACCAGCGAGCCACACGGTTATAGGCTCTTCAGTTTCCAGTCATCGCAAAAACCAGCTCGCAGCTCGCTGTTGAGTGTTTGCATCTAATTAGAAACAACTCACAGTGCTTGTTTTCTCGTTGTAAGTTCTTTTTAATGAGATACTAGTACTTGCAACAAACTGCGAACTAGTTTCTGACGAGAAAACAAGCACTGCGAGTTGTTTTTAGGTATAGGATAAATACCGAGAACGGAGGCTTAAAGCCGACGTTCGAGATTTTATGGGATTTTATGAAATAATAAGACTCCAAAGCAACCTTTGAATAATAGTTTATTAAACAACTTGATAAGTACGTAAAGGTTCATTGAACACATACACAGACTTCTACAAGCTTGTTTGAATAATTAGTATGAATAATTAGTACCAGATCTATCATTACAGCATTGGGCATGCGTATTGATGCAGTATCAATCCCACGTTTTATGCTCAACGTTCAGTGTAATAAATTGCTGACTCAACCAACAGATTTTGATGATTTTCATTGGTTTGCCTTCCTCCCGTAAACTACGTGGAGCGAAAAGCAAACCCTTGCTCTCCTTCCCGTATGTGGCCGCTACCGGCGTTACCATGCATACGAGATAGTTGTAGCAGGCACCCTATGAATTGGGCAATTATAAATTCATAGGGATTATATATATAAGCCCGGGGCTTATATATATAATCCCTATGAATTTATAATGAGGGATTTATGGGATATAAATTCCGAAAAAAACAAAGAAAACCGACTTGATCGTGTTTTGGGTGTCACGTGACCAAACTTCGAAATTCGGGTAGCCCGCTTAATTAAATGTAAACACTCGCAGCGAGCTGGTCTTTGCGATGACTGGAAAAGAGCCTCAAAAGCTGACCTAATTCAAAGAGCGAACCAAATGGATTTATACAGCGTGCTATGATCGGACCAATTAGGCAAATAATTATCGAAATAATTATAGTAAAGTTTGACATACTGCCGAAACAGAGAACGTAGGAGTCTAACGTTTCGAGCGAAGGCCCTTCGTCAGAGAGAAAGGTAAAGAGTGTAAACAGACAACGAGCTTATATATATATAAGAAAGATAATCATGTGTGACCAAAAATAAGCCAATCAGAGCAAAATAACAACAACAAATCAATAATGAGATGCGAAAGATATTTGCTATTCTCACCTGATCGTCGATGAGCAAAAAAGGAGGGGGTGTAAAAAGGATTAACGAGAGTAGAAAATAGATAAATTAATTAAGTGAAAACACTAGCTGTCTATGTCCACCCTTGCTAAACAAAAACAGCGTCTTCGGAGGTGTTAAATAAAAGGAAAAAAAAGAACGAGATCAATTTGCGATGAATATTGCAAGATTTCCGTCAAAACCAGACACAGTGTTAAAGAGCGGTGCCCTGTTTGGCGTCAAAAATGTCGCTTGCTATTGATTCCGCACAAAAGAACGAATTAACAGACGAACGAACGAACGACTCACAACCAGAATAAACCCAAATTTATCACAATATCATGATCAAGCATATTTAAACCAGTGTAAAAATTGTATCTACTTGCTGAATGCTTTGCTTCTCGGACGTGTCGTCAAAAAGCCGCTAAAATTATCCCTGGCGTCAAAAACGTCGCTTGCATTCTCGTTCCCAGAGCCCACGTTTCTGTGTCCGTGGTGTACGAATCCGCGGGCTGGCGTTCCGTGCGGGCTAGCGTACGGATTCCACGAAATGTGACACCCATAATATAAAGCTACCTCCGCAATACACCTTTTCGATAATTACGTCACGCTTCATGAAAACGAGGCTCCCAGGCCAAGCTTCACAATTTTGATTATCATAGTTAACACCCTATTTGTTTATGGAAGAAGATGGCTAATAACGCCCAAACTATATATGGGAGAAATACATCGTGTACGTATGTTGTTAGGCATTTCATAAGCTTTCATTTGGTGTATATTTTAAGTTTCTATGTTGTGTGGAACTTTTTAAAATGTACAAAATGTTCGCACCATATATTGCTCGTCAAGTAATAATAATGGACTTCTCACAACTGTTGTAGAATTTCGGATATTGTTTTTAAAATACATAACGCACAAATTTGAAACACATATCAAACAGAAGATACTGTAAAATGCTATTTGCGGTAGAACTTTCGAGTTTCTAGCTTAAGAGAAAGTATTTTAAAAATGGGAAAACTATTATTATCTTGGTCTGATGGATATTTGTTAAGTTTGTTTTGTTCACAACTCAGACAAACATAAAAAGAAGCCGAAATCAAAAGTTAGCCAAAATAGCCACAAATTGGGAAAACATCGTGGTTAAACTGGCAGCTGTATTTTCTAAACGAGTTCGGTGACCCCAACTTTTTTTTGTAATTTTACTATGAACATATTATAAATTTTAATACTGGAGAGCTTGCTGACTTTTCATTTCTGGATGAATTACTGAGGAATTACCTTAACATCCAAATTGCAATAAATTGCTGAGTACCTAACTCTTTGACTCCCAGACTAGCCCAAACCAGCCCCTTTGTTGTTACTCGGGCTACCTGTGGTAGGCCGAGTCTAGGTTTCGGCTCCATTTGTTTTTATTTTTGAGTGTCACGATTTTGCATTTTTGCACTTTTTTACTTCTGCTACGGAGTGAGGCCGTGAGGCATGTTGTATAAAGTTATTTTCTCCTTTGGCTTTTGGAGTTGGACAAAAAGTTCAACAGCTTTGCCTTTTGATCAAGGTGTTCTTGCACGTTGTTTGTTGGATTTCGAAACTGACTGACTGACTTTGTAGTTTATTTAACAGTGATGTGGCTGACAACTCTCTTGATCGTAAATATGTTCACCAGTGTGAAGTAGTGGTGTGCGTCGGATCGGATTGACCCCTTGTAATCCAAGGGTTTGCCAAAACTGTCAATCCGAATCCGATCCAATCCGAAGCCAAAAAATCGTAGTCCGATCCGATCCGATCCGAAAACAGCTGCTCAAATCCGATCCGATCCGAGAAAATTAAAACACCGGATATATGTTGCAATAGTTGCGCAAACTTTCCGAAAAGAAAACCAATGAACAAATAAATTTAAGAAAACTACTATACAATAATAATCTTATATAATAATAATTTTGTGACAAAAACAATGACAAAAGTGAATCTGATGCGGGTAAAAAAGTGCAAAATCCGATTCGATCCGATCTGGGAGAAAAAGAACAAAATCCGATCCGATCCGATCCGAGAAAAAAAGAACAAAATCCGATCCGATCCGAACGATAAAAGTTTAGTCCGAATCCGATCCGATCGGATTCGGATTCGGATCGGATTCGCACACCTCTAGTGTGAAGTATGCACCACATTCACCCTTCGATTCAGGCTCCAAACAGGCAAGTGCGCGAGCCTGAATGGAAGGGTGCATGAATGTGGTGCGTAGTTCTCACAGGTGAACATGACTTGCCAGTACGTATTATTATTATATGGCTGGATTTGATTTCCGGTCCGTACGCAAAACGACGCACGCTGATTGGTTCCCGAGAGGTCGGGATTTTACGATATTGACCTCCGGTCTGTGTCCGGGTCAATACGCTTTTTTCTCGGCCCTGTAAGTTTTGGCGAGAACATTTCTCTGTTGATTTGAATACAAGTAAAAGAGAACTGGTTATCTTTATTCAAATATTCTGAACAATAAAATGTGTTCGAACATTACTGCTGGTTTTCTTTAAAGCTGTTTATCTAAAAACATGACAAATAAAAGCCGAACTGATGTAAACAAGAAGGCCAAGAGCGACATGAAAAAGTTAACAGGTAAGGTAAACAGCGTACTCCCAAGACGAAAACAACGCTCGAAGCTTAAAAATAAAGTGAACCAATAGCCATATAATAAATTCCTTATTAACCTCGTTTGCTCGGTCTGTACGGGAAAGTATTTCCCCTCGGTTTTATCGCACAAACCTCGCTCCTTCGTCGCTCGGTCTGTACGAAAACCTCAGGCAAATACTTTCCCGTACAGACCTCGCACTCGGTTAATAAGTCCTTAGTATATACGTAGCCCGAGTGAACGTCTGACCCAAGGCGTCTTGTTTTACTCTGTCTACAGTAACACTAGACGATTTTACGCGTCAAGTTAGAACCTCTTGTAGTTTGTATCTGCCCTTCTGACTGGCCACACGTATCTACTAGTGATATGTATACTGATGATCCTTTATTGTGTTTTCAGGGTAATGCAGGAATTGGCTTGGCTTTATTTTTAATCCTCCTTACACTATTGATCTCATTGGTTCCTGTACTCTCTGCCATTGGGATTATTGATCATATTGATCACATTGAGAGTGGAGGCATATACTTTGTTCTGACTCATATTCTTGGAGCAAGAATTGGGGCTACTGTGGGAATCTTATACTGTTTTGGTCAAGTAAGTCATGCAGAAAGTTAAGAATAGTATACGTGTTAAGTATGTACATTGTTTGCAGTGTACTGTAGCTGGTTGCATGTTTGCTTGCTACAGTACCTTCCTAGCTTGTTTTGTTGCTTTGTTTGTTTGTTTGTTTGTTTGTTTGTTTGTACCGTTTCGCAAAGTACCATTAGCAAAGTACGATTTCATAAAGTATCATTTCGCAAAGTACCATTACACAAAGTACCATTTCGCAAAGTACCATTTCGCAAAGTACCGTTTCGCTAAGTACCATTTCATAAAGTACCATTTCATAAAGTACCATTTCGCAAAGTACCATTACGCAAAGTACCATTTCGCAAAGTACCATTTCGCTAAGTACCATTTCACAAAGTACCAATTCACAAAGTACCATTTCGCAAAGTACCATTTTGCAAAGTACTATTTCGCAAAGTACCCGCATTTCGCAAAGTACCATTTCGCCAAGTACCAATTCACAAAGTACTATTTCGCAAAGTACCATTTCGCAAAGTACCATTTTGCAAAGTACTATTTCACAAAGTACTATTTCGCAAAGTACCCGCATTTCGCAAAGTACCATTTCGCCAAGTACCACTTCACAAAGTACTATTTCGCAAAGTACCATTTCGCAAAGTACCATTTTGCAAAGTACCATTTCACAACGTACCGCTTCACAAAGTACTATTTTGCAAAGTGCCATTTCGCAAAGTACCATTAGCAAAGTACCATTTCTCAAAGTACCACTTCACAAAGTACTATTTCGCAAAGTAACATTTCGCAAAGTACCATTGTGCAAAATCCATTTTGCAACGTACCAAGCTTGTTTTTGTTTTTAAATATCAATCAAATACCTGTACACAACATAAACTGTTAATTCCAAATACCAAATATGAATTACACCAGTACTAAGAATTTTGTGAAAATCTTACATTCACTTTTGTAGCTAAATTCTAGAACTTATACATGTATATTAATTATTTTGTTTAACCCTTTATTGACTGTATCGTTCCTTTTAGTACAATGTCGCCTTTAGTATTTTACTCTGGCTAACACCAGACAATTTAACTCGTCAAGGGGTTAAGCCACTAGCCTGCGTAGCTGGCGGTATTAGGGGGTTTGGGCGCGGGCCGTAGGCGGGCAATGGGACACGATCGGAAATCGCATAGAAAATCGGCCACTCTCATGGGGCAGTTCGCAGGCCACGTGCGTGCTGGCTCAAGTGAGTTGTCGGCCAAGCTTGATGAAATTTACTAAATTCTAAACACACACACACGCAAAACAATAACAAGTGAACTGTCCATATATAGCCAAAAACAAAATCAAGACAAAGAAAAAATCAATCAAAGTTATCTGATAGTTGAGATATTTATTCACCCTCCATATAGTTGATTGGGTATACTTTCCACGACTGATTCGAATTTTAAAATCCGTTTTTAAGGCCAATTCGGCACACAAATCTGCCAACAAATCAACCCGACTTCCTTTGGGGATAGTTAACGGCCAACAAACAACAGATTTTAGTCATTTAACATGGAAGTTTACGATACTAGATCGCACCTAGCAGATCGCACCTTACTCGGTTATTCTTCGTCTATTTTTCCCGTCATGTTTGATTTCAAGTCAGCAAATGCTTTCCTTCGCTCCTTATTCATCTCGCGCCAGCCTCGCTTGGTCTCACGTGTATTGATGACGTTTACACGCAATATATTCGTTCTACGCATGCGTAGCTAATACAGGTCAGCCCGTATTTCGCGAGCCCCGGCAGCCACAATTTCCGATCGTGAATACCGCCTGCCTCAAAACCATGTGTTGTTGAATTGTCCGTCCGCTGGGTGACGGAGAATTCTGATTGGTCAGAATATTGATTTTGATTGACGGCAAATTAGTGTTGGGTCTTCCGCGTCCTTCTCTATTCTTCCACGCTTCACGGCTTTCATAAATCACATTTCGAAAGTTGTCAAAACATTGACATCGCTATTATTGGCTCACGTTCTGATTGGTTCTCTAAAACAAACATATTCGGTGGGCGGAATTCTAAAACACATGGTAATAGGGACTTTGAGATCTACGACGCGACTAGATCGACGACGCGGCTTTAAAAAGGTTAAAAAGCAATGCATTTAAAAGAAGACACGGTAAATTAACTGCCGTATTTCATGTTTAAGCTTGTTTAATGACTTTCAAGACGCTCCAGTTCTTGCTAAAACGGCTGCAGTGTCTGAGCTGAGGTCAACGTTAGGAACAACTCTCACTTCTTAGCGTGTTCGCGTTGTGAAGACGTGAGAGTGGCGTTGTTCACAGAGCGAGGACGGTATTTTTGAAGAAATCAAATTCTCGGTTATATGCCCTTCGCCAGTTAAGGAAATCTGAGTTATGCCCATCTGACCTGCATGGTTACCATTTATACTGCTCGTTTATTCGGACACGTATTGAATATGCTTCCCTTACCTGGTCTGCTCTGCCAAGTACTTTGTCGAACTTATTGGAGTGCATCCAAAAGAGAGCTCTTAGAATTATCCATCCAAACCTGT